>CM073465.1:37529093-38729093 GCA_037074535.1 Gleditsia sinensis
AATATTCAATATAATTCATTTTAAATCAAATAAAGATAAATAGTAATTTTTGATACCAAAATCATCATTTTAAAAGTATTTTTCTTGAATATATGTTTCTTAAAAATATTACAAGAAACAAGATTATTTTAAGATATAAAACAGTGAAAAGTATGATAATCCAGCACCCAACACGGCCTGGCCATGTTCAAGACACGGCCATGCTTGAAAAATACTTCAAACATGCTTAAAAACAACCCCGAACACGGCCTACCCGTGTTGAAGTAACCCAGAACAGGGCCTGGCCATGTTCTGTAATCTTTCTTCACTTATTCCATCATATCTCCCTCATACGAACGCCGATTGAGGTGATTTCAAATCCTATAGGAAGATAAGACAATTATCTACAACTTGTATGTTTATACTTTCTTCAAATTCCCTACGGATTATTTCCAGAAAATTAAAATACAAACACTTATTTTTACTATCTCGAATTCCAACCTCTGCTGAATTAATCAGCCATATCTCCCTCATATGAACTCCAAATTAAGTAATTCTAAAGCCTATAGATCCGTGAGATATATATATATATATCTAAAATTCATAAGTTCACTATTTCTTTAAAATCCTTACCGAATTTTCTCAGAATTCTAAAAGTCGAAGTTTTCCCAATTATTTCGAAATTCAGCTTAATTTATCTTCTCCTTTGATTTTCTTTTATATAATCGCATGCACCCATATACATGTCCAAACATCCAAAACAGAATTTCATATAAATATCCAGACCACATGTTATCTAAAATCACATCTAAACAAATCTAAAAATGTATATATAATCTGATACAAAATTCATAAATAAATGTTAAACCTACCTCAAATTCCTTTAAACTCGGTGCTTGATTCCTTGATTTCTCTTTACTCTTCCTTCTCCTTCTTCTTCCTCTTTCTCTTCTTCTTCTTCATATTTCTCTTCTTCTTCTTCTTCCCCTTTCTTTTTCTCCTTTTTTTTCTTCTCTTTTCTTTTTCTCCTTTTCTTTTTCTTCTCTTTCCCTCCGTCACTCCCTCCCCTTCTCCTTCATATCTTCCCATTATTTTATTTTATTTTATTTTTTCCCTACTTACCCCTTACCTACCACCTCTTTATCTCCAAAATGCCCTTGCCATCATCCATAATTACACTAATGCCATCCCCATAAATTACATAAATTAAATGCCATTTTAACCATTCATACTATCTTATTTGACTTAGGTAAAAATAATTTAATCCTCCCATGAGATCTAAAATCCGTTCTCCTCTCTAAAAGAAATAAATTTCAATTAATAACATAAGAAAAAAATCGGGGATGTTACACACCTTCACCGGGATCTTAGTCAACTCGACCATAGCCACCATATATATTACTGGGATCAGCTCAAAATAGAGTAACTCGATCCAACATACCCTAAAAGCCAGTGCCATAGAGAAAATCTGCATAATTATTCTTCTAAACATGACATGAAAATATAGTGAGAATTAAATCCCAGTAAGTTCAACAATAAATCATCATCAATATAGCTCTTCACGTCATGTTCAGCTATATAAACTACAGTAAATATCTTTGGTCACATGAATGCACTATATCTATGCACATGAGAATTGTACAATAATGACATGTATGACAGGATTAACTATTTTCAGAAAATTATATGATGACTATCAATTGATTCTCATATCAAGCTACCCCGGTTAGGGTGAGTATTTTCTACTCTCCGGTACGTGATTTTCTCGCTCCGTCCGACATGGCCCTCTTTCTCTTTCTTTTCTCATTAACATGATCATAATCGTTGGTAGGGCGTCCCCTACTAGTCCACCACACAGATTGCCATTTGACCGTGCTCATTTCTTTTCTTTTCACAATAATAGCCAAAAATATGATTTCAATATCAAGTATGTTCATCAAAATATAATTATTACCAAAAATCATTGGTAATCATGCTATGAACATAACCATTTCAAATATCACTTTATAAAATATTTCCATGTGAAAATTTCACACTTAAGATGGTAAGAAGTTCATACAATGGCAATGGCTATGGCATATACTAGTCATTTATTATTTTCATCTATAAGATTCTTCTTCTTTTTTAAATATTAATTTTATTTCTTTATTTTCTTGATGCAAGTTTTCATCCTATCTGACCTTGTCTTACTAATCAGAGCATAACTCTCTTAATAAAACTCCGATGTAGGTGATCTTGGTGTCCATTTAAAGATAAAACAATTATCTAAAACTATTATGTTGAACAATTTAGCAAAAAATTAAGAAATCAAGGTGATATTACTCTGGAAACTTATAGGTTATTTCTTCTTGGGTAGGTTCTGACCTCTACCTACTAATCTTTCCATCTCTCCCTCATAGGAATTCCAAATTAAGTGATTCCAGTGGCTAAAAATCCGTGACACATATAGAAATAATTTTTATGTTAATCATTTATTTTAATTCCCAACAGAATGTTCGAAAAAATTAAAACAAAGAAGCTATCCTAAAATATTCTTCCCTGATTAACCAAATTTCTGACCACTGCATACTAATCATACCATATCTGCCTCATACGGACTCTAAATTGAGTTATTTCAGTGGGTAAAAATCCGCGACACATATATTTATAATTATTATGTTAACCATTTATTTTAATTTCTAACAAAATGTTTCCATAAATTAAAATACAGAAACTATCCTAACATATTCTTCCCTGATTAACCATTTTCTGACCACTACATACTAGTCAGACCATATCTACCTCATATTGACTGCAAATTGAGTGATTCCAATGGCTAAACATCCGTGAGACAGCGATCTACATTTTTCATGTTAACCATTTGTTTTAATTCCTTATCAATTCTTCTCAAAATTTTAAAAACAGAAGCTAAAAAGTTTGCCACCCATAGCCATACCTATGCAGAACTATCTACACTAGCCTAAGTATTCAAACATACATAATATGTAACATGATATAGCAACATCCATGACCAATCATCAAAATTCTAAGATCAAAATCTTATATAAATATTATAAGTTTCAAATCTTTTCTTCAAAAAGAAATATTGTTAAACTTACCTTGAGCACTTAGTGCTCTAGAATTCTCCTTCCTCTTTCTTCCTTTCTTCCTCTCATTTCCTCACTCTATCTTGCTTCTATTTTTCCTCTCCCTCACTTGGGCGAAAATTCTAATGTTATAAGGGTAGGTTTTTCTTAAATAGACCACCAAATGATTTATCTTTCATGATCATGGGTCTACCTTATCACAATTCGGATACACTTGGTTGAATTTTTGGAAAACAAACAACTTATGTTCTTGTCTTCCTTTTCCTTAGTCAAGATATGCATAGCAAAAGGAGATTTGTATTTTGAAAATTATGATAATATGTTTCTAAGATAAGGGACAAGGTCCCTTTGATTTAGGGATTCATTTTTTTTTCTTTTATCTTAATCAAGTATGATAGGTTTGCCTTTTTAGGTGACAAATTTCTAGCCCTTGAATCTCCATTATTTGGTTGAAATTATTTGTGTGGGATATGAATATTTTGTCCTAATGCCATGTATTATCATACCACTTGTAAAAATTATGAGTGTAGGATATAGATGTTTTGTCTTAAATCCTTGTATTATCATACCACTTGCTAAAATTATGAATGTAGTATATGGCACCACTTGCTAAATTTTTGTCTTAATGCCATGTCACTTAATCTTGATTACACCATTATTTCATCACTTTATTTATTTTTTTCTTTTTATTTTTCCTCTTGGGTTTGGGCTCATTCTTGCCCATTTCCTTTACTTTGGTTAGAATTCTACCTTTCATAATGGGCTTAGTCACATTTTCATGATTTTTGGGCTACCGGTCCAATTTCTATATCTTAGTCCAAGTCTATGTTTTATTTCTTCCTTGGGCTATCCTATTGGCTTGCTAAAAATTCATGTGAAGTAGAAAAACTCTATATGAAGTGTCCATAGGCGAAAGCCCAATTTATGGGTAGAGATACTAAACTTAGTAACTTTAACTCTTAAATTAGGAAAAATTACCCTAATCCAATCTTCTTGAAATTTTAATACCTTTACTTACTTCACAAAAATTTATCTTCCTTACCCAAGAATTTTACCTTTCTTTAGTATATTTATTTCTAATTTTTTCTCTTAGGTTTTCTCTCTTTACCTATTCCATTAATGTTAGAACATTTCTATGCATACACGTAAGGTGAAAATTTTTTAAGGATTATATTTCCTTAGATATCTAAAAATTGTCTAATAAATTTTTTCTTTAATTAAATATGTATCTACTTTTATCAATAAAAGAAACAAAATTAGGGATGTTACACTGAACTCTGATATGGCTGTTTTGGGTGAATAGTATTTTTTCGGCGATGAATAGCATTTTCTAGCGGTGAATACTGACGAAGTTCCCATAGTCATTTCTTTGATTTTTGGACCCTCTAGACACGTTTTTGAAGTCTGTTTAGTCAAATGTAGATTGGAAAAGTACATTTTGGGGCTGTCCAATCTAGAGCCCTGATCCTGTGAGTAGATGATTCTTTTTATGACTTTCCCTATACTCTTCTTGATCTTTAAGCATGTATTTGATTATGTTGTTGAGATATTTACACTTTTTATATGTTTCTGAAATGCATTAAAATTATCTTAATTGCTTACAATTTGAAATATAGTTCAAGAAGAGTAAAGTTTTAAAACTGGATTTCTGAACCCATAATATATCTGATTTCACATGTATTTTTCATTGAATGGTGAAATGAATACATATGCACATGGCAATGATTTATAAAATTATATGATTCCCTTGAGAAAGGGCTTGTATATGTGATAAACCTTGAATATGTAATTTATGACAAATGAGCTGTATTGAAATTGAGATTCTAAATCATTTTGGAAACCCTATTTTGAAAAATATAGAATATGTGCATATGATTATTTTGTGGAAGAATGCTATTAAAAACATTGTCTGCTAACAGTAGGTGATGTTAGCCTTGCTGCAACATGATACCTCTACTAGCAGCGGTGGTGCTAGCCTCGTGTGAGGGACAACACATGAGATGTGATATGTGATGAAGAGCGGGATGCCTCTTATATAGGCGAGATGCCAACTATATGAGATGTGATTTACCTTCCCTTGTTGTATGCATGGGAAATACTCATATTAGAGTACCTTCACATGTCCTCTTGAATGGTGGTAGGGAAAACCTTAGTGCTATGCTGAGTTTAGACAAATCCTACACCAACAAATTATGAAAGGGCCTAAACTCTAATATGGCAGTTTTGGGTGAATAGTATTTTCTAGCGGTGAATAGTGACGAAGTTCCCATAGTCATTTTCTTGATTTTTGGACCCTCCAGACACATTTTTTTAAGTCTGTTTTGTCAAATGTGGATTGGAAAAGTGCATTTTGGGGATGTCCAATCTAGAGCCCTGATCCTGTGAGTAGATGATTCTTTTTATGACTTTCCCTATACTCTTCTTGATCTTTAAGCATGTATTTGATTATGTTTATGAGATATTTACACTTTTATATGTTTCTGAAATGCACTAAAATTATCTGAATTGCTTACAATTTGAAGTATAGTTCAAGAAGAGTATAGTTTTAAAACTGGATTTTTGAACCCATGGTATATCTGATTTCACATGTATTTTTCATTGAATGGTGAAATGAATACTTATGCACATGGTGTTGATTTATAAAACTAAATGATTGCCTTGAGAAAGGGCTTGTATATGTGATAAACCATGAATAGGTAATTTATGACAGATGAGCTGTATTGAAATTGAGATTTTAAATCATTTTGGAAGTTCTATTTTAAAAAATATAGAATATGTGCATATGATTATTTTGTGGAGGAATCCTATTAAAAACAACGTCTGCTAACAGTAGGTGATGTTAGCCTTGGTGCACCTTGATACCTCTGCTAGCAGCGGTGGTGCTAGCCTGGTGTGAGGGCCAACATGGGATATGATATGTGATGAAGAGTGGGATGCCTCCTATATAGGTGAGATGCCAACTGTAAGAGATGTGATTTGCCTTCCCATGTTGTGTGCTTTGGAAATACTCATATTAGAGTACCTTCATATGTCCTCTTGAATGGTGGTAGGGAAAACCTTAGCGCTATGCTGAGTTTAGACAAATCCTACACCAACAAATTACGAAAGGGCTTGAACTCTGATATGGCAGTTTTGGGTGAATAGTATTTTTTTCGGCGATGAATAGTATTTTCTAGCGGTGAATAGTGAAGAAGTTCCCATAGTCATTTCCTTGATTTTTGGACCCTTCAGACACATTTTTGAAGTCTGTTTAGTCAAATGTAGATTGGAAAAATGCATTTTGGGGTTGTCCAATCTAGAGCTCTGAACCTGTGAGTAGATGATTCTTTTTATGACTTGCCCTTTACTCTTCTTGATCTTTAAGCATGTATTTGATTATGTTTATGAGATATTTAATCTTTTATATGTTTCTGAAATGCATTAAAATTATTTGAATTGCTTACAATTTGAAGTATAGTTGAAGAAGAGTATAGTTTTAAAACTGGATTTCTGAACCCATGGTATATCTGATTTCACATGTATTTTTCATTGAATGGCGAAATGAATACTTATGCACATGGCATTGATTTATAAAACTATATGATTACCTTGAGAAAAGGCTTGTATATGTGATAAACCATGAATAGGTCATTTATGACAAATTAGCTGTATTAAAATTGAGATTCTAAATTATTTTGGAAGCCTCGTTTTGAAAAATATAGAATATGTGCATATGATTATTTTGTGGAGGAATCCTATTAAAAACAATGTCTGCTAACAGTAGGTGATGTTAGTCTTAGTGCACCTTGATACCTCTGCTAACAGTGGTGGTGCTAGTCTCATGTGATGGCCAACACATGGGATATGATATGTGATGAAGAGCGGGATGCCAACTATATAAAATGTGATTTGCCTTCCCTTGCTGTGTGCTTGGGAAATACTCATATTAGAGTACCTTCACATGTCCTCTTAAACGGTGGTAGGGCAAACTTTAGCAGAATACCAAGTTTAGACAAATCCTACACGAATAAATTACGGAAGGGCCTAAACTCTGATATGGTGGTTCTGATATGGGATCCTCATAATGTGTTCATGTGAAAAGTTTTGATCCATTACAATATTTGAAAAATAATAATACTGTATTGCATATGATTTTGAATATTTGAATATAATATGAACTGAGAATATTTGAAATGCATGTCCCATATGAATGTACTTTGGAATTGTATTTTCTGTGACAAATTTTAAAATATGAGTACATCCATATGTTGATCTAAGAAGACATTGGAGGTATTATCTGATCACTGAGTTGTCAAACTCACTACACAATATTTACATGGTTTTCAGATAAGGATATAGAGTTTGGTCATTCCCCTTCAGATAGTTGACCAGCTAGATGTTGTTTCTGTTTTATAAATTACCGCAAGCGCACGACATAGCTGTAGCTAATTTAGCGAGTACAGGTCGTATTCCACAGAGAACAATGTCAATTACTAGAATGATGTGAAATATGCTATCTAAATCGATGTAATTCAAGGGAGAGTTTGTCACAATTAAATAAATTGATGATTTAATTAACTAAAGCCTAGGGTTACGGTTCACCACACTTATGATATTCAACATCCAATTTGTATCTCTAATTTCGATTATCTAGATCAATTGGGGATGGTTTAGCCTTAATTAACTAGCAATCTCTTTCAACCATTACTAATCGTACCTAGGTTAATCAAATTGCCTACTTTCGTGGTTCTTAGTTTAACCTAGGTTCATTAAGTTCTATGCCAACCATAGAAGTCAATTAATCGATCTTCTCTTGCCCACTAATTAATTCATTCCTAGGGAATCTTAAACTACTTTTGTGATTAAGATGTCCCTAATTAACTATTAAGTTCTGGTATTAATTTTCAACTTTCAGTTCATCAATTAAAAACCTAAGACGTGATAGATTGGTAATCAGGCATTCTACCAACTCTTATTCATGCATATAATAGTTAATCCTAATCAATTTAGAAGTATCACAATTTAGGGTTCCAACATTCAACAACATAGTATCATCATATCACAAGTGAGTTTACCAAAACCCTAGATTAAATTTACTCACACATTATAGAAATAGAAATCAAATTCATTCTCATTAAGTAATTCATTTGAGTTAAGTACAATTTAAAGAGAAGAAGTAGAAATAAGAGTAGAGAATTAAAGTAGAAAGATGTAACCTGGTTTGTAGAAAAGTAAGATGAAAATACAACCTTCAATGACCGTAAATCATATTCTAGCATGTAAATTCAACAATAATTCAAGTAAAAACCTAACCTAAGAGTGTTTTCTAAGCCTAAAAACTGAGTCTAAAGTGTTTCTCTGAGTCTGAATGTCCTCCTATGCATTTTCCCAAGCCTATGTATCAACTTGGCAGCCAAAACCCTAAAAATCATGTGTTGTATGGACCTGAAGCACGGCCGTGTTCCAGGACATAGCTTGGCCATGCTTCGGGCTGGATTCTGGGAAGTTTCTGCATCTTTCGCCCAGAGCACGGCCTGGTCGTGTTGGGGGCTGCCATGCTCCTTTCTTGTCACTTTTTGGTGTGTTTCCTCCTTACTTCCTCCTTAGCATATTCCAAGTCCATATGGCTGCTCTCATGATTGTTTTCCCTTGCTTCTTGGCCACTTTTACTTAACTACAAGCATAAAACAAACCAAAACAGTATCCAGAGCAAAGCATAACCAAATGCAAGGAAATAATAAAAAATTTACTAATAATTAGGGGATAAAATATAACCAATAAACACTCAAATTTCCCCTTTATCAACTCCCCCTTGCTTAAACCTTTGCTTGTCCTCAAGCAAATTACATGACATATCAAAACAAAAGGGAGATTATGCAATCAAATTTTAGATAATAGATAAATGCAATATAGGAAATTCTTCACTCAATTAGTGTGCACACAATAGATATATGAATAGACATTTACTAGATAGTCTTAATTTTTTTAAAACTAAACAAAAACTCTCCTATTATATATCTGCTTCTATTGGTACCATTGAATGTATGTATCTAATTGATTTTTAGTCACTTAAGTAGGCCACCTCATCCTTTAGATCTCCCTATGTTGCCTTACCCTTATTTCTATTGTTCTCATTCTTTTTCTTTTATTTTTTTTTGTCTATTTCATTCATCTCCCTTTTTTTATAGAAATATGTAGTGAGTGCATTTTATACTCCATCTCACTAGGGTAAAGGCAGCTAGGTACTCATACTAGGACCTTTTTGGTGCCTTGAAGGGGTACTCATAGTGAAAACTTTTTGGGTGTTATATTCTCTCATTTTTCACCTCTCTCAGCCTTCATAATCTCATAGTGTTAAAAATCAATAAAGACATACTATTCAAAGCACAATAGGAGAGATATTTTTCAAAAAATTAGAGATTTAATGCTAGAAGAGAGAGACTAAAATTTAAACTACCTATTTCATACCCTATTGTGCATCACATGTTCATGAGTTAAAATCAACCTATATTACATCAATCTATCTCTAAAATAGTAAACTATGTGATTTTGTAATGCATCATGAGATATTTAGCCAATAATAACTAATCAGAGAAAACCACAAGTCTAAATTTACTCCCACATGCTTAAACATGACATTGTCCCCAATGTTAATAAGAGCTAAAAGAACAGGCAAATGGAGAAGTACCTTACTTGCTCATTACTCATCTAGAGGAGGTTGAGGTGGGTTCTGACCCAAGTGCTAGGTATAGCATGCTTGCATCATGCCCTGCATGCTTTGGATGGAATCTTGCATGGCATGCAGGGTAGCGTGCTGTGAAATTTGTTCTGCCTCAATGCGGCTGAGCCGCAAAGAGATGGAGTCTTGAGCCTCCGGGGGAGCATATGATGGACCTACATGGTCAGTAAAATGGGAGTGGGGTGGGGGTGGGAGAGCCAAAAGTGGCTCAAGGGGGAATTCATCCTCCTCTGGTGGAATCTCATCACCCTCTCTACTATCCTCTAATATGTATATCCAGTTGTCCCTATTGGTCACTGCAGTCCTAGTAGGGTTGGGGCAAACCCGTGCTTCGGGTTGGATTGGACCTTCCTCCCAAAATTGGCTCATGTTGGCTAACACGGGGGGGGGGGGGGGGGGTGGGGGGTGGACACCTAGGGCACGGCCGTGTCTCATGACACGGCCAACCCGTGTTTCCGACAGGTTTGTACTTTTTCTGCTTTTTCATTTTTTTTCATTTTTTTAGAAATACCTAGGACACGGCCATGTCCTGTGACACGTCCAGCCCGTGTTCCTGGTGAGTTTCATCAAATTTTTAGAATTTGGCCTATGCTTGCAGCACGAGTGTGGTGAAGGACATGGGTCACCCGTGTTACTGGCTGGAAACCTTAATTATTGGAATTTTTCCTCAACTTTTGATTCTCTTTGAGTTCCTTTGATTTTAATCCTTTCATATTGCCTTAGATACATGGGATTGGTCTTGAAAATCAAATGAAAACACTCATTAAACTTTAACCTAAGAAATTAACTAAATTAAAGATGAAAACCAAATCGTAAATCAATAAATCAAACAAAAAGGAACTTAAAAATTAAAATGTGGGTTGCCTCCCACAAAGCGCTTGTTTAAAGTCATTAGCTCGACTCCCTTGCACTTTATTGGATTGATGTGGGCTCTAAGAGAGCTTGGGTGACTCTCTTTTCAACTGTTTATCCCGTGACAAAGTGCTTGAGGCGATGTTTGTTAACTCTGAAGGATCTGATAGCTTCACTCCATACTTCCACTGCTCCATATGGGAAAACTTGACTTACTTGGAATGGATCAGACCAACGGGAATGAAGCTTTCTAGGAAAAAGTTTTAGCCTTGAATTAAATAGTAGGACCCATTCTCCTACTTGAAATTTATGCCTCAGAATGTGCTTATCATGCCATCTTTTTGTTCTTTCTTTGTATAACTTAGCACTATCATAAGCATCAAGTCTTAGGTCATCTAGCTCATTCAATTGTAGGCATCTCCTTTTTCCAGTAGCCGTCAAGTCAAAATTAATTGTCTTGATTGCCCAATACGCTTTATGTTCAAGCTCTACTGGCAAGTGACAAGGTTTTTCATATATTAACCGAAAGGGTGTGGTGCCTATCGGTGTCTTATATACAATTCTATAAGCCCATAGTGCATCATCAAGCTTGAGAGACCAATCCTTTCTTGCTTTCGGTACGGTCTTCTCTAAGATTGCTTTGATTTCTCTATTTGATATTTCCCCTTGTCCATTTGTTTGAGGGTGATAAGCTAGAGCCATTTTGTGAGTGACTCCATATTTCTTCAAGAGATTCTGAAATTGTTGCTCAATGAAGTGGGAACCTCCATCACTTATCACAGCTCAGGGTACTCCAAATCTTGGAAAAATCACCCTCTTGAAGATCTTGGCAACCACTCTAGCATAATTAGTGGGAGATGCCACTGCTTTTACCCACTTAGACACATAGTCCACAGCTACTAGGATATACTTGTTCCTACATGAGGAAGGAAAGGGACCAATAAAGTCAATACCCCAAACATCACATATTTCTACTTCTAAAATATTGTTTAGGGGCATCTTATTCCTTCTTGATATATTGCCAATTCTTTGACACCGATCACATGCTTTTATAAAGTTGTGCACATCTTTGAAAAGCGAAGGCCAATAAAACCCAACTTGGAGAATTTTAGTTGCAGTTTTAAAAGTGCTAGTATGGCCTCCATAAGGTGAATTATGGCAATGAAATATGACGTCGTATACCTCTTCCTCTGGAATACACCTTCAAAAGATGCCATATGCACACCATTTGTATGAACATGGATCATCCCAATAGTAAGACTTGATATCAGAGAAAATTTTCTTTCTCTGATGGTAGCTCAACCCTTCAGGTAGAATTCTACATGCAAGATAGTTCACAAAATCTGCATACCAAGGAGCATCGGTATGAGTGATTGTAAGGAGTCGATCATCGAGAAAAGAGTCATTTATAGGCAACTCCTCTTTATTGTTTCTCTTAAATCTTGCCTAAGCCTGGAAAGATGGTCTGCAACCACATTTTCTGTTCCTTTCTTATCCCGGATCACAAGGTCAAACTCCTGCAATAGAAGGATCCATCTGATCAATCTTCGCTTAGCATCCTTCTTGCTTAGCAAATATTTGATGGCAGCATGATCCGTGTAAACTATGACTTTGGATCCTAGCAAATATTGATGAAATTTGTCAATTGCAAACATTACTGCCAAGAGCTCCTTTTTTGTAGTAGAATAATTGACTTAGGTTTCATCAATGGTCTTGCTGGCATAGTAAATGACATAAGACTTTTTATCTCTTATTTGCCCAAGTATAGCTCCCACAGCATAGTCACTTGCATCACACATAATCTCAAAGGGAAGGCTCCAATCAGGAGGTTGAATGATAGGTGCAGATATTAGTGCCTCCTTCAACCTGCAAAAAGCATGTAAGCAATCACTATCAAATATGAATGGAATGTCCTTATTAAGCAAATTAGTTAAGGGTTTAGAAATTTTGGAGAAATTTTGGAGAAATCTTCTGTAGAAGCCCGCATGCCTAAGAAAACTCCTCACTTCCTTAACATTTGATGGTGGTGGCATTGTTGAATTGCCTCTATTTTTGCTTTGTCCACCTCTATTCCTTTTTCAGACACCAAGTGTCTAAGTACTATTCCTTCCCTTACCATAAAATGACATTTTCCCCAGTTTAGTACTAGGTTGACTTCCTCACATCTTTTAAGTACTTGTATCAAATTACTTAGACAATTATCAAATGAGGTACCATAGACAGAAAAATCATCCATAAATACTTCCATTATATTCTCAATAAAATCTGAGAAAATAGCCATCATACATCTCTGGAAAGTGGCTGGTGCGTTGCATAATCCGAATGGCATCCTTCTATATGCAAAGGTGCCATAGGGACATGTGAATGTTGTCTTTTCTTAGTTGTCTCGATGGATAGGGATCTGAAAGAATCCTGAGTATCCATCTAGATAATAAAAGTGTGAATGTTTAGCCAGCCTTTCCAACAATTGATCAATAAAGGGCAAAGGGAAGTGATCTTTATGGGTGGCCTTATTTAATTTCCTATAATCAATACATATACGCCAACCCGTAATAGCTCTAGTAGGGATTAATTCATCCTGATCATTCTTAATAACAATCATACCTCCCTTCTTAGGAACCACATGAACAGGGCTTACCCACTCGCTATCTAAAATAGGGTAGATAATACCTGCATCAAGCAATTTGAGCACCTCCTTCTTAACTACCTCTTTCATGTTTGGATTTAGTCTCCTTTGATGCTCCCTAGAAGGTTTGTGATTATTATCAAGTATAATGAGATGCATGCAAACAGATGGATTAATCCCTTTTATGTCATCAATGTTATACCCAATCACTTTTTTAAACTTTTTAAGAACCTCCAATAACTTACCAGTTTCCTCAGTATTCACAATTACTGGATATGAAGAGTTAAGGTCCAGAAATTCATACCTCAGATTGGATGGAAGAGGTTTGAGTTCTACCTTAGGTGCTTTGATTTCCTCAATAATTGCTGATTTTTTATTAAGGTTCAATTCCAGCTTTTCAACTTTTACCTTTGAGGTGATCATGGGACATTCATCAAGCATTTGGGCATATGCATCAGCTTCTACCTGTTCAGCACAAGAAACAGAACTATCCACAAGGCAAAGCTCAAGTGGGTTAGTAGAACAAAAGCTTAATGCATTATCACAAATATTCTGCTAAATTACAACAACCATGAAACAAGTATCACCTAAAGATGGGCACTTCATTGCATCATTTAGGTTGAACTCAATCTTTTCATCCCCTACATTCAAGGAAAGCTTTCCATCTTTCACATTGATAATAGCACCTGTAGTGGCTAGGAAAGTCCTTCCGAGAATGATGGGGATTTGGCTATCCTCCTCCATCTCTAAGACAACAAAATCAATGGGTATAAAAAATTTGCCTACCTTTAGAGGAACATCCTCTATTATACCTACCGAGTGAGTAACGGATCGGTCCACCAACAAGATAGTAGTAGGCTTCAGATCACCCATCTGGAGCTTCTTGCATATGGATAATGGCATGAGACTCACACTAGCTCCAAGATCACATAAGGCTCTAGTGATTTGTACATCTCCAATGGAACAAGGTATAGAGAAGCTTCTAGGGTCCTTGAGTTTAGTAGGCAATTTATTCTGGATTAGTGCACTACACTATTTAGTTAATGCCACAGTGGCATACTCCTTTATCTTCCTCTTGGTAGAGAGGATTTCCTTTAGAAATTTAGCATAAGAAGGCATCTGAGAGACAGTTTCCAAGAATGGAATATTAATGTGCAGCGTTTTCAGCACATCAAGGAATTTTCCATATTGCTTCTCTAATTTGGCTTTAGCTAGTCTCTGAAGGAAAGGAATTGGTGGCTTGTATGGTTCAAGAGCCACATATTTAGGCTCTTCTTCCTCTTTCCTTTTACTAACTTGCTCTTCTTCTTTAGTTGATTTTTTTGGTATATCTCTCAATTCTTCCTCCTTATCTTCTTCTTTATCCACTGACTCACCCAATTTCTTACCACTTCTCAAAGTGATAGCCTTGCAATGTTCTCTTGGATTCTCAGGCTGGCTAGGGAATTTGCCATAGTTTTTATTTGAAGAACTCGCTTGCTGTGCTATCTGAGTTTCTAGGATTTTGTTATGAGTAGTAAGTGAGTCAAATTTAGAAGCTAAATCCTTTATAGCATCATCATCAAATGATTCTGGGCTCTAAATTCTTCTTTTTGTTTACTCTGCATGGAGACAAAATTCTCCATTAGAGCCTCCAAATTTGACTTTGGTTGAGGAGGAGGATTGAATTGCCTCTAATTTTGAAACCCAGGAGGTTGTCTAAAGTTATTCTAAGGCTACTGATTTGCATTCGGCTTGTATGAGAGATTTGGTTGGTTTCTCCAGCCTAGATTGTAGGTATTGCTGTAGGGATTGTTTTTTTGGTTGTTCACAAAATTTGCTTGCTCACAATCCTGAAGTGCAAGGTTTCCAAGCTGACATTCATTGGCCACATGACCAACACCTCCACAAATCTCACAAGATGAAGATGAAGAAGGGGAACCAACAATAATGATGCTCAATTTATCCAATTTCTGAAACAAAGCATCAACTTTAGAAGTTAGATGATTAAATGCATTTACTTCATACATACCTGATGGTTTTCTTGGCTGCCTCTCACTAGAACAGGAGTTGTGATTTTGAGCCATATCTTCAATTAGCTCATAGGCCTCATCTACAGTTTTATTCATCAAAGCTCGTCCAGCTACAACATCCACAGACATACGGGTGCTATAAATCAGTCCATTGTAGAACGTATGGACTATTAGCCACTTCTCCAACCCATGGTGTGGGCATACTCTGAGGAGCTCTTTAAATCAGTCCCAAGCTTTATATAGTGACTCCTCATCTTTCTGAGCAAAAGTAGTTATCTGATTCCTAAGATGAGTTGTCTTACTCAGTGGGAAGTATTTGGACAGAAAAGCTTGAGAAAGCTACTGCCATGTGGTAATGGATCCTGATGGAAGAGAATGCAACCATGCACGAGCCTTGTCCCTCAGAGAGAAAGGGAACAATCTTAGTCTGATGGCATCAGAAGAGACTCCATTCAGCTTCAGCGTGTCGCAGTACTCCAAAAACACTGAAAGATGGAGATTAGGGTCTTCAGTAGGTGACCCTTCAAATGGGTTCTGCTGAACCATCTGCAAAAGAGAAGGCTTCAGCTCAAAATTGTTGGCCTCAACTACTGGTCTTACGATACTTGGATTCAGGCCATGAGTATCAGGGGCGGTAAAATCCTTGAGAGATTGGTTATCTCTTTCTGCCATGATAGGTGCAAAATTTTCTTACTGTTGTCTTTTTCTTATCCTTCATAGTGTGCATTCGATTTTTGGATCAAATTCAGCTACGAACTCACGGTCTCTTCGCATAAAAGAGAAACACACCTATAAAGGAAGAAAATAAGAAAAAATTAGCAAGATAAAATAATGCAAAAAAATTAAAAGAAAGTATCTAGTCTAACTATTACACAATATATCAAATATTAACAATCATTCCCCGGCAATGGTGCCAAAAACTTGTTGTATCTGTTTTATAAATTATCGCAAGCGCACGACGTAGCTATAGCTAATCCAGCGACTACAGGTTATATCCTATAGAGAACAATGTCAATTACTAGAATGATGTGAAATATGCTATCTAAATCGATGTAATTCAAGGGAGAGTTTGTCACAATTAAATAAATTGATAAGGTTCACCACACTTATGATATTCAACATCCAATTTGTACCTCTAATTATGATTATCTAGATCAATTGGGGATGGTTTAGCCTTAATTAACTAGCAATCTCTTTCAACCATTACTAATCGTACCTAGGTTAATCAAATTGCCTACTTTCGTGGTTCTTAATTAAACCTATTTTCATTAAGTTCTATGCCAACCAAAGAAGTCAATTAATCCGTTTTCTCTTGCCCAATAATTAATTCATTCTTAGGGAATTTTAAACTACTTTCGTGATTAAGATGTCCCTAATTAACTATTAAGTTCTGGTATTAATTTTCACCTTTCAGTTCATCAATTAAAAACCTAAGACATGATAGATTGGTGATCAGACATTCTACCAACTCTTATTCATGCATATAATAGTTAATCCTAATCAATATAGAAATATCACAATTTAGGGTTCCAACATTCAACAACATAGTATCATCATATCACAAGTGGGTTTACGAAAACCCTAGATTAAATTTACTCCCACATCATAGAAATAGAAATCAAATTCATTCTCATTAAGTAATTCATTCGAGTTCAGTACAATTTAAAGAGAAGGAGTAGAAATAAGAGTAGAGAATTAAAGTAGAAAGATGTAACCTGGTTTGCAGAAAAGTAAGATGAAAATACAACCTTCAATGAGCGTAAATCCTATTCTAGAATGTAAATTCAACAATGATTCAAGTTAAAACCTAACCTAGGAGTGTTTTCTAAGCCTAAAACTAAGTCTAAAGTGTCTCTCTAAGTCTGAATGTCCTCCTCTATATTTTTCCAAACCTATGTATCAACTTGGCAGTCAAAAACCCTAAAAGTCACGTGCTATAGGGACCCGAAACACGGCCGTGTTCCAGGACACGGCCTGGCATTTCTTTAGGCTGGATTTTGGGAAGTTTATGCATCTTTTGCCCAGAGCACGGCCTGGCCGTGTTAGGGGCTTCCATGCTCCTTTCTTGCCACTTTTTGGTGTGTTGCCTCCTTACTTCCTCCTTAGCATATTCCAAGTCCATATAGCTACTCTCATGATTGTTTTCCCTTGCTTCTTGGCCTCTTTTGCTCACCTACAAGCATAAAACAAACCAAAGTAGTATCCAGAGCAAAGCATAACCAAATGCAAGGAAATATTCCCAAATTTACTAATAATTAGGGGGTAAAATATAACCAATAAACACTCAAATTTCCCCTTTATCACTAGACGACGTTATCTATGGGTGAACCTACTTTGTTTCCATGGCTTATAGATTTTGATTGATATTGTACTTGTACTTTAGAGTATGCTTTAAAATGCTACAGGCAGAATCCTTGCTTCTGCTATGACTCTGTTGTTTATGAACTTAGTCTGTATATGGTATATGTATGGGAGAACCTATATGTATATGTTTCCATGATCAATGATTGGAATATTCATGTTTATGGAAAATATATGTTTATGGTATACATGTTTCACGTGCCCTAAAATGAGGGGCATGACAATATTATATGTGAAGGACAGTGGGATTCTTCTTATTTGGGCAAGATGCCGACTATATGATATATGATTTGCCTGCCCTTGTTATGTGCTTAGGAAATTTCACATATTAGAGTCCCTTCGCATGTCCCCTTGAATGATGGAAAGGCAAACCTTAGCTGGAATGCTAAGTATAGGAAAATCCTATACCACCAAAGTACGGAAGGGTTTGAACTCTGATATGGTGGTTTTGATATGGGATCTTCCTGATGTTTTTCATGTGAAATATTTTGATGAATAACAACATTTTGTTTAATGATCATACAGTACAGTATATGGTTTTGGATATCTGAATATCCTTTGTTTTGAGAATATTTGAAATACAGGTCCTATATAGGTGTACTATGTGTTAAATTTTAAAAATATGAGTATATCCATATGTTGACCTAAGAGGTCATAGGAGGTATTATCTGTTCACAGAGTTGTCAAAATCACTACACGATACTTACATCTCCTATAGCTGTTATCCAAAATTTCTCAACTATTTCACGTCTTTATCCAAAATTGCAATCAACTTCGGTCAGTAGGTTAGATTCTCGTATACAGCTATTATCTCTTCTGGAATCATGTGCCACAAATTTGGTAGATACTTTCGAAGTTGAGAAACTTGGAACACATCATGCAGATTTGACAAATGCGAAGAAAGTGTAACCAAATACGCTGATGAACATATCCTTTTCAAATTTTGATAAGGTCCTAAATATCTTGGGCTCAATTTCTTAACTTTCATTGCTTGGTCAATTCTAGTAGTAAGAGAAATTTTCAAGAATACAAGCTCCCCTTCTTAGAATTGTATCAGTCTCCTTCTCCTATCGAAATAGCTCTTTTGTGGACTCTGAGCTGTTCACATTTTATCCCAAATTATCTGTATTTGCTCAGAAGTATGTTTCACTAACTTGGGGCCCAATAACTTTTTCTCTCCTATTCATTCTAACATAAAGGCAATTTACATCTCCTACCATACAATGTGTTCTAAAGTTCAAGAACAGTATGGTTTTAAAAATGGATTGTTGAACTCATTGAATATGTGATTTTAAATGTATTTCTCATTATATGGTAAAGGAAATGTATTGTGCACGTGGCATTGATATGTAAAGCTATATGATTGCCTTTGAAAAGGGTATGTATATGTGATTATCCTTATTGGGAAATTTTTGACTGAGGAATTATACTAAAACTGAAATTTTTGAATTATATTGAAATCTCTGTTTTGAACGATATGACATATGTGCAAATATGATTGTTATAAAGGAATCTTATTGGAAACAATATTTGCTAACAGCAAGTGATGTTAGCTCTGGTGCACCTTAATACCTCAGCTAGCAGGGGTGGTGCTAGCCTCGTGTGATGGCCAACACAAGGGATATTATATGTGAAGGAGAGCAGGATGCCTCTTATTTTGGCGAGATGCCGACTATATGATATGTGATTTGCCTTCCCTTACTATGTGCTTGGGAAATTGTACATATTAGAGTCCCTTCGCATGTCCTCTTGAATGATGGAAAGGCAAACCTTAGTTGGAATGCTAAGTATAGGAAAATCCTACACCACCAAAGTATGGAAGGGATTGAACTCTGATATCGTGGTTCTGATATTGGATCCTCCTAATGTTTTTTATGTGAAATATTTTGATGAATAACAACATTTTTTTAATGATCATACAGTACAGTATATGGTTTTGGATATCTGAATATCCTTTGTTTTGAGAATATTTGAAATGTGGGTCCTATATGGTTGTACTATGTGATAAATTTTTAAAATATGAGTACATCCATATGTTGACCTAAGAGGTCATAGGAGGTATTATCTGCTCACTGAGTTGTTAAACTCACTACACGATACTTACATCTCCTACAACTATTATCCAAAATTTCTCAACTATTTTATGTCTTTATCCAAAATTGCAATCAACTTCGATCAGTAGGTTAGATTCTCGTCGATAGCTATTATCTCTTCTTGAATCGTGTGCCACGAATCTAGTTAATACTTTTAAAGTTGAGAAACATGAAACACATCATGCATATTTGACAAATGTGGAGGAAGTTGATGTGATCTAAATTAAGCATGATATTAATACCTTTAAACTTACTTTTTGTTTGATTTAAGTAAAATATAATTAGGAATTAGCTTAGTTTTGTGTTTTGTGTTGTAGGAACAAAGGAAGAAGAAAAGAGAAGAAAAAGATAAGAAATTCATGGAAAAATGCTACATTGCAGTGATTCCAGACTTTTCATCACTGTTTTGAGCTTATCTCCCTCTTATGAACTCCAATCAAATTGATTCAAGTGGCTGTGAAACAATAAGACAATCATCTACAACTTTTATGTTGAACACTTAGTCAAATTCGGGAGATTTCATAGCGTTACAGAGCTCATAATTCAGAATCATAGTGCAGTAGGGTGAATTCTGACATTTGGTCACTAATTTTATCATATCTCCTTCAATTTAGATTGGATTAAGGTGGTTCTAGCGGCTATGGAAAGACAAGACATAAAGCTACAACTTTTATGTTCGGCACTTTGGCAAATTCTGGAGTTTTCCAGGCGCCGCGGCGCTACATCATAGCAGGTTCGGAGGGCCCCGGCGCTCCCTAGCGCACCGTGGCATTTGTTGCCTAGAAGCACCGGGTGCCGCAGCGCCCGATACCCAGTGCCACGGTGCCTGAGTACCGCACCGCAGTGCCCGTCGTCGCATTAGGTCGCTGAGTTCGCAATTTTTAGGGTTTTTTAACTCTAATTGAAGCCTGATAGGCCGAAATTTGACCTAGAAACACTCCTACATCAATTAAGAGGAGTTAATCTATAAAAAGGGAGCAAAACAAGCAGAGAATAGGGGGAATTCTTGATCCAATCCTTCATCCAAGTTCTTCAATTCTTCTTTATATTTTCTTATGACCCTGCGTGGCTAGTTCTTTTTAGTTGGTTGAGGTAGGTTGAAACCTTAAGGGATTTTTATACATTGTGAGATGTCGATTTGATTTTATAGTTTCAATTTGAATTGAGTATTGATTATTCATCTGCTCTTCTTCTCAATGATTATTCATATGATTGTTAGGGAGGCCTACTAGTAAAGCTATATGATTGCCTTTGAAACGGATATGTATATGTGATTACCCTGATTGGAAAATTTCTGATTGAGGAATAGTACAAAAACTGAAATTTCAGAATATACTAAAATCTCTGTTTTGAACGATATGGCATATCTGAAAATATGATTTTTATGGACGAATGCTATTGGAATCATTGTTTGCTAACAACAGGTGATGTTATCCCTGGTGCACCTTGATACCTCAGCTAGCAAGAGTGGTGCTAGCCTCGTGTGACGGCCAACACACGGGATATGATTTGTGAAAAAAAGCGGGATGCCTTCTATTTAGGAGAGATGCCAACTATATGATATGTGATTTTCCATCACTTGCTATATGTTTGAGAAATTGCACATATGAAAGTCCTTTCGCATGTCCTCTTGAATTAAGGTAAGGAAAACCTTAGCTGGAATGCTAAGTATATGCAAATCCTACACTAACAAAGTATGGAAGGGTTTGAACTATGATATGGTGGTTCTGATATAGGATCCTCCTAATGTTTTTCATGTGAAATATTTTGATGAATAACAACATTTGTTTAAGGATCATACAGTACAGTATATGGTTTTGGATATCTGAATATCCTTTGTTTTGAGAATATTTGAAATGTAGGTCCCATATGGATGTACTTGCAAACTGTATTTTCTATGTGATAAATTTTAAAAATATGAGTACATCTATATGCTGACCTAAGAGGTCATAGGAGGTATTATCCGCTCATTAAGTTGTCAAACTCACTACACGATACTTACATTTTTTTCATATGAGGATATAGAGTTTAGTCCTGCAACTACATGATCAACTAGGTGTCATACTATCTGGGTGAGTTTATGTTGCTTCCAAGGGTCATAGTTTTTAAATTATTTTTTACTTGTATTATAGAGTTTACTCTCAACGCCACAAGTAGGATCCCTGCTTCTGCTGTACTTTGATGTTTATAGACTTAATTTGTATATTGTCTGTACATGGGAATACTTATCTATAAAAGGGTGTATTATACACATTATAGAAAATATATGATCGTAAAGTAGGTGTTTCACGTGCCCTAAAATTAGAGGCGTGACAAGTTGGTATCAGAGCTTGGTTTCTCTGTGGCTATCGGAGCAAAGGATTCTTTAGTAGGACCTTTAGTATGGATATGAGTCGGACATATTTATACTTCAGGTGCTACTAAGAGATTCTATAGGGTTTCAATTTTCCTTATATTCCAAGTTGTTAGATTTCCTAGAATAAAGTTAATTCAATATTGTGACATCTTAAGAGGTATCTATAGGTCAATTATTGTCTGAAACTGAAAGGGATAGGCGTCTTAAAGAATTTAAAGAATTGAGAAAAATGTCAAATATGATCATTTTTGAATATTATATCCGTTTTACCTTAATGTCTAGATATGGTAGACTTTGATGTGATATTAGGAATGGATTGGTTGGCATCATGTCAAGCCATTTTAGAATGTCATCTTAAGGTAAGTAAATTCAATATTCTCAGAGAATCTCCTTTCATGATACGAGGTGATTGTAGTGAAGTACCGAATAATTTAATCTCTGCTTTAACAGCCATAATTGATTAAAAAAATGCCAAGGATATTTGGCAGTGTTTAAAGATATAGATTTGAAATACACTAATGTAGATCAAGTTCTAGTGGTTAGAGAATTCCCTGATGTGTTCCTTGAGGAATTTCTAGGATTTCCCCGAAACAATAAATAAAATATGATATTGATTTACTTCCTGGAACCTAACCAGTGTCTATATTCCCATATAGAATGCCATTAGAAGTTATGCTTCAGGTATCTTTATATAATTTTGGTAAAAGTTGGGAGAAGTTATTTGTCTTTAGTTGAACTTGCCATATCAGTAGTTATAAAGCCAATATACAAATGGCACCATTTGAGGTTTTACATTAAATATCATAGGTCTCCTAATGGGTGACTGAGTCGAGTAAAGTTAAGCTTTTGAAATTTAATTTGGAATAACATCCAATAGATAGAATATGACTAACCTAAATTGATGATGCTAGTTTGGATAGCATGCTTCAAGCATATGTCTTCGAGTTTGGTAGGAGATTCTTTAGCAAAATTTGCCTATAATAAAGTGATAATGAATGACTTAAAGCCTGATGTAAAAGATGTTACTAACTTTATGTTAAATGACTAAGTGGAGTCAGACTTATTGTAAGATGTCGTTGATAAATTGAAATTGATTAGAAAAAGAATACAAGAAACTCAATACAGGCCAAAAGTCTATAAGGACTAGGAATGTTAAGCACTAAACAATTATCAGCTGGTGACTAAATATTCTTGAAGGACTCATCCATGAAAGATGTAATGAGGTTTAGAAAGAAGGAAAAAGTTAAGCTCTAGTATATAGGCTCTTTTGAAATCTTGGACAAAGTATGCATAGTATATATCGCCTAGCTTTACCATTAGGATTAACTAATGTAGATACAGCCTTTATTGCATCAATGTTAAGGAAGTACCTATTAGATTCTTCTCATGTTATCTAATTCTAATAAATTCAATTGGACAAGAATTTGACTTCATCATTAAAAAATCGATGTTTATTATTGATCAACAAGTGAAGAACTTATGGTTGAAGGAAATTCCTATGGCTAAGGTTATATGGAAAAATTAGTCAAGTAAAGAGATATACCAAATTGCTTGTGTAATGAGGTTAATAACTGTGATTTATGTCTTGGCTTCATTCCTTACCTGTGATAGGATTGTTTGAAATTCGTGAACCAAATTTCTTAAGAGGGGAAGAATGTAATATCCTGTAATTTTTAAATAATACTTTTTTGCTATAAACAAATATATTTTTATTTAAAATGATTATGTTTTGCTTAAAATAATTATATTTGGCTTTAAATACATTTTTATAAAATTTTTATTAAGAAAAATCATGATTTAAGACTGCAACTAAAGTTTTGCAATAATATAAATTTTTGGGATGCTTTAGGATGAAAAACAATATTTATATGTATATATATATATAGAAATAATAAATCTCAAATATTCAATTATTAAATAATAGTAAGTAAAATAAAAAAGAAAAGGAGAAGGAAACGTGAAGGAGGCAAAGTACACGGAAGCAGAGGGGGGTTTTCTTTCTCGTTCTAACCTCTACCTTATTTCTAGGATTTCTTCCAATATATGCATCCAATTAAGATACCGGAGGTATCATTTGATTCGTGACAATGAGAACTTCAAAACTCGCTGATCAATTTCACCGAAAGTTTGCTGGAAATGATGAACAAAACCACGAGATAAAGTTTAGGATTTTGAAATTTCTTGGTGTTTTTTGGTGATTTTGGCCTTAGAATCATGTTTAAGAGGTAGAATAATCTTTGTATGAAAAATTTTCTGGCTGGATAACATGATTTGAACCATTAAATCATGAAAACTTTCTCGGATGAACAGTAACTGTAAATAATGTTTCCACCTGCATGAAGTGAACAATACAATGATTGCCTGAGTTAATAGTGACTCTAACCGATGTGAATAGTATTTTTTGGCCATGAACAGTGCCCATCAGTTAACTAAGATCCTAGAGTCATTTCCTAGGTTTTTGGACCATTTGGACACGTTTTTAAGGTCTATTTGGTCAAATTCAAATTGAAAAAAAATACATTTTAAGGTTGTCCAACCTGGAGCTTTATCCTATGAGTAGATAATTCTTTCTATGACTTTCCCTATGCTCTTCTTGAAGTTAAAATATATAATTGATTCTATTTACAAGTTATTTATAATTTTATATGTCTCTGAAATAGATTAAATTATCTTATTTGTTTACGATGTGGTCTATAGTTCAAGAAGAGTATGTTTTTGAAAATGGATTGTTGAACTCATTGAATATGTGATTTTAAATGTATTTCTCATCATATAGTAAAGGAAATGTATTGTGCACGTGGCATTGATATGTAAAGCTATATGATTGCCTTTGAAAGGGCATATATGTGTGATTACCCTGATTGAGAAATTTCTGACAGAGGAATTGTACTGAAGTTGAAATTTTTGAATTATACTGAAATCTCTATTTTGAATAATATGGCATATGTACAAATATGATTTCTGTGGAGGAATCCTATTAGAAACATTATTTGCTAACAACAGATTATATTAGCCCTGGTGCACCTTAATACCTCAGCTAGTAGGGCTGGTGCTAGCCTCATGTGACGGTCAACACACGGGATATGATATGTGAAGGAGAGCGGAATGCTTCCTATTTGGGCGAGATGCTGACTATATGATATGTGATTTTCCTTCCCTTGCTATGTGTTTGGGAAATTGCACATATTAGAGTCCCTTCGCATGTCCTCTTGAATAATGGTAAGGCAAACCTTAGCTGAAATGCTAAGTGGAGGCAAATCATACACCACCAAAGTACAGAAGGGCTTAAACTCATATATGGTGGTTCTGATATGAGATCCTCTTAATGTTTTTCATGTGAAATATTTTGATGCATAACAAAATTTCTTAAATGATCATACAGTACAATATATGGTTTTGGTTATCTGAATATCCTTTTTTTTGAGAATATTTGAATTGCGGGTCTAATATAGACGTACTTTCGAACTGTGTTTTCTATGTGATAAATTTTAAAAATATGAGTACATCCATATGTTGATCTAAGAGATCATAGGAGGTATTATCTACTTACTAAGTTGTCAAACTCACTACAAAATACTTACATTTTTTTCAAATAAGGATACAGAGTTTGGTCTTGCAACTATATGATCAACTAGGTGTCATATTATCTGGGTGAGCCTACATTGCTTCCAAGACTCGTAGTGTTTAAATTATTTTGTACTTCTATTCTAGAGTATGCTTTGAACGCCATAGGAAGGATCCATACTTCTACTGTACTTTGACGTTTATAGACTTGATCTGTATATTTTGTATACATGAGAATACCTATCTATAATGGAGTGTATTATACATGTTATAGAAAATATATGATCGTAAAATATGTGTTTCACATGTCCTAAAATTAGGGGCGTGACAGTCAGCGCCACCTCCTTACCCTTTGTGTTTCAAGGGTGGAGTGCTGTATAGGGATTCTTATTTGGGTACTGAAATATTGTATTGTATAATTATTACATGTGTAGGGTTTGCATTATATATATATATATATATATGGCGTATTTAACATGCAGAATGTGAAAAATAAATAAATAAATAAATAAAAATAAAAGTAAACTGGATCTTACACCGTAGTCTAAAAAATTATTATTTTAATTTTTAAAAAACATTTTTGTTATTAGTGTACTTTTTTAAGTATTTGTCAATACTTTAATTTTAAATCTTTAAAAAGTTTATTATTTTAATCCATAATCTCACATATGTTAAATTTATTTTTATAACTTAGTAAAACCTTTTTAAAATATTTAGATGTTTGGGAAGGATGTTAACTAAAGAAAATGAGGAAAAATTACGTGGGTGTTCTACAGGCGAGAAAGAATTTACTCCTGTAATAGGTTCAATGTTTCTTCAACATGTTTTACTATAAAAAATGTGTGTTGTAGAAAATTTATAATTTCTTGCAGAATGGATCAAGAATTAAGAACATTAAACTATTAGAATATTTATTTTATTCTTGATTATTGTATTCTTTTAGGCCTTTCCATTTATCATTTTTGTTTTAGGGGTTCGAACATTGCCGATATAAATTCAACAACCTTTGGATATGTTGAATCAATGTATATGAATATATATTTTTTACTTTGGTTACTTTTTGATGATTCGAAATTACAGAAGTACATATATGATAATCTTTATTATTTAATTGGCTTCTACTTTGTAGTACTTCTTTAGTATTAATTTGTTTTATGTGTTATAAATAGAGACAAATTCCAATAGCTCCAACAGGGAGTGTTGTACCAATTTCTACAACTAATGCAACACTGGCAACTCCAAGAGAATTGTTGACTTGATGGTTTTTAATTTGTTGATATTTTACTATGTAGATTACTTTCTGTTAACTGATATTTGGTAATTGTCTAACAACAAATATTTATTGTAGCTCAAATTATTTTAATATGTCATTTCATTAATTTTTTTTTTGTTCTCCTTTTTTTCATAATGCATGCTTTTTATTTTAAATGCAAATGCAAATATTTAAAAAAATTTAATACATAGGCTTCCACTATCTGGTACCAACACAAAAGATTCTCAATTTTCCCTTTCCCTACATATTCATTTATCATATAAATAGCCAACAATGACATCATTTTCCACAACTAACATTTAACATCACAAATATGGCAAACATAAGTTGTCGCTGATATTGTGACGTTTAAATAATCAATTCAATATCATTTACTCATTTTTGCATATATTAGTGCAACCATAATACCATTGGAAGGCATATCAATCATCCTTAGCATGCTTATGCATCTATATCATCATAATATACCATATGCATCGAATGAGGAGAACTATAACTATGGAACAATAGCCCTTTTAGACTTCCAATTTATTAGGTCGAATGTCTACTTATCCAATTAATACAATTTATATTCCCCTAAAATCATATTCAGCCATAATCCCTAATTTTCACAAATTTTCTCCTTTTATTCTCCATTTAGGATAATACTAGTTATGCTTATCAATTTTAATCTGTTAGTCTAATTTTCCTTATTACTAGCTACTATTGTACTTGACTATATCAATTTCCTTTCTTATACATCAATTTTGGTCTAGCCTCTAGGTATTTTCTATTTCTTTTTTTAATCTTGATATAATATATTACTAATTGCATTTACTCATTGTTAATTTATCTAACCTATCTATCTTAATACTATTTAGTATATCACTTTTACCTACTTTAGTTATCTCAATGTTGCTTTGTACAATTATTAATAAAAATTAATTTTTGCCACTTATGTTCCATTATTGCTAAGCTTCTTTTTTATATCATATTTTTTGTTTTTTATTTAAATGATCTTAGTTCTAATTATTAACATTAAATTAGGCTACTATCTTTAGAAAATGAATGATGGTTTAGCCTAAACTTTACATTTACATTATAATAGGTTTTCACCCTTCACTTGTTCCATATGTTATAAATTTTAGGTCAAAACTTGTCTTTCATGTTACCTTCTTTACTTCCCTTAAATCTTAATCTAACTTCTCATTTACCTATTCATTTTTAACCATTTGTCATACATATTTTTACACGACCAATTGTTAAGATCACTTTGAAAATTGGCTACATCCTTTATCCTCCTATTTGGCCTTGGTTATTTAAGTACCTTTTACATATTTATCTCTTTATTTGATCATTTCATTATGTAGCACCTTATGTCACAATGCTGATCTATCAAGTAGAAGACCAAGATTCGGTCAATACCAATCTAAAAGTGCCAAAAATAGAATTTTATTATTTTCTTCATTTCTAAATTTCTAGTTACTAAATCCATTTCTTACACATGTCAATACTCCCTATCAACAAACCTTATTACTAATTAAACCTAAAACATCAATTCTATGAACAAAAAATAGCCTAAAGAGCAGCCATTCCAAACAATATTTCTTACTTAAAACCAATTCTCTATATTTTCCTAGGCTAGTTTTCTTTACTATCCTTTGATTCCCTTCCTTCTTTATCTCATTAGTTCTACACTTTATCATGGGTAAAATTAGGGATTTAGGATACTAGGAATGAAGAGAAAGAGGAGTTATGAAGGTTGTGAGGAGATGGCTTACCTTCAAAATTTATTTTCCTTCCTTTCTTCTTCCTTTTCTTTTCTTCTTTCCCCCTGTCTCGACTTTCGCTTCTCTCCATATGCTTGGCCAAAATTTAGCCCCTAAAGTTAGTTCACACTGCCTTAATTAATTAAGGGTAAAATATTTTAGAGTGTTATGATTATCCACTTAATTATCCCCTTATCTTTGCATATTTTTCCTTAATTCTATCTTTGTCCCTTACCCTTTTCTTATGCCTTATTTGGATGATTCCAAATTCCTTGATTCCAATTAATTATTTATTAGGATGATGATAATAAACTTTTAGGTTACTAATTAGGGAATTTCCTAAGGTTTAACCATTTACTCAAAATTTCACACCTAATTAACCTACGATTCCATTTTTACCCCTCTTAGTTTATCCAAGACTGTGAAACTCTTGAATTCTTTCTCTAAGAAAAATTCCTTAAGAATATGAAGCCAACACATCTCATTCTAGTTCATGAAGATTACCTTTGCCCATTCTTTCCATTTTTCATAGCCATTTGGCTCATTTTAGCACATATGTATTTTACTGGAAAAGTTTTAATGTATTTTCCTTTAATGTTATTTCCAAAGATTCTCCATGACCTTACTTTAATTATTTTTCCCTCTTCATTATTTTGAAAACATATTAGTATTCTTTTTTCTGATTAGAATTAAGGATGTTAAACTTTGCATATTAATCGTTCTCACTCTTGTGAACTGATATGTTAAGTTTTGATTGTTGTAAGAAATTTATTTTTGAGTTCGTTTGAGTTCAATAAATAACTAAAAAAGGGGAATAATAGTGGAAAAAGGCAAGAGAGTGTGAGGTCATAATAGGATAAAATCCAATTTTAAGTAAACATAACTATGAGTGCCATCAATCTTCAGAGAAACACGTGAGCTAATGTTTACGAGGTTTTCAATCTTGTTTTACGTGTTGTAACATACCATAATTTTTCTTTTTAAATAATAATGTTTTGTTATAAACAAATATATTTTTATTTGTTTAAAAATAATTATGTTCTGCTAAAAGTAAGTCTATTTTTAATTAAAATAATTATTGTTTTGCTTGACATAATTATATTGGTCTTTAATGAATTTTTGTTGTATTTTTAGAAATATTTTTAGAGATATTTATTTAGAGATTTGTTTTATTATGATTTTGATCAAGAAAAATCATGATTTAAGAGTTTAACTAAAGGTTTATGAGAATGTAACTTTTTAGAAAATTTTGGGATGTTTTAGGGTGAAAACGGTATTCATATGAATATATATGAAATAAAATGAAAATAAATCTAAATATTTAATTATTAAACAATAATTATTATTATAAATAAAATAAAATAAAAGAAAGAGGGGAGGGGGAGTCCGTCGGCAAATTTTCGAAAAAAATCGAGAAGATGCATAGTGAGTGAATAATAATCTTCAACTTTTTCTCTAGATCTGGAGTGCCTATTGGCTTCCGATCTCAAAACTGAAGGTGCTACTGGATTCAGGATGAAGAATACTACGGTTTTGACTGATCAACTTTTCAAATCAGCTGTTGAATCGCCGTAGATCTGAAGTAGAAAATCTCAGAAAAAGGTAAATTCTAAAACTCTTCCTTAGAGACCTTTAATTGAAATTCTGACACCGTAGATGGATTCAGGAGTTAGATAAACTTTAAGATATGAAATTTTTCAGCTATCTGACAACTTTTTATTCGTCGTGAATAGTGCTTTTCGGTAAGTGAATAGTATTTTTCGGTCGATGAATAGTGACCAAGCTCCCTGAGTCATTTTCTAAGTCTTTGGATCCTCCGAACATGTTTTTGAGGTCTAATTAGTCAAATTTAGCTTGGAAAAGTACATGTTAGGGCTGTCCAACCAAGAGCCCTACCCTGTGAGTAGATAATTCTTTCTATGACTTGCCCCATGCTCTTCTTGAACTATAAATGTATTATTGTTTCTGTTTATAAATTATTTATACTATTATAAGTTTCTGAAATGTGTTAAAATATCTGTTATACTTACGAACTGGCATATAGTTCAAGAAGATTATGGTTTTAGAAATGAATTTAGAACTCAATGAATATGTAGTTCTAAATGTCTTTATCATTATTTGATAAAGTGAATATTATATGCATGATGCATTGAATTGTAAAACTATATACTTGTGAAAATGATGCATGTCATATTATAAATGAGATTGAATGGCAAGCGTAAAGCTCATGGCGAGTTGCTTGATAAATATGACAAGCGTAAAGCTCATGGCTAGTGGCTTGATAAATATGACAAGCGTAAAGCTCGTGGCTAGTTGCTTGATAATTTTACATGTATTTATATGTATTGATGAATATCGGCTAGTTGTACGGCTTGTGACGGTACCAAATAGGGGACGCCCTATTAGCCTGAGTGAGCCGGGGGAGGGCCACTCCAACCGAGTGACAGTGGTAATGTGAGGGGGCAGAAGGGTGATGTACTCACATTCCCTTATCACTTATTGTGACTGGGGTCGAGGTCACTATGCGTATAGCAAATGAGTTATATTTTCATTGCATTGACCAGATTGCCGAGTGAGGCAGGTGCATTAAAAGTGATGATTTTATCTCCAAATCTTAACATTTTACTATAGCTTATACAACTAAGCATAACAAAATTTGTTTAATGATCATACCGTGCAGCATATGGTTTTGGATATCTGAATATCCTTTGATTTGAGAATATTTGAAATACGGGTCCCATATGAATGTACTTCTGAACTGTATTTTCTATGTGACATATTTTAAAATATAAGTACATCCATATGCTGACTTAAGAGGTCATAGGAGGAATTATTTGCTCACTGAGTTGTCAAACTCACTACACGATATTTCCACATTTTTCAGATAAGAATATCAGAGTCTGATTCGGCACATAGGTGATATATTCTCTGGGTGAGTCTATGTTGCTTTCAAGACTCACGGTCTTTGAATTATACTGTGTTTGTATTCTAGAGTGCTCTGAACGCTACAGGCAGGATCCCTATTTCTGCTGTACTATGATGTTTATAGACTTGGTCTGTATATTGTGTATACATGAGAGATCCTATATGTATCTATTCCCATGATAAAGAATTGAATTATATATCTTTAAGAAAAATATCCTATTGTGGAAATACTAATTAAAAAAAATGTTTATTTTATGTAACGTAAATTGAGGGTGTCACACATGTTATTAAACATGAATCGAGAAAAATATGAAGGCTCATTTGATGATGTTAAAGAAAAGATATATCTTAAACTCTTCTTTAAGACCCAAGAATGAAATTTTGATCAAATGGAGTTTAGATTTGATGATATAAATAATAGAGTAGATAAAGTTGAGTGTAGTTCACAAAGAGGACAAAACACCTATAGTTTCTTATGTGTAACAAAAAAGGAGGAATCTAGTTAGGAATAATTATGAGGATTATTATGGTGATGACCTAAATGACGGTGATCATGCCTTTATTGTTAACCTAGGCATGTTTGGCATGGGAATGGAGTTATAGGAGTTAGAGATAAGGTTAATAACAATTTGGATAGTATTAAAATGAAATTCCATGCTTTTAAGGAAAATATGATCTAGAACTCTATTTAGAATGGGAGAAAAGAATGGAGTTGGCTTTTGATTGCCATAACTATTTCGAGTTAAAAAAGGTAAAGTTGGCTACCATTGAATTTATTAACTATGCTCTTTGATAGGATCAATTGGTTTTAAGTAAGAGACAAAATGGTGAAAGGCCCATTGAGATATGGAAAAATATGAAGGTAGTTATGAGGAGATGACTCATTCCAAGTCACTACTATAAGGAATTATTTAAGAGGTTGCAAAGCCTTACTCAAGGGTTTAAAAGTGTTGAAGACTCCTATGAAGATTAGGTCAGGTTAAAAAAATAGTCATAAAAAATTTGAGTGATACTTTAAAAGAAAGAGAGGCCAAATCAAAAGGAAGAGAAATAAAGAGTGAAAAGGAAAAAAATTTAGCTAGTGAGGAAAATAATTGAGTGATGTTTCAAAAGAAAGAAACCCTGAATCAAGAGGAATAGAAAGAAAGAGATTTCAACTAATGAGAAAAGAAAGGAGTTAACAAGTGAAATTTTATGTGAGAGAGTGAGATCAAAAAAGCTTTTTGTTTTCTATTCCATTTATGATTATACTAATAAACTTAACTATTCATTTCCTAGTGTTTTAGTTTCTCTTTAGCAGGCCTTTGATGATGTATTTCTTGAAGAGATATCCAAGCATTTAAAGGGTAAACACAAGCTAAACAAGTAGTATGCCAAGTGGGTAGTGTGTAACATCCCATAACTTTTATTTTTAAATAATAATGTTTTGTTATAAAAAAATATATTTTTATTTGTTTAAAAATGATTATGTTATGCTAAAAGCAAGTATATTTTTAATTAAAATAATTATTGTTTTACTGGAAATAATTATATTGGCCTTTAATAAATTTTTGTTTTATTTTTAGAAATATTCTTTCTTTTATTATGTATAAAGATATTTATTTTGTGATTTGTTTTATTGAGATTTTTATCAAGAAAAATTATGATTTAAGAGTTCAACTAAAGGTTTATGAGAATGAGAATTTTTAAAATTTTTTGGGAGGTTTTAAATTGGAGGCGTTACAAGTTGGTATCAGAGCATAAAGTTTCCCTATGGCTAACAGAGCAAAGAATTCTGTAGTAAGACTTTGAGTATGGGTATGTAACTGTAGACATATTTATACTCACCGTGTTGTTGTAGAATTCTATAGAGTGTCATCCTTTTCTTCTTTCTAACTATTTTCCTTAGATATACGAGATTTAAACATCTATGCGTATGACTTAGATGGTACCTTTTATGTGTAGACTACTAGTTCAGCTTTTGAACTTGTTTTGATGAACAATGATAAAGAGAACACTCTTTGGTATAAAGAAAATGAATTAGCTGAAAATGAGAAAATTTCATCCAAATACAAAGGTAATGGCGTGTTCAGATGTCAATTAGGTTTGAATTGATTGTTTGATTTGTTTATGTGAGACAATATGACGAATGGTTAGCACAATTTTGATAGTGGGTTATGATGTGATCAAGTTTGTTATCTCCAAGATAATGATTTGTAATAAAGTGAGTGTTTTGAAAATAGATTTAAATCTCTTTTCGGATGGATGAGTTGGAATCTATATATATATATATAAATGGATTTAGTAAGTTGTGGGTTGGATTGAATTTGAGAGCAGAAAATCTATGAAGATAATATTTTTAATGATATATTTTGTTGATATAAAGACTTCGAAAACAATTTGGTTTTCAATAATATTATGTATGATCATTATCATAAAGAAAGATGGATCACTATGACTATGCATAGATTATAGACAGTTGAATAAGGTGACAATAAACACATTACCTCGTATAGATGATCTGTTTGATCAGTTACAAGGTGCTCAATATTTTTCAAAAATTGATTTGAGATATGAGTAACATTAATTAAGGATAAGAGAAGAGGATGTACGAAAATTTTCTTTTAGGACTCATTATCAGCATTATGAGTTCTTGGTTATGTTATTTAGTTTGACAAATATCCTAGCTCCATTCATAGATTTAATGAATAGTAATTAGGTCATCCCTGGATCAACTTATTATTATATTTATTAATGATATACTAGAATATTTCAAAAGTTCAGAGGATCATAAGCAACATTTAAAGATAGTTTTACCAACTCTAAGGGAATATGGCTGGTAAGGATGGTATCTAAATAGACTCTAAGAAAGTAAAAGTGGTATAATAATAGCTACGTTTTACTACATCTAAAGATGAAGATCCAAATCCAATTTGCGCTTCCTGCGGTTGTCTGCTGTCCATTCTATTTGAGCCATTGTTGGATCAAGTACATAAACATATGTTTGTAAAGCATCAATCAACTCCTCAGCATTTAAAGCCGAGATGAGAATTCATCGGGCTAAGTGTGAGATGAACCTTTGTTCCACAGCATGATCAAGGAAAGACAACAGACCATGAAAGAAGTGGTTAACATTTAACAAACCTATCGGTTTGTGATGCATATTTAGTTATGCCCAAGAGACTATTTGGAAAATCTCTTCTAAAGTACCAAAACCCCCTGGTAAGGTAATGAAGGCATCAGCATTGCTCATCATTCTAGCCATGCACTCATGCATGGATGCAACCCTAAATTCTTCTCCAATTGTCTTTCCTACGATGTTAGATGCAGATACAGCTATAGGAATAATAACTATAACTTGGCATCCTCCTACATGGGCAGCTGTAGACACACACCTCATTAATCCACGGTTACCTCCACCATAGACTAAATAAATTTTTCTCCTGGCCAGTACCATACCCAGGTTTTGTGCAGCTTTCACATACTCTCCATCTTTTCTAGGACTGGAACCACAAAAGACACAAATATTTTGAAATAGACGAAATGTGATTCCCTCCATAGCTGCACACACCTTAACTTGGAGTATGAAAGTAAAGAAATTAACATGTACATTTATAAAACTCATAGAATGGCATACTTAGGATAGCTATGCTAATAGGCCGGTAATAATTAGAACAATATCTGAGTGATTGGTGGATATTAGCTAAATTGAAGGTGAAATTCTCAAAAAATGACGGCAAGCATGTAGATGTACAGTCGTTGTGATAGTCGCTCATATTAGGCATATAAAGAGAATAAGGTTAAGATATCACTAGAAATTTGTCTTTTTCTTGTTGTCCTTGATGAAGCATTGATGTCTTGATTCTTGTAGGGAAGTTGTAGGAGATAGGCGTAATTGTAAAAAAAAAAAGTGAAGATGCAAATCAGATAATTATTGAAGAGGGACAATTAAATGATTTTTCTTATTTTCCCAATGTTCTTGCCAGTCGACTATCGGTATTATTAAGTCGACTAGCTATTTTGAGAAATTTTAATTTGGACTGGTTATTTTACAGTTGATTGATTACATCTATTTTGAAGCAATCAGCTACATCCTACCAGTTAACTACATATTCTTTGATTTTCACAGACTTTTATAAGTTCAGAAATGTATCTTTTCCATGTGATATTATTCCACCAAATGACAATAGCTTTGAATTAAATTTTGGTATATATATTCAAAATTTGCGGCCACCGATTTTAATTCTAGTTCAATACTTTGTCCAAATTTCTAACTTCCTATTTTGGCACCATGCTCTATTAAGTATTCCACATTTTCTGCTGCATTGTCCTACATTAATATTTGGTATTAAATGCAAGATTCTTTTTCCATATTATAAGGAAGGTTAATTTCTTTTCCTTGAAACTCAGTTATTATGGTATCCAATTGGTTAGTAGGTTAAAGTAATAGAGATTTTGAAAGGAGTGGACAGATGATGACCTTATGGTGTTTTGACGAATGTAATCAAGAGAATTAGTGGTGTTGAAGTTCTTGAGGAATAAAATATGGGAAGTAGGATTTAAATTAATCTTTGAACTCTTAATTTAGAAATATGGAGAATACTATAAGAATCATGTCTGAAAATAATGTAAGTGATTAAGATATTTGTGTTAAAGGTTTATATTATGCTAAATTGAGTCTAGTATCTAGGATGCGAATTAAGTTGAAATTAAGAATTCATGTATGAGTAATTGTTGAAAAAAAATCATCTTGAAATGATTGGGTGAATTAAATGGGATTGACATAAATTAGAATGAGGTAAGTAAATAGCAAAAATTATAATATGAGGTTGAATTATATTTTGTATTTAAAATTTATACTATGTGTTGAGGTTATGTAATTTAAGTTATTAGTCACTTCTTTTAGTTGGAAATTGGTAAATTGGACGGTGTATGAATTTATGTGGGTGAAGCTAAACATATGTGATTATAGGGTAAATTGTTTGAAAATAGGAAGCATTAAGAAAATGTTTTAAAGAGAGGAATTGAGATATGTGGAATTTATGTGAGCATAGGAAAAATGAGACAAGGGAATTAGTGATCATAATTTTGATTTGGAAGTGTTGATAGAGGAAATTTTGGTGGTACTTAGACATTAAATTTCTTACAATGTAATTAGTGATTTTAGCTACCAAATGTATATCGAAAGGTTTATTTGAAAAGAATCAATTGAGGAACTTTTATGATAGTTTAAAAATGTACTAAAAGAATCAATGGTGCTAGAACTCCTAGATGATGAAATGTGGAAAGTAAGTTTAAGTGAATTACTTTGGCTTACCAAAGTGAGAGTGTGGAGAACATTTTAAAATAACGTCCGAACATAGCATAAGTGATCTAGGTATATGTATTAATGGGTTAAGACAAACTAAGATGAAGTCCTTTATGTAAAATTTGGGATCATTCAAGTTTAGAAATTTTATGTGCGTACATTTGTTATGAAACCCTTTAAGGTGCTAGGATTGGTAAAATGGAATTGAAGAGGTTAGAATTTTATGTTGCTATATTGGAAGCATAAGAAAGATTTGAGTTCAATGGTGACGATAGTGTAGCCTTAGAATAACGTTAAAGAATCATCATGTTGAAAGAAGTTAAAGTTGTTAGGTAAGTGTTAGTGACACATGGGAACTTAAAATGCTTAATGGATGCTAGACTTAGATGATGAGATGTATCGTTTGAACTTGACATGTAAGATTTTAGAATGACTTAGTATACGTTTGGAATAAGAAAAGTTGGTTACCCTATATGGATGTGTATATATTATTTTATGTGTATGGTTCCTGATTATATCGACTTATGGATATAAATATGCAAATTTGAGGATAGTTCAGATATTAGTAAAGATGTTATACAGAAAATATATCCCCAATTATTTGAGTAATAAGGTTGGTAACTCTGAATTATGTCTTGATTTTATTCCCTACATGTGGTAGAATGGGCTGAAATTCGGGGACCGAATTTCTTAAGGGGGAAGAATGTAACATCCCATAATTTTAATTTTTAAATAATAATGTTTTGTTATAAACAAATATATTTTTATTTGTTTAAAAATGATTATGTTATGCTAAAAGCAAGTATATTTTTAATTAAAATAATTATTGTTTTGCTAGAAATAATTATATTGGTCTTTAATAATTTTTTGTTGTATTTTAAGAAATATTCTTTCTTTTATTATGCATAAAGATATTTATTTTGTGATTTGTTTTATTGAGATTTTTATCAAGAAAAAATATGATTTAAGAGTTCAACTAAAGGTTTATGAGAATGAGAATTTTTAGAAATTTTTGGGAGGTTTTAGGATGAAAAACGGAATTTATATGAATTTATATAAAAGAAAATCTTATTATTCAATTATTAAATAATAATTATTATTATTAAAAAAATAAAAATAAAAAGGGAAGGGGGGAGGCAACGGAGAGGAGAGAACAGAGAAAGAAAACCGAGAAAGAGTGAATAGTGACCTTCAATTTTCTCTCTAGATCTGGAGTGCCTATTGGCTTCCGATCTCAAAACTAAGGGTACCACTGGATTCAGGACAAAGAACACTACGGTTTTGACCGATCAATTTTTCAAATCAGCCGTTGAATCGCCATAGATCTAAAGTAGAAAATCTCAAAAAAAAGTAAATTCTGAAACTTTTACTTAGAGACCTCCAATTAAAATTTTGACACTGTAGATGGATTCAGGAGCTAGATAAACATTAGGATATGTATATTTTCGGCCATCTAACAGCCTTTTTGTTCGTCGTGAAAAGTGTTTTTGTAACATCCCATAATTTTTAATTTTAAATATTAATATTTTGTTATAAACAAATATATTTTTATTTATTTTAAAATGATTATGTTCTGCTAAAAGCAAGTATATTTTTAATTAAAATAATTATTATTTTGGTTAAAATAATTATATTAGTCTTTAATAAATTTTATTGTATTTTTAAAAATATTCTTTCTTTTATTATGTATATAGATATTTATTTTATGATTTTTTTATTAAGATTTTTATCAAGAAAAATCATGATTTAAGAGTTTAACAACATGTTTATGAGAATGGAAATTTTTATAAATTTTTAGGATATTTTAGGATGAAAAACAGAATTTATATGAATTTATATATATAAAAAATCCTATTATTCAATTATTAAATTATTATTATTATAAAAATAAAATAAAAAGGGGAAGGGGGAGACTTCGACAGATTTTTGAAAAAAATCGAGAAAGAGTAATAGTGAGTAAATAGTAACTTTCAACTTTATCTTTAAATTTGGAGTGTCTATTGGCTTTCAATCTCAAAACTGAAGGTGCTACTGGATTCAGGATGAAGACTACTACGATTTTGACCGATCAATTTTTCAAATCAGCTGTTGAATTGTCGTAGATCTGAAGTATAAAATTTCAGAAAAAGGTAAATTCTAAAACTCTTACTTAAAGACCTCTAATTGAAATTCTGACACTGTAGATAGATTCAGGAGTTAGATAAAATGTTAGGATATGAAATTTTTTAGCTATCTAACAACTTTTTGTTCGTCGTGAATAGTGATTTCCAACAAGTGAATAGGTTTTCCGGTGGTGAATAGTAACCAAACTCCCGGAGTCATTTTTTAAGTCTTTAGACCCTCCGGACACGTTTTTGAGGTCTAATTGGTCAAATTCAGCTTGGAAAAAGTACATTTTTAAGGCTGTCCAACTAGGAGCCCTACCTTATGAGTAGATAATTCTTTCTATGACTTGCCCCATCCTCTTCTTGAACTATAAATGTATTATTGCTTCTGTTTATAAATTATTCATACTAATAGAAGTTTCTGAAATGTGTTAAAATATATGTTATACTTACAAACTGACACATAGTTCAAGAAGAGTATGGTTTTAGAAATGGATTTTGGAACTCATTGAATATGTGGTTCGAAATTTATTTACCAGCGAGTGAATAGTGTTTTTCGACGGTGAATAGTGACCAAGCTCCCGGAGTCATTTTCTAAATCTTTGGACCCTCCGGACACGTTTTTAAGGTCTAATTGGTCAAATTCAGCTTGGAAAAGTACATTTTTAGGGCTGTCCAACCAGGAGTCCTACCCTGTGAGTAGATAATTCTTTCTATAACCTGTCCCATACTCTTTCTGAACTATAAATGTATTATTGTTTCTGTTTATAAATTATTTATACTATTATAAGTTTTTGAAATGTGTTAAAATATCGGTTATACTTACGAACTGGCACATAGTTGAAGAAGAGTATGGTTTTAGAAATGGATTTTGGAACTCATTGAATATGTGGTTCTAAATGTATTTATCATTATTTGATAAAGTGAATATTATTTTCACGATGCATTGATTTGTAAAGCTATATACTTGTGAAAATTATGCATGTCATATTATAAATGAGATTGAATGGCAAGCTTAAAGCTCATAGCAAGTTGCTGGATAATTTTACATGTATTTATATGTATTGATGAATATCGGCTAGTTGTATGGCTTGTGATGGTACCGAATAGGGGATGCCCTATTAGCCTGAGTGAACCGGGGGAGGGCTACTCCAACCGGGTGACAGTGGTAATGTGAGGAGGCAGAAAGGTGATGTACTCACATTCCCTGATCAATTATTGTGACTAGGGTCGAGGTCACTATGCGTATAGCAAATGAGTTATATTTTCATTGCATTGACCAGATTGCCGAGTAAGGCAGGTGCATTAAAAGTAATGATTTTATCTCCAAATCTTAATATTTTACTATAGCTTATACAGCTGTGCATAACAACATTTGTTTAATGATTATACCGTGCAGCATATGATTTTGAATATCTGAATATCCTTCGATTTGAGAATATTTGAAATATGGGTCTCATATGAATGTACTTTTGAACTATATTTTCTATATGACATATTTTAAAACATAAGTACATCCATATCAACCAAATAATAGAGATTCAAGGGCTAGAAATTTGCCACCGAAAAAGGCAAACCTATCATACTTGTTTAAGACAAAAGAAAATGGAAATGAATCCCTAAATCAAAGGGACCTTGTCCCATATCTTAAGAACATATTATCATAATTTTCAAAATACAAATCTCCTTTTCCTATGCATATCTTGACTAAGGAAGAGGAAGACAAGAACATAAGTTGTTTGTTTTTCAAAAATTCAACCAAGTGTAATCTAATTGTGATAAGGTACAACCATGATCATGAAAGGTGAATTATTTGGGGGTCTATATAAGAAAACCCACCCTTACAACATTATAATTTCGTCCAAGTGAGGGAGAGGAAAAATAGAAGTAAGGTAGAGTGAGGAAAGGAGAGGAAGAAAGGAAGAAAGAGGAAGGAGAAGTCTAGGGGACTAAGTGCTCCAGGTAAGTTTAACAATATTTCTTTTTGAAGAAAACTTTTAAAACTTATAATATTTATATGAGATTTTGATCTTAGAACTTTGATGATTGGTCATGATGTTGCTATATCTTGTTAGATATTGATCTTGCATGTGATGTATGTTTGAATACTTAGACTGGTATAGGAAGTTCTGCATAGGTATGGCTACGGGTGGCAAAATTTTTAGCTTCAGTATTTTAATTTCTGGGAATTATCTGTAGAGAATTAAAATAAATGGTTAACATAATAATTAAATATATATGTGTCACGGATATTTAGCCACTAGAATCATTAAATTTGGAGTCCATATGAGGTAGATAACGTCCGATTAGTAAGCAAAGGTTAGAAAATGGTTCATCAGGGAAGAATATGTTAGGATAGCTTCTGTATTTTAATTTCTAGGAATTATCGGTATGGAATTAAAATAAATGGTTAACATAAGAATTAAAGATATATATGTCACCGATTTTTAGCCACTGGAATCATTCAATGTGGAGTGCATATGAGGTAGATAAGGTCCAATTAGTAAGCAAAGGTCAGAAAATGGTTCATCAGCGAAGAATATGTTGGGATAACTTCTATTTTTTTATTTCTGGGAATTATCTGTAGGAAATTAAAATAAATGGTTAAGATAAGAATTAAAGATATATGTGTCATGGATTTTTAGCCATTGGAATCATCCAATTTGGAGTCTATATGAGGTAGATATGGTCTAATTAGTAAGCAAATGTTAGAAAATGGTTCGTCAGGGAAGAATATGTTAGGATAGCTTCTGTGTTTTAATTTCTAGTAATTATCTGTAGGGAATTAAAATAAATGGTTAACATAAGAATTAAAGATATATATGTCACGGATTTTTAGCCACTGGATTCATTTAATTTGGAGTCCATATGAGGTAGATATCGTCTTATTAGTACTCAATGGTAAGAAAAATGGTTCATCAGGGAAGAATATGTTAGGATAGCTTCTGTATTTTAATTTCTGGGAATTATCTATTTAGAATTGAAATAAATGGTTAACATAAGAATTATAGCTATGTGTCATGGATTTTTAGCCACTAGAATCATTCAATTTGGAGTCCATATGAGGATGATATGAGCTTATTAGTAGTCAAAGGTCAGAAAATGGTTCGTCAGGGAAGAATATGTTAGGATAGCTTCTGTTTTTTAATTTTTGGGAATTATCTGTATGGAATTAAAATACATGGTTAACAAAAGAATTATAGATATGTGTGTCACGGATTTTTACCCACTAGAATCACTCAAGTTGGAGTCAATATGAGGTAGATAAGGTCCAATTAGTAGGTAGAGGTCAGAACCTATCTGAAAAGAAATAACCTGTACATTTAGGGAGTAATATCACCTTCATTGTTTAATATTTAGCAATAATGTTCAACATAATAGTTTTAGAAAATTGTTTTATCTTGAAATTGACACCAAGATCACCTACATCGGAGTTCAATTGAGGGAGTTATGCTCTGATTAGTAAGAGAATGTTAGATATGATGAAAACCCGCATCAAAAAAATAAAGAAATAAAATAAATATTTAAAAAAGAAGACAAATCTTATAAATGACTAGTATATGCCATAGCCATTGCCATTGTATGAACTTCTTACCATCTTAAGTATAAAATTCTGACATGGAAATATTTTATAAAGTGATATTTGAAATGGTTATGTTCATGGCATGATTACCAACGATTTATGGTAATAGTTATATTTTGATGAACATACTTGTTATTGAAAGCATATTTTTGGCTATCATTGTGAAAAGAAAAGAAACGAGCACGGTCACATGGAAATCCGTGTGGTGCACCAGTAGGGGACGCCCTACCAACGGTTATGATCATGTTAACGATAAAAGAAAGAGAAAGTGGGCCATGTCAGACAGAGCGAGAAAAGCCCGTACCGGAGAGTAGAAAATACTCACCCTGACCGGGGTAGCTTGATATGAGAATAAATTGATAGTCATCATATGATATGCTGAAAATAGTTAATCCTGTCATACATATCATTACTGTATGATTCTTATGTGCATAGATATCATGCATTCATATGACCAAAGATATTTTTTGTAGTTTATACAGCTGAACATGACGTGATGAGGTATATTAATGATGATTTATTGTTGAACTTACTGGGATTTAATTCTCACTATATTTCCATATCATGTTCAAAAAATTAGTTATGCAGATTTTCTATAGCTCTTGCTTTTAGTGCATGTTGGATCGAGTTATTCTATGATGGGCGGATCCTAAATAAAATGTTTGTGGGCGAGTTGGCATAGATCCCGGTGAAGGTACAACCACCCGCACTCGAATCTCCGGAATTGGTCAACCAGAATAAATAAGATGTAGATATTTATGTGTTTGAAATGTTGTACGTACGTTTTGATTAATGATGTGTATGTGAACTTTATATTGTATAATAATAAATAAAAGGAAAAAAAAAGTTGTTACACGCTTCCTACAGGATCTTAGTCCTTAACTCTCGTTCTTAAGGGACACAAATCCTTCCCTGATACATGATTGCTTCATCTTCCATGACAAAAAAATTACCTTGGTCTTTATGATCCTGTAAGTATTGGTCGTGAGCTTGAGCCTCTTTGATCTAGGCTCTAAGGTCACACCCTATACTTAAACTATTAATGACTAGATTCTTTGGAGTAAGAGTAGTGGCTAGCTTCAAATTTCGAAGCTCCTCTAGCATCTGCATCTCATACACCATCATCTGACCCATGTGCAGAGATTTTCGACTCAAGGCATCTGCTACAACATTCACCTTTCTGGGATGATACTTTATCTCAAACTTGTAGTCATTGAGGAATTCTACCCATCTTCGTTGCCTCATATTTAACTCCTTCTGATCAAAGAGGTATTTAAGACTCTTATGATCACAATATACTTCAAAGGTTGCCCCGTACAAATAGTGTCACCAAATCTTTAAGGCAAACACCACTGCCGCCAATTCAAGATCATGGGTTGGATAGTTTCCTTCATAGGGTCTCAGTTGCCTAGAGGCGTAAGCAACTACTCTCTTATCTTGCTTCAGCACACATCCTAGCCCTTTCTTTGAAGCGTCACTATACACTTCAAAATGTCTTGTGGGATCTGGAATAAATAAAACAGGAGGAGTGGTTAGTCTTGTCTTCAGCTCCTGAAAACTAGCTTCACATTGATCATTCCATTTGAAAGGACTTCCCTTCCTGGTCAATTTAGTTAATGGCAAGGCTATACGAGAGAAGTTTTGTATAAATTTCTTGTATTATCCTGCCAAACCCAGGAAACTTCTGACTTTCGTAACCGTCTTTGGTCTCTCCCACTGAATCACTGCTTCCGTCTTGCTAGGATCTATGGCTACCCTTCTATTAGAGATGACATATCCAAGAAACTTCACCTCTGACAGCCAAAATTCACACTTCTCCAATTTGGCATATAAATTTTTCTCTTTCAGCACTTGCAGCACGATTCAGAGATGTTGTTCAAGTTCTTTCTCGCTCTTAGAATATATCAAGATGTCATCAATGAACACTACAACAAATTGATCTAGGTAGGGTCGAAAATGCGATTCATGTAATCTATGAAAATTGCAGGTGCATTCGTCAACCCGAAGGGCATTACGAGAAACTCATAGTGCCCATACCTAGTCCTGAAGGTAGTTTTTGGTACGTCCTCCTCCTTGATCCTAATCTGATGATATCCTGACCTCAAGTCAAGTTTAGAAAAGATGGAGGATCCCTTCAATTGATCCAGTAAGTCATTTATCCTAGGGAGAGGGTACTTGTTTTTGATAGTCACCTTATTCAGCTGTCTGTAATCTATGCATAGTCTCAAGCTCCCGTCTTTCTTCTTAACAAACAATACAGGATCTCCCCAAGGTGATATACTCGGTCTAATGAATTGCTTATCTAATAGTTCCTCTAACTATTTCTTAAGTTCCTATAGTTCCATCGAGGCCATTCGATATGGTGCAATAGAGATAGGCCCTGTCCCAGGTAGGAGATCAATAGAGAACTCTATCTCTCTCTTGTGAGGTAAGCCTGGAATATCTGATGGAAATACTTCAGGAAACTCGTTGGCTATTGGGATTTCATCAAGCTTTGATTCGACTTCTAGGTTTGATAAATACAAGAGAATGTATCCAAGTACTCCATTCTTCAACTCCCTATTAACTTGATTGGCATTTAGCATCAATAACTGGACCTCCTCTTTCGGAGTAAGAGGTAGAAATTCAACGGTCTTGTTACAACAATTCAGCAAGACTCGATTTCTAGACATCCAGTCTAACCCTAGAATGATCTCAATACCTCTTAAAGGTAAACAAATGAGGTCTACAAAAAAAATTTTCTCCTGGATGTTGACTTGATAGTCTTTACATACAGAGGAAGTTAATACCCGTTCCCCTGTAGGGGTTACTATGGATAGCTCATAGGGAGTTTCAGAAATAGGAAACTGAAACTTCCTAATACATTCTTCCGATATAAATGAATGACTAGCACCAGAGTCAAATAACACCATAAGAGCAAATCCATAGATATAGCATGTACCTTGAATCATTTCAGAAGATTGAGCTGCTTCTTGGCCGCTAAGGGTGAAAACCCTTCCTTTCACTTGAGGCCTCTGTTCTGGCTGCTTCTCCACATTATGTGGGCAGTTTCTCGCAAAATGTCCCTTCTGTCTGCAATTGAAGTAGACATCTTGTCCCATGTAGCATGTCCGATTACCATGCATGCGTCCACACTTAGCGCACTTGACTGGGGCGAGGTCTTGTTGAAAAGGTCTAGGACCTGTAATCAATGGCCTCTTACCAGCTCCATATCCACTTCTTCTCACGTTCTTTCCAGGGTTGGGAAAATTTTTCTACCTCTTCCATAGGTTTCGCTTTTGCTTCTCATCCTCCACTGCCCTTAAACTCTTTTCTAGGAGTCTACATTTATTTATCAGAGGTACAAACTCCCTGATCTCTATAGCTATAATAGCATTCTTTATCTCCGGGTTTAGTCCCGCTTTAAACTTAACTACCTTCCATGCTTCATCTGGGTTATATCGCAGATAAGAGGAGAACTTAGACAGCTCCTCAAAGCTTGCGATATACTGGTCCACGGTCATGCTGCCTTGCCTGAGTTGGAGAAATTCAATATCTTTCTCTGCCCGTACAGTACTTGGAAAGTACTTTTCAAAAAAAATGTCCTTGAACACTTGCTAGGTGATCTATCTTCCCTGATGAGCTAAAAGTTCTCCAGCTCCACGCCACTAGTATCCTGCTTCATCCTTTAACATATATGCTTCAAAAATAACTTGCTGCTCTTCAGTACAGCCCATCACATCAAAGATTTTCTCTAATTTCCTTATCCACCTTTCGGCTACCGTTGGGTCATAGCCACCTTGGAAACAAGGTGGTCTAGTCCTCAGGAACTCGGATATGCCATTATCTTTTCCAGCCATCCGGTTGTTAGCACCATTCTCACCATTTGGGTTATTAGCATTCTGGAGATATTGTAAAATTTGGTTTGTGGTCATGACTTGGTCTGGAATTACCATGGCAAGGTTGTACAGGGTTTCCTTTGCATTGGTTGCTGGATTCCTCCTTGGTGGTGCCATTTCCTACTATGGCAAAAAACAAAGTTATGCTGCTATTGAGGTGATCAAGCCCAATAGTTAGTTCAAAAATATTTAATAATAGTCATAACACCACCTCGGCATATAGATAGGAAACACTAGTAATTTCTTACCTATATGAGTCATTGATCCCCTACACAGCACAACCACAACATACTCAAGACACTATAAGATCGATTTAGATAACCATCCACCCACTGGCCATCTAGGATTAACCTGCTCTGATACCAATTATGTAACAACTCTATTTATGTAAATGTAACAATTTTTTTTTATATTTTTAAAATTCCATGAAGTTATTACTACTTTAATTCTAACCACTTAACTTGTAATAATAATCACTTTAACCGAGCATAATTATTATTAACAGTGATACAATACTGAGTTTCCATACACACCATTATTTTACAAACTACACACCATTATTTTACAAACATTTGTACAAATATACATATTAGTTCTAATCATCTATGTCGACTACTTCTGGGGACACTGGTGCGGGTGGAACCTCCACCGGAATCTCAGTCACATCTACTACAGATATATCTGATATAACTGGTAGTTGCCCAAGGTAGGGCACCTCGATCCAACGTACGGAAATAATAAGTGTCATTGAGAAAATCTGCATTATTCTTCTAAACATGATACGGAAATATAGTGAGAATTAAATCCCAGTAGGTTCAACAATAAATCATAATTTACCATCAATATAGTTCATCATGTCATGTTTAGCTGTATAAACTACAGAAAATATCTTTGATCACATGAATGCATTATATCTATGCACATAAGAATCATACAGTAATGATATGTATGACAGGATTAACTATTTTTTGAATATCATATGATGACTATCAATTTATTCTCATATCAAGCTCCCCGGTCAGGGTGAGTATTTTCTACTCTCCGGTACAGGCTTTTCTCGCTCCGTCCGACATGGCCCACTTTCTCTTTCTTTTCTCATTAACATGATCATAAACGTTGGTAGGGCGTCCCCTACTGGTGCACCACACGGATTGCCATGTGACCGTGCTCATTTCTTTTCTTTTCACAATGATAGCCAAAAATATTCTTTCAATAACAAGTATGTTCATCAAAATATAACTATTACCATAAATTATTAGTAATCATGCCATGAACATAACCATTTCAAATATCACTTTATAAAATATTTCCATGTCAGAATTTTACACTTAAGATGGTAAGAAGTTCATACAATGGCAATGGCTATGGCATATACTAGTCATTTATAAGATTCGTCTTCTTTTTTAAATATTAATTTTATTTCTTTATTTTCTTGATGCAGGTTTTCATCATATCTAACCTTCTCTTACTACTCAGAGCATAACTCTCTCAATTGAACTCCGATGTAGGTGATCTTGGTATCAATTTCAAGATAAAACAATTATCTAAAACTATTATGTTGAACATTGTAGTGAAATATTAAGAACTCAAGGTGATATTACTCCCTAAATTTATAGGTTATTTCTTCTCGGATAGGTTCTGACCTCTACCAACTAATCGGACCATATCTACCTCATATGGACTCCAACTTGAGTGATTCCAGTGGTTAAAAATCTGTGACACACATATCTATAATTCGTATGTTAACCATTTATTTTAATTCTATACAGATAATTCCCAGAAATTAAAATACAGAAGCTATCCAAACATATTTTTCCCTTATGAACTATTTTCTGACTTTTGACTACTAATCAGCTCATATCTTCCTCATATGGACTCCAAATTGAATTATTCTAGTGGCTAAAAATCCGTGACACACATAGAGATAATTCTTATGTTAACCATTTATTTTAATTCCATATAGATAATTCCAAGAAATTAAAATACAGAAGCTATCCTAACATATTCTTCCCTGATGAACCATTTTATGACCTTTGACTACTAATCGGACCATATCTACCTCATATTGACTCTAAATTGAATGATTCTAGTGGGTAAAAATCCGTGAGACATATATATTTAATTCTTATAATAACCATTTATTTTAATTCCCTACAGATAATTCCCAGAAAGTAAAACATAGAATTTATCCTACCATATTCTTCCCTGATGAACCATTTTCTGACCTTTGCTTACTAATCGGACCATATCTACCTCATATGGACTCCAAATTGAATTCTTCCAGTGGCTAAAATTCTATGACAAATATATATTTAATTATTATGTTAACCATTTATTTTAATTCTCTACAGATAATTCCCAGAAATTAAAACACCGAAGCTATCCTAACATATTCTTCCCTGATGAACCATTTTCTGACCTTTGACTACTAATCGGACCATATCTACCTCATATGGACTCCAAATTGAATAATTCCAGTGGCTAAAAATTCATGACACATATATCTTTAATTCTTATGTTATCCATTTATTTTAATTCCCTATATATAATTCCCAGAAATTAAAACATAGAAGTTAAAAATTTTGCCACCCATAGCCATACCTATGCAGAACTTTCTATACCAGTCTAAGTATTCAAACATACATCACAAGCAAGATCAATATGTAACATGATATAGCAACATCATAACCAATCATCAACGTTCTAAGATCAAAATCTCATATAAATATTATAAGTTTCAAAAGTTTTCTTCAAAAAGAAATATTGTTAAACTTACCTAGAGTACTTAGTTCCCTAGACTTCTCCTTCCTCTTTCTTCCTTTTTTCCTCTCCTTTCCTCACTCTACCTTGCTTCTATTTCTCTCTCTTCCTCACTTGGACAAAATTAAAATGTTGTAGGGGTAGTTTCTACTTAAATATACCACCAAATAATACACCTTTCATGATCATGAGTCTACCTTATCACAATTAGGATACATTTTGTTCAATTTTTTGAAAACAAACAACTTATGTTCTTGTCTTCCTCTTCCTTAGTCAAGATATGCATAGGAAAAGGAGATTTGTATTTTGAAAATTATGATGATATGTTCTTAAGATAAGGGACAAGGTCCCTTTGATTTAGGGATTCTTTTTCATTTTCTTTTGTCTTAAACAAGTATGATAGGTTTGCCTTTTTAGTTGGCAAATTTCTAGCCCTTGAATCTCCATTATTTGGTTGATATTATTTGTGTGGGATAGGAATGTTTTGTCCTAATGCCATGTCTTATCATACCACTTGCTAAAATTATGAGTGTAGGATATAGATGTTTTTGTCCTAAAACCTTGTATTATCATGCCACTTGCCAAAATTATGAATGTAGAATCACACCACTTGCTAAATTTTTGTCTTAATGCCATGTAACTTAATCTTTATTATTATTACATTATTATATCATCACCTAATTTATTTTATTTTATGTTTCCTCTTGGATTTGGGCTTATTCCTACCCATTATGGGCTTATTCCTACCCATTTTCTTTGCTTTGGATAAAATTCTACCTTTCTTGGAGGGCTTGGTCACATTTTCATAGTTTTTGGGCTATTGGTCCAATTACTATATCCTAGTCCAAGTCTATGTTTTATTTCTTGCTTACGTTATCCAATGGGCTTGCTAGAAACTTATGTGAATTGGAAAAACTCTATATGAAGTGTCCACAGGTAAAAGCCCAATGTATGGATAAAGATTTTAAACTTAGTAACTCTAGTTCTTGAATTAGGAAAAATTACCCTAATCCAATGTTCTTGAAATTTTAAGACCTTTACTTGTTTCTAAAAATTTACCTTCCTTATCCATGAATTTTGCATCTCTTTAGTATGTTATTTCTATTTTTTTTTCCTATTAGGTTTTCCTTCTTTATTTATTCTCTTAATGTTAGAAACATTTTCTATGCATATACATAAGGTGAAGAATTTCTAAGGATTATATTTCCTTAGATATCTAAAATATTGTCTAATAAATTTTATTTCCTTAATTAAATATTTATGTACTTTTATCAATAAAAGAAACGAAATTAGGGTTGTTACAAAAAGAGTCAGAAGGAAGAAGAGGATGACACCCTATAGAATTCTATAGCAGCACCGTGAGTATAAATATGTCTGCGATTATATACCCATACTCAAAGTCCTACAGAATCCTTTGCTCTGATAGCCATAGGAAAACCTATTGCTCTGATACCAACTTGTAACGCCCCCAATTTTATAGCACGTAAAATACTTACTTTATGATCATATACTTTCCATAACATATATAATACACTCTTTTACAGATATGTATTCCCATGTATATACAATATATAAACCAAATCCATAAACATCAAAGTACAGCAGAAGCAGGAATCCTGCCTGTAGCATTTTAGAGCACACTATAAAGTACAAGCACAATATAAATCAAAATTTATGAGCCATGGAAATATAGTAGACTCACCTAGAGATCATGTCGTCTAGCTAGTCAACTATCTGAAGAATCAGACTCTATATTCTTAGTTAAAAAATGTGGAAATATCGTGTAGTGAGTTTGACAACTCAGTGAATAGATAATACCTCATATGACCTCTTAGGTCAGCATATGGATGTACTCATGTTTTAAAATTTGTCACTTAGAAAATACAATTCAAAAGTACATCCATATAAGATCCGTATTTCAAATATTCTCAAATAAAAGGATATTCAGATATCCAAACCATATTCAGCATGGTATGATCATTAAATAAATGTTGATATGCTCAGCTTTATAAACTATAGTAAAATAATAAGCTTTTGAAATAAAATTATAACTTTTAAACTCACCTGCCTTATTCGGCGATTTGGTCAATGCACACATACATTTGCTATACGCATAGTGACTGATCGACTACAGTCACAATAGTGATTAGGGAATGTGAGTCCATCACCCATCTGCCTCCTCGCATTACCACTGTCACTTGGTTGGAGCGGCCCTTCCTCGGCTCACTCAAGCTAATAGGGAGTCCCCTATTCGGTACCGTCACAAGCCATACAATCCGTCGATATTTATCCATACATATAAATACATATATATAAATGCATATTCATCAATGCAATGTAAAATTATCAAGCAACTCGCTATGAGCTTTACGCTTTCCATTCAATCATAATCAGTAACTTTATAGTTTTTCAAATTAATGTCACATGCATAAATATTCACCTTATCATTTAATGAGAAATACATGTGAAATCAGATATACCATGTGTTCATAAATCCATTTTCAAAACTATACTCTTCTCAAACTATATTCCAAATTGTTAGCAATTCAGATAATTTTAATGCATTTCAGAAACATTTAAAAGTGTAAATATCTCATAAACATAATCAAATACATGCTTAAAGATCAAGAAGAGTATAGGAAAAATCATAGAAAGAATCATCATACATAATAAAAGAAAGAATATTTCTAAAAATACAACAAAAATGTATTAAAGTCCAATATAATTATTTCAAGCAAAACAATAATTACTTTAATTAAAAATATACTTGCTTTTAGCAGAACATAATCATTTTTAAATAAATAAAAAATATATTTGTTTATAGAAAAATATTATTATTTAAAAATAAAAATTATGAAATGTTACATAAGGTATGTTATATATGATCAGAGGTCATGGGTTTCTTTAAAGTGATAAATGCTGAAATGTAGGTTATGGTGGAAGTAAAGTTCAAAGAAATGTGTGTGCTAGTCTAAAAAGTTAGTGGTTCTTATTTCCTTCGGAATTCATAAGATATTTGGATATAGAGTTGTTCAAGTACTTATTTATATTATTCAACCTTTCCAGCAAAAAGGTGTTTTAACTTAATTTGTGTTAAGCTACCTTCATTAATTTTAATTGGACTTGTTTTACTATGTAATTATTAAAATGATTTATTTTTAGCTATCTTAATCTTATTCTTCTATGTTTTTATCTTAACTATTGATGAGTGAGTTTTATACTCATAAATTAAATATTTTCATATTATCTTTTGCCATAATTAAGCATAAATATTCCTTACTTGTCTTTAGTTTTGTGTCTTTTTTACATATGGAGAGAAGAGTAGAAAATGGACTTAATTGGAGGAATCAGAGCTAAATTGTGGTTTTTTGGGAATGATGTCTATAAATCAAGCAAATAAAACAAATTCATTAAGGATGGCTGAGTAAGGAGCATTATCATATTGTCTCTTGAGACGCATCTTAATGGATATATGCACAAATTTATTCTTGATTTATGATCACATTTTCAAAAGAACTAAAACATAAAGATTCATGGCAAAGCACCCAATGTTGAGAATATGTTTGCTGTTTACAGTCCAGCCCAACCTTTTCTGTAATACTTGGGCCATATCTCTGAAAATACATATCCAATATGCATGCAATTTGGTAGGTGTGTAGCTGACACAATTGGGTACAACTTTTATGTTCAAGTGGTCAGAAAATTCGGACATTAAAAGGGACAAACGTGGGCTAGAAAATAATATGACTACTGTTGCAGTCCAGCCTGACTTTGCTCTAGTATTTTGACCATAAGTCACACATTATGTATCCAATTAGTCCACAATTTATCTTGACGGAAAGCTAATGAAATTTTCTACAACTTTCGTGTTGATGAAGTCAACATATTCGGCATATTTCAAGACAATATTCAAGGATCAATTTCGGTGCACATGATGGAATCCAAATTGTCAACTTTGTACAACTTCCTGCCTAACAATTTTGACAATTACCACACCTACCACACCTAATTGTATCTATAAATAGAGGGATTGAGGGGTGAGTTGGGGGGTTTTTGGGAGAGCTTTTGGAGCTTTGGAGAGAGCTTGGGAAAGCTTTGTTGGAAGTATACGTACTTGTAATGTTATTCTATCTTTAGACATTTTGTATTTTTCATTTTCTTCTGTAATATTATCATGTTCCTTCATCTATCATTTTACTTTCTCGCTTTAATTATGGAGAACTAATCTCCTAATGCTAAGGTGAAAAGGTGAAACTCTTGGTATGAGAATAATAATTTATCTAACTCTTAATTTTAATGTTTCTCTTTGATATTGTATTTACCTTCTTATTTATTTTCTCATAATTATTTATTAATGGCTGGTTTTATCATACCGCCGATTTCTTGTTATTTTATTGGTTGATTTTATTAGACCACCTATCTCTTATTATTTTTATGGTTCGCTTCGCCACCTATCTCTTGTTATGTTTCTTCTTCGTACCTCTTTTCATTTTAATCTTGTAAACTTTGAATCTTGATACATTGTAGACAATCTTTGGCACAATAAATGCTTGAATCAATCTTAATTTATTGTAGACAATATAATGATTGGCATAATGTACGCTTGAATTTAGTTACAAGTTATCTTTTGCATCTTTGTATTTTTAATCTTGTGAAATGTGAATTTTGATATATTGTAGACAATCTTTGGCACAATAAATGCTTGAATCAATCTTGATTTATTGTAGACAATATAATGATTGGCACAATTTATGCTTGAATCCATCTTACAAGAATTCTTTAATTATTAGAAAGGAGGTAAATATAATTCATGTATAAACAAAGTTGAGCTGAAATTAACATATCATCCGATTAGAACTTTATTCGTGTAAAGATTCTAATTGAGTAATAAATGAGTTAAATTTATTTTTATTCGATATACCAAGAGTGGATCCCTTAACCTTAGCATGCTTTTTTATCTTGAATACATCTTCATTTAATTTCAGTATATTAGTTCTTTGCATATTTTGTTTAATATTCCTCTCACAAAACAAGACATTGGGAACTAGGTTAGATGTATTTAATTTGGATCTAAATTAGAATTTTCTCTCAATTGGCAATCCCTGTGGGATTGACCTTGCATACCACTAAATCTATACCCCAATAGATTCGTGCACTTGCGAGTTTTAATTAAAACAACAACAAGTTTTTGGCGCCGTTGCCGGGTATTGCGACAAAAAAGCTATTTGGATCCAGGTACGTACTTTTCTTCCACTAGTTATAGTTAGAACATTTGTTTATTCTGTGTATAGAAATTTTTCTTTAGAATTATTTCTTGAAAATTGGTGTAGTAATTTGGGTGTATAAAATTGGTTGATTCTGTCAACAAAGCTAAAAGCGCCTAAGGAGTATGGGTTTTAAGAGAAACCATTGTGATTCCTCCATATTTTCTTGGGAGTCTACTGATTAAATACTACTCATTATTACTAACACTTTGAAAAAAAGGAGTTGTTTAATTTTGTGATTTTTTTGTGGTATTTGCATTTTGTAGTCGTTGTGTAGTTAGATACTTTTTCATAATTAGGAAACCATTTTTTTAGTTTATGCGTGCTTGGAAATGTGATAAAGATAAGCGGTTGGTTCGAAAAATTTTAGGGTCAACCATTGAGTGTACAATAGAGACATTAGATTATGCTGGATCACCATTAAAAATGGAAGAACAAGTTGTGCATAATAAAACTCTTATGGAGTACTTCTCACCTGTCATAGCCAATACTCCATCTTGCATAGTTTTACCACAAACTACTGCATCTTATTTTGAACTCAAACCGGCCATACTCAAACTTTTACCATTATTTTATGGTAAGAGAAGATCCCTACATGCACATTAAAGAGTTTCTTGAAATTTGCTTGACTTTTCGCTTTCAGAATTTCAATGATGAATCAATCAGGCTTAGAATGTTTCCATTTTCATTGAAAGACAAAGCTAAAGCCTGGTTGAACTCCCTTCCTACAGGAACTATAACTAGTTGGAACCAATTAGTAAATAAGTTTATGGCAAAATTTTTCCCTATGTCTAAAACTGATGCCCTTCGGAGAGAAATTTCTAATTTTTGTCAAAAAGAGGGTGAACAATTTTTTGAATGTTGGGAAAGATTTAATGATCTTCTTCTAAAATGTCCTCATCATGGTTTTGAAACTTGGAGATTGGTGAAATATTTCTATGATGGCTTAACTTCATCAAACCGTTAAATGATCCAAAGCATGCATGGTGGGAGATTTTTACAATTGAATGAGGGGGAAGCTTGAGAATCCTTAGGATCTTTATCTGAAAATTCTCAGCATTGGAACTGCATAGATCCTAGGGATAAGAAGTCTCAAATACAAAAAAGGGAGGAATTTACGAAGTGAGTGATGACACAGATGTGAGAATTGCCTTAGCTAGCCTGACTAGAAAGGTAGAAGCTTTAACTTTAAGTCATACTCTGAACCCTTCTACCAATACTAGGATAGAGGCATGTGCCTTATGTTCTAGTACATCTCACATTGCACAATTTTGTCCATCCATACCAGCTTACCAAGAAGCATTTTCTGAGTAAGCTAATTATCTTCAGCCTTATGAAAAATCATCAGATAGTCCATTTGCACCCACATATAATCCAAATTGAAGGAATCATCCAAAATTTTCATGGAGGAAAAATCAACCTGCAATGAATCAAAATGGGCAACAATTTGCCCCTTCCAATTCATACCCTCACGTTTCTCAACATGCTCCTCCTTTCGGGGTATCACAACATAGAAAACCTTCTTTGGAGGATACCTTGCAACAATTCATGCAATCGACCCAACAAGTCCTGCAATCTCAGACTCAAGCTATTTCAAAGCTTGAAACACAATTGGGTCAATTAGCCAATGCTGTAGGAGAGAGAGAAAAAGGAAAATTCCCCAGTCAACCTATTCCTAATCCTAAGGGTCAATTTGAAGTAGGATCATCAGCAAATCCAAAGGAAGAAGTAAAATCTGTGACAACCCTTAGATCTGGAAAGGTTATTGATAATCATGTTCATATGCCAGAAAATGAGGAACAGAGTCAACATGAGTCTCAAACCAATGACTCAAGTGAAAAGAAAAGTGAACAAATTTCTTATGCCCCCAAAGCTCCTTTCCCTCAAAGACTTGCATCAAATAAGAAAGGTACTCAATATAATGACATTTTAGAAGTTTTTAAGCAAGTAAGCATTAACATCCCTTTTCTTGATGCTATCAAACAAGTACCTGCTTACTCAAAATTCCTGAAGATCTTTGCACGGTGAAAATAGAAAATAATGTTCCAAGAAAGGCATTCTTGACTGAACAAGTAAGTTCTATAATTCAGCAAAAAGCTCCTGTCAAGTACAAAGATCCAGGTTGTCCTACAATTTCTTGTATTATAGGTGACCATGTGATTAACAGAGCCTTACTTGATCTAGGAGCAAGTGTGAATCTGCTGCCGTACTCTGTGTATAAGAAACTTGGGTTAGGAAAGCTGAAACCTACATCAGTGACCCTTCAGTTAGCTGATAGGTCTACAAAAATTCCAAGAGGTGTCATAGAGGATGTGCTCATTAAGGTTGATAAATTCTACTTTCCAGTAGATTTCATTGTTCTTGACACTGAACCTGTTGAGAATACAGAGACACAAATTCCAGTCATTTTGGGTAGACCATTTCTGGCAACATCCAATGCAATCATTAATTGTCGAAATGGAATTTTGAATTTATCTTTTGGAAATATGACTGTGGAATTAAATATTTTTAATGTCCCTCATCAACCTGTGGACATGGATGATTTATGTGAGGTCAACCTAATTGAAAGTGCCATTTCTGATTCATTTTTAGACTCCTTTAGTAATGATCATCTAGAAAAATATTTGATTCATTTTGATAACGATAAAAATGAGGATTATCTGGTTCGTGAAGTAGACTCTTTGTTAGAGACAACTCCACTAATGGATACTGATAAATGGAAAGCCAAAAAAGAAAAAGTCTCACCTTTTGAGTCAGTTCCACTGCCATCTGTTGTTCATACTGTTTACCCACATGGTGCAGTAAAGATTGAAAATCCCAAAAACGGTGATGTGTTTAAAGTAAATGGTCAAAGATTGGAAGCATTTTTGGAATTACCAAATCCGGAGATTGAGGAGACACCTTTGCGTGATCCTGTCTACAAGGATTGATCTGCTTCTGTTGTTAAACGTTACCGTGCACGTTATCTAGGCAAGATCTTTCTTTATTTAACTTGCATTAATTTTTCCCTTCAGTGTTATCTTTTTTTGAATTTCTATTGTTTTCCCTCCCTTTGTTGCTTTTGCTTTTTCAAAAAAGAAAAAGAAAAGAAAAGAGAAAAGAACAATCGAGTTGATAATGGAGGACATTCTCGCACAATTGAAAAATCATTTTCCTTCACTTCCACCCAATGCATTGACAAAAATTTACAAAGAACGGGTTGAAAGATTGAGGTTAATGATGATCATGGGAATACCTACTGATATTCGTTGGCTAATTGAAGCTAAGGTACGGTTATCAGGTGATTCTACAAATGATTTCATCTCTTACATGCCTGGTTTAGGAAAAATTAGTTTTGCTAAAAAGCGCAGAGCTAAACGAATGGGTGTTTGTCACAAATGTGGACGTGAAACTGGTAACAAACATTGTCGTTCTTTAGGTTGGGTGTCTGTAAATCGGGAAGACAAAATTAAGTTCATTAAGGATGGCTTGAGTAAGGAGTCATTGGACGATGACTTTCATCCAACGTCTCTTGAGACACATCCTAGTGGATCTGTGCATATCGGTATTGTCGGTTTATGGCCCCATTTCAAAAAAGAACATAAACGGTACAGTCTTGGGAATCTGACGTTAAAAGACCCTGTTTGCCAATTTATAAGAAAATTGGATGGGAAGCATATCCTCGACCCATAGAGGGCGTTTAAGCCGTTACTGGACGTAAAACCAGAGGAACATGTGAGCCACAATCACAACTACTGTACATATGCATGCGTGTCGTCATTTTTGAATTTTTCACCTTTAATTTAGTTGACATTTTTCGGCCTACTCTTATAGCTATGGAAATTATGCCCCCGGCCTATGCACATAGCTATTACAAGTATGCCCTTATTTGAGTCTTATAAATAAGCACCTCATTATCTTCATCTTCATAATCAAAGTCAAGGTGAGTGCAGATATGGAAGGAATTGCAATTCGTCGCTTTCGTAATATTTGTGTCTTTTGTGGTTCTAGTCCTGGGAAAAATGGAGAGTATGTAAAAGCAGCACAAACTTTGGGTATGGTACTAGCCAAGAGAAAGATTCATTTAGTGTATGGTGGAGGTTGTCGAGGGTTCATGGGGAGTGTGTCTGGATCTGCATATCTAGGAGGATGCCAAGTTCTTGGTATTATTCCTACAGCTCTAGCTGCATCAAACATAGTAGGAAAAATAATTAGGGAAGAATGTAGGGTATCCTCTATGCATGAACGAATTACTAAAATGATGTGCAACGCTGACGCCTTCATTGCCTTACCTGGAGGTTTTGGTACTCTAAAGGAAATTTTTCAAGTCGTCTCTTGGGCACAACTGAACATGCACCATAAACCCATAGGTTTGTTGAATGTTAACAATTTCTTTGATGGTTTATTGTCTTTTCTTGATCATACTGTAGAACAAAGGTTTATCTTGCACTCAGCACGTTAGATTCTCATCTCGGCCTCAAATGCTGACGAGCTGATTGATGCGTTACAAGCATTTGTTCATGTACCTGATCCAGTTATAGCTCAAATAGATTGGACAACAGAACACCGCAGAAAGCGCAAACTGGACTTAGATCTTCATTTGTAATACCTTTTATTTGCTTGAATAAATTTTTATTTTTCTGTTTAGTTTGTTGCAGGTTCATCTTTTCTTAGATCTCCTTCCAGGTAATATCTCTTTTAATCTTTATTGTTTATTTTGTGTTTCTTCATCTTTCAAAAAAAAAAAAAAATTGAGTGATGTTTTGGGATTAGGCAAAGCTAGCACCAATGATGAAAATGGTTTAAAATGCTTGTAACCTTTGAAAAATTGATGAGTTCTGAGTATTATGTGTGAACTTGAACTCTAATGTAACTTGTGTTTTATTTAAGAATCCTAATATCTTATGCACTTAATCTTTTACATTTGACTGATTGTTTATTCAGAAAAGATTTATGTGATTCAGATATGTTAATTGATCTCATAAGACTTTAGAACTTATTTGATTGTCACTTGAGGCTAAATCCTAGACTACTCTCCATTTGAGAAATGAATTAGGCATTGTTGGAATCGTTTGAGCCTTTCAAACCAACCTATACATTTTGTTATCCGTAGCAACCTATTTTGTGCCTATATTTATCCTTTCTTGAACACCTATATTTTTATCTAGCCTTTAAATAAAAATATGTCTAACTCTTACCTTTCACTCACAGGAATGATCATTTGAAAAGTTATGATTCAAGGGTGGATGGTAGAAGTTTAAAAAAAAAGAAAAAAAAGAAAAAAAAGAAAGTTAATACTCCCAAAATAAATAAGTTTGGGGGTGTTTATATTAAAAAAAAATAGTATGAGCAAATAAATGTAAGGATGATGAAAAGGTTGGAGATAGAATTCATAGTATAATATCAAAAGTATTTGGGAGGCTTTAAATCATCATGTATGTTGAAGAGTGAATTGAGCTTTCATTCATATCATTTTATCCACCTTTAACCTGTGCCATACATTACAAGCCTAATGAAAGTCCTAATGATCTTAAATGTTATGAGTAGTCTACATTAGTGGAGAGTGACATGAAAAATAAGCTTATGGAGTCTCAAATGCATATATCTAGAGATCTGTTTTAAATATTTGATTACATAAATTTATTGGAATGCGAAAAGTCTAATGTCATAAGATTACTACACACACACACTTGGGATTCAAGAGTAAACCATATGTTGCATTTGAATAAAAGTTCTACATAACCTTGGGATTCTGATATTTTTCTTGGTTGCACATTTTAGATCCTTGAGGAATGCTTAGTAAGTCAAAAAAAATTCATCACTCACTCATCATTTGAATTTTGAAGTTTGTGTGTTTTGCTTGAGGACAAGCAAAAGATTAAGTCTAGGGATATTTGATGAGTGAGTTTTATACTCATAAATTAAATATTTTTATATTATCTTTTGCCATAATTAAGCATAAATCTTCCTTACTTGTCTTTAGTTTTGTTTCTTTCTTACAGATGGAGAGAAGAGTAGAAAATGGACTTAATTGGAGGAATCAGAGCTAAATTTTGGTTTTTTGGGAATGATGTCTATAAATCAAGCAAATAAAACAAATTCATTAAGGATGGCTGAGTAAGGAGCATTATCATATTGTCTCTTGAGACGCATCCTAATGGATATATGCACAAATTTATTCTTGATTTATGATCACATTTCCAAAAGAACTAAAACATAAAGATTCATGACAAAGCACCCAATGTTGAGAATATGTTTGCTGTTTGCAGTCCAGCCCAACCTTTCTATAATACTTGGGCCATATCTCTGAAAATACATATCTAATATGCATGAAATTTGGTAGGTGTGTAGTTGACACAATTGGGTACAACTTTTATGTTCAAGTGGTCAGAAAATTCGGACATTAGAAGGGCCAAAAGTGGGCTAGAAACGAATCTTACTACTGTTGCAGTCCAGCCCGACTTTGCTCTAGTATTTTGACCATAAGTCACACATTACGTATCCAATTTGTCCAAAATTTGTCTTGATGGAAAGCTAATGAAATTTTCTACAACTTTTGTGTTGATGAAGTCAGCAAATTCTGCGGATTTCAAGACAATATTCAAGGATTAAATTTCGGTGCACATGATAGAATCCAAATTGTCAACTTTGTACAACTTCCTGCCTAACAATTTTGACAATTACCACACCTACCACACCTAATTGTATCTATAAAGAGAGGGATTGAGGGGTGAGTTGGGGGGTTTTTGGGAGAGCTTTTGGAGCTTCAGAGAGAGCTTAGGAAAGCTTTGTTAGAAGTATACGTACTTGTAATGTTATTCTCTCTTTAGACATTTTGTATTTTTCATTTTCTTCCGTAATATTATCATGTTCCTTCATCTATCATTTTACTTTCTCGCTTTAATTATGGAGAACTAATCTCCTAATGCTAAGGTGAAAAGGTGAAACTCTTGGTATGAGAATAATAATTTATCTAACTCTTAATTTTAATGTTTCTCTTTGATATTGTATTTACCTTCTTATTTCTTTTCTCATGATTATTTCTTAATGGTTGGTTTTATCATACCGCCGATTTCTTGTTATTTTATTGGCTGATTTTATCAGACCGCCTATTTCTTATTATTTTTATGGTTGGCTTCGCCACCTATCTCTTGTTATGTTTCTTCTTCGTACCTCTTTTCATTTTAATCTTGTAAACTTTGAATCTTGATACATTGTAGACAATCTTTGGCACAATAAATGCTTGAATCAATCTTGATTTATTGTAGACAATATAATGATTGGCACAATGTACGCTTGAATTTAGTTACAAGTTATCTTTTGCATCTTTGTATTTTTAATCTTGTGAAATGTGAATTTTGATATATTGTAGACAATCTTTAGCACAATAAATGCTTGAATTAATCTTGATTTATTGTAGACAATATAATGATTGGCACAATTTATGCTTGAATCCATCTTACAAGAATTCTTTAATTATTAGAAAGGAGGTAAATATAATTCATGTATAAACAAAGTTGAGCTTAAATTAACATATCATCCGATTAGAACTTTATTCGTGTAAAGATTCTAATTGAGTAATAAAAGAGTTAAATTTATTTTTATTCGATATACCAAGAGTGGATCCCCTAACCTTAGCATGCTTCTTTACCTTGAATACATCTTCATTTAATTTCAGTATATTAGTTCTTTGCATATTTGTTCAATATTCCTCTCACAAAACAAGAATTGGGAACTAGATTAGAAGTATTTAATTTGGATCTAAATTAGAATTTTCTCTCAATTGGCAATCCCTGTGGGATCGACTTTGCATACCACTAAATCTATACCCCAATAGATTTGTGCACTTGCGAGTTTTAATTAAAACAACAACAACTATATTATTTATTATTTTATTAATAAGTTTTGTTATGATTTTTCTATCATAGATTTCTATTGGAATTTCTGTAAATTATATTTTTATCATTGTTAAGTGTTAACTTTTGTTTTAGTGAAAACTCTTCTTCGGACTCCAAACTTTTGTTTTTACTAGAGAAAAACTAATTTCTTCTACTGATTTGATTTCTTTTAAATTTACCTTTTGGTTATGACTATTATTCTAAGATTTTCTAATTATTCACAATTATGTTTTGTCTAATTATCTTCGAAGTTTTTAGATTAAACAAAATTTCTTCCTCAAAGCATACTTTGATTTGAAATAAGACCATTTGGTTTATATTTTCTGTTACCTTTTCTTTTTTTAGATGAAATATTATTTGAAGACCTTTTTTCTTGTCTCCTTTTAATGAGATTTACAAAGAAGTATTAAAATGTTCATGTGTGAATCTTTCTCTTTATTTTTGGAATTTGATTTGTTAAAGACCTTTAATCTTTTATTCATTATTTTTTTATTTAACCAAATTTAAATAATATGATCATAGTATTTTTTGGTATAAATTAGCTCAGATTTTAGAAAAAAAATATAACTCAAAGGATATGTGCTTTTGAGGACATCAACTACGTAAGAAATGTTTTCCATTAAACTTATAAGCATTATTTCCAACCAGTAACTATTTTTTATATTAATGTACATTTAAATATCTTTTCTCATCAAGAGGAGTGTTGAAATTTGATACAGATGAATAGTATGTATAGCTATATGCTTTTAGCATGGTTTGACTTTTGGAATCACATACTTATTAAGCCTGGCAGTGGGTTACGCATGATGGTTTAACAGGTTTGTTATAGGATTGCTATGTGTGCTTGAATGTTGTACTTTAAAGTATGTCTTTTATTTTAAAATTTGTTTTTATGGCTTGTCCTGTTCCTTTATAGTATATGCTATCTACTCATTGAGTCGCAAGAGTTACTTGTAACGCCCCCAATTTACGTTATGTAAAATAAATATTTTTTTTCATACAATTATTATTTCCACAATCATATATTCTCCATAAAGATACATATAGGATCTCTCATGTATACACCATTTACAGAACAAGTCTATAAACATCAAAGGACAGCAGAAACAGGGATCCTGCCTGTAGCATTCAGAGCACTCTAGAATACAAACACAGTATAACTCAAAAATCGTGAGCCTTAGAAGCAACATAGACTCACCCACAGAATATGTCACCTAATTGATCACCTATCTGCAGTATCAGACTCTGTATTCTCATATGAAAAATGTTGAAATATCGTGTAGTGAGTTTGACAACTCAGTGAGTAAATAATACCTCCTATGACCTCTTAGGTCAGCATATGGATGTACTTATATTTTAAAATTTGTCACATAGAAATATATTTTAGAAGTACATTCATATGGGACCCGTATTTCAAATAATCTCACATTAAAAGACATTAAGATATCCAAAACCATATGCACCATGGTATGATCATTAAACAAATGTTGTTATGCTCAATTGTATAAGCTGTAGTGAAATATTATGATTTGAAGATAAAATCATTACTTTTAATGCACTTGCCTCACTTGGCTGTCTGGTACACGAAATTTAAAAATGACCTGCCTCACTCGGCGATTTGGTCAATGCAATTTGAAAATGACCTGCCTCACTCGGCTATCTGGTCAATGCAAATTTGAAAATGACCTGCCTCACTCGGCGATCTGATCAATGCAAATTTGAAAACGACCTGCCTCACTCGGCGATCTGGTCAATGCAATTTGCTATATGCATAGTGACTGATCAACTACAGTCACAATAAGTGATCAGGGAATGTGAGTACATCACCCTCCTGCCCCTTCACATTACCACTGTCACCCGGTTGGAGCGACCTACTGTCACAAGCCATACAACCCGTTGATATTCATCCATACATATAGATACATATATATTAATGCATACTCATCAAATGCAATGTAAAATTATCAAGCAACTCGCCATGAGCTTTACGCTTGCCATTCAATCTCATTTATAATATGACATGCATCATTTTCACAAGTATATAGCTTTACAAACTGGTAGGATGCAGTTGATTGCTTCAAAACAGATGTAATCAATCAACTATAAAATAAACCAGTCCATATTACAAATTCTCAGAATAACTAGTCGACTTAATAATATCGATAGTCGACTGGCAAGAACATTGAGAAAACAAAATAAACCATCTGATTATCCCTCTTCAACATTTAACTTGTTTGTATTTTCACTCTTTTTTTTTCAATTACGCCAATCACCGACAACTTTTCCACAAGAATCAAGACATCAATGCTTCAACAAAGACAACAAAAAAAGACAGATTTCTGGTGATATCTTATCTTATGCTCTTTATGTGTTAATATCTTTCATCCATAAGTTCTTCACTTGTCGATCAACAATAAACATCGATTGTACCCATAGTTAAGCTAAATTTTGTTCCAATTAAATTTCTTGAAATTAGGAAATATAAGAAGAATCTAATAAGTAGTTCCTTAGCATTGATGCAAGAAAGTCTATATCCACATTACTTAATCCTGATGGCAAGGCTAGGCAATGTATTACTTTGCCTACTTCGTTCAAGTTTTCAAAAGAGTCTATATACTAGAGCTTAACTTTTTCCTTCTTTCCAAAGCTCATTACCTCTTTCATTGGTGAGTCTTTTAAAAAAAATACGTGGTCACCAACTGATAATTTCTAGTGCTTAACATTCATGGTCCTTATAAACTTTTGGCCTGTACTGAGTTGCCTAACTTCTTTGATGGTTTGTTGTCTTTTCTAGATCAAGCTGTGGAACAGAGGTTTATCCCACACTCAGCACGACGAATTCTCATCTTGGCTTACAATGCTGAGGAGTTAATTAATGCTTTACAAGCATATGTTCATGTACCTGATCCAACTATTGCTCAAATAGAATAGACGGCAGACAACCGTAGGAAGCGCAAATTGGATTTGGATCTTCATCTGTAACTGTAGTAGAACATAGCCATTGCTATTCCACTTTTATTTTCTTAGGATACCATCCTTACTAAACATATTTCTTTAGAGTTTGTAAAACTATCTTTAATTATAATCCTTTAAACTCTTAGAATATTTTAGTGTATCATCAATAAATATAATAACAACTTGATTCAGGGATGGCTTAATTACTTATTCATTAAATCTATGAATGTAGCTGGGGCATTTGTCAATCCAAATGACATAACTAAAAAAAATTCAGTGTCTATGCCGACTCTTGAAAGCAATTTTTGTAATATCCTCTTCTCTTATCCTTAATTGATGATATCTAGATATCAAATCAAGTCAATTTTTGAAAAATGTTGAGCACTTTCTAACTGGTCAAATAGATCATCTATACAAGGTAATGAGTATTTATTCCACATTGTCACTTTATTCAACTGTCTATAATCTATGCATAGTCATAGTGATCCATCTTTCTTTTTCACAGATAACTGGAGCACTCCAACTTCAACACCACTAATTCTCTTGATTACATTCGTCAAAACACCATAAGGTCATCATCCTTCTGTTCCTCTCAAAATTTTTATTACTTTTACCTATATCCATTACGACACCATAATAACTGAGTTTCAAAGAAAAGAAATTATCTTTCCTTGCAATGAGGGAAAAGAACCTTGCATTTAATGCCAACCATTAATGAGGGAGAATACAGTGAAACAAACGAAAAACATAATAGAGAATGGTGCCAAAATAGAAAGTCAAAAATTTGGACAAAGCATTGAAAAACATTAAAATCGGTGGCCGTAATTCTTGAAAATCTGTAAACAAAATCTATCTATGATTTTGGTAAAAATCGGTGTCCGCAAATTTTGAATATATATGCAAAGAATTTAATTCAAAGCTGCTGTTATTCGGCGGAAGAATATCACATAAAAAAGAATTATTTCAGAGCTTATAAAAGTCTGTGAAAAACAAAGAATGTGTAGTTAGAGAGAAAGTTGAAGGTTACTATTCACTTACTATGCATCTCTCTCTCTCTCGGTTTCCTCCGTCTGCCTCCGTTGCCTCCCCCTTCCCTTTTATTATTATTTTTAAAATAATTATTATTATTATTTAATAATTGATTAATATGATTTTCTTTCATATAAATTCATATAAATTCCATTTTTCATCCAAAAATATCTCAAAAATTTCTAAATATTTACATTCTCAATAACCTTTAGTTGAACTCTAAAATCATGATTTTTTTATTGATAAAAATTCAATAAAACAAATTACAAAATAAAGATCTTTATACATAATAAAAGAAAGAATATATCTAAAAAATAGAACAAAAATTTATTAAAAGTCAAGATAATTATTTTAAGCAAAACAATAGTTACTTTAATTAAAAATATACTTCCTTTTAGCAAAACATAATCATTTACAATAAAAATATATTTTTTATAGCAAAACATTATTATTTAAAAATAAAAATTATGGAATATTATATTCTTCCCCCCTTAAGAAATTCGGTCCCCAAATTTCAGCCTATCCTACCACATGTAAGGAATGAAGTCAAGACATAATTCAAAGTTATCAACCTTATTAGTCTTGCTATACAAATTGGGTGATGTTCATCCAGTTTTTCATGAATCAATATTAAGAAAATACCTATCAGATCATCTCACGTTATTCAACCCCAGAAAATAATTACTGTCCATATACATGCTTGCCGTCATATTTGAAATTTTTTTACCTTTAATTTAACTGATATCCACCAATCACTCATATAGCTGTCCTAATAATACCCGGCCTATTAGCATAGCTACTATAAATATGCCCTTCTCTGAGTTCAATAAATACTTACATTAGTATCTTTTTCTATACTCAAAGTTAAGGTGATAGAAATTATGGAGGGAATCGCATTCCGTCAGTTTCGAAATATTTGTGTCTTTTATGGTTCCAATCCTAGAAAAGATGGGGAGTATGTTAAAGCAGCACAAAAAACTGAATTTCTCGACATTGAATAACATGTGTTGGGTCTGGTAGATACTTTCGTAGTATAAACACATGAAAAACTAAATGAACATTATCCAATTCAAATGGCAAAACCCAACGGTAAGCTACTGGGCCGATTCTATATATCGTGGACCTAACTTTACTCAACTTACTAACTTATTAGGAGATCTATACTATTTCATATATATAACCTCAAATGGTGCCATTTGTATATTGGCCTGATAACTACTGATATGAACAAATTCAATCAAGGATAAATAATTTCTCCTTTCTCAACAATTATTCACACATAATCCCTTGTCTAACATGTCTTGTAATTATTTCTTTTTCAGTTCTTTAAGTTCAGTGGGTGCCATTCTATATGGAAATATAGACACTAGTTAGGTTCCAGGAAATAAATCAATACCAAATTCTATTTATTGTTTCGGGGTAATCTTGGCAATTTCTTAGGAATTATATCAGAAAATTCTCTAATCATTGGAACTTGATTTATAAAGGTATACTTTATATCAACATCTTTTACCACTTGAAAATCTGACACCATAGATGGATTTAGAAGCTAGATAAACATTAGGATATGTATTTGTTTTTTAGTCATTTGGTAACTTTTTATCTAGCGGTGAATAGTGGTTTCTAGTGATGAATAGTGATGGTGAATAGTGATTCTACGGTAAATAATGGCGGTGAATAGTGTTTCTGGGCGGTGAACAGTGACCAAACTCCCGGAGTCATTTCCAAGGTTTTTGGACCTTTCGGACTTTTATCGAATTCGGATCAGAAACGAGGATTTTAGGGCTGTCCAACCAGGAGCCCTACCCTGTGAGTAGATAATTCTTTCTATGACTTACCCCATGCTCTTCTTGAACTATAAATGTATGAATGTTTCTGTTTATAAATTATTTATACTATTATAAAATTTTGAAATGTGTTAAAATATCTATTTTGGCTTACGAACTGGCACATAGTTCAAGAAGAGTATGGTTTTAGAAATGAATTTTGAAACTCATTAAATATGTGGTTTTAAATGTAATTATCATTATTTGATGCAGTGCACATTATGTGCACGATGCATTGATTTAAAAATAAAAATTATGGAATATTACATTACTCCTTTTAAACGTTTTCTGATAAAGATAAAATTGAGGTCACGTGCCGCAGTAATAGGATATCCTAGGTGAGCCCAATTTTCCCTGATGGGCTTAATTTCTTGTTTTCTTATGTATTTTTACTTTAGAGTTGGCTCCACATTACCACAGGCAAGATCCTCGCTTCCTATGCATGATAGTTATATTAGTTTTTGATAAACAACTTTGTATATAAATAAGAATGATGTTTTTAATTATGTTGAATGTAAGTTTTGCTAGTACAATTGTTTCAGTTATTGGATTCTTTTGAATGAAGAAAATAATGGCCATGTTTTCAAAAAATGATGCTTTATTATTGAAGCTTTTAAAAGAAAAATTTTCTGAAAAATTTTGAAAATTTTAATGTTTTGAATTACTTGGATTTTGCGGTTGACGATGCGTTCTATAGGTTAGGCTTGCGAGGTAAGCTAATCCTTACTCTAGTGCCGGTCATGTGCTTAAGAAATCTAGGTCGTGGCATATGGATAGCAGGTAGGAGAATGGCTTATATTACCTTATTACTGAGACATAGACGGACGACAAATAAATAGCCACTATAACATGTTTAATCATACTCTTTATGAATTTTTTGTCTTTGTCACAAAAGGTTGACATTTTTTCTGTAGCCTACATAACTAAACATAACCCTGTAATAATTTCTTATTATATAATAAATGTTAATGTTAAACGTATACGAATTTTGTTCTCATTAATTGTCTTGGTGTTATGTTCAGATAAAGATAACTGAGATGCCTGCAGTTTTCCTATCTTTGATCTTGGAGAAACAATCGGTAGATATAACATATATGGGCCAGTTTACCATTATGTTAGATATCATAACGGTAAACATGTTTGAAATTTTGGTACCAGCACCACCTCCTCCACCTTTTGCACCCAGGGGTGATGTGCTGAGTAGAATCTAATGTTTGTTTAATGTAAATTATGTAATCCATGTGACTTGATCCATTTTTGAGGTGTAACCGAGTACTTTATTTTTTTGTATCACATATAGTACCCTAGGTTACCGTTGTAAAAACACTAACCGCTAATGTAGCATATGATATGATGATAATGAAATATGTCCTAGTTCTACACCTGTGTGTTATTTGATGCTTTAATTATGATATTTTCCATATTTGTTTCAAGAGACAAAAAAAAAGCTCTTACTAGTCATTTTAGTTACCCTATTTCTTTAACAAATTATACCTTTTGGTATAATATCAAAAAATTTCTCTAGATCAATACTATTTCAATCGATGATACCACCAAATACAAGAGAAATAAACTCACTTTAACATAGTTCAATAACTACTGACGCCACCAACAAAAAAAGAAATCAAATTAATTTTCTCCAAAAGGAATTTCATTATAAAAGAATTGAAGAACACTTTAATCATCTAGATTAATTCTTCAATATTATCAAAAATAATGGATTAGTGGTGTTTGAACCAAAGATGAAATTGTTTTAGACTAAGGTAAGATTTCAAATTGAAATCTTTCAAAGATCAAAGAATTTGTTGATGGGTTTCCTGATGAAATAAAAAATAAGTCTTAATTACATATAATTTTAGGATGTCTCAATTATTTTCATTACTTTACTCGTAACCTTAGGATAGTTTGTAAACCCTATTTGAAAGACTTAAGAAAAATTCTCCTACTTGGAATGAGGAAATGACCCAAGTAGTTAAGACTCTTAAGTTATAAGTTAAAAGCCTTCCTTGTTTAGGAATACCCTATTGAAAAGCCTTCAAGATAGTAGAAACCGATGCCTCTAAATTAGGTTATGGTGGAATACAGAAATAAAAGGACTTAGAAACCTCAAAAGAGCAAGTGCTTAGATACCACTTAGATACTTGGATAGAAGCTCAACAAAAGTATAGTACTATCAAGAAAGAAATTTTATCAATAGTACTTTGTATAAAAAAAATTCAAGATGATTTGAAATATCAAATTTTTTTATGATGCATTGATTATAAAGATGGAAAAGAAGTTTTACAAAAAGAGGATCAAACTTTGCTTTTAAAACAAACTTTTGCAAGATGGCAAGCAATTTTGTCATGTTTTAACTTTGAAATCGATTTTACCAAAGGAGAGTCAAACTTTCTCTTAGATTTTGTAACAAGATAATTCTTATAGGGATGCTGAACCGAGGGAAAAATATCCACCTAGATCAAAAGGCTTCACAACATACACAAAATCCTTCAAAGACTCAAACACCAACTTAAAAACTCAAAGCCCAAATTGAAGGAGCTCTATCAGTCCCCTTTCAATCCTCTCAAAAGTCTAATATCCTTACAATCAAGGATTATTCCCTTCCATTCTTTTCAATACCACTATCCAGTTCATTAAATCCTTAAATTATACGAACCTTTAATCCAATCAATCCGTCAAAGTCGTATGCCCAAACCATATGGAAAAATATATTAGAGTTCACTCCCTATTATTTTGGAAAGGAAGTTATCCAACCTATTTGCATCTTGGATAACAACCAAATCAAAGATGACACAAGAGAGAAAGCAAACCTTGTCCTCCCAATCACTAAAGATTAACGCCAATGTATTTTATCCCAAGTAACCTTCAAAAGGCCAATACATTCTATGAATTAATCTTGGTCTAAACAAAATGAATACTAATCTCTCACCAAAAGGGAGAAAATGGTACTTTGTTTTCTCAAGTTCAAATTTTGAAAGTTGTATTAAAGGATGATTGGAATTAGAGTATTTATTTAGATAAAATCTTTTCAATTAGATTCCAAACTCTATATTTTACACATATTGATTATGTGGAAGCATGGTATAATGCTTTCTATATTCAAAACTACAATAGGTCTTGGTTGGTCCATTTTCATAAAAAATTTCAAAAATGTTTCCAAACTAGTTTATTGAATGGTTTGAAACCTTTGGCCTTATCAAAAGGATTCTCCTAGAATCTATTCAACAAGCTTATTATTATTTCAAAGGATCAACCAATTTGTCGGAAGACTTCAAACCATTTTATTTCTTTGTATATTTCTTAGTTTAATGGATTTTCTATTAGGACTATGATATTCAAAAGTGGACTACAAATCCAACTATTCAGTAGTTTATTCAAAATTTTGAAGTCAAATAGTGGATAAAGAATTATCTCAAGTATTGCACCATTAACTCTGTCAAAAATTGGCTAAGCAATTATCCAACCTTTTCCAGTACTACTCGGATTAAAGCTCAAGAGAATCAGTATTTTCTTACTAAGAAAACTCAAATAATGTCTTAATTAGCAACCATCCAAGATCCTAAAGAATTCAAGAAAAAGCTTTTAGAGATCATGTCAATTCCTCTTCTTCATAATCCAGAGAAGTTCAGGTAAAAGACCTATTGTATCAAAATGAAGATGACTGCTTTGGGATTGACTTAGCAGAAGTCAAGGCAGAACAATTTTAAAATTAGACAAAGTCATTGCCGACACTATAGAAATGACAAGCTAGGACAAGAGTTACATGGCTAACTCAAAGGAGATTCCTCCTACATATCAAGACAAAACAAGACAGTCAAGTGGCCTAGCCAAAGGAGCAACACCAATATAAGGTTCTAGACTCTCATTGGATCATCAAGAGTTCACTATGTAAGAAAATTTAGAGTTAGGAATAAAGTAAGTTGAGAGCTTCTCTTCCGCTTTGTACTTTCTCCTTGGTAATTCTTCCTTACAATTTGTAAGTATTACATTTTGTAAGTATTATATATTTTAATCAATATAAGTTTTCAAAAAATTTCAATATTATTATTTCTATCTCTATTTTCTGCATATATTTCTATTTTGAATTTATCTATTTATTTTTCTATACTTGCCTAAGCTATCTAGGCTAGAACGATTGTTGTGTATGTTTTATAATTAACCACAAGCGCACAGTGTGGCTGTAGCTAGTCCGGTGAGTATGGGTCGTATTCCACAGAGAACAATGTCAACTACTAGAATTATATGAAATATGCTGTGTAAATCGATGTAATGTGATAGAAAGTTTGTCACAATTAAACTAATAAGTAATTCAATTAATTAAAGCCTAGGGTTAGGGTTCACCATGCTTATGATATTCAACATTCAACATATACCTCTAATTGCAATTATCTAGGTAATTGGGGATGGTTTAGTCGTAATTAACTAGCAACCTCTTTCAAGCATTACTAATCATATCTAGGTTAATCCAATTGCCTACTTTCATGGTTCTTAGTTTAACCTAGGTCCATTAAGTTCTATGCCAACCATGGAATACAATTAATTGGTTTTCTCTTGCCCACTAATTGATTCATTCCTAGAGAACCTTAAACTACTTTCGTGATCAAGATATCCCTAATTAACTATTAGGTTCCAGTTTTGACTTTCGCCTTTCAGTTCATTAATTAAATACCTAAGACGTGATAGATTGGTGATCAGACATTCTACCAACTCTCATTCATGCACATAATAGTTAATCCTAATTAATCTAGAAGTAATCACAATTAGGGTTCCAACATTCAACTCAACAATGTAGTATCATCATACCATAAGTGGGTTTACCAAAATCCTAGATCAATATATACTCACACATCATAGAAACATAAACCAAAATCATATTCATTAAGTAAATCATTCAATTTCAATACAATTCAAGAGAAGGAGTAGAAGTAGGAGTAGAGAACTAAAGTAGAAAGATGAAACCTGAATTGCAGAATGTAAAGATGAAATACAATGCTTTAATTGCTGTAAATCCTACTCTAGAACATAAATTCAACAATGATTCTAGTAAAAACCTAATCTAAGAGTGTTTTCTAAGCCTGAAAACTAAGTCTAGAATGCCTGTAAGTGTCTGGATGTGTCTCCCTGCATTTACCCCATGTATATATAACATCTTGGCTGCTCAAAACCTTAAAACCCACATGTGTACAGACACGAAGCATGACTGTACTTCCTGACACGGGCTGGCCATGCTTCAGGCTAGAAATATGGGAAATTCTCCACTTTTCGCACAGAGCATGTCCTGGTCGTGCTTCAAGCTACCAAGCTTAGAATTTACCAATTTCTTCAAGGTTGCCTCCTTGCTTCTTGCTCAATATGTTCCAAGTCCATATGGCTCTTCTCATGAGTGTTTTCCCTTACGTCTTGACCTCTTTTACTCACCTACAAGTATAAAACAAACCAAAGCAGTATCCAGAGCAAAGCATAACCAAAAACAGGGGAATAATCTCAAGTTTACTTTAAATTAGGGGATAAAATATAATTATTAATCACTCAAATTTCCCCTTTATCAACTCCCTCATCCTTAAACCTTTGCTTGTCCTCAAGCAAATAACATGTCATATCAAAAGGAAGAGAGACGATGCATTCAAATTTCAAATAACAGATAAATGCAATGCAAAAAATTCTTCACTCAATCAATGTTCATACAACAGATATATGAATAGACATTTACTAGTTAGTCTTTGTTCTTCTAAAACTAAACCAGAATTCTCCTATTATATATCTGCTTCTATTGTTACCATTGAATGTATGCGTCAAATTAATTTTTAAACACTCAAGTAGGTCACCTCATCCTTTAGATCTCCCTAGGTTGTCTTACCTTTATTTCTATTTTTCTTACTCTTTTTCTCACTTAATTTCTTTTATTTCTCATCATTCATTTGTTTTCTTTGGTCTATTTCATTCATCATTTTTTTTTATAGAAATATGCAGTGAGTGCATTTTATGCTCCATCTCACTAGGGTAAAGGCAGCTAGATACTCATACTAGGGCCTTTTTGGTGCCTTGAAGGGGTATTTAGAGTGAAACAAATTTGGATGTTATATTATCTCATTTTTCACCTCTCCCAGCCTTCATACTCTCAGTGTTAAAAATCAATAAAGGCATATAATTCACAACACAATAGGAGAGATATTTTTCAAAAAATTAAAGGTTTAATCCGAGAAGAGGAAGAATAAAATTTAAACTACTTATTTTGCATCACATGTTCTTAAGCTAAAATTAACCTATATTACATCAATCTATCTCTAAAATAGCAAACTATATGATTATGTAATAAAACAAGAAAGATTCAGCCAATAATGACTAAAAATTCAATCAGTGAAAACCACAAGCCTAAAGTCTACTCTTCCATGCTTAAACTTGACATTGTCCTCAATGTCAATAATAATGAAAGTACAGGCAAAGGAAGAAGTAACTTACTTTCTTACTGGTCTTTTGAAGGAGTTGAAGGTAAATTCTGGCTCAAGGGCCAACTGTACCATGCTTTTATCAAATTTAAGCAACGCAGAAATTTTGAATTGAAGCTCAAAGCACGATCATCAAGAAATTAATGCCATTTTATATCTCAGCCAGCAGAGTGCAAGTTGGAATCAAAAAAATCTAAGAGTAATGCACTAAACAGAGAAAGAAATTGTCCAACAACTTAAGTAATGCAAAAATTAGAAACTAATAGAAACTATTTAGCAACCCATAAATTTAAAGGCCAATTTCAAATTCCAACTTCAGTAAGGATGGATTGATCAATTCAAGATTCAGTTCAAATTGCAATTGCAAGAACACTACAAATTCATAGGTAGATAAAATCAATGCAATATGTAGGATAAACTTCAAGCAGAGGATTGCCAACAAAACCAGTGAACTCAGCAGGTTAAATTCAATTTCAGGTATACTAGAATTTCAACTTAACCAGGCAACTTAATAACAGAGAATTTAATTCTATACAAATTAGGTATTTGAAAAGCTAAAAATTCAATAAACATATAATCCAAGGTGCAGGATAAACAACAACCAGCAGATGTAAACATATACCTCATGCAGTGCAAAGCTAGGCAAAATAATACAACAAAGCAGATGTTAAAGTCTAGGTAAATTATAGTGTTGCAATATTTCAACTAATGATTTATCATCTGTAAATTACAGCAAGCACTCTACTTTAACCAGCAAAATTTAGTATTTATGCATCCCAAAACTGGGCCAATCAAGCCTCTAGTGCATAACATATATTCCTAAATGAATGCATTCAGCTAAATTAAGATCAGAGAATTGATGGCAGTCAATTTAGTGTAATGAGGAAGTCAGGTAATAACCAGCAAGAGTGACAACCAGCACTCAGAAGATTCAACAAATATGATGCCAAAGTGCAGGATTTCCTATAACTAGATAAACCAAACTCATGCAAATAAACAATCCAGCAAGTCTAAAAATTGGAAGGGAATTCCAATTCAGAGACTGAGATTAATAAATCAGAACATCAAGCAACATGAAAACCTATATAATGAAGCAAAATTTATCCAGCATTACTTGGATATCAAGTGCAAAAATTTGGCATCGAAGACCAAAAAGTTTAATGCAGCAAATCCAGTAGATTGAAGCTCAAGTACAGAAAGCAAAACAGACCACTTCAGAAATTTAAACCAGTGCAATCACCAATTCAGAATGTCCAATCCAGAAATTTAAACAAATGGAAAGAAATCAAAAATTACCTGGATGGAGGTATGATGGTGATGTAGTAAAGAGAATCTAGCAATCAACAATACAGTATGAATAGGGAGCAGAGGAACAATGTTGTGAGGGATGGGTCACGGGAATATGGTTTGGGGGGGAAAATGTAGAGAGGGATAGGGGAATGGTGGGTTGGGAGAGGGAGTTGGGCGAGGGAGAAATTTTGGGGATGTAGAAGTAGGGGAATGGTAGAGAGGAAGGGGGAGGCTTCGAATTGTATGGGGGAAGGGATTTTTGGGTTATAGGAGAATGTTGGTACAGAGGAAATTTTTTGGGTGTGGGGAATGGGTGAAAACGCAAAACAGAGGGGATTTCAGGTATGGAGAGACCGAGAGGGAGATGACGATTTTGGTTAGGGCACGGGGACGGGATTGATTGAGGAAGGAGATGGGATGGGAGGAGAAAAGGTTGGGAAGGAAAGGGAGAAGAGCACGAACAAGGGCACGAGAGAAGGGAGAATGAACACGGGGAAGAAAAGAAGAAAAACAGGGGAAAAATCTCACCGGTGCTCGAAGCATAGCCGTGCTTCGGGTTGGATCCACAAATCTTCCTAGAGAATTTCCCGTGTTAGATGGCATGGGGTGGAAGTGTTTGTTGGAACACGAGCCATGGCATGGTGGGAGACACGGATTGGCCGTGCTTTGTGCTAGAACCCAAATTTCTAAGGATTTTGCCTGTGTTTGGTAGCACGAGAAGGGAGTGCTGGGTCACATACAGCCTGCTCATGCTTAGCGCTGAAAGTTCCAAAATCTCCAAATTGTTTCTTGTGCTTGAAGAACGGGCGTGCCCTGTGGCACAGGCTACCCGTGCTTGGTGGTGGAACTCACTTTTCTTTGAAATTTACTACAGTTTTTGATTCTCTTTCATTTCCTTTGATTTTCATCCTTTTATATAACCTTTGTCACATGGGAATTTACCTATAAAACATATGGAAACACTTATCAAACCTATAACCTAAGAAATCAACTAAAATTAAAGATAAAATCAAAACCAAAAGCAATGAAACTAAATAAAAAAGAAACTCAAAAAATTAAAATATAGGTTGCCTCCCACAAAGGGCTTGTTTAAAGTCATTAGCTCGACTCTTTTTCATGCTTTTACTCAAGGAAGCTCGAAGAGAGTTTGAATAACTCTCTTTGCTATCCATTGCCTATTAGTAAGATGTTTGAGGCTTTGTCCAATGGCCTTCAAAGTTCCTTTTGGATCAATCCTTTCTTCCTTTACTCTATTCGAGTTGAGAGGAGGTGGCTTAGGTTTTAACTATGGATTTTTAATTTCCTCCTCAATAAATTGATTTTTGACCATTGAATTTGTAGCAACTCCAACCTATTTAGCACAAGAGAAAGGACTTTCCACAGAGCATTTATCAAGTAGGTCAGTAGAAGAAATATTCATTACATAATCATCCATATTTGGTTTAGGTAAACCAATCATACAACAAGATTCATTTAGAGAAGGAGGGTTTATAGTATCATTCAAATTAAATTCTACTTTTTCATCCCTTACATTCAAAGAAAGCTTATTTATCTCTCACATTTATATTAGCACCAGCCGTAGCTAGGAAAGGCCTTCCAAGAATGATAGGAATTTTGTCATCTTCCTCCATCTCTGAAATAACAAAATCAATATGTATGAAAAATTTAACTACCTTTAGAGGAACATACTCTAAAATACCTACATAATGCTTAATGGATCAGTCAACCAAATGAAGAGAAAGAGTGATAGGTTTCAAGTTACCCATCTGAAGCTTCTTGCAAACTGAAAGAGGCATGAGACTCACTTGCTCCAAGATCACACAAGGCTTTATCAATCTTCATGTCACCAATGGAACAAGGTATGGAAAAGCTTCCGGGATCCTAAAGCTTTTGTGGCAGCTTATTTTGGATTAATGCACTTAATCCCTTTATTAATGCCACAATAGCATGCTCTTCAATTTTTCTCTTATTTGAGAGGATCTCCTTCAGAAACTTCGCATAGGAAGGCATTTGGGATATGGCTTCTAGGAATAGGATATTGATATTTAACTTTTTCAAAACATCTAGAAACCTCTCAAACTGCTTCTCTAACTTAGCCCTAACCAATCTTTAAGGAAAATGGATTGGTGGTTTGTAAGGTGCAGGAGCCACATATTTGGGCTCTTCTTCCTTCTTTTCCTCTTCTTTTGGTTCTTCTTCTCTTCTCTTCTCAGATGCAGCTTGAGGTTCATCTTCTTTTACTTCCCCACTTCTCTCAGATTCAGCCAACTGTTTACCACTCCTCAAGGTAATAGCATTGCAATGCTCTCTAGGGTTCTTAGTTTGGCCTGAAAATCTACCAAAGTTCCTATTAGATAGGTTTGCTTGTTGTGCTATCTGAGTTTCCAGCATCTTAATATAGGTAGCAAGCGAGTCAACCTTAGAGGCTAGGTCCTTTATAGCCTCATTCATTGAGTAGTGCTAGGCTCTGAATTCATCATTTTACTTACTCTGTGTGGTAATGAAATTCTCCATTAGAGCCTCTAAATTTGACTTTGGCTGTGGAGGAGGATTGAATGGCCTCAGATTATGAAACCTTGGAGGTTTCCTAAAATTATTCTGAGGCTGATTCATATTAGGCTTGTATGAGAGATTCGGGTGGTTCCTCCATCCTGGGTTATAGGTATTACTGTAAGGATTGTTTTTCTGATTATTCACAAAACTTACCTCACATGATGAATATGAAGAAAGGGAACCAACAACATTGATGCTTAACTTATCTAATTTCTATAACAAAGCATTAAATTTAGAAGTTAGATGATTAAATGCATCTACTTTATATGTACCTGATGGTTTTCTTGGCTGCCTCTCACTAGACCAGGAGTAATGATTTTGAGCCATATCTTTAATAAGTTCATATGCCTCATACATAGACATACGGGTGCTATATGCTATTCCATTGTAGAATGTATAGACTATGAGACAATTTTCCAACCCATGGAGTGGATATATTCTAAGGGGCTCTTTAAATCTATCACAAGCTTTATACAAAGACTCACAATCTTTTTTAGCAAAGGTAGTGATTTGGTTCCTATGATGAGTTGTTTTACTTAGTGGGAAGTATTTGGCCAAGAAAGCTTGAGAAAGCTACTTCCATGTAGTTATTGACCCTAATGGAAGAGAATGCAACCATGCCCGGGCCTTGTCCCTCAGAGAGAAAAGGAACAGTCTCAGTCTGATGGCATTAGAAGATACTCCATTCATCTTCAATGTGTCACAGTACTCCAGAAACACTGAAAGATGAATATTGGAGTTGTCAGTAGGTGACCCTCCAAACTGATTTTGTGGAACCATCTGTAGAAGAGAATGCTTCAGCTTAAAATTATTGGCCTCAACAATTGGTCTAACTATACTAAGATTCAGTACATGAGCATCTGGGGCGGTGAAATTCTTAAGAGAATGGTTATCTCTCTCTGCCATGGTAGGTGTAGAATGTTCTTGCAACTGTCTTCTTCTTCTCCTTCGTAGTATGTGTTCAATTTCTGGATTAAATTCAGCAACGAACTCATGTTCTCTTCGCATAAAAGAGAAACACACCTATAAAGGAAGAAAAGAGGCAAAAATCAGCAAGATAAAATTATGCAAAAAAAAGTGATCTCGTCTAGCTATCTCACAATATATCAATATTGACCATTGTTCCCTAGCAACGGTACCAAAAACATGTTGTGTATGTTTTATAATTAACCGCAAGTGCACGGCATAGCTGTAGCTAGTCCGACGAGTACGGGTCATATCCCACAGAGAACAATGTCAATTACTAGAATTATATGAAATATGCTATCTAAATCGATGTAATGAAATAAAAAGTTTGTCACAATTAAACTAATAAGTAATTCAATTAATTAAAGCCTAGGGTTAGAGTTCACCACACTTATGATATTCAACATTCAACATGTACCTTTAATTGCAATTATCTAGGTAATTGGGGATGGTTTAGCCTTAATTAACTAGCAACCTCTTTCAAGCATTACTAATCGTACCTAGTTTAATCCAATTGCCTACTTTCGTGGTTCTTAATTTAACCTAGGTCCATTAAGTTCTATGCCCACCATGGAATACAATTAATTGATTTTCTCTTGCCCACTAATTGATTCATTCCAAGAGAACCTTAAACTACTTTCGTGATCATGATATCCCTAATTAACTATTAGGTTTCGGTTTTAACTTTCACCTTTTAGTTCATCAATTAAATACCTAAGATATGATAGATTGGTGATCAGACATTCTACCAACTCTTATTCATGCACATAATAGTTAATCCTAATTAATCTAGAAGTAATCACAATTAGGGTTCCAACACTCAACTCAACAATGTAGTATCATTATACCATAAGTGGGTTTACCAAAACCCTAGATCAATATCTACTCACACATCATAGAAACATAAACCAAAATCATATTCATTAAGTAAATCATTCAAGTTCAATACAATTCAAGAGAAGGAGTGGAAGTAGAAGTAGAGAAATAAAGTAGAAAGATGAAACCTGAATTACAGAATGTAAAGATGAAATACAATGCTTCAATTGCTATAAATCCTACTTTAGAACATAAATTCAACAATAATTCCAGTAAAATTCTAAGCTAAGAGTGTTTTCTAAGCCTAAAAACTAAGTCTAGAATGTCTGTAAGTGTCTAGATGTGTCTCCCTGTGTTTCCCCCATGTATATCTAACATCTTAGCTACGCAAAACTCTAAAACCCACGTGTGTATAGACACGAAGCAGGGCCGTGCTTCATGATGTAGGCTGGCCGTGCTTCGGGATGGAAATTTGGGAAATTCTCCACTTTTTGCACAGAGTACGGCCTGTCCGTAATTCAAGCTACCAAGCTTAGAATTTTCCAATTTCTTTAGGGTTGCCTCCTTGCTTCCTGCTCAGCATGTTCCAAGTCCATATGGCTCCTCTCATGAGTGTTTTCCCTTGCTTCTTGGCCTCTTTTGTTCACCTATAAGCATAAAACAAACCAAAGCAGTATCCAGAGTAAAGCATAACCAAAAACAGGGAAATAATCACAATTTTAATTAAAATTAGGGGATAAAATATAATCATTAAATACTCAAATTTCTCCTTTATCAACGATCCTATCCCCATACAGTATTAGAGCCTTAAAGCTTAGGTTTTGTCAACTATAGAAGCATATCTCCCTTGTTTAGGTGAGGAAGTTAAGTCTTTGCATTGGAATAAGATAGGCATAACAATAAGACCTAGCGAGAGGCAGTGAAACCATTGGATTACCTTCTACTAGTTAAGAGAAACCCAACCACCAAAAACTAGAATAGATGTCTATATAGGAGACAATGTCTAAATGGATAACTAGGACATTATCACAGCCCAAAAATATGAGCCTATGATTGGCCCGAAATGAAGGGCTGCCCCATTTTGTATGATTAGCTAACAAAAATGTAATTTTAGAAACCAAGGAGTGTTATAATCAAATCATAGAATAACCAACATGTTATTACAACTTTTAACTCATTTAGAACATTAATAAAGATCTAGCTTCAAAAATCATAAACATAAGTATAACTTTCATTTATGTAGACAAACTTATCCACCATTTTTATTATGTGTTTATTAACTGATATAAATATCACATATAAAATTATATTGATGCACACTAGAAGTGCAATCCTCGCCTATGGTAATGGTGGAGATTTCCACTAGACAAACAGATACTAAAACTAGACCCAAGGACAAATTTAGGATCATTAGAGTCAATCTAACTTCTACGTGCTTCAGCTGCACCTCTTAGATTTTAATTGTAAACATATAAAAGAAATGTAATAAATCTTGTGACATAGTGAGTAAATAAAATAACTATAACATGTAGAATAAAGTTTGTGCATATTAACTAATTAATTTCTTGTTAAATAAGATTCAAATTACATACAATTTAATATTTATATTTATTCTATCTCCACCATTATATCATACTAAAACTTAAGAATTTTAAAGTTTATATTTTCTAGATCATGCAAATTTTAGATCAAAATTTCTAGGACATCCCCACCCGTATAACAGTCTGAACTATCCTTTAGTATGCCATCTAGGTTAAATTAGTATAAACTCAAATGGAGAACACAATTATTTCGATATGGTTCAAACCATACTTTTTATTAGGAATTCCGTAAACTCTCAACCTCAAATTCTTTCTCCAAAGGACCATATTTTCTTTTCATATGTTTCATTAAGCATCCCTTTCTCACTTTTTCCTTTGACTGGAATCATTTCAAACTTTGCTTAAACATACACGTTGTATGTAATACTACAATTGGACCAAATCATGATTTACCACATTCAATACATTCATTTTCTTTATCTTAACTTGTTATAAAATTAGTTTTAACTAATTCCCATTCTTTATTTTCCTTTATAGATATTATGTACATGTATGTGTACTTATGTATATAATGTTAACTAAGATCATCTTTTTATTTTTGTTTTATATTTTTATATTTTATTGTATTTCAATTTAGCTTGCTTTACTTATATAGTTCTAACTTATCTTAACTTGTTTTATTTTTATTTTATGTGGAAATTTAAATTATTTCATTAAATGGATTCATATCAGAACCATAAGTGTATTTCCACCATATTAGAGCCCAAGATTCTCTCCTGTTTACTGATGTGGGATTTTCCTAAACTCAGCATCCTTGCTAAGGTTTGCCCCATCACTAGTCAAGAGGACACACAAAGTGATTTTAATAAGACTTATCCCAAGCACATAGAAAGAAATGGGTAAATCATCACTTATCATGACCCAAGCACATAGCAAAGGACAAGTAAGACACCATCAAAATTATAGGAGGAGTCATTGTTCAACTGCTTACATATCATATCACATTACTAAGAGGAGACCATGTCTTTACTCCTCACATAATCTAATCCATGTGGGTTAATCACCACACAGTGATAGCAACATCCCTACTAGCTGGGGTTACAAGGTGCGCCAAGGCTAACAATCACTGTTGCCAGCTAATACTATTTTTGATAGGAATCCTTTTCCGTTATTTCATATTTTTAATTATTTATTTATTTACTTATACGTAACTTAATGAAAAATAAATTTATTTAATTTATTCTTCTTTTCCAAATATGAATACATATTTAAGAAAGACCATATCACATATTTCCATAATAGATTAGTATAATTGCCATATGAGGCACTCAATTCTCATATTCATAACTTTTACATTCAATTGGAACCAAATTCCCAATATATTTCTATTCATTAATATACTTGTGCCTATAGGGCACATATTACATAGCCATATCTCAATATGTTTTTTTCCAATCAATAACTTTATATTAATATAAATGCATTAATAAATCTTTATTCCAATGCACGTGGCCATTTAGAATTTCCTCCACTCATATACCTTAACTTTAATAAATTTCTATCCATACTCATCATAAGCCTTTAACTTTAAAATGATATCATAAAACACATTTTTATCAAGATTATTGTATATATATGATCATGTGTAAAAGTCCAACAAAACTATTCTTATCAATATATATCTTGGATAACCCTAATGGGTTTATTTCAAATTTCTTATTCATATCTAAATTTCAATAATTTCACACTAAAGTATACCTTTCTAGAAATATATGAGAAGCCATATACACATATATAAACTTTTTAATATTGTAACCACTTGAAACTATAAATCTCATCCATACTTATATTCTTTTTTTTTTAATATCATTATTCAATTTGGTTAAGTCCTAAATGTCAAACTCATCTATCAATGACTTCCACAAAAAATCCAACTTTCATCTTTATCATAATAATGATCATACATTTAGATATACAACTCTTCTTTATTTATCAATTTAAATCCTTATTTTATAACCATTCATCTAGGGCTTAAGTATCTATAAACCCCACTTATTCATCTATATAATGTTTCAAGGACCTTGTTATCATTCTTATTGTCCAACCACAATATTTTCATGGACTTTATTCTCCACAAATTCAATCTAACTTTTCAACTCACGAACTCTTATATACTCACAAAAGGCTTTAGCCTACTCAAAGAGACACAACAAATACATAATCTCACCCTAAATTATTCAACAACTCCAAAATTTATTCATTTCAAGAAATCTTCCTTATTACATTTGGTGGTAAAAAATTTCACACAAGTCATAAGGTATCTCAAAACTAATTCACTCCCACCATTACTATCATACTCAAAATTTTATCATTTTAACATCATTGATTCTATAGATTTCCTACCTTCAACTTCTCTCAAACTTACAATTTATCCACTCTAACCATATGTATAAAATTCTAATTGATCCTTCCAAAATGCAATGTATACTTGTCACCAAAATACATAACTTGTCACAATTAACCATCCTATAGTTAAACACTCCACCATTCACATATTCTATTTTTATGACCAACCGTTCATCTCATGTTCACCATTAACCTCATACCTCCCAAACAATATCTACATAACATGCTACATAAATTAATTCCATAACTTCTAAGGCAGCCTATGTTCACTAATCCCATTTTAATCTAAAGGTCACACATATACGTATATATTTAGCATCATCACACCAACTCACAAGTCTAACTTCCTAATGCAAACTCTAGAATTTAAGGCATACATTTTTAGAAATGAACTACTATCTTAATTTCACACCCCTAATTTTAGGGCATATGAAACACATACTTTATGAACATATATTTTCTATAACATGTATAATACACTCCTTTACATATAGGTATTCCGATGTATACACAATATACAGACCAAGTCTATAAACATCAAAGTACAGCAGAAGCAGGGATCTTGCCTGTTGCATTTAGAGTATACTTTATATTACAAGTATAGTTTAGAAGTACATCAATATGGGACTCGTATTTCAAATATTCTCAAATCAAAAGATATTCAGATATCTAAAACCATATACTGTATTGTATGATCATTAAAAAAAATTTATTATGCATAAAAATATTTCACATGAAAACATTATGAGGATCCCATATCAGAACCACCATATCAGTGTTCAAGCTCTTCTGTACTTTGGCGGTGTAGGATTTGCCTATACTTAGCATCACAGCTAAGGTTTGCCCTACTACCATTCAATAGGACATGGAAGGGACTCTAATATGGGCAATTTCCCAAGCACACAATGTAACATCCCAGATTTTAATAAATACAATATAATTCTCATGGTGAAGGGAATGAAAGAGAATGAAATGGAACATCGATGAAACCTTAGAAAAAGGATAAAGTGGAATTAAAGTATTTGGAGAATTTGAGGAAGCCAAACAAAGCCTTACCTAATGGCATAGTTCAATTGTAATGGGATGGCAAGGTTGTAATAGTTGTATAAAGTAGGGTCTTGAGATAGGAGGATGATGGCTTATTGAGGAAGATTAAATAAAATATCTTATCCTTGCTTGACTCAAGGGTGAGTCGACCAACCAAGGGAAAGAAGGGGAGAGGGATAGCTTGGAGAGAAAGCCTTGACTTGATAAAGCCTTGGCTTGGAGAGGAAGCCTTGACTTGACAAAGTCTTGGCTTGGAGAAGAAGTAGCCCAAAAGGTGAAGGGAGAGGGAGGTATCGGCCAAGGAAAAGAGGAGAAGGGAGAGAGACCGACAGAGAAGAGGAAGGAAAAGAAGAGAGAGAGAGAGAGAGAAAGGCATAAGTTGAAGGCCCAAGGATTTGTATAGAAATGAAGAAAGAGAAGTGTTCAAATAGGAGGAAATCCAAGGATAAAAAGAATCTCTGGTTTGGTAGGTTTAACATTATTCTTTCCATGGAATTTCATGTATTTTGAATGATTCATAAGTGTTTCATATATCCTATTTTGATGATGGATGATGGATATTTATTTTTAGCCATGAAAAGTGATAGTTTGGATGCATAGATCATACTTGTGCTTGCTGAAATTGGCTTGAAAATGGTGAAAATCGATGATCTGAATGGTTAGTTCTATTGGTTATGAGTTATGTCGAATTTGGAAATCTGTTCAAAAGATGAGTTGTAGCCCTGTTTCTTATCTTTGTAATACCTCCAAAATCCCTTTAATTGGATTTGAAATGAAAGAGATATTCCATGATGAGTGAAGAAAGGTCAAATTTAATGTATAGAATCCCGACACGTTTTTCGGACAACTTTTTCACCTTTCTATGTTTCTAATTTGTTAACATGATAAACATAAAAATTGTAGATAATTGGCTTATATTTCCATAGACACCAAAATCATCTTAATCAGAGTTAAAATGAGGGAGTTATGGTCTTTTTTGTGAAGGAAGGTCTGGTTGGACGGAAATCTAGAGTGCAGGAAAACCCAAAGCACGGCCGTGCTTGGTAACATGGCAAGGCCGTGCTTCGGGCTGTTTTGTGATTTTTCAGCATGGTTTACATAACTTGAAGCATGGCTGTGATTGGTGACACGGCCAAGCCGTGCTTGAGGTTGGAATTACTCTGTTTTACATTTTGAAGGCTTTAAATGAACTCCAATGAATGGATGATGTTAAGGAGAACTAAAATACAATTAAATACCTTTTTAATGATGCATTGTAGTGTGAATTCTATCCTTTTATTATGAGAAATTAAATCACATATTGCATATTGATGAGATGTATGGATAAAAATACATATTAATGAGACCTATGCAAGTAAATTTGTTATATATTGATGAGATATATGTAAGTAAATTACATATGAGCTAGATGTGCAATGTATGGATCAAATGCATGATAGATCAATGCCTATGCTAGTATATCAATTCATGAGGACTAGCAAATATGATGTATGCCTTGTTACATGATGGTAAGTGTATTAATACATATTTGTTAAATGATGTGGTGATGATATTATGCATAATATTAGTGATGTTCTTGGTTAATGCATAGTCTTATTGTGATGGTCATGATGATTAAAGAATATGATGTGTACATTACTATATGATGATAAAGGGGTTATTACATAGTGATTGTATGAAAAGACAAAGTTGATTGTGGATGGCAAACATGATGATAAAGGTGAGTTGTTTGATGCATACATGGTTATATCATGTTAATGTACATGGTTGAACTCGTTGCTATAGAAGATTAGTCACTGAGTGTGGAGATGTGGCTACAGATGATTAGTCACTGAGTGTTGAGATGTGGCTGCAGACGATCAGTCACCCTGCATGAAAGCACTGCAAAGATAGATATACAAGAATATTATTAAAGTATAACTTGTTTATTATACATGCCTGATATTGAAGCATAACCTGTCTATTGAATATGAAAATATGCTATACATTCTTGTTATTTTATCATATACAAAGAGAAAATGTTTTCTGTAGTTTGTACAGCTAGACATAACACTGTGTTTTCCTTATTTATTGTATAATGCTTTTAATGTTAAACCTATTGGGAACCTCCGTTCTCATTATTGTTGGTATTATATTCATATAAGAGAAAACGTCATGCTAGCTACTTCTGTGCACTTGATCATAGAGATCCAGTGGACGGCGATGCCTTGTACAGATCCCAATACCAGCACCACCACCTCCACCCTTTACACCCAAGGGAGATGTACGGTATAGGGCTCAATGTTAAGTTGATGTAGTTATGTGTCTTAGTGTCGCTTATGTACAAATATTAATCTCTGATGTAGTTCAAATATCATGATAATGGAATATTAGCTACTTATATAAATGTATATGGTTCGCTCCTTGGAATGTGTTATCGGTCGCTATATATATATATAAAAAAAAATTGGTCATTACACACAGCAAGGGAGGGAAAATCATATATCATATAGTTGGCATCTCACCCAGATAGGAGGCATCCCGCTCTCCATCACATATCATATCCTACGTGTTGACTGTCACACGAGGCTAGCACCACCTCTGCTAGTTGAGGTGTTAAGGTGCACTAGGGCTAACATCACCTGTTGTTAGCAAACAGTGTTTCCAATAGAATTCCTCTGCAAAAATCATGTTTGCACATATGTCATATCATTCAAAATAGAGGTTTCAATATAAATTCAAAATTTTTAGTCTCAGTATAATTCCTTTGTCAGAAACTTCCCAATCAGGATAATCACATATACATGTTTGTTTCTAAGGCAATCTTATAGCTTTACATATCAATGCCACATGCATAATATATTTTCTTTACCATATAATGAGAAAGACATTTAAAATCACATATTCAATGAGTTCAAAAATCTATTTTCAAAACCATACTCCTCTTGAACTATATACCAGATTGTAAACAATTCAAATAATTTAATCCATTTCAGAGACATATAAAAGTATAAATAACTTGTAAACATAATCAATTATACATTTAAAGTTCAGGAAGAGTATATGGTAAGTCATAGAAAGAATTATCTACTCACTAGATAAGGCTTCAGATTGAACAATCCCAAAATACATTTTTCCAATCTAAGAGTGATCCAAAGGGTCCAAAAACCTAGGAAATGACTCCAAAATTGCGAAATTTGAGCTCCGGGAGCTTGGTCAACACTAGTAAATCACATCAGCCGAAATTACTATTCATGCCAGTCGAAGTTACTGTTTATGACACCAAAAGTTGTCAAATGACTGGGAAACTTCATATCTTATAGTTTATCTATCTCCTGAATCCATCTACGGTGTCATATTTTTAATTTGAGGTCTCTAAATAGGAGTTTCAAAACTTACCTTTTTCCAAGATGTTTTACTTCCGATCTGCGGCAATTCTACGGCCGATTTAAAAAATTATTTAGCCAATATCATAGTACTCTTCGTCCTGAATTCAATGGTACCCTTAGTTTAGAGATCAAATACTCAAAGGTATTCTAGATCTAGAGAGAAAAAATAGAGGAGAAAGAAAGCACTATTCATACTATTCTTGTTACGAGAAAAATCTTCTGTCTTTTCTTTTCTTTTTAATTTTATTTTTATATTGATGGAGGGACCATTCTACAAAAATTTGATTTTTTTTAGGAAGGTCCTTGCAAATTTCATTATGTACATTTTAACCCCTAAACTTTTAGGAAATAACAATTTGACCCTAAAAATTTAACAAGTTTTCATTTTTATCCATAAAACCTTTCAATTACATCCTTACTCCTTTATTTCTTTTAATAATACATACATAAATGAAAATTATTAAATTTTAGTGTTGTTACATTCTTTCCCCCTTAAGAAATTCGATCCCCGAATATCAAACCATCCTATCGTAAGTAGAGAATGAAGTCAAGACATAAATTATAGTTATTAACCTTACTATTCAAGCAATTGGGGATATATCTTTTGTATATTATCTTTAATTTATAATAAGTTTCTTCACTTGAGTGATTTTTTCATATAACCTTAACCATAGGGATTTCTTTCAAACATAAGTTCTTCACTTGTCAATCAACAATAGACATATGTTTTTTCTCATAATTAAGTCAAATTCTTGTCTAATTGAATTTCTTGAAATTAGATAACATGAGAAGAATCTGATTGGTATTTCCTTATCATTGATACAAGAAATTATGTATCAACATCACTTAATCCTGATGGCAAAGCTAGGCGATATACTACTACGTCCACTTTGTTCAAGATTTTGAAAGAGCCTATATACTAGAGCTAAACTTTTTTCCTTCTTTTCAAACCTCATTGCCTCTTTCATGGGTGAGTCCTTTAAGAATATTTGGTCACCAATTGACAATTTTTAGTGCTTAACATTCATGGTCTTTATAGATTTTTGACCTGTATTGAGTTACTTATATTATTTTCCTAATCAATTTCAATTTATCAACAACATTTTACAATAAGTCTAACCCCACAGAATCATTTAACAGAAAGTTAGTAACATCTCTTACATAAGGTTATAAGTAATCAAGTATTCTCCTAGGCACAACTGAATATCTATCACAAACTGATAGGTTTGTTAAATATTAACCATTTCTTTGATGGTCTGTTGTTTTTTCTTGATCAAGCTGTGGAACAATGGTTTATCTTACACTCAGCACAACGAATTCTCATCTTGGCTTCTAATGTTGATGGGTTGATTAATGCTTTACAAGCATTTTTTCATGTACTTGATCCATCTAAATCTCAAATAGATTGGACGGAAGACAATTGCAAGAAGTATAAATTGGACTTAGATCTTCATCTGTAACTGTAGTAGGACATGGCCATTATTGTACCACTTCTACTTTCTTAGGATATACTTAAATACTATCCTTGTTAACCACATGCTTTAAGAAAGCAACACAAGTAAGGTAGAATTCACATTTTGAATGCTTAGCATATAGTTGATGTTCCCTTTGAGTTTGTAAAACTATTAGTAAATGTTGCTTATGATCTTTTGAACTTGGAATATACTAGTATATCAGTAATAAATATAATAAAAAGTTAATCCAAGAATGGCTTAAGTACTCTATTCATAAAGTCCATAAATGCAGCTGGGGCATTTTTCAAACCAAATGACATTACTAAGAACTCATAGTGCTCATACCAAGTCTTGAAAACTATTTTCAGAATATCCTCTTCCCTTATCCTTAATTGATAATATCCAGGTCTCAAATTAATTATTTTTAGTTCCTTAAGTTCAGTCAATATCATTCTATATAGGGATATAGATACTAGTTGGGTTCTAAGAAGTAAATCAATATCAAATTATATTTCTCATTTCGAGGTAATCTAAGCAATTCTTCTAGGAACACATCATTTACTAGTAAGAATTCTCTCAATGGAGTAGCAACCATAAAAGAACAATATAAACTAGTAGGATCTCTACCCAATTTCTTAGTAAAGTAGGGTGATATATAAGAATAAGTAGAACCAGGATCGAACAGTACATATGCTCTATGGGAACATATTGATAATATACCTGTCATAACTGCATTTAAGGCTTGAGCATCCTGTCGTGTCAAGGAGAAAACTCAAGCTTATTCTCAGCCTCGACTTTCTGATCCTCTACCAGTACCACCACTACTTGCTTGAACTGAAGCTGCTCTAGTTGGTCGGGATAGTACAAATACAGGGGGTGAAGCTGGCTATACTGATGCTTGACTCAAATTTTGTAATTGTGGACAATTCCTCATCAAATGACCTACCTGTCCACACTTAAAACAAGTACCAGTTTCTCTATGACACTGTCCAATATGAGGCCTGCTATAAATGGGACATAATGGAATCGATCTTGAATCTTGTTGATTAGTAGGTCTCATATCTCTTTAAATCATTCTTTGTTTATTGATATTGACTAATGTCTAGCTGGAGCTACCAGATCCTACTTGAATTAAATGCTGTAAATTTTGAAATCTTGGTCCTCTAATATTAGGAATAAAAATAGTTTGGATATTACTATCTCGATCTCTTTTTCTTCTCTTTAGACCTTCTATGTTTGCTAGCTCTCGTGTTTCCATCATTCTAATACAATCTACAACTACTGAATAAGTTGAAAAATTGTTCATCTGAGGACCCACTGATTTAAACAATGGACAGATCAACCTTGAAACAAATCTCTTAATTCTATCTTTTTCATTATGAACTATATTTGGTGCATATCTAGACAATTGAGTAAAACGGATGTCATATTCAGAAACTGTCATGTTCGGTGTCTGTCTTAATTTTTCAAATTCCTTGGTCCTCTTGTCCCTTTCACTCATTGGTAGGAAATGATTCATAAATGCTTCCTTATATTCATCCTACTCCATTGGTGATATGGTAATTACTATTCCTTGTACCAGAGTCTCAAACTAAACCTGGGCTATATTTGATAGTTGAAAGGACACTAGTTCAACAGATTTTCTAGTGGAACACCTCAAAGCTCTGAGAACTCATTTCACAGCATCAATGAATATCTGTGGGTCTTCCTGAATATCTGAGCCAGAAAAATTTGAGGGCTTCAACTTTAGGAATTGCAGTAATCTCACCTCAATCCATATAAACTTGTTCTCTTGTTCGGTTGGTCTTTCTAGTTCTAGCACTTTAGGAGCATTTTCTGGTGGCTGGCCATTCCTTCTACCCTATTTTACTATAAATCTAGCCAATGTCTCTAAACTCCTATATATGCCAGCAATCATATCAGCTATTCTATCATGTGGCTCTTGAGGGGGTTCTATTGACCTGTTCATCATGTCTTGGGATTCTTGTACCCCGTGCATGCCTTCTACCTCTTCCTCTAGGTCGGCCTTTAACACGGCCTTTTTATATTGGAATTGTAGATTGTGCAGACTCTTCTGTAGAGGGTGCACGATCTACAAGTTCTCTAGCAATCGCTCTAGTTCTTGACGGCATCATAAGCTATAGAAAATAAAATACATTTTTAAAATACTAAAATATTCAGTCAGCCTTATACTAAAAACTTTAACAAACTTGGAATGGAAAGGATATTAAAACCTTATAGAATCCCTCAACAGCACCTAAAGTATAAATATGTTCGCCTCATATCCATACAAAAGGTTCTACTAAAAAATCCTTTGCTCTGATAGCCATAGGTAAACCCAATTCTCTTATACCAACTTGTTACGCCACCAATTTAAGGGAATGCAATTGTCACAAGTAGCAAATAACTTTAACATTATTCAATTGCATACTTGCTTTAAGTATATCACATATCATATAGTTGGCATCTCGCCTAGATATAAGGCATCCCGCTCTGTATCACATATCATATCCCGTGTGTTGATCGTCACACAAGGCTAGCACCACCCTTGCTAGCTGAGGTGTCAAGGTGCACTAGGGCTAACATTACTTGCTGTTAGCAAATAATGTTTCCAATAGGATTCCTCCATAGAAATCATATTTGCACATATGTCATATCATTCAAAACAGAAGTTTTAGTATAAATTCAAAATTTTCAGTCTTAGTACAATTCCTCTATCAAAAACTTCTCAATCAAGATAATCACATATACATTTCCGTTTCTAAGGAAATCTTATATCTTTACATATCAATGCCACATGCACAATATATTTTCTTTACCATATAATGAGAAATACATTTAAAATCACATATTTAATGACTTCAAAAATCTATTTTCAAAATCATACTCTTCTTGAACTATATACCAGATTGTAAACAATTCAGATAATTTAATCCATTTCAGAGACATATAAAAGTATAAATAATTTGTACATATAATCAATTATATATTTAAAGTTCAAGAAGAGCATAGGGTAAGTCATAGAAATAATTATCTAATCATTGGGTAAGGCTTCAGATTGGACAATCTCAAAATGCACTTTTCCAATTCAAGAGTGACCAAATATATTTCAAACACAAGGCCGGAGGGTCCAAAAACCTAGGAAATGGCTCTAAAATCACGAAATTTGACCTCCGAGAGCTTGGTCAACTAATGACTATTCATGATTGAATTTACTATTCAACACGCGAAATCATTATTCATACGGGGGGCGAATTTACTATTCACATAGGTCGGAATCATTATTCATGCCGATTGGAGTTACTGTTCATGACACCAAAAGTTGTTAGATGACTGTGAAACTTCATATCTTATAGTTTATCTATCTCTTGAATCCATCTACAGTGTCAGATTTTCAATTTGAGGTCTCTAAATAGGAGTTTCAGAACTTACCTTTTTCTACTTATGATTTTCGGCGATTTTATGGCCAATTTGAAAAATTATTCGGCCAATATCGTAGTACTCTTCATCTTAAGTCCAGTGATACCCTCAATTTAGAGATTGGATGCTCAAAGGTACACTAGATCTAGAAGGAAAAAATAGAGGAGAAAGAAAGCACTATTTATACTACTTATCATAGAAGGTTACGGGAAAAAATCTTCCGTCTTTTCTTTTCTTTTTAATTTTATTTTTACATTGATGGAGGGATCATTCTGCAAAACTTTGATTTTTTAAAGGAGGTCCTTGTAAATTTCATTATTTACATTTTAACCCCTAAACTTTTAGGAAATTACAATTTGACCTCAAAAATTTAACAAGTTTTTATTTTCATCCTTAAAACCTTTCAATTACTTCCCTACTCCTTTATTTCTTTTAATAATCCATACATAAATGAAAATTATTCAATTTTAGGATTGTTACACTTAACATGCCATAGTTTGTATCATTTACACACCAAAACATAAGGTTCTAAGTTGGGTAGCTCCAAAACAACCATTTTTTTATTGGAATTTGGAAAAATTGATCTTAGAATTGAGGCCAGGGGGTCCAAAAAGTTTGAAAATGACTCTATAATTGTGAAATTTGGCCTTTGGAAGCTCGACCAATGTAGGTCAACAAAAACATAGCATTGTGTACACACTACACATCGGGAAACCTGCAAGTGGGCCTCATGTGCTACCTCTATGGGTGGCGTGTATAGTGTGTACAGTGGTTGTGAATAAGCTTTAGCCACGAAATTTCAACTCCCAAGGTTTTTCCACCTACTAAATTGATCTATGGAGTTATTTTTTCATTTTGAGCACTCTAATTATGAGTTTCAAAACTCACCTCTTAGGGTTTTCTCCTCCACTTTCTAGTCGATTCCTAGCTAGTTTAGGTGAAACTAATCGGCCAAATTTGAAGTTCTCATCATTTTGAATCCAATGGTGGTAGTGGTGTTGCACTTAGAAAACCGTAAGTGGTAGAAATTTTAGAGAGAAAAAATAGGGGCCTTTAGAGAGAGAAAGAGATTTTGGAAACCCTCCCAGCCAACCCCAATGATTTATGCTATGCCCTTTTTCCCTAAAATTTATGCCTCAAGGCTTTTCTAGAGGTTCCCTTGTCCATTTTACCATCTTTCCCCTTAAACTTTCAAATTTTCCATTTTTACCCTTGAAACCTTTTTAAAATGGCCATTTTACCCCTAACCCTAAACCATCCTATTTCACCACATAATTTCCCATAAAAGCTATATAACATATAAAATAAAATTCTCTGAATTTAATAAATAAGAAAATTTCCTTTGAATTTAGTTAAATTCCTCTTAGAAATATCAATAAATTCAACATAGAGTTATATATGAAAACCTTAAGTATGCCCCTGTTTCATAAATTTCTTTAGAAAAATAATAAATAAAGTTCATACATATTAAAATAAAAACATACTTATTCAAGACAAAACAAACTTATTAAAGTAGAACAAAAATCACTTAAGGCAAAACATCATTGTCTAAAACTAAAAAGTAATTATTTATAATAAAACATAATTGTTTAAAAACTAAGGGGTATTACAGACACTATCAAGGAATAGTAGTCGATCTATTGAAAACTCATTAAATATAGAGAAATCCATAGATAGAACTTAAATAGTTAATATGCATAAAAATAGATTTCAATGGTTAAAGCCTTTCCTCAAAATTGGTCAATGCCTTGGTTCAAAGAATCCTAGGTTTATCAATAATCAACATTCGAATTTGGTTTCAAAAAGATAGTTAAAACTATCTAAGAAAATGTTAACAAATATTAAGAGTGCCAAAGAATTCCTTTGGTCACTAATGAATTAGTTAAAAAATACGTGAAAGAATATAACTTCCTTCATGTAAGATTAATTCAAGTGGCAGCCAAACATCTCCATAGCTAAGGTATCAACTCTCCTATCTTAGCCTGTCTAATAGATAATAAAAGTACAAACTTTCAAAAATTAATAATTTTAGTATTATAGTCCAATCTTTATTATGGACCAGTATACTTTAATTGCTTTCCAAATTACATAGTAGGTCTTAAGGATCCCATACTAGATGAGTGTCTAGTTTTAGGCATAAGTCAAGATAAAAGGAATTGGAATAAAGGAACTTCCACAATCAATATTATCTATAGGATGTGTTTCAAAGTCTTAAAAACAAATCAAGATCAAAAGCTCTAAGGGAGTCACCAAGACATGAAAAAGTTATTTTGAGGCAAACTCAAAAGACAAAAATATCATAACCCCTAAAAAAACTTCAACACCACTAAGTAACATTTTCAAAACAATGGAAAATATCTAATGTACTTCCTCCAGAGCTTGTAAAATCAAGATCATTACAATATACCTTATTTAACTAGGAAGGAGTATCTTTTCTCAAGATGGAGAGTTCCAATTCTTTAAGACCCTATAAGAAATATTCAAAGAAATACTCAAATAAAGTTCAACCTTAGGACTTGTCAAAATTTAAAAAAGAAAATAAAAAAATCAAAGAAAAATATAATGTTATAAATGTGGAAAACCTGGTCAATACTCTATAAATTGCAAAACTATCGAAAAGATTCAAAGCCTAGAAATAAGAGATGATCAAAAATAAAATCTAATGAAGATTATGATAAATAAAGATTCTTCGTTTAGTTTTAAAGAACCAAAAGTGATGAAGAATTAGAATTCATTATTTTCAAATGCAAGACTCAAATAATGATGAATTAATATCATCGAAAAAATCAATATGTTCACAAGTAGTCTTTGGACCTTGTGAATTTGATAAATTCATCTATACAGTCAATGTTATTTCTACATAAAAAGCAAAATTTCTTATAAAAATAATAGATAAGAAAAACGATGAAGAAAACAAAGGACAATACCTCTTAAAACTTAAAGAAGGTTTAGATGAGGAGTTTAATTATCAAAATATAAGTCCCATTAATATTAATGAAATCCTTAATAGGTTTAAGGAAGAAAAACATCCAACAACCCTTCAACAATTTCAACGAGAAATTTAAAACCTCAAAGAAGAAATTAGGCAATTAAATTCAAATGATTTAACTCAAGACCTAAGAATTCTACAATTAGAAAAGAAAACTTGCTTGAAATGAGCTAGGATAGTTTAATGAAAATCCCTAAACAAAATAATAGAGAAGAATTCATTAACACTATTCAAAGGATATCTTTTCAAAAATGGTACTATTATATTGACCTTAGATTTTTTTTTTAATTACTGATGGTTATAGACAGTCTGTCTCTTTTTTTATGCCATTACCTACTCTTTTAATTGTATTTATTTTCTTAATCAATTACTTCAATAATTAATTAATTATTGACAATGTAAGATAATAAAACATCACAACATAAACATATACACAAAACAATAAACTTGTATTATTTCTAGGAGATTTTTGTTAGCATAACCACCATTGAGACGTTTATGTACATGCCATAGTAACCAAGGTATTATCTATAGTACAAAAATCATAAAAGTACTTGGTCACTATTCTAAAATTAATCTCTCATGGTTAGTTTAGTACAAGTATCTACATAGTATCATCTTAACTACTTAGTCTACCCGTCTGATTCGCCTAGGGATACAAGTAGTGGTAGAGGCACATGCACCTAGAGCTCAAACATGTTGACCACTACTAAATCCTGCATTATTGGTATTTTTCCTAAGTAGGACAGCTCTATCCAATGAACAACAAACATTAAAGTCATTATATACACTAGCATAGTGCTCTACTAATCTAAACATAATATGACACAATAGTTAGAATAGGGGTTCTAGGTAGATTTAACAGCAATCACAGTGAATAGTTATCTCAAATATCATATCATGTCCATTTATATATAGCCATAATAATTATAGTTTGTCTGATGCATATGCTATTATGTAATTAAGGCAATTTAAAAGCATGACAAATTGTACTCAAATCTTATTAATATCATAGTATATGTTCATAAATCATGACTTTCTCAACATAGGTTTGTTTCCATTACTTTATCTATTTTATTGTCTCAAAGGTCAAATAAGCATCAACTCACCCCTAAACGTGTTTGCCTCACATTATTTAGGCATGGAAAAAATTGTCATAGTTTCTCTGTTATCCGTGAATAGGGCATCCCCTATTTTGTACTAACATAGAGGCTATGAGACTTAGGGTCACCTTGCGCTATCAAAGGTTATACCCCTTTTGTATCTTTTCATTTTCTTTTCTTGAAAACATCCAAGGTATTATATTGATTCCTCAATCACTAATGCATTATCATAATACATTCATATAGTAAAGGAGAACAAGTTATTTCTTTTTTCCATGTAATTAACTAAACAAACCCAATTTCTCATAGTACAGCAAAAAACTTACATTTTCAACTATTGGCATGCTATAAAGCTCCACAAATTGTTCTCTTGGAATTTGGTTCATTTTCTTGACATCACATGCATGTGTCCAAAATGAGTCATGCACCCCTACAAACACATTTCACAAAACATGAGTGATGTGATCTTAATTAAGCATGATTTTAATACCTTTATGCTTACCTTTTGTTTGATTTAAGTAAAATATAATTAGGAATTAGCTTAGTTTTGTGTTTTGTGTTGTAGGAACAAAGGAAGAAGAAAATGGAAGAAAAATAGAAGAAAATCATGAAAAATGCTGATTTCTGACCTTTCGTCACTAATGGAAGCATATCTCACTCATTTGAGCTCCGATTGAGCTGATTCCAGCGGCTATGGAAAGAAGAAACATAGAGCTACAACTTTCGTGTTCGGCACTTTGGCAAAATCCGGCGTTTTCTAGGCGCCGCGGCGCTCACAATACAGCGCCGCGGCGGCCCGTCACGGATGTCTCGTAGCGCCGCGGCGCCCTTGCCCCAGAACCACGAGCGCCGCGGCGCTGCATGGGTGCACCGCGGCACCCCGTGGATGAAGTTTCGCAGTGCCGCGGCGCTGAACTTATGCGCCGTGGCGCCGCCGCTCCGGAAGTCGCGATTTTAGAGTTTTTTTCGCCTGATTTGAAGCCTAATTGATGGAGATTTGACCTAAAAACTTTCCTACTTCGACTAGGAGGGTTTAATCTATAAAAAGGAAGGAAAGTAAGCAGAGAAGGCATCAATTCATTCAGCAAAGAATTCATTCAAGTTCTCAACTCTTTTCTTTACTTCTTGTTTAGTTTTCTATGGCCCTGCGTGGCTAATTTTCTTTAGTTGGTTGAGGGAGATTGAAACCTCAAGGGATTTGATGTCATTGTGAGATACGAATTTGATTTCATTGCATTCAATCTTAACCGGGTATTGTTTATTCATCTGTTCTTATTTTCTTAATATTATGCATGTGATTGCTAGGAGGCCTACTAGTATATTGTATGTGTAGCTGCTGAATTAGGTTTTGAACAAAGCTTTTATTACTTGATTCGTGAAGCAAATAGGATTAAGGATTTTGGATTATAAATCGTTAATCCTATGATGAATATCAACTAAATTGAATATAACCGATGTGCTTGTATTCGTTTAGCTCTATTAGTTTCTCTTGTTCTTCATGCGGTTAATAAGTGATGCTTTACCGATGTGTTAAAGGATTGCTCGTTAATTAGAGTATAATTAGTGCGATTGTCATTAATTTACTAGGCTTAAGGAGGAACTGGGATAGAATCCCAATGATAGATATTTGGTTTAGGATTGATAATTTTGTCAATGATCAATGCAATCCCTTGATGGTGAATATCGACCGAAACCAACGCTTTTCTCATTAATCACTTTCTCTCAATTATTTTTGCTATTGTTTACTTAATTTTAATTGCAACTCTCAATCCCCCCTTTCTGAATCACATAAGGTAATTCCAGTCTCTGTGGGATCGACCCTTACTCCCACTACTACAGGTTAGTGTTGAGGTAAGGTTTTAATTTGGGCGTGCCTGCGACAGTGCGCACCAAATTTTGGCGCCGTTGCCGGGGACTGTGTCTATTTACCTTTTATGATTTTTTTTTCTTTTCTTTTTGTTCATAACTTTGAATATGGCAGCCAATTTTCAAAAATTTGGCACTAGGCTGGGCTCTCCATTAAGATATGCTGGTGAGGTATGTAGTTCTTCCCTTGAAGAGCAACTTGCAAATTTAACTTCTCTTGTTCGTCAACGTGTAGAAAATATGCAAAGAGAGAAGTGCTATGGAAATTATTCAGCCATAGGGCATCCTTCTTTTGGGTACCCAACTTTCTATGATGAGTCATTTGAGCAGGTAAACATGGTTAATGATTTCCATGAACCACAACAAGTGAGGTATGATTCTTATTCAAACATGTACAATACTGGATGGAAGGATCATCTCAACTTCAGGTATGAGAATGCACAAAATAGTCTTGCAGAACAAAATTTTGCAAATTTTCAGCATACTCAACAGGCCTATTATCCTAGACAGAATACATCTCAGGATTTTCAGGTAAGTACTCCTTTAGAAGATATTGTTAAATCTCTTACACAAAGTACTCATCAATTTCAACAAGAGGTAAGGGCCAGCATTGAAAGCTTAACAAATCAAATTGGGCAATTAGCAACAACAGTCAGCAGGCTAGAGTCTCAAAATTCAGAAATTGAAAGTCTAGCCCCAGCATCGTTAATGCAAAAGGAAGAAAATTCTGCACTAAATGAAAAAGATGACTTAGAAGTTGACACTAGTAAGCCTACTAGGAAAGAGGTTATGGAATGTACCCTAAATGTCAAATTTGACGAGAATGTTATAATAGGAGAGGAAGCACCAGAAGTGCAGCAAACAGGTAAGGATTTTTCTATGTTGTTATCAATTTCTAATAAGATGCCTGTACCTTCTATTTTGCAGTATTCTGACCTAGGCTTAAAGAGCCTCCCTAGCCATTTAAAGGGCATATACAGTGGAGAACCACCCGCAGTTATAACTTCAGATAAATATGCCCTACTCAAAGATAGAGGAAAGTTACCGCATGCTTTGGTAGAATCTCAAAAGGATGAAATTAAATTAGATGCCAAAAGCTACTCAAGACATCGGTTATTTCCAGGTAAGTTGAGTTCTCATTTAATTACATCTTTGACTAATGCTAACTTCCCTCTTCATAATGCAGCTGAACCTCAGAATGCTATACATTCAAAGGCAACCCAATTCAAAGTTGACATCAAGGATCCTCCTTGAATGACATAAGGAGCCTTGAGTCGAGCCAACGACGTTAAACAAAGGCGCTTATTGGGAGGCAACCCAACATAAAAAGAAAAAGAAAAGTGGGAATCAGAAATATTCATGGTCTAGTAATGCAACATGCGCATTCCACTCCAAACAAATTCAGGGAAGTTCACTTAACTCATATTTTTTTTTCTATATCTTTCCTTAATTCTTATCTTTCTTTTACATTGAGGACAATGTAAAGTTTGAGTGTGGGGGTGGAAGTTTATTTGTCTAATCATTGTGACCTTATTATGAGCATCAATTTTCTGTTTTTCACTATTTATGCACTTTTATTGCGTTTAGCAAGTTGAGTGATTGTGTGAGTATTCAATTTATGTTTTGGGATGTTAGGCACAACCAACAGCCAATGATATGACTATCCAAATTTTTTTTAGCTCTTGAAAAATGTAGAAACTTCATGGTTGTATGCGATTTTATCTCTTTTGCAATTTATTACTTTTGACTTTAGAATCCTGAAATATTCTGCACAATAAATTTGGGCATTCGATTTATCTTTTACTTAGAAAAGGTTTATATAATTCAAAAATATGTAATGATCTCAACAGGATTCTAGAACTTATTTGAATGCTGCTTGAGGCGAAATCCTAGGTTAATACTATTATTTAGGAGATGATTTAGGCATTATTGGATAGATTGAGCCTTTCTAGCCTAACCTACACAATGAAATATCCTTAGTTCCTCTATTTTGAGCTTAATGAACTTTTTCTTCTAAAAACCACAAATGAGCCGAAAGCCAAATTTTGTATGAATATCCTTATTTTTGATCCTATTCACTCACTCCATGATTATTTTTCTGAATACTTGTGTTGTAAAGCTTTATTTACAGAAGAGTGGAAAGGTGGAGCAAAGAAAAGAAAGGAATTATGCAAAAAAAAAAAGAGAGAAGAGAATTATGCAAAGAAGAGAGAAGAAATATCCAAAGAGGATAAAAGCAAATTTTATGGCTGAAAGAAAAAAAAAATTGAGAATCAAAGAAAATGATGGATCAAATTCAATTGAAACAAGAAAATGAGTGTGGGGGGAAAATCTCCCCAAATTTATAAAAGCTCAAGAGATCATATTTAATCATGTGGTGCTGGGTGATTGAGCCTAAATTTGTATCCTTTATCCCACCTTATATCCTGGCCACATTACAAGCTAAATAAAGTCCTATTGATCCTAGAGGTAGTTTTGGCCTACATTAGTGGAGAGTGGCATGAAGAATAAGCATATGGAAATTCTAAACTACTTAGAGATCTACAACCAAAATTTTGGGATATATAAACTCATCTGGGTAAAAGGAAATTTAATGGCTCAAAACACACACACACTTGGGATTCAAGAGGATAAAATAATGAATTACATTTGGGTTAATTTTGTGTATGATTATGATCTTTCGAAATTTTTCTTGAACATATTTTTATGATATGAGGCAGAAAGTTTGGTAAGCCTAACACTTACTACATATATTGATTTTTGTTTTTATCTTTAGGGATTATTTTGCTTGAGGACAAGCAAAAGGTTGAGTGTGGGGGTATTTGATGTGATCTTAATTAAGCATGATTTTAATACCTTTATGCTTACCTTTTGTTTGATTTAAGTAAAATATAATTAGGAATTAGCTTAGTTTTGTGTTTTGTGTTGTAGGAACAAAGGAAGAAGAAAATGGAAGAAAAATAGAAGAAAATCATGAAAAATGCTGATTTCTGACCTTTCGTCACTAATGGAAGCATATCTCATTCATTTGAGCTCCGATTGAGCTGATTCCAGCGGCTATGGAAAGAAGAAACATAGAGCTACAACTTTCGTGTTCGGAACTTTGGCAAAATCCGGCGTTTTCTAGGCGCCGCGGCGCTCACAATACAGCGCCGCGGCGGCCCGTCATGGATGTCTCGTAGCGCCGCGGCGCCCTTGCCCCAGAACCACGAGCGCCGCGGCGCTGCATGGGTGCACCGCGGCACCCCGTGGATGAAGTTTCGCAGCGCCGCGGCGCTGAACTTATGCGCCGCGGCGCCGCCGCTCCGGAAGTCGCGATTTTAGAGTTTTTTTCGCCTGATTTGAAGCCTAATTGATGGAGATTTGACCTAAAAACTTTCCTACTTCGACTAGGAGGGTTTAATCTATAAAAAGGAAGGAAAGTAAGCAGAGAAGGCATCAATTCATTCAGCAAAGAATTCATTCAAGTTCTCAACTCTTTTCTTTACTTCTTGTTTAGTTTTCTATGGCCCTGCGTGGCTAATTTTCTTTAGTTGGTTAAGGGAGATTGAAACCTCAAGGGATTTGATGTCATTGTGAGATACGAATTTGATTTCATTGCATTCAATCTTAACCGGGTATTGTTTATTCATCTGTTCTTATTTTCTTAATATTATGCATGTGATTGCTAGGAGGCCTACTAGTATATTGTATGTGTAGCTGCTGAATTAGGTTTTGAACAAAGCTTTTATTACTTGATTCGTGAAGCAAATAGGATTAAGGATTTTGGATTATAAATCGTTAATCCTATGATGAATATCAACTAAATTGAATATAACCGATGTGCTTGTATTCGTTTAGCTCTATTAGTTTCTCTTGTTCTTCATGCGGTTAATAAGTGATGCTTTACCGATGTGTTAAAGGATTGCTCGTTAATTAGAGTATAATTAGTGCGATTGTCATTAATTTACTAGGCTTAAGGAGGAACTGGGATAGAATCCCAATGATAGATATTTGGTTTAGGATTGATAATTTTTTCAATGATCAATGCAATCCCTTGATGGTGAATATCGACCGAAACCAACGCTTTTCTCATTAATCACTTTCTCTCAATTATTTTTGCTATTGTTTACTTAATTTTAATTGCAACTCTCAATCCCCCCTTTCTGAATCACATAAGGTAATTCCAGTCTCTGTGGGATCGACCCTTACTCCCACTACTACAGGTTAGTGTTGAGGTAAGGTTTTAATTTGGGCGTGCCTGCGACAGTGCGCACCAATGAGCACCAGAATACACGCGAAAAAAAAAGTTTCTTCTATAGAACTGTTGTAACGACCATTTTTTTTTTTACTTATCACACACTAGGTATAACACAGATAACAACATAGAAAAACATATCATATATATATATATATATATACATGTCAACATTCCATTTAGGGATTAGTTTTTATATACATGTGTAACCCTAGGTACTAAGCATTATACTCAAAAGACAAAGTATCATATGGTTACACCAAAAATGGGTTAGCCCATTAACTAGATATATGTTGGTCTACTATACAACTACTCCTATGGCCATCACCCCCAGCGTACCATTGGTGAAGGAGTTGGCCCAGGTGCGGGTATCTCTACCATATTGATCACTAACAAACTGGCAGTGAAAGTGAACTCACCTAAATAAGGGACCTCCATTATCTGAAGCTCTAGAAGGAGGGTCAGGATTACGAAAGGCATATTACTGGTTCGTATCTGAACATAACACCAAAAGAAACATAACGAGATTATATCCCAATAAGTTCAACAACTAGAAAATAACCATATATCAAGCAAATTTACGTGTTATGTTCAATTGTATAAGCTACAAAAAATATTTTCTCTTTGCATATGATAAGATAACAAGGATATATAGCATGCTTATATGTTCAATGGACAGGTTATGCATCAATATCATGCATTCATAAATAATAGGTTATGCATTAATAGGATGCATGCACATTAACTTCCATAATAGCTCATTATCTAAAATTTCTAATCCACAAGGTAGTGTGAGCCCTCTCCCTCCCGTTACTCACCCACCACTAGGTTCCTATTCGAAGTAGCCCTGCACACATTGGCCACTCTAAGCTAATAGGGCATCTCCTACCTCGGTACCGTATCAAAGCCATGACCCCTCATTAACTTTACCTCCACAAGGTGACGCATGTTACCAGGTCACCTTGGTTGAATAAGGGTCATCTCAAATATTCATCAGTCCCCTTAACACAGCAAGATGCTGCATGACACTTTGCTTTGGTGAGGGTTGTAACAACTTTTTATTATTATTATTTATTTATTATTATACAATATAAAGTTCACATACACATCATTAATCAAAATGTACGTACAACATTTCAAACACATAAATATCTACATCTTATTGATTCTGGTTGACCAATTTCAGAGATTCGGGTGCGGGTGGTTGCACCTTCACCGGAATCTGTGCCAACTCGCCCACAAACATTTTATTTAGGATCCGCCCATCATAGAATAACTTGATCCAACGTGAACTAAAAGCCAGAGATATAGAAAATCTACATAACTAATTTTCTGAATATGATATGGAAATATAGTGAGAATTAAATCCCAGTAAGTTCAACAATAAATCATCATCAATATAGCTCATCACGTCATGTTCAGCTGTATAAACTACAGAAAATATCTTTGGTCACATGAATGCATTATATCTATGCACATAAGAATCATACAGTAATGATATGTATGACAGGATTAACTATTTTTAGAATATCATATGATGGCCATCAACTTATTCTCATTTCAAGCTACCCCGGTCAGGGTGAGTATCCTCTACTCTCTGGTACGGGCTTTTCTTGCTCCGTCCGACATGGCACACTTTCTCTTTCTTTTCTCATAATCATAATCACAACCCTTGGTAGGGCGTCCCCTATTGGTGCACCACACGGATTGCCATGTGACCGTGCTCATTTCTTTTCTTTTCACAATGATAGCCAAAAATATGCTTTCAATAACAAGTATGTTCATCAAAATATAACTATTACCATAAATCATTGGTAATCATGCCATGAACATAACCATTTCAAATATCACTTTATAAAATATTTCCATGTCAGAATTTTACACTTAAGATGGTAAGAAGTTCATACAATGGCAATGGCTATGGCATATACTAGTCATTTATTATTTTCATTTATAAGATTCGTCTTCTTTTTTAAATATTAATTTCATCTCTTCATTTTCTTTATGCTTGGCCTTTAGTCAATTTTTTCTTATTTATATCATTTCTAACACATGTTCTTACAAATTTATAGAGCATTTTTCTCCAATTTGATTTCAACTATTACCCTATAGTTAAAGAGGTTCATCTAGGGTAGATAAATGTTGAAAATAGGCTTCACCAGCTTTCAACACGATCTGGCCATGTTCCAGGGCATGGCCATGCTTTAAAAATACTTCAAATGTACTCAAAAACTGCCCTGAACACGGCTAACTCGTGCTTGAAGCACCCAGAACACGTTCTGTGACCTTTGCTCACTAATCAGAGCATAACTCCCTCATTTTAACTCCGATTGAAGTGATCTTGGTGTCTATGGAAAGATAAGACAATTATCTAAAACTACTATGTTAAGAATATCAGCAAAATAGTAATAAATCTTGGTGTTAATTCTCCCTTAAATTTAATATTATTTCTTCTCGGGTAGGTTCTAACCTTTACTTACTAATCTGACTATATTTCCCACATAAGAATTTTAAATTAAGTGATTCCAGTGGCTAAAAATCCGTGACACATAAATATATAATTCATATGTTAACCATTTATTTTAATTCATTATAGAAGGTTCCCAAAAATTAAAACACCGAAGCTATCCTAACATATTCTTCCTTGATTAACCATTTTCTGACCTTTGTTTACTAAGCATAACATATTTACCTCATATGAACTCTAAATTGAATGATTCCAGTGGCTAAAAATCCGTGACACATATATCTTTAATTCTTATGTTAACCATTTATTTTAATTCCCTACAGATAATTCCCAGAAATTAAAACACAGAAGCTATCCTAACATATTGGTCCCTGATGAACCATTTTATGACCTTTGATTACTAATCGGACCATATCTACCTCATATGGACTCCAAATTGAATGCTTCCAATGGCTAAAAATCCGTGACACATATATATTTAATTCTTATGTTAACAATTTATTTTAATTCCTTATATACTGTTCCAAGAAATTAAAACACCGAAACTTAAAATTCTATCACCCATAGCCATACCCATGCAGAACTATCTACACCAACCTAAGTATTGAAACATACATCACATGTAAGATCAATATGTAACATGATATAGTAACATCCTTGACCAATCATCAAAGTTCTAAGATCAAAATCTCATATAAATATTATAAGTTTCAAAAGTTTTCTTCAAAAAGAAATATTATTAAACTTACCTGGAGCACTTAGTCCCTTAGACTTCTCCTTCCTCTTTCTTCCTTTCTTCCTCTCCTTTCCTCACTCTACCTTGCTTCTATTTTTCCTCTCCCTCACTTGGACAAAATTCTAATGTTGTAAGGGTGGGTTTTCGTATATAGACCACCAAATAATTCACCTTTCATGATCATGGGTCTACCTTATCACAATTAGATTACACTTGGTTGAATTTTTGGAAAACAAACAACTTATGTTCTTGCTTCCTCTTCCTTAGTCAAGATATGCATAGGAAAAGGAGATTTGTATTTTGAAAATTATGATAATATGTTCTTAAGATATGGGACAAGGTCCCTTTGATTTAGGGATTCATTTCCATTTTCTTTTGTCTTAAACAAGTATGATAGGTTTGCCTTTTTAGGTGGCAAATTCCTAGCCCTTGAATCTCCATTATTTGGTTGATATTATTTGTGTGGGATAGGAATGTTTTGTCCTAATGCCATGTATTATCATACCACTTGCTAGAATTATGAGTGTAGGATATAGATGTTTTTGTCCTAAAGCCTTGTATTATCATGCCACTTGCCAAAATTATGAATGTAGAATCACACCACTTGCTAAATTTTTGTCTTAATGCCATGTAACCTAATCTTTATTATTATTACATTATTATATCATCACCTAATTTATTTTATTTTATTTTTCCTCTTGGATTTGGGCTTATTCCTACCCATTATGGGCTTATTCCTACTCATTTGCTTTGCTTTGGATAAAATTCTACCTTTCTTGGAGGGCTTAGTCACATTTTCATAATTTTTGGACTAGTGGTCCAATTACTATATCCTAGTCCAAGTCTATGTTTTATTTCTTGCTTAGGTTATCCAATGGGCTTGCTAGAAACATATTTGAAGTGGAAAAAACTCTATATGAAGTGTCCATAGGTAAAAGCCCAATTTATGGTTGGATATACTAAACTTAGTAACTTTTACTCTTAAATTAGGAAAAATTACCCTAATCCAATCTTCTTGAAATTTTAAGACCTTTAATTCACAAAGATTTATCTTCCTTACCTAAGAATTTCACCTTTCTTTAGCATGTTTATTTTTAATATTTCCTCTTAGGTTTTCTTTCTTTACCTATTCCATTAATATTAGAACATTTCTATGCATATATGTAAGCTGAAGAATTTATAAGGAAAATATTTAAAAATTACGGGATATTTCAAGGGTCCTCCTGACATTTCATATATCTTTTAATACAAATTACAGCCACATTTCATCAACAAGTATATACCAATAACTTCATGTGCATGGCCAATTATTCTCTTATGTATGTGTTATGTATCTCAACATGTAGGATAGCATGAAGAAGTCACATATAAACACTTTCATTATGGTATATATATCATTTAATCCTTTATTTTAATGCAAAACATAACTTAATTAAGAGAAGTATAGCAATAATTGAAGTAAACAATGTTATGTTACCCCAATTTATAGATCATAAAACTCTAATTTAAGTTATATATTCATTAGCTCATAGTTAGAATTCAAAAGGAGTAAAAAACAAGCCAATTCGATCTAGGATAGCATGCAACACGGCTTGGCTGTGTCATGAAGCATTGTTGTGTTGCACCCATGCCCTGCTCTAGCTTTTTTCCTACTCTTGCCTAGAACACAGCCTAGCCGTGCCACGAAGCACTGTCGTGCTTTAGGCACAAAAATGCACATCCTCTTTTCCACACTTCCAAATAGAAAACCAACCAATATACAATTCATAGGCATGTTATACAAGTTAAAAACAACATTTATCCTTAAGTATAAAGAATTATAACCTCCAAAATTCACCCACAAAAATGCTCTTACTCAACACTCTCTCACTCATGTTTATAAAAGGCAAACACAAAAACATCATAATCATCTCATCAATGCAACCCAACCACCATACATTTATTCCGTCATTAATACATATGTGCACATACACACTTCCATTTTACCAAAAATAAGAAAATAGATGTTGATCTTACTCTTCCACCAACCAAGTCCTTTCTCTCTCTTGATCTTGAATTTCTCTTTCTTCTCCAATCACAAAAGCTACAAATTGTTCCATCATGAGAGTGTTTCATGAAGTTTTATTAGCACTAAAACAAGATTAGAGTGGGCTAGAGGTCCAAATCTTACCTTTTTCTTCCTCTTCCTTCACTTTCTCACTCATCTTCTTCTTTCTCTCTCTTTCTCCTCCTCTACTTCTCCATATACCGTGACCTCTCTCTCCCTTGCCTATGTTGGTCGACTTCCCCTCCAAGTCAAAGGGAAAAGCTTATTTTAATTCAAGCTTCTAGAAGGTTGCTCCTCTTAATGTAAGCCCTCCCTTTCTCTAAGTATTACCCTTTTGCCATTCTATTAAAGTAAAACCAAGTCATTGGCTAAGGGCTTATTTGGTTGAATGAAATTTAGCCAAGTGTTTCATCTCCTCTTGAGGCATATGTGGTACGTACTGTCGCAAGTACACCCAAATTTATACCTTACATCACAACTAACTTATAGTCGTAAGAGTAAGGGTCAATCTCACAGAGACTTGAATTATCTTATGTGATTGAGAAATGGGGATTGATAATTACAAATAACAAAGTAAACAATAATGAAAGTAATTATGAGAGTAATTAATAAGAGAGGCATTAGCTTCGGTCAACATTCACCATCAAGGGATTGCATTGATCACTGACAAAATAATCAATCTCAAATCAAATATCTACCATTGGGATTCTATCCCTGTTCCTCCTTAAGTCTAGTAAATTGATAACAATTGCACTAATTAAACCATAATCAATAAGATATCATTTAACAAATCGGTAAAGTCTAACCTATTAATTCCATAAAGAACAAAAGAAACTGATAGAGCTAAACAAATATAAACACATCGGCTATATAAAATTTAGTTGATCATTCATCATAAGGTTAATTATTTATAATCCAAAATCCTTAATCCTATTTGCTTCATGAATATAGTAATAAAAATTATGTTCAAAACTTAATTCAGCAGTAGATTAAAATAGACAATAAACTAGTAGGCCTTCTTAGCAATTATATGAATAATCATTGAAAAGAGAAGAGTAGATGAATAATCAATACCCGATTAAGATTGAACTATTAAAATCTATTCCAAATATCACAATGCATAACGATCCCTTGATGTTTAAATCTTCTTCTACCAACTAAAAATAAATTAGTCGCGTAGAGCCATAAGAAAATCTAAAGAAGAATTAAAGAAGGTAATTAGAGCTTGAATGATCCCTGATGCTTCCTCTCTTCCCTTTTTCATATATATTGGTTTCTCCTCATTGAAGTATAACTGTTTTTAGGTCAGAACTCGCCCTGTCAGGCTTCAATTAGAGAAAAAAGACCTAAAACTTGCAACTACAGCATTCTAGTATAGTGGTGAGTGCTACGACACTCTACTCAAGCACCGTGGGGCTACAAAATTCAACTGATAGGGTGCTGTGATACCTGAGCTAGTGTCGCAACACTTCAAAACTATCCTCAGGGTGCCGCGGCGCTTAGTCTTCTTTGGACTCAAGAGCCACATTGCTTGGGTCCATTGATGCGGTTCTCTTTTATGAATGCCAGGGCGCAAAGAAAATTTTGGATTTTGCCCAAGTATCAAACACAAAAGTTGTAACTATATTTCTCTTCTTTCCATAGCCACTAGAATCACCTCAATCGAAGTTCAAATGAGAGAGATATGCACCAATTAGTGACAGAGGGTTGAAAATCAATATTTTTCCGTATTTTCTCTCTATTTTTTGCTTCTTTTCTTCTTTATTATTCCTAAAACATAAAACACAAAACACAAAACTCAATTAGTTTATATTTATTTCCTACTTAAATTAAATAAAAAGTAACTTAAAACATACTAAAGACATGCTTAATTTATAGCATGTCAATATGCTAATGAGCTTTTGTGTCACACTCTCTATGGTTCCTCATTCCACCTCTTGCTATCTGGTCCCAGCCCTAAAAGTAAAGAAATTACCATTTCACCCTTTTGGACTTTTCTCTAAAAATGAAGAGTCTCTTATCTATTACTTATAATTATACTTATAAAGGTGATCCATTTAATTCCTTTTTACCCTTCTTAACACATTATTTCTTACAAGAGCTAGAAAAATCCACGGTGTTACAACTATCTTGCCACCAAATCATCTCAAAATAAAGCATATTAAGTGCAAATAATTTAAACATATTCATAAAGCCAGATGATTAAAAAAGGATTTAACTATAACAGTTACCATTGAGGATGCATCGTTAACATTAATATCATACCCTTCGACATTGTAACATCCCAAGTCTCTAATAAAGCTAGATAAATCTAAGAATAAGTAGACAATACATATGAAAAAGAATTAAAATGCTTAGTTATGTAACAATAAGGCATTTATAAAATAGGTGACATATAGTTAATCATGAATCATATAAATAAAATTCTTAGGAGCATAATGGATGGAGAGAAAATATAAATTCATTTTTAAGACATTACAAATCTAGGATTAGTAGGAAATTAAGACAATATAAAACAACTAAGGCGTTGCCAAGTAGCTCCACAAAATTTCAGCCACATAGTATGCCACATTGCCCATAGAATTGTAGCCACCTTGCACCTACAAAAGCGTGCCACATTGCCCACAAAGTTGCAGCCACATAGCATGCCACATTGGCTACAAAATTGTAGCCACATAGCATAGCACATTGGCCACAAAATTACAGCCACCTTGCACCTACCAAAGCATGCCACATTGCCCACAAAGTTGCAGCCACATAGCATGCTACATTGCCCACAAAATTGCAGCCACCTTGCTCATACCAAAGCATGCCACATTGTCCACAAAGTTTCAGCCACATAGCATGCAACATTGGCCACAAAATTGCAGCCACCTTGTACCTACCAAAGCATGTCACATTGCCCACAAAATTGTAGCCACATAGCATGCCACATTGGCCACAAAAATTCAGCCAAAATCAGCCAAGAAAAATGCCACCTTTCAGCAAGGAAATCCTACCACATAGCCATAATTATTTTAGCAACATTCCAGCCAAGAAACAGCCACCCACTTCAGCCATTTTTCTGCCCACAATCAGAAAAATAATGCAAAGACTGCTACCCAACTTCATGCCTCTACATTATCAGGCCCTCTCTGTAGAAACCACAATGGAATCGCTGCAAAAACACAAGGAAATCCCTGCAAAACACAACCAGCTTTTCCTCATTAGTTGTGGAAACCAGCAGCCAAGAATCATGCTGTCTAGGTATTATTTTGGGTAGCAAATTCAAACCCCATTCCTCATGCAATCAGCACGCAAGAGGGAGAGAAGGCAGCCAAAAAACTTAGAGTCAAAGGGGGAGAGAAACTAGAGAAAAAACGTAGCTAAGTTTCAAGGAAAACCAAGAGGAGAAGCAAGCATAAATTTGAGAATCATAGGAGCCTTTCTGCACAAGTTGAGTTTTCCTTCTTCAGGAAAGTTGGTTTGTAGTGAGTAAAGCTCATTTTGGGTTCTGCATGGGTGATTCTTAAGCATGAGATGAAAGATGTTAAATTTGAAAACATGGAACTCTAGTGGTAAGGAACAATATTTGCCATCTAAGTAACAAACATGCTGAACCACCACACATTCTGCACCTAAAATTTTTAGGCCCTGTGTTCTTGGACTGTTTGATTGGGTAAATGGACTTTAAATTTTATAATATTTGGTGCGAAAAGTCTTGAAATATTGATAATCAATTTTGGAAACAACCATGATTTTTGAGAACCTACAAATAGGCCATTTACAATCAAAATAGTGCTGAGAACAATCAGCTGGACAGCTTAGGCTGTTAATGAAAATACTAAACATTGAAGGGGTTAGATGTTAAAATGTTGTATGAAAATTTTATGACATGTTATAGGGATCATAATTAAGGAACCCACCAAATTTAGAGAAGTCTGGGCCGGTTAAGGCATATAATAAAATATTGAAATTAGGTGGGACAGGAAGTGAGTCAGAACAGACCAGAACTAGGGACATTTGAGGAGTCAAATGAATCCTTTTTTACTTGAAATTTTTATGGTGATTACATAAAATATCTAGGATGCTTCATATCAAATATCATGAATTTTAAAGAAGTTTCCCCATCCAAATGAATGGAAAATAGAATAGAAATGGAATTGAAACCAATATGCATTATTCTGGATTATAGAGGTAGTTCTTGGGGTGAATGGAAGCGTTAAGGGTTGAGAGAACCAAGAAATAAAATAGACATGTATAGAAATCTCCATGGAAAATTTTAGAATTTTTAGAGGAATATTTTCATATTTAATAATAACCCCAAATCTCAATAGAAGCACAGTTTTGTTTTGGAGAGCAGAAGCTCTTAAACTAGAGACTTATGATTTTAGGTGCTAATATGCATGCATTAACCAAAAGCTCTTATATTTTTTAGTTTGAGTTGCTAGTAGTAACATTGGCAGCCTTGAAAAGGAATTGATTGTGCAGGAATTGAGGTAGCTAGGTTTTCCTTAAAACACTCTTTATGTTTATAAACTTAAATTTATCAATTTCACTGGTTGCTTGACTTTTATGCTATGATGAATGATGGTATAAAGAAATGTTATGTATGCATTATCAGAAATTAAGTGGGTGCCCCAAAGTGTGCTAAGGAAGCCCCATTTCCTCCACATATTGGCCAATAATAGGAGATGCATAACCCTTTTGCAGGTATGGGATTGCATTGGGTAAATAGACCCAAATGTTATGGGTTCCTAGTGTGACCAAGATGATGTATGTATGTACGCCAGTACCTATGTTTCAGTGAAATAAATTGAGATGTTTTAAGGAATGGAATGTGTATTGTTTTTCTAAAAAATTTGCTAACTATTGAGATTGTCATTTCATCTTTTTATGTCCACATAATCACATTCCAGGTACTCTAGCAAGAAGTGAGCAACAGGGGTCTCAAGGTTGACTCATCTGATTATGGATATGGATTGTATTTTCTTTGGTTGTGTAATATTTGTGGAATAGCTTATTTGAGTGCCAAGTCCCTTTTAGATAGCTTATAATGTGATGTAAAATAAGTTATGGACTATACCGTTTTCTTTTATGGCATGAGAGCCTTTTTGTTGTAAGTAATGCATATCATGCCTAGTTAATTGCCTATAAGGAAATGAAATTTGAAAATGCTTGGAATAACCTGAAGCACTCGTATGCTTATCTAAGAAAGATAAACAATATAAGTGAATAGGTTAATTTAAGGGTTAGGTAGACATTGCTAGAAATTTATAGATAAGAAAAAAAAATATAATACTAAAAGGCAGTTTGGGGGGAATATTCTTTGTTGTGGATATATGAAATAAGATGCTAGTCAGTAGGGTGTGACAATTTTTAGTATCAGAGCAATAGTTCAGGGAATTATCTATGTGTTTGGACGAATCCTAGGATATTCTAAATTGTTTTAGGCTTGAATTATTATGAAATTGGCTTTTTTTAGGGTTTGTTAAATAGGGTAAACATAGTTTATGGTCGTGTGACTAATTATTTGAAAAATATTTGTATATATAAATGTGCACATAGGGAAATGGCATATAAGAGAACCTAGGCTGAGACCCTAAAAGAAATATCAGAGAATATGGAAGCCTTAAATGCCAGGCTCGATGGGCAAGCTGTAACCCAAGCCACCACAGCACAAATTCTTCAACAAGTTCAAAAAGCCCTTAGACAAGTGTCGCAAGGAAACAATCCTAAGGGTGAATAAACTCTTGACCTAATTTAGGAAGGCCAAACCTTCTTTATTTCTAGGAGAATATGACACAGTGATAGCTGAGTGATGGATAATGCAACTTGAGAAATTTTTTGGAGTTTTAGAATGCAGCACAGAACATAAAGTTTCCTTAGCCACTTACATCTTAGAAGGTGAGGCAGAGCATTAGTGGAAAAGTATGCAGAGACTATGGCAGACCAATGATACTCCCATTACCTGGGATAATTTTAAAGAAACATTTTATGATAAATATTTCCCAAATAATGTGAAGAATCAAAAAGAGGCTAAATTCATACAGTTAAAGCAAGGAAACATGATTGTACCCAAATATGAGGCTAAGTATGAAGAGCTCTCTAAATTTTCCACTTACCTGAAGCATACCCATGATGATACATGGAAGGTGGCAAATTTTGAACGAGGTTTGAAACCTAAGATTAGAGAAAGAGTGGCTACTTTAGAGATACGGGATTTTGCCAAGTTGGCAAGTAAATGTAGAATAGTAATAGAAACTCTGATGAGTGTGCTGAGAAAAGATTGAGAGACGGTGAGCCCTCTGGAGGAAGAAGAAAACCCTAGAACAAAAAGTTTAAGGGGAACAATTCTCAGGGTAGGAGAATGCTGACCTGTAGTGGCCAAATCTCTAGCCAGCTTGCTTGTAATAAATGTGGGAAGAACCATGGAGATAGACCATGTTTAGCTGGTCAGAATGTCTACTACAGTTGTGGAAAACCCAGCCACTACTCCAAAGATTGTGGAGTAAGGAGGGGATCAGTTTCTGATGGTAGACAACAGAATCAGGGACGGGTGTTTATTCTTTCCCAGCAAGAGGGTAGCCAATCTCCAAATTTGATCAAAGGTACGTTAATGATTCGAAACTTACTTGTAGATACATTGTTTGATTCTGGTGCTACACATTCTTTTATTTCATATGATTGTGCTAAGAGTCTAGGTTTGACTGTGGATACTTTTCCATATGATCTTTTTGTTTACACAGCTACTGGGATCCCTGTCATAACTTCTAATGCTTGTATCAATTATGTTTTACAATTTGATCATAGATGTACCACTTTGTATCTTGTATGCCTTCCTCTGTTTGATATTTATGTTGTTCTTGGAATGGATTGGTTGTCTGCTAATAATGCAATTCTTGATTGTTCTAAAAAATTTGTTTCCTTACTTGTTTGTGGTCCTACTTCTAAACACTCCACTGAAACTTCTTACCTATCCACCACCCAGGCTGAGAGATACCTTAAGAAGGGTTGTCAAGGGTTCCTACTCTTCTTTTCTTTTCAAGCAAAAGTAGAAGAGGGCATGAAAAACATACCTGTTGTTAGGGATTACCTAGAAGTATTCCCTAAGGAGTTTAGCAGTCTCCCTCCTGATAGGGAAGTAGAGTTCTCCATTGACATAGTGCCTGGTGTAGGTCCCATATCTAAGGCTCCCTATAGGATGGCTCTTGTAGAGCCAGCTGAGCTTAAGAATCAAATACAGGAACTTTTAGAGAAGGGATTCATCAGACCCAATGTATCCCCTTGGGGTGCACCAGTCTTGTTTGTTAAAAAGAAAGGTGGAAGCCTTAGGTTGTGCATAGATTATAGGCAGTTAAACAAAGTGAACATCAAGAATAAATATCCACTGCTTAGGATAGATGACCTATTGGATCAATTAGCTAAAGCGTCAGTCTTCTCTAAGATAGATTTGAGGTCAGGTTACCATCAGTTGAGAATTAAGGCCGAAGATGTCCCAAAGGTAAATTTCTCAACCCGATACAGACATTATGAGTTCCTAGTAATGCCTTTTGGTTTAACCAATGCCCCGGCCATTTTCATAGATTATATAAATAGGGTTTTTAGGCCATACCTGGATAAGCTTGTTGTGGTTTTCATAGGTGACATCTTAGATTATATGAATAGGGTTTTTAGGCCATACCTAGATAAGTTTTTAGGCTATGCCTCTAACTAGGTTAACCAGGAAGGATAAACTATTTGTGTGGAATGGTCAATGTGAGAGTAGTTTTCAAGAATTGAAAGCTAGGCTAACCTCTGCCCCAGTGCTAGTGATACCTAACCCTAGTGAACTCTTTACAATATATAGTGATGCTTCTAAGAAGGGTTTATGTTGTGTTTTAATGCAGCAGGGTAGAGTAGTAGCTTATGCTTCTCGATAGCTTAGACCTCATGAGGAGAATTACCCCACACATAATCTGGAACTAGTAGCAGCAGAATTTGCCCTTAAGATTTGGAGACATCATTTGTATGGTGTCAAGTTTGATGTTTTTAGTGATCACAAGAGTCTTAAGTACCTTTTTGACTAGAAGGAGTTAAATATAAGGGAAAGAAGATGGATGAAATTCCTAAAAGATTATGATTTCAACCTTAATTACCATCTGGGCAAGGCAAACGTGGTTGCTGATGCCCTGAATAGGAAATCCATCCATATGGCATCATTAATGCTTAAGAAGTAGGAATTAATTGAGGGCATGAGAGATTTGAATCTCTCCATTTCTCCACAACCTAGTAGCCTCCTTATGAGTAAATTGAGGATTCTGAATGATCTCAGGGATAGAATTAAAGATGCTTAAGTTTTTTATCTATACTTAAAGGATATTAGGGAACAAATATCTCAGGTCAAGTCTAAAGAATTTCACATTTCTGAGGAAAGGCTTATCAAGTTTTGAGATCAGCTGTATGTACCTGAGGTGAAGGAATTGAGAGATAATATACTGGCTGAAGCTCATAAGAGTAGGTATACCCTACATCCTAGAGCCACTAAGATGTATCAAGACTTTAAAAGGTGTTTCTAGTGGCTTGGGATGAAAATGGACATAACCCGTTATGTGTCTAAATGCTTAGTGTGTCAGAGTCAAGGTAGAACACCAAAATCCTAGGGGATTACCCCAACCCTTAGATATTCTTGAGTGGAAATGGGATAGCATCTCCATGGATTTTGTCATAGGTTTTCCTAGGACATCATCTGGCTATGATGCAATTTACCCTTAAACATGGATAGACTAACCAAGTTTGCCCACTTCTTAGCCATTAAGTTTACCTGTTCTCTGGACAAGTTGGCACAAGTGTATGTTCATGAAATTTTTAGACTCTATGGGATACCTACCAGTATTGTTTCTGATCGAGAACCTAGGTTTACTTCTAGATTTTGGAGATCCCTGTAAGACACCTTAGGTACTAAACTTAGGTTTAGCACGACCTACCATCCACAAACTAACGGGCAGACAGAGAGAACAATTTAGACTTTAGAAGATATGCTTAGGGCTTGTGTACTAGAAATGAAAGGAAACTGGGATGTGAATCTACCTTTAGCTAAATTTTCTTATAATAATAGTTACCCTTCTAGTATCTAGATGGCTCATTTTGAAGCTTTGTATGGAAGAAAGTGCAGGTCACCTCTATGTTGGGTAGAGCTAGGGGAGGGTAGTCTTTCGAGCCCTGATTTGGTTGACCAAACCACAAGGCACATTGAACGTACCAGAGAGAGATTGCTAGCTGCCTAAAGTAGACAAAAATAGAAGGCCCCTAGAATTTGAAATAGGCGACTATGTTTTCCTTAAGGTAACTCCATTCACGGGTGTAGGGAGGTCTTTGAAAACCAAAAAGCTCATTCCCATATACATCGGTCCTTTCCAAATTCTTGATCGGATCAGATCAGTAGCTTATAAACTTGCGCTTCCTCCAAACCTTTCCCAGATTCATGATGTATTTCATGTTTCCCAGCTCAAAAAGTATAAACTAAACCCTTCACATATCATAGAGCACGAATCAATGCATTTACAAGATAATCTATCATACACTGTAAGGCCAGATCGGATCATTGACGCTAAGATTAAATAATTGAGGAATAAGAACATCCCTCTGGTTAAAGTACTCTGGAAGGGACTATCCTCTGAGGGAGCAACTTAAGAGACAGAAGAAGAAATGAAGAGGACTTATCCACATCTCTTTGAATAAGGTATGTTAAATTTTGTGGACAAAATTCTTTTAAGGGGGAAGGAAATGTAACATCCTAAGTGTGACACCTCAAACCTCGAAAATCTAGATCGTATAATGTTCCTTATTTTCTATAAACTCTTGGCAATGACCACCTAGCTCATACCTTAACCTATTCACTTATATTGTTTGTTATCATTCTTGGGAAAAAATAAAAGTGCTTCATACTATCCCAAGCATTTTCAAATTTCATTTCCTATTAGGCAACTAGCTAGGTATGATATGCATTACTTACATCATGAAGGATCTCATGCCATAATGGAAAGGGGTACAGTCCATAACTTATATTACTGCCACGCCCCTAATTTTAAGGCACGTGAAACCTATATACTATGAACAGATATTTTCATAAATATCCATAATTCAATTCTTTATCATGTAAACTGATACATATAGGTTCCCTTCCATATACAATATACAAATTAATTCTATAAACATCAGAGTAACGGCAGAAGCAGGGATCTTGCCTGTGACGTTCAGAGCATACCCTAGAATACAAATACAATACAGTACAAATAATGTGAGCCTTGAAAGCAATGTAGGCTCACCCAGAGTGTAAACAGTCTAGCTGATCATCTATCCACAGGACTAGACTCTGTCTCCTTATCTGAAAAATATTTCCACAACATATAGTGAGTTTTACAACTTAGTGAGCAGATAAGACCTTTTATAAGTTCTTAGGTCAGCATATGGATGACTTATACTTCAAAATTTATCATATAGAAAGTACAATTTAGAAGTACATCCATATGAAACCCGTATTTCAAATATCCTTATTTAACAATATAACCCAATATTCAAAATCCAAATACAGTATAATACGATTATAAACAAATACTTTGATGCAATAAAATATTTCACATGTTTTAGGAGGTTTCCATATTAGAACCAATACAATAAATAATCCCAAGCACACAGCAAGGGAGAGGAAATCACATATCAATAATAGGAGGCATCTCGATCTCTCCGATAACAATAATAGGAGGCATCCCGCTCTCCCTGATAACAATAACTCCCGTGTATTGGCCATCACATGAGGCTAGCACCACCCCTGCTAGCTGAGGTATCAAGGTGCACCAGGGCTAACATTCCCTACTGTTAGCAGATAGTGATTCCAATAGGATTCCTCCACAAATACTATACGCACATATACATATAATTCAGTATAAACTTCTCAATATAATACAGACTTTCAGTCTTAATATATTCCTCTGTCAAAACTTCCCAATCAGGGAATCACATATATATATGCCCATATCCGAGGCAAACATATCACTGTAAAGATCATTATCATGTGCATAACATATTTTATTTGCCATAAAATGAAAAATACATGTAAAAATCGCATGTTCAATGCATTTTAAAATTCATCTGTTAAAAATTACCCATTCAAGGTTTATAATATATATATGCCCTTTTCCAAGGCAATCATATAACTTTATAAATCAATGCGTCGTATACAATAAATTTCATTTACCATACAATAAGAAATGCTTTTAAAATTACATATTCAATGAGTTCAAAAATCTCATTTTCAAAACCATACTCTTCTTGAACTATATTTTCGATAGTAATTAATTTCAGATACTTTAATCCATTTCAGAAACATATGAAATTATAAATAACACATAATCATACTCATTTATCAATGTAAAGTTCAAGAAGAGTAAAAACAAGCTATAGGAAGAATTATCTACTCACAGGTAAGGGCTCCAGATTGGACAGCCCTAAAATTCTCGTTTCTGGTATGAATTCGGTAAAACAAACCCCAAAATTGAGTCCAGAAGGTCCAAAAACCTTGAAAATGACTCCGGATTTGCTAAATTTGGCCTCTAGGAGCTCGGTCAACGCTAAGAGTACTGTTCACCACCGGAAATCACTATTTACCGCCACTATTCATCGCTGGAAAATACTATTAACCGTCATAAAATTTTTACCGAATCAACGAAACAATTTCATATCCTAATGTTTATCTAGTTTCTGAATCTATCTACGGAGTCAGATTTTTAATTAAAAATTTCTAAGTAAGGTTTTTCAGAACTTACCTTTTACCGAGATTTTCTACTTCAAATCTACGGCAATTCAACGGTTGATTTGACAAAATGATCGGTCAAAACTGAAGTAATCTTCGTCTTGAATCCAATAACACTTTCAATTTTGAGATTGGAAGCCCATAAACACTCCAAATCGAAAGATAAAATTGGATGTTACTATTCACTCACTATTCACTACTATGTATCTTTCCCGTTTTTTTTTCTGATACTTCGTCGCCCCCGGTTTCATTTTATCATTCTGTTTTTTTTAAATATAATAATAATAATTAAATAATTAATAATAAGATTTTCTTTTATAAAAATTCATATAAATTCTGTTTTTCATCATAAAATATCCCAAAAATTTCTAAAAATTTCCTTTCTCATAAACCTTTAGTTAAACTCTTAAATCATAATTTTTCTTGATAAAAATCGTTATAAAATAAATCTCGAAATGAATATCTTTATTTGTATTAAAAGAAAGAATATTTCTAAAATTACAACAAAAATTCATTCGAAGCCAATATGATTATTTTAAGCGAAACATTACTTATTTTACTTAAAAGTCCACTTACTTTTAACAAATCATAATCATTTCTACACAAATAAAAATATATTTGCTTATAGCAAAATACTATCATTTAAAAAATAAAAAGTACACGCCAAAACATAAATTCTCATATTTTCTTTCGTAATTCTTTAATACATGTAATAAATAAACTTATTTTCACCGATTCTTATGTCTATTTTCAAAATTCTCTCTTTTATTCTAAATTTCCTTTAATTTGAATTTTCGTTAAATTTTATGGTTATTACAATTACATCACATTATAAGCTATCTAACAGGGACATGGCACTTAAATAAGCCATCCTGCCTAAATATTACACATCCAAAAAAACTACAATCATGATCATATGAGTCAACCTTGAGACCCCTGTTGCTTACTTCTTGCTGGAGTACTTGGAATGTGATTATGTGGACATAAAAAGTGATATGACAATCTCAATAGCTAGCAAGTTTTTCAGAAAAATAGTGCACATTCCATTCCTTAAAACATCTCAAATTATTTCACTGAAATATAATCACTGACCATACATCATATATACGGCATCTTGGTCAGATGGACCCATAACATCATGGTCTACTTACCCAATGCAGTCAATACGGCCATACCTGCAAAGGGATATGCATCTCCTATTATTGGCCAATCGTGAGGGAAATGGGGCTTACTTGGCACCCTTTTGTGCACCCCTTAATTCTCGAGAATGCATACATAACATATCTTTAGACCATCATTCATCATAGCATAAAAGTTAGACAATCAGTGAAAATTCATAAATTCAAGTTCATAAGTATAAAGAGTGTTTTAAGGAAAAGCTAGCTACCTCAATTCTAGCAAAATCACTTCCTTTCCAAGGCTGCCAAGGTTACTACCAGCAACTCAAACTGAAATATACAAGAATTCTTGGTTAATGCATGCATATTAGGTCCTAAAGCCATAAATACATAGTTTAAGAGCTTCTGCTCCTCAAAACAAAGCTATGATTTTGTTGAGATTTGGGGTTGATATTAAATATGACAAAAGTCCTCTAAAAATTCTAAAATTTTGTATGGAGAAACCTTTACATGTCTATTGTATTTAAAAATTCTCTCGGTCCTTAAATCTTCCATTCAACCCCAAAAACTACCTCCATACCCAGGACAGTACAATTTAGTGTCAGTTTCATTTCTATTCTGGTTTACATCCATTTGGATTATTAAAACTACTTCAAAATTCATGATATTTTATATGAAGAATTCTAGACATGTTATATAATCTTCATAAAAATTTCAAATAAAAAATAATTCTGTTGACCCCTCAAATATCCCACGTTTTAAGGCTGTCCCCGGTTATGGCCTGTTCTGCCTTATTTTCAGACTACCAAATTTATACATTTTATTATGTACCTTAACCTGCCTAGAATTTTCTACAATTTGGTATGATGATTAATTAGTATCCTTTTAAATTTTCATAAAAGTTTTATACAAAATTTCAACATCTAACATCTTCAAAATATTGTCTTTCCATCAACAGTCTGAGCTGTCTAGGAAATTGTCCTCAACACTATTGTAATTGTAAAAGACCTAGTTTTAGGGTCTCAAAAATCATGAAACTTTCCAGAATTGATTAATAATATTTGAAGAATATTCTCACCAAAAATTAGAGAATGTAAAGGTCATTTACTAAATTTACTGAGCCAATCTTTTCAGGTGCAAAAAGGTTTCTATTTTCTCAACCTAACTCTTCTATGCTCTATGACCTTTACTCACTAATCAGACCCTAACTCACTCATATTAACTCAAAAATTTGTGATTCCAGTGGCTATGTGACAGTAAGAAATATATCTACAACTTTAGTTTTAACCACGACTTCATATTCCTTATGTATAAGTCCCAGAAATTCAAAAACAGAAGCTATTCTTCACCAGCCTGGATTCTAGACCTGATTCTGACCTCTCATGACTCCATAGACTATAACTCTCTCATTTTACGTCCAATTGATGTGATTGAAAATTCTATGGAAAGATAAGACATAGGTCTACAACTTCTATGTTGAACACATTTTCATATTCTCGACAGAAAGTCCTACATGCAGGCTCTACAATTGACCTAATAAACTCAAAATTGGATTTTTGCAAGAAGCTAGACTTACCTTATGTAGACCTACTCCTATGGCTCTCAATTTGTAGCTTCCTTCTCTCTCAACCTTCTTCTCCTTGCTGGCTACTCTCTCCCCCTTCCTTCCTCTTCCTCTTCATTTTTTTTTGGACCTCTTCTCTCTCTTTTCTCCTGCTGGCGTGAAAGCAATAGGGAGGCTGGTTGCTGGGCGCTGGAATCCTTTGGATTCAGCAAGGGAGGGAGCAGGTTTTTTGCTACTCTCCACGTGGGTGTGTGCATGTGTAGCTCTAGTGTATTGTGCTCAGTGAGGGAGTGGGTGTATGACACATAAAATGAAGACATGATGCCACCTACTTGCATGCATGGAGTTTTCTGGTTGTATGAGTGTGAGCTGCAGCTTTCTTTGGCAGATGGGGAGCGTGAGTTTGCATGTGAAGGCATGGGTTTCTGCTGTAGTGGGTGGGTGTGTTTTCTACTGGATTTATGGAGCACATATGGGTGTGGAGATGTTGCCAAGTGGGATGCTTTCTCCTGGTTGATGTGGCTCTGAGTTGGGGTCATATTCCAGCTAGATTTTTGGGGCAATGTAGCTGTGTTTTCAACTGCATGTTGCTACACATTTTTCTACTGCATGTTGGTGGCAAGGATGGGTGCATGTTCCAGCTTATGTATTCCTACGTGCATGTGTTTTTAACCTAGTAAGTGGGTACATGTTTCAGCTTGTTTTTCCAACTTTGCCTATGTGTTTTTAACCTACAAAGTGCTTGTGTTTTGTTTCACATCCTCACTTGCATGCATGGGTAAATATATGTATCTTATGATATGCATGGTGTAAATGAGGCAAGGGTATATAGATATACGTAAAGCTTCTCCTTTGCATGTGTAATTGTTTGGTGTAATATGTATGGTGGAGTTGAGAGGAATTACATGCACATATATAGATATATTTATATGTAGTGTATCACATAATGCTTCTTCCTTTCTTATTATTTTCCTAATACTAAATTAGTAGCATCCTACGGAATATATTTGTATACTATTCCTCTAATTTATGCTCCAAAAATATTTTATTTATGTTATTTTTAACTATGAAATGGTACCCCATTTTTATAAAGATTTTTATTGCTATCAACTACCCATTATAAATTCTTGTTCATATATGTCTTAATTTATGACTAACCCTAGGTTAGTAATGTCTAAAAAGATGTATTTGTGTCCTCTCTCCATCCATTATAATCCTTTGAATTTTTATTTATGTGATTCAATATTAACTATGTTACCTATTTCATGCTTGCCTTATAGTCATATAACTAAGCATCTTAATCACTTATCATATGTATTCTCTACTCATCCTTAAATTTATCTAACTTTATTAGAGGCTTAGGATGTTACATTTCTTTCCCCCTAAAAAAAAAATTTTGTCCACAAAATTTAACATACCTCATTCAAATAGATGTGGATAGGTCTTCTTCATCTCTTCTTCAGTCTCCCAAGTTGCTTCCTCCGAGGATAGTCCCTTGCAGACCACTTTAACCAGAGGGATGTTCTTATTCCTCAGTTGTTTAGTCTTAACATCAATGATCCGATCTGTCCTTACAATGTATGATAGAATATCTTGTAAATGCATTGATTCATGCTCTATGACATGTGAAGGGCCTGGGTGGTACTTTTTGAGCTGGGAAACATGGAATACATCATGAATCTGAGAAAGGTTTGGAGAAAGTGCAAGTTTATAAGCTACTGATCCGATCTGATCAAGAATTTGGAAAGGATCGATGTATTTGGGACTGAGCTTTTATCTGCATAGCTCTTTTGTCTACTTTGGGCAACTAGCAGTTTCTCTCTAATAAGTTCAATGTGCCTTGTGGTTTGGTCAACCAAATCAGGGCCTAAAAGACTTCTCTCCCCTAGCTTTACCAAATACAGAGGTGACCTACACTTTCTTCCACTCAAAGATTCAAAGGGAGCCATGTTGATACTGGAATAGTAACTATTATTATAAGCAAATTTAGCTAAAGGTAGATACACATCCCAGTTTCTTTTCATTTCTAATACGCAAGCCCTAAGCATATCTTCCAAAGTCTGAATTGTTCTCTTTGTCTGCCCGTCAGTTTGTGGATGGTAGGTTGTGCTAAACCTAAGTTTAGTACCTAAGGCATCTTGCAAGGATCTCCAAAATCTAAAATTAAACCTGGGGTCTCAATCAGATACAATACTGGTAGGTATTCCATGGAGTCTAACAATTTCATGAACATATAGCTGTGTCAACTTGTCCAGAGAATAGGTAGACTTAATGACTAATGTAACATCCCTAATTTCATTTCTTTTATTGATAAAAGTACATAAATATTTAATTAAGGAAATAAAATTTATTAGACAATATTTTAGATATCTAAGGAAATATAATCCTTAGAAATTCTTCATTTTATGTATATGCATAGAAAATATTTCTAACATTAAGAGAACAAATAAAGAGGGAAAACCTAATAGGAAAGAAATTAGAAATAACATACTAAAGAGATGCAAAATTCTTGGATAAGGAAGATAAATTTTTAGAAACAAGTAAAGGTCTTAAAATTTCAATAACATTGAATTAGGGTAATTTTTCCTAATTCAAGAACTAGAGTTACTAAGTTTAAAATATTTACCCATACATTGGGCTTTTACCTATGGACACTTCATATAGAGTTTTTCCACTTCACATAAGTTTCTAGCAAGCCATTGGATATCCTAAGCAAGAAATAAAACATAGACTTGGACTAGGATATAGTAATTGGACCAATAGCCCAAAAATTATGAAAATGTGACCAAGCCCTCCAAGAAAGGTATAATTTTATCCAAAGCAAAAAAAAAGGGTAGGAATAAGCCCAAATCCAAGAGGAAAAATAAAATAAAATAAATTAGGTGATGATATAATAATGTAATAATAAAGATTAGGTTATATGGCATTAAGACAAAAATTTAGCAAGTGGTGTGATTCTACATTCATCATTTTGGCAAGTGGCATGATAATACAAGGCTTTAGGACAAAAACATCTATATCCTACACTCATAATTTTAGCAAGTGGTATGATAATACATGGCATTAGGACAAAACATTCCTATCCCACACAAATAATGTCAACCAAATAATAGAGATTCAAGGGCTAGAAATTTGCCACCTAAAAAGGCAAACCTATCATACTTGTTTAAGACAAAAGAAAATGGAAATGAATCCCTAAATCAAAGGGACCTTGTCCCTTATCTTAAGAGCATATCATCATAATTTTCAAAATAAAAATCTCCTTTTCCTATGCATATCTTGACTAAGGAAGAGGAAGACAAGAACATAAGTTGTTTGTTTTCCAAAAATTCAACAAAGTGTATCCTAATTGTGATAAGGTAGACCCATGATCATGAAAGGTGTATTATTTGGTGGTCTATTTAAGCAAAACCCACCCCTACAACATTTTAATTTCATCCAAGTGAGGAAGAGAGAGAAATCGAAGCAAGGTAGAGTGAGGAAAGGAGAGAAAGAGAGGAGAAGAAAGGAAGGAAGAAGATGGAGAAGTTTAGAAGGCTAAGTACTCAAGGTAAGTTTAACAATATTTCTTTTTGAAGAAAACTTTTGAAACTTATAATATTTATATGAGATTTTGATCTTAGAACTTTGATGATTGATCATGGATGTTGCTATATCATGTTACATATTGATCTTGCATGTGATGTATGTTCGAATACTTAGGTTGGTGTAGATAGTTTTGCATGGGTATGGCTATAGTTGGCAGAATTTTAAGCTTCGGTGTTTTAATTTCTGGAAACAATCTATAAGGAATTAAATTAAATGGTTAACATAAGAATTAAAGATATATGTGTCACGGATTTTTAGCCACAGGAATCATTCAATTAGGAGTCCATATGAGGTAGATATGGTCTGATTAGTAGTCAAAGGTCAGAAAATGGTTCATCAGGGAAGAATATGTTAGGATAGTTTCTCTATTTTAATTTCTGAGAATTATCTGTATGGAATTAAAATAAATGGTTAACATAAGAATTATAGCTATTGTTGTCACGGATTTTTAACCACTGGAATCATTCAATTTAGAGTTCATATGAGGTAGATATGTTCCGATTAGTAAACAAATGTCAGAAAATGGTTAATCAGGGAAGAATATGTTAGGATAGCTTTGGTGTTTTAATTTTTGGGAAAATTCTATAAGGAATTAAAATAAATGGTTAACATATGCATTATATATTTATGTGTCACAGATGTTTTGCCACTGGAATCCCTTAATTTGGAATTCGTATGTGGGAGATATAGTCAGATTAGTAAGTAAAGGTTAGAACCTACCCGAGAAGAAATAATATTGAATTTTAGAGAGTGATAACACTAAGATTTATTACTATTTTGCTGATATATTTAACATACTAGTTTTAGATAATTCTCTTAGCTTTCCATAGACACCAAGAGCACCTTAATCAGAGTTAAAATGAGGGCGTTATGCTCTAATTAGTGAGCAAAGGTCACAGAACACGGCCAGGCCGTGTTGTGGGTGCTTCAAGCACAGGTTAGCCATGTTCGGGGCTGTTTTTGAGTACATTTGATGTATTTTTAAAGCATGGCCGTGTCCTGGAACATGGCCAAACCGTGTTGGAAGCTGGTGAAGCCTATTTTCAACATTTTTCTACCCTAGATGAACCTCTTTAACTATAGGGTAATAGTAGAAATCAAATTGGAGAACAATACTCTATAAATTTGTAAGAACATGTGTTGGAAATGATATAAATAAGAACAAAATTACTAAAGGCCAAGCATAAAGAGAAGGTTAGATATGATGAAAACCTGCATAAAGAAAATAAAGAAATAAAATTAATATTTAAAAAAAAGACGAATCTTATAAATGAAAATAATAAATGACTAGTATATGCCATAGCCATTGCCATTGTATGAACTTCTTACCATCTTACGTGTGAAATTCTGACATGGAAATATTTTATAAAGTGATATTTGAAATGGTTATGTTCATGGAATGATTACCAATGATTTATGGTAATAGTTATATTTTGATGAACATACTTGTTATTGAAAGCATATTTTTGGCTATCATTGTGAAAAGAAATGAAATGAGCACGGTCACATGGCAATCCGTGTGGTGAACCAGTAGGGGATGCCCTACCAACGGTTATGATCATGTTAATGAGAAAAGAAAGAGAAAGTGGGCCATGTCGGACGGAGCGAGAAAAACCTGTACCGGAGAGTAGAAAATACTCACCCTGATCGGGGTAGCTTGAAATGAGAATAAGTTGATGGCCATCATATGATATTCTAAAAATAGTTAATCCTGTCATACATATCATTACTGTATGATTCTTATGTGCATAGATATAATGCATTCATGTGACCAAAGATATTTTCTGTAGTTTATACAGCTGAACATTACGTGTTGAGCTATATTGATGATGATTTATTGTTGAACTTACTGGGATTTAATTCTCACTATAATTCCATATCATGTTCAAAAAAATAGTTATGCAGATTTTTCTATAGCTCTGGCTTTTAGTGCACGTTGGATCAAGTACTTTATGTTGGGCAGATCCCAGAAGCAAATGAAATGTTTGTGGTCGAGTTGGTTTAGATCCGGATGAAGGTGCAACCACCCGCACCTGTATCTCCGGAATTGGTCAACCAGAATAAATAAGATGTAGATTTTTATGTGTTTGATATGTTGTACGTATGTTATGATTAATGACATGTATGTAAACTCTGTATTGTATAAATTAAATAAATGTTATATTTAGTTAAGTTGTAATGAGGTAATAACTTCATGGTATTTTAAAAAAAAATTGATACTTAAATGGAGTTGTTACATAATTGGTATCAGAGCAGGTTAATCCTAGATGGCCAGTGGGTGGATGGTTATTTAAATCGATCTTATAGTGTCTTGAGTATGTTGTGGTTGTGCTGTGTAGGGGATCAGTGATTCATATAGGTAAGAAATTACTAGTGTTTCCTATCTATATGCTGAGGTGGTGTTATGACTGCTATTAAATATTTTTGAACTAACTATTGGGCTTGATCACCTCAATAGCAGCATAACTTTGTTTTTGCCATAGTAGGAAATGGCACCACCAAGGAGGAATCCAACAACCAATGCAGAGAAAACCTTGCACAACCTGGCCACGGCAATTCGAGACCAAGTCATGACCACCAACCAAATTTTACAATATCTCCAGAATGCTAATAACCCAAATGGTGAGAATGGTGCTAATAACTGAATGGCTGGAAAAGATAATGGCATATCCGAGTTCTTGAGGACTAGACCACCTTGTTTCCAAGGTGGCTATGACCCAACGGTAGCCGAAAGGTGGATAAGGGAATTAGAGAAAATCTTTGAAGTGATGGGCTGTACTGAAGAGCAGCAAGTTATTTTTGCTGCATATATGTTAAAGGATGAAGCAGAATACTGGTGGTGTGAAGCTAGAGAACTTTTAGCTCATTAGGGAAGACAGATCACCTGCCAAGTGTTCAAGGACTTTTTTTTTGAAAAGTACTTTCCAAGTACTGTACGAGCAGAGAAAGAGATCGGATTCCTCCAATTCAGGCAAGGCTGCATGACCGTGGACCAGTATATCACAAGGTTCGAGGAGCTGTCTAAATTCTCCTCTTATCTGCGATATAACCCAAATGAAGCATGGAAGGCGGTTAAGTTTGAAGCGGGACTAAACCTGGATATAAAGAATACTGTTATAGCTATGGAGATCAAGGAGTTTGTACCTCTGATAAATAAATGCAGACTCTTGGAAAAGAGTTTAAGGGCAGTAAATGACGAGAAGCAAAGGTGAAACCTATGGAAGAGGAAGAAAAATTTTCCCAACCCTGGAAAGAACATGAGAAGAAGTGGATATGGAGTTGGAAAGAGGTCATTGATTGTGGCTCCTAGGCCTTTTCAACAAGACCTCGCCCCAGTCAAGTGCACTAAGTGCGAACGCATGCATGGTAATCAGCCATGCTACATGGGACAAGATGTCTGCTTCAATTGCGGACAGAAGGGACATTTTATGAGAAACTGCCCACAGAATGTGGGGAAGCAGCCAGAACAGAGGCCTCAGGTGAAAGGAAGGATTTTCACCCTGTGCGGCCAAGAGGCAGCTCAATCTTCTAAAATGATTCAAGGTACATGTTATATCTATGGATTTGCTCTTATGGTGTTATTTAACTCTGGTGCTAGTCATTCATTTATATCAGAAGAATGTATTAAGAAGTTTCAGTTTCCTATTTTTGAAACTCCCTATGAGCTATCTGTAGTAACCCCTACAGGGGAACAGGTATTAACTTCCTCTGTATGTAAACACTGTCAAGTCACCATCCAGGAGAAAACTTTTTCTGTAGACCTCGTCTGTTTACCTTTAAGAGGTATTGAGGTCATTCTAGGGTTAGACTGGATGTAACAACCTTCATTTTTATTATTATTATACAATATTGAGTTCACATACACGTCATTAATCAAAACGTACATGCAACATATCAAACACATAGATATTTACATCTTGTTTATTTTGGTTGACCAATTCCGGAGATATAGGTGCTGGTGGTTGCACCTTCACCGGGATCTGAGCCAACTCGACCACAAACATCTTATTTGATTCTGAGATCTGCCCAACATAAAGTAACTCGATCCAATGTGCACTAAAAGCCAGAGCTATAGAAAATCTGCATAACTAATTTTCTGAACATGATATGGAAATATAGTGAGAATTAAATCCCAGTAAGTTCAACAATAAATTATCATCAATATAGCTCATCACGTCATGTTCAGCTGTATAAACTACAAAAAATATCTTTGGTCACATTAATGCGTTACATCTATGCATATAAGAATCATACAGTAATGATATGTGTAACAGGATTAACTATTTTCAGAATATCATGAATGCATTTCAAGCTACCCTGGTCAGGGTGAGTATCCTCTACTCTCCGGTACAGGCTTTTCTCGCTCCGTCTGACATGGCCCACTTTCTCTTTCTTTTCTCATTAACATGATCATAACCGTTGGTAGGGCGTCCCCTACTGGTGCACCACACGGATTGCTATGTGACCGTGCTCATTTCTTTTCTTTTCACAATGATAGCCAAAAATATGCTTTCCATAACAAGTATGTTCATCAAAATATAACTATTACCATAAATCATTGGTAATCATGCCATGAACATAACCATTTCAAATATCACTTTATAAAATATTTCCATGTCAGAATTTCACACTTAAGATGGTAAGAAATTCATACAATGGCAATGGCTATGGCATATACTAGTCATTTATTATTTTCATTTATAAGATTCGTCTTCTTTTTTAAATATTAATTTTATTTCTTTATTTTCTTGATACAGGTTTTCATTATATCTAACCTTCTCTTTATGCTTGGCCTTTAGTAATTTTCTTCTTATTTATATCATTTTCCAACACATGTTCTTACAAATTTATAGAGCATTGTTCTCCAATTTGATTTCTACTATTACCCTATAGTTAAAGAGGTTCATCTAGGGTAGAAAAATGTTGAAAATAGGCTTAACCTGCTTCCAACACGGTCTGGCCATGTTCCAGGACACGGCCATGCTTTAAAAATACTTCAAATGTACTCAAAAACTGCCCCGAACATGGCTAGCCCGTGCTTGAAGCACCCAGAACACGGCCTGGCTGTGCTCTGCGATCTTTGCTCACTAATCAGAGCATAACTCTCTCATTTTAACTCTGATTGAGGTGATTTTGGTGTCTATGGAAATCAAAGACAATTATCTAAAACTATTATGTTATTCCTATCAGCAAAATAGTAATACATATTGGTGATATTACTCCCTCAAAGTACAAGTTATGTCTTCTCGGGTAGGTTCTAACCTCTACCTACTAATCTGTCCATATCTCCCTCATAAGAATTCCAAATTAAGTGATTCTAGTGGCTATAAATCCGTGACACATATATCTATAATTAATATGTTAATAATTTATTTTAATTCCTTATAGAAGTTTTCCAGAAATTAAAACACCGAAACTATCCTAACATATTCTTCCCTGATTAACCATTTTCTGACTTTTGTTTACTAATCGGACCATATCTACCTCATATGAACTCTAAATTGAATTAGTCCAGTGGATAAAAATCCATTACACACATATCTATAATTCATATGTTAACCATTTATTTTAATTCCTTATTGATTGTTCCCAGAAATTAAAACACCGAAGCTAAAAATTATGCCACCCATAGCCATAACCATGCAGAACTATCTACACCAACCTAAGTATTCAAACATACATCACATGCAAGATCAATATGTAACATGATATAGAAACATCCATGACCAATCATCAAAGTTCTAAGATCAAAATCTCATATAAATATTATAAGTTTCAAAAGTTTTCTTCAAAAAGAAATTTTGTTAAACTTACCTGGAGCACTTAGTCCCTTAGACTTCTCCTTCCTCTTTCTTCCTTTCTTCCTCTCCTTTCCTCACTCTACCTTGCTTCTATTTTCCCTCTCCCTCACTTGGATGAAATTTTAATGTTGTAAGGTTGTGTTTTCTTATATAGACCACCAAATAATTCACCTTTCATGATCATGGGTCTACCTTATCACAATTAGGATACACTTTGTTGAATTTTTGGAAAACAAACAACTTATGTTCTTGTCTTCCTCTTCCTTAGTCAAGATATGCATAGGAAAAAGAGATTTGTATTTTGAAAATTATGATGATATGTTCTTAAGATAAGGGACAAGGTCCCTTTGATTTAGGGATTCATTTCCATTTTTTTGTCTTAAACAAGTATGATAGGTTTGCCTTTTTAGGTTGCAAATTTTTAACCCTTGAATCTCCATTATTTGGTTGATATTATTTGTGTGGGATAGGAATGCTTTGTCCTAATACCATGTATTATCATACCACTTGCTAAAATTATGAGTGTAGGATATAGATGTTTTTGTCCTAAAGCCTTGTATTATTATGCCACTTGCCAAAATGATGAATGTAGAATCACACCACTTGCTAAATTTTTGTCTTAATGCCATGTAACCTAATCTTTATTATTATTATATTATTATATCATTATATCATCACCTAATTTATTTTATTTTATTTTTCCTCTTGGATTTGGGCTTATTCCTACCCATTTTCTTTGCTTTGGATAAAATTCTACCTTTCTTGGAGGGCTTAGTCACATTTTTATAATTTTTGGACTATTGGTCCAATTACTATATCCTAGTCCAAGTCTACGTTTTATTTCTTACTTAGGTTATCCAATGGGCTTGCTAGAAACTTATTTGAAGTGGAAAAACTCTATATGAAGTGTCCATAGGTAAAAGCCTAATTTATGGGTGGAGATACTAAACTTAGTAACTTTTACTCTTAAATTAGGAAAAATTACCCTAATCCAATCTTCTTGGAATTTTAAGACCTTTAATTTACAAAAATTTATCTTCGTTACCTAAGAATTTCACCTTTCTTTAGTATGTTTATTTCTAATATTTCCTCTTAGGTTTTCTTTCTTTACCTATTCCATTAATATTAGAACATTTCTATGCATATATGTAAGGTGAAGCATTTATAACGAAAATATTTAAAAATTACGGGATGTTACATTCTTCCCCCTTAAGAAATTCGGTCTCCGAATTTCAATCCATCCTACCACATGTAGGGAATGAAATTAAGGCATTATTCAGAGTTATCAACCTTATTACCTAAATAATTAGGGATATCTTTTCTGTATAACATCTTTACTTTTTAATATGTCTATTCACTTTAGTGATTTTTCCATATAACTTAACCATAAGGATTTCTTTCACTCATAAGTTCTTCAATTTATATCCTCTAGATCGCATGGATATATCTATGGGTCGATATTAGAAAACACACATATAAAGGAACATATTCACATTCATATTGGGTAACTATCTTTTCTTATTCCAAACTTCTATCAAGTCATTTTTTTTTCATATATCAACATCATCCCCTGAATATCATCATCTTAATCTATCATCTATTTTTATCCTCAAATCCTTTAATCAATATATTAAACATAAGTAGCAATAAATCCTTCAAACCTTTAATAATGTGTACCATTGACACATGTCTAATAATTCCAACTTAACTCATCACGGTAATTCTATACAAACTTATTAACACCATTAGACTCATTGTCAAAAATTTCAATTATTTCTTCTATCATATCCAAAAGCACCTCATTCTAGCTTATGCCAATCCCATTTAATTCACCTAATCATTTCAAGAAGATTTTTTTTCCTAACAATTACTCATACATGAATTCTCAATTCCAACATAATTCACATCCTAGATACTAGACTCAATTTAGCATGATATAATCCTTTAACACAAATATCTTGATAACCTACATTATTTTCGGACATGGTTCTCAGGATATTCTCTATATTTCCAAATTAAGAGTTCAAAGACTAACTTAAATCCTACTTCCTATATTTTATTCCTCGAGAACTTCAACACCATAAATTCTCTTGATTACATTCGTCAAAACACCATAAGACCATCATCCGTCCATTCTTTTCAAACTTTTCATTACTTTAACCTACTAACAACTTAGACACCATAATAACCGAGTTTCAAAGAAAAGAAATTATCTTTCATTGCAATGAGGGAAAATAACCTTGCATTTAATGCCAATCGTTAATGAGGGAGAATGGAGTGAAACAGACGAAAAGCATAATAGAGAATGGTTCCAAAAGCGAAAGTCAAAAATTTGGACAAAGCATTGAAAAATATTAAAATCGGTGGCCGTAATTCTTGAAAATCTGTAAACAAAATCTATCTACGATTTCAGCAAAAATCGGTGGCCGCAAATTTTGAATATATGTGTCAGAATCTACTTTAAAGCTGTTGATATTCGGTGGAAAAGAAGCATTTTTGAACTTATAAAAGTCTATCAAAAACAAAGAGTACGTAGCTAACTGGTAGGATGGAGTTGATTGCTTTAGAATAGATGTAATCAATCAACTGTAAAATAACCAGTCCAAATTAAAATTTCTCAAAATAGCTAGTCGACTTAATAATATCGATAGTCGACTGGCAAAAACATTGAGAAAACAAAATAAACCATTTGATTGTTGCTTTTCAACAATTAATTGGTTTGCATTTTTACTTTTTTTTTGTTTTTTTACAATGACGGCTATCACCTACAACTTTTCTACAAGAATCAAAACATCAATGCTTCATCAAAGACAACAAGAAAAAGACAGATTTCTGGTGATATCTCATCTTATGCTCTTTATGTGCTTAATATGGGTCACAGTCATAACTACTGTACATATACATGCTTGCTGTCATTTTTTTGAATTTTTTTTAACCTTTAATTTTGTTGATATCCACCAATCACTCACATAGTTGTTCTAATAATACCCGACCTATTCGCATAACTATTATAAATATGCCCTTCTTTGAGTTCTATAAATGCTTACATTAGTATCTTTATCTTCATACTCAGAGTTAAGGTGATAGAAATTATGGAGGGAACCGCATTCCGTCAGTTTCAAAATATCTGTGTCTTTTGTGGTTGCAGTCCTGGAAACAATGAGGAGTATGTTAAAGCAGCACAAAATCTGGGTATGGTGCTAACTAGGAGAAAAATTCATTTAGTGTATGGTGGAGGTAACTGTGGGTTAATGGGGTGTGTGGCTACAACTGCACATGTAGGGGGATGCTAAGTTCTAGGTATTATTCCTACAGCTCTAGCTACATCCAGCAACATAAGGAAGACAATTGGGGAAGAATATAGGGAAGCTTCTATGCATGAACGCATGGCTAGAATGATGAGCAATGCTGACGCCTTCATTGCCTTACCAGTTGGTTTTGGTACTTTAGAGGAGATTTTCAAATAGTCTCTTGGGCACAACTGAATATGCATCACAAACCGATAGGTTTGTTAAATGTTAATCACTTCTTTGATGGTCTGTTGTCTTTTATAGATCAAGCTGTGGAATATAGGTTTATCCCACACTTAGCACGATGAATTCTCATCTCAGCTTCAAATGCTGAAGAGTTGATTGATGCTTTACAAGCCTATGTTTATGTACCTGATCCAACTATGACTCAAATAGAATGGATGGCAGATAACCATAGGAAGCGTAAATTGGATTTGGATCTTCATCTTTAAATGTAGTAAAACATAGCTATTATTGTACTACTTTTACTTTCTTAGAGTCTACTTGGATACCATATTTACCAACCATACTCCTTTAGAGTTGGTAAAACTATCTTTGAATGTTGCTTATGATCCTCTGAACTTTTGAAATATTCTAGTATATCATCAATAAAATCAAATTGATTTAGGGATGCCCTAATTACTATTCATTAAATCTATGAATGCAGCTAAAATATTTGTCAATTTAAATGACATCACCAAGAACTCATAATGCCCATAATAAGTCCTAAAATAAAAATTTTTGTACATCCTCTTCTCTTATCCTTAATTAATGTTACTCATATCCCAAATCAATTTGTGGAAAAAAATATTGAACACCTTATAACTGATAAAACAGGTAATCTATATGAGGCAATGGGTTTTTTATTCTACATTGTCACCTTATTCAACTGTCTATAATCTATGCATAGTCATAGTGATCCATCTTTCTTTTTCACAGATAGAAATGGAGCACTCTAAATAAAAGTACTAGGGCATTTAAATCCCTTATCTAACAAGTCTTGTAACTAAATTTTTTTTTAAATTCAATCGATATCATTCTATATAGGGATATAGATACTAGTTGGATTCTAAGGAGTAAATCAATATCAAATTCTCGAATTGCCGTGGCAAGGTTGTGTAGGGTTTCCTTCGCATTGTTTGCCGAATTCCTCCTTGGTGGTGCCATTTCCTATTGTGGCAAAAATAAAGTTATGCTACTATTGAGGTGATCAAGTCCAATAGTTAGTTTAAAAATTTAACAGCAGTCATAACACCACCTCGGCATATAGATAGGAAACACTAGTAATTTCCTACCAATATGAAATCATTGATCCCCTACACAGCACTACCACAACATACTCAAGATACTATAAGATCGATTTAGATAACCAACCACCCACTGGCCATCTAGGATCGACCTGCTCTGATACCAATTATGTAACAACCTTCTTTTTTTTATTATTATACAATATTGAGTTCACATACACGTCATTAATCAAAACGTACATGCAACATATCAAACACATAGATATTTACATCTTGTTTATTTTGGTTGACCAATTCCGAAGATACAGGTGCGGGTGGTTGCACCTTCACCAGGATCTGAGCCAATTCGACCACAAACATCTTATTTGATTCTGAGATCTGCCCAACATAAAGTAACTCGATCCAATGTGCACTAAAAGCAAGAGCTATAGAAAATCTGCATAACTAATTTTCTGAACATGATATGGAAATATAGTGAGAATTAAATCCCAATAAGTTCAACAATAAATTATCATCAATATAGCTCATCACGTCATGTTCAGCTGTATAAACTATAGAAAATATCTTTGGTCACGTGAATGCATTACATCTATGCACATAAGAATCATACAATAATGATATGTATAACAGGATTAACTATTTTCAGAATATCATATGATGACTATTAACTTATTCTCATTTCAAGCTACCCCGGTCAGGGTGAGTATCCTCTGCTCTGATACCAATTATGTAACATCCTTTTTTTTTATTATACAATATTGAGTTCACATACACGTCATTAATCAAAACGTACATGCAACATATCAAAGACATAGATATTTACATCTTGTTAATTTTGGTTGACCAATTCCGAAGATACAGGTGCGGGTGGTTGCACCTTCTCCGGGATCAGTGCCAACTTGCTCACAAACATTTTATTTAGGATCTGCCCATCATAGAATAACTCGATCCAACGTGCACTAAAAGCTAGAGCTATAGAAAATCTGCATAACTAATTTTCTGAACATGATATGGAAATATAGTGAGAATTAAATCCCAGTAAGTTCAACAATAAATCATCATCAATAAAGCTCATCATGTCATGTTCAGCTGTATAAACTACAGAAAATATCTTTGGTCACAAGAATGCATTATATCTACGCACATAAGAATCATACTGTAATGATATGTATGACAGGATTAACTATTTTCAAAATATCATATGATGGCCATCAACTTATTCTCATTTCAAGCTACCCCGGTCAGGGTGAGTATCCTCTACTCTCCGGTACGGGCTTTTCTTGCTCCGTCCGACATGGCCCACTTTCTCTTTCTTTTCTCATTATCATGATCATAACCGTTGGTAGGGTGTCCCCTACTGGTGCACCACACGGATTTCCATGTGACCGTGCTCATTTCTTTTCTTTTCACAATGATAGCCAAAAATATGCTTTCAATAACAAGTATGTTCATCAAAATATAATTATTACCAAAAATCATTGGTAATCATGCCATGAACATAACCATTTCAAATATCACTTTATAAAATATTTCCATGTCAAAATTTCACACTTAAGATGGTAAGAAGTTCATACAATGGCAATGGCAATGGCTATGGCTATACTAGTCTTTTATTAAGATTCATCTTCTTTTTTAAATACTAATTTTATTTCTTTATTTTCTTGATGCAGGTTTTCATCCTATCTAACCTTCTCTTACTAATCAGAGCATAACTCCCTCAATTTAACTCTGATGTAGGAGATCTTGGAGTGAATTTAAAGATAAAACAATTATCTAAAACTATTATGTTGAACATTGTAGCGCAATATTAATAAATCAAGGTGATATTACTCCCTAAATGTATAGGTTATTTCTTCTTGGATAGGTTCTAACCTCTACCTACTAATCGGACCATATCTACCTCATATGGACTCCAACTTGAGTGATTCCAGTGGCTTAACATCCATGACACACATAGCTATAATTCTTATGTTAACCATTTATTTTAATTCCATACAGATAATTCTCAGAAATTAAAATACAAAACTATTCTAACATATTCTTCCCTGATGAACCATTTTCTGACCTTTGCTACCTAATCGGATCCTATCTACATCATATGGACTCCAAATTGAATGATTCTAGTGGCTAAAACTCCGTGACACACATATCTAAAATTCTTATGTTAACCATTTATTTTAATTCCATACAGATAATTCCCAGAAATTAAAATACCGAAGCTATCCCAACATATTCTTCCCTGATGAACTATTTTAAGACCTTTGCTAACTAATCGGACCATATCTACATTATATGGACTCCAAAGTGAATGATTCCAGTGGCTAAAAATCCGTGACACACATAGCTACAATACTTTTGTTAACCATTTATTTTAATTTTGTATAGATAATTTCCAGAAATTAAAATACAGAAGCTTAAAAGTTTACCACCCACAGCCATAACTATGCAGAACTTTCTATACCGGCCTAAGTATTCAAACATACATCACATGCAAGATCAATATGTAATATGACATAGCAACATCCATGACCAATCATCACATTTCTAAGATCAAAATCTCATATAAATATTATAAGTTTCAAAAGTTTTCTTCAAAAAGAAATATTGTTAAACTTACCTGGAGCACTTAGTCTTCTAGACTTCTCCTTCCTCTTTCTTCCTTTCTTCCTCTCCTTTCCTCACTCTACCTTACTTATATTTTTCCTCTCCCTCACTTGGACGAAATTATAATGTTGTAAGGGTGGGTTTTCTTATATAGACCACCAAATAATTCACCTTTCATGATCATGGGTCTACCTTATCACAATTAGGATACACTTTGTTGAATTTTTGGAAAACAAACAACTTATGTTCTTGTCTTCCTCTTCCTTAGTCAAGATATGTATAGGAAAAGGAGATTTGTATTTTGAAAATTATGATAATATGTTCTTAAGATATGGGACAAGTCCCCTTTGATTTAGGGATTCATTTACTTTTTCTTTTGTCTTAATCAATTATGATAGGTTGCCTTTTTAAGTGGCAAATTTCTAGCCCTTCAATCTCCATTATTTGGTTGAAATTATTTATGTGGGATAGAGATGTTTTGTCCTAATGCTATGTCTTATCATACCACTTGCTAAAATTATGAGTGTAGGATATAGATGTTTTTGTCCTAAAGCCTTGTATTATTATGCCACTTGCCAAAATGATGAATGTAGAATCACACCACTTACTAAATTTTTGTCTTAATGCCATGTCACCTAATCTTGATTACACCATTATGTCATCGCTTTAATTTTATTTTTATTTTTATTTTTTCCTCTTGGGTTTGGGCTCATTCTTTCCCATTTTATTTACTTTGGTTAAAATTCTACCTTTCATAATGGACTTGGTCACATTTTCATGATTTTTGGGCTACTGGTCCAATTTCTATATCCTAGTCTAAGTCTATGTTTTATTTCTTCCTTGGGCTATCCTATTTGCTTGCTAAAAATTTATGTGAAGTAGAAAAACTCTATATGAAGTGTCCATAGGTTAAAGCCCAATTACGGAAGGAGATACTAAACTTAGTAATTAAGAAAAATTACCCTAATCCGATCTTCTTGAAATTTTAAGTCCTTTACTTACTTCACAAAAATTTATCTTTCTTTACCTAAGAATTTCACCTTTCTTTAGCATGTTTATTTCTAATATTTCCTCTTAGGTTTTCTTTCTTTACCTATTCCATTAATATTAGAACATTTCTATGCATATATGTAAGGTGAAGAATTTTTAAGAAAAATATCTAAAAATTACAGGATGTTACATTCTTTCCCCCTTAAGAAATTCGGTCCCTGAATTTCAATCCATCCTACCACATGTTTGGAATGATTCCAGTGGCTGAATAATGCCTTAATTTCATTCCCTACATGTGGTAGGATGGATTGAAATTCGGGGACCAAATTTCTTAAGGGGAGAAGAATGTAACATCCCATAATTTTTAGATATTTTCCTTAGAAATTCTTCACCTTACATATATGCATAGAAATTGTCTAATATTAATGGAATAGGTAAAGAAAGAAAACCTAAGAGGAAATATTAGAAATAAACATGCTAAAGAAAGTTGAAATTCTTAGTTAAAGAAAGATAAATTTTTGGGAAGTAAGTAAAGGTCTTAAAATTTCAAGAAGATCAGATTAGGGTAATTTTTCTTAATTTAAGAGCAAAAGTTACAAAGTTTAGTATCTCCACCCATTAATTGGGCTTTAACCTATGGACACTTCATATAGAGTTTTTCTACTTCACATGAATTTTTAGCAAGCCAATAGGATAGCACAAGGAAGAAGTAAAACATAGACTTGGACTAGGATATAGAAACTGGACCGGTAGCCCAAAAATCATGAAAATGTGACCAAGCCCATTATGAAAGGTAGAATTTTATCCAAAGTAAAGAAAATGCGCAAGAATGAGCCCAAACCCAAGAGGAAAAATAAAAATAAAAATAAAATTAAAGTGATGAAATAATGGTGTAATCAAGATTAGGTGACATGGCATTAAGATAAAAATTTAGCAAGTGGTGTGATTCTACATTCATCATTTTGGCAAGTGGCATAATAATACAAGGCTTTAGGACAAAAACATCTATATCCTACACTCATAATTTTAGCAAGTGGTATGATAAGACATAGCATTAGGACAAAACATCTCTATCCCACATAAATAATTTCAACCAAATAATGGAGATTGAAGGGCTAGAAATTTGCCACATAAAAAGGCAACCTATCATAATTGATTAAGACAAAAGAAAAAGTAAATGAATCCCTAAATCAAAGGGACCTTGTCCGATATCTTAAGAACATATTATCATAATTTTCAAAATACAAATCTCCTTTTCCTATGCATATCTTGACTAAGGAAGAGGAAGACAAGAACATAAGTTGTTTGTTTTCCAAAAATTCAACAAAGTGTATCCTAATTGTGATAAGGTAGACCCATGATCATGAAAGGTGAATAATTTGGTGGTCTATATAAGAAAACCCACCCTTATAACATTAGAATTTCGTCCAAGTGAGGGAGAGGAAAAATAGAAGCAAGGTAGAGTGAGGAAAGGAGAGGAAGAAAGGAAGAAAGAGGAAGGAGAAGTCTAGGAGATTAAGTGCTCCAGGTAAGTTTAACAATATTTCTTTTTGAAGAAAACTTTTGAAACTTATAATATTTATATGAGATTTTGATCTTAGAACTTTTATTATTGGTCATGATGTTGCTATATCATGTTACATATTGATCTTGCATGTGATGTATGTTTGAATACTTAGGTTGGTGTAGATAGTTCTGCATGGGTATGGCTATGGTTGGCAGAATTTTAAGCTTCGATGTTTTAATTTCTGGGAACAATCTATAAGGAATTAAAATAAATGGTTAACATAAGAATTATAACTATGTGTGTCATTTATTTTTAGCCACTGGCCTCATTCATTTTGGAGTCCATATGTGGTAGATATGGTCCAATTAGTAAGCAAAGGTCAGAAAATGATTCATTAGGGAAGAATATGTTAGGACAGCTTCTGTATTTTAATTTCTGGAAATTATCTGTATAGAATTAAAATAAATGGTTAACATAAGAATTTTAGCTATGTGTGTCATGGATTTAAGCCACTGGAATCATTCAATTTGGAGTCCATATGAGGAATATATGAGCTGATTAGTAGTCAAAGGTCAGAAAATGGTTCATCAGGGAAGAATATGTTAAGACAGTTTCGGTATTTTAATTTCTGGGAATTATCTGTATGGAATTAAAATAAATGGTTAACATAAGAATTATAGCTATGTGTGTCACGGATTTTAAGCCACTAGAATCATTCAATTTGGAGTCCATATGAGGAAGATATGAGCTGATTAGTAGTCAAAGGTCAGAAAATGGTTCATCAGGGAACATTATGTTAGGACAGCTTCTGTATTTTAATTTATGGGAATTATCTGTATGGAATTAAAATAAATGGTTAACATAAGAATTATAGTTATGTGTGTCATGGATTTTTAGCCACTGGAATCATTAATTTTGGAGTCCATATGAGGAAGATATGAGCTTATTAGTAGTCAAAGGTTAGAAAATGGTTCATCAGGGAAGAATATGTTAGGACAGCTTCTGTATTTTAATTTCTGAGAATTATCTGTATGGTATTAAAATAAATGGTTGACATTTGAATTATAGATATATCTGTCATGGATTTTGAGCCACTGGAATAACTTAATGTGGAATTCTTATGAGAGAGATATGGACAGATTAGTAGGTAGAGGTCAAAACCTATCCGAGAAGAAATAACTTGTGCATTGAGGGAGTAATATCAACTTGCTTTATTAATATTTCACTACAATGTTCAACATAATAGTTTTGGAAAATTGTTTTATCTTTAAATTGACACCAAGATCACCTACATCAGAGTTAAATTGAGGGAGTCATGCTTTGATTAGTAAGAGAAGGTTAGATAGGATGAAAACCTGCATCAAGAAAATAAAGAAATAAAATTAGTATTTAAAAAAGAAAATGAATCTTAATAAATGACTAGTATAGCCATAGCCATTGCCATTGTATGAACTTCTTACCATCTTAAGAGTGAAATTTGCGATGAAAGATAATTTCTTTTCTTTGAAACTCGGTTATTATGGTGTTTAAGTTGTTAGTAGGTTAAAGTAATGAAAAGCTTGAAAAGATTGGACGGATGATGGTCTTATGGTGTTTTGACGAATGTAATCAAGAGAATTAGTAGCGTTGAAGTTCTTGAGGAATAAAATATAGGAAGTAGGATTTAAATTTGTCTTTGAACTCTTAATTTGGAAATATAGAGAATATTCTGAGAACCATGTCCGAAAATAATGTAAGTGATCAAGATATTTGTGTTAAAGGATTATATCATGCTAAATTGAGTCTAGTATCGAGGATGTAAATTATGTTGAAATTGAGAATTCATGTATGAGTAATTGTTAGTAAAACAAATCTTCAAGAAATGATTGGGTGAATTAAATGGGATTGACATAAGCTAGAATGAGGCATTTTTGGATATGATAAAAGAAATAATTGAAATTTTTGACAATGAGTTTGATGGTGTTAATAAGTTGGTATAGAATTACTGTGATGAGGTAAGTTGGAATTATTAGACATGTATCAATGGTACATAAATGTTATTAAAGGTTTGAAGGATTTATTGCAACGTATGTTTAATATATTGATTAAAGGATTTGAGGATAAAAATAGATGATAGATTAAGATGATGATATTTAGGAGATGATATTGATATATGTAAAAAAAATGACTTGATAGAAGTTTAGAATAAGAAAAGATAGTTACCCAATAAGAAGGTGAATATGTTCCTTTATGTGTGTGTTTTCTTATATCGACCCATAGATATATCCATGCGAGCTAGAGGATATCAATTGAAGAACTTATGAGTGAAAGAAATCCTTATGGTTAAGTTATATCGCAAAATCACTCAAGTGAATTGACATATTAAAAAGTAAAGATGTTATACAGAAAAGATATCCCTAATTATTTAGGTAATAAGGTTGGTAACTCTGAATAATTCCTTAATTTCATTCCCAACATGTGGTAGGATGGATTGAAATTCGAGGACCGAATTTCTTAAGGGGGGAAGAATGTAACATCCCGTAATTTTTAGATATTTTTCTTAGAAATTCTTCAGCTTACATATATGCATAAAAATGTTCTAATATAATGGAATAGGTAAAGAAAGAAAACCTAAGAGGAAATATTAGAAATAAACATGCTAAAGAAAGATGAAATTCTTAGGTAAAGAAAGATAATTTTTTGTGAAGTAAGTAAATGTCTTAAAATTTCAAGAAGATCGGATTAGGGTAATTTTTCTTAATTACTAAGTTTAGTATCTCCACCCGTAATTCGGCTTTAACCTATGGACACTTCATATAGAGTTTTTCTACTTCACATGAATTTTTAGTAAGCCAATAGGATAGCCTAAGGAAGAAATAAAACATAGACTTGGACTACGATATAGAAATTGGACCGGTAGCCCAAAAATCATGAAAATGTGACCAAGCCCATTATGAAAGGTAGAATTTTAACCAAAGTAAAGCAAATGGGCAAGAATGAGCCTAAACCCAAGAGGAAAAATAAAAATAAAATTAAAGTGATGAAATAATGGTGTAATCAAGATTAGGTGACATGGCATTAAGATAAAAATTTAGCAAGTGGTGTGATTCTACATTCATCATTTTGGCAAGTGGCATAATAATACAAGGCTTTAGGACAAAAACATCTATATCCTACACTCATAATTTTAGCAAGTGGTATGATAAGACATAGCATTAGGACAAAACATCTCTATCCCACATAAATAATTTCAACCAAATAATGGAGATTGAAGGGCTAGAAATTTGCCACTTAAAAAGGCAACCTATCATAATTGATTAAGATAAAAGAAAAAGTAAATGAATCCCTAAATCAAAGGGGCCTTGTCCCATATCTTAAGAACATATTATCATATTTTTCAAAATACAAATCTCCTTTTCCTATGCAAATCTTGACTAAGGAAGAGGAAGACAAGAACATAAGTTGTTTGTTTTCCAAAAATTCAACAAAGTGTATCCTAATTGTGATAAGGTAGACCCATGATCATGAAAGGTGAATTATTTGGTGGTCTATATAAGAAAACCCACCCGTACAACATTATAATTTCATCCAAGTGAGGGAGAGGAAAAATAGAAGTAAGGTAGAGTGAGGAAAGGAGAGGAAGAAAGGAAGAAAGAGGAAGGAGAACTCTACGAGACTAAGTGCTCCAGGTAAGTTTAACAATATTTCTTTTTGAAGAAAACTTTTGAAACTTATAATATTTATATGAGATTTTGATCTTTGAACTGTGATGATTGGTCATGGATGTTGCTATGTCATATTACATATTGATCTTGCATGTGATGTATGTTTGAATACTTAGGACGATATAGAAAGTTCTGCATAGTTATGGCTATGGGGGGCAAACTTTGAAGCTACTGTATTTTAATTTCTGAAAATTATCTATACAGAATGAAAATAAATGGTTAACAAAAGTATTGTAGCTATGTGTGTCACGGATTTTTAGCCACTGGAATCATTCAATTTGGAGTCCATATAATGTAGATATGGTCCGATTAGTTAGCAAAGGTCATAAAATAGTTCATCAGGGAAGAATATGTTGGGATAGCTTCGGTATTTTAATTTATGGGAATTATCTGTATGGAATTAAAATAAATGCTTAACATAAGAATTTTAGATATTTGTGCCACGGATTTTAAGCCACTAGAATCATTCAATTTGGAGTCCATATGACGTAGATAGGATTCGATTAGTTAGCAAAGGTCAGAAAATGGTTCATCAGGGAAGAATATGTTAGAATAGTTTCGGTATTTTAATTTTTGGAAATTATCTGTATGGAATTAAAACAAATGGTTAACATAAGAATTAAAGATATATGTGTCATGGATTGTTCACCACTAGAATCAATCAATTTCGAGTCTATATGAGGTAGATATGGTCTGATTAGTAGTCAAAGGTCCGAAAATGGTTCATCGGGGAAGAATATGTTAGGACAGCTTCAGTATTTTAATTTCGGAGAATTATTTGTATAGAATTAAAATAAATGGTTAACATAAGAATTATAGATATGTGTGTCATGGATTTTACGCCACTGGAATAATTCAATTTGGAGTCCATATGTGGTAGATATGGTCCGATTAGTAAGCAAAGGTTAGTAAATGGTTCATCCGGGAAGAATATGTTAGGACAGCTTCGGTATTTTAATTTCGGGGAATTATCTGTAAGGAATAAAAATAAATGGTTAACATAAGAATTATAGCTATGTGTGTCATGGATTTTTAGCCACTAGAATCATTCCATTTTGAGTCTATATGAGGAATATATGAGCTGATTAGTAGTCCAAGGTCAGAAAATTGTTCATCAAGGAAGAATATGTTAGGACAGCTTCTGTATTTTAATTTCTGAGAATTACCTGTATGGAATTAAAATAAATGGTTAACAAAAGAATTATATCTATGTGTTTCATGGATTTTAAGAGACTTGAATCATTCAATTTGGAGTCCATATGAGGAAGATATTAGCTGATTAGTAGACAAACGTTAGAAAATGGTTCATCAGGGTTGATTATGTTATGACAACTTCTGTATTTTAATTTCTGGGAATTATCTATAGGGAATTGAAATAAATTGTTAACATAAGAATTAAAGATATATGTGTCACGGATTTGTAGCCACTGGAAGCATTTAATTTGGAGTCCATATGAGGTAGATATGGTCTGATTAGTAGTCAAAGGTCAGAAAATGGTTCATTGGGGAAGAATATGTTAGGACAGTTTCTGTATTTTAATTTCTGGGAATTATCTGTACAGAATTAAAATAAATGGTCAACATAAGAATTATAGATATGTGTGCCATAAATATTTTTCCACTGGAATCATTCAATTTGGAGTCCATATGTGGTAGATATGTCCGATTAGTAAGCATTGGTCAGAAAATGGTTCATCAGGGAAGAATATGTTAGGACAGCTTCTGTATTTTAATTTCTGGGAATTATCTGTATGGAATTAAAATAATTGATTAACATAAGAATTAGAGCTATGTGTCTCATGGATTTTAAGCCACTGGAATCATTCAATTTGAAGTCCATATGAGGTAGATATTGTCCGATTAGTAGTCAAAGGTCAGAAAATGGTTCATCGGGGAAGAATATGTTAGGACAGCATCGGTATTTTAATTTCTGAGAATTATCTGTATTGAATTAAAATAAATGGTTAACATAAGAATTATAGATATGTGTGTCATTGATTTTTTACCACTGGAAGCATTCAATTTGGAGTCCATATGTGGTAGATATGGTCCGATTAGTAAGCAAAGGTCAGAAAATAGTTCATCAAGGAAGAATATGTTAGGACAGCTTCTGTATTATACTTTCTGGGAATTATCTGTACGGAATTAAAATAAATGGTTAAGATAAGAATTATAGCTATGTGTGTCATGGATTTTAAGCCACTACAATCATTCAATTTGGAGTCCATATGAGGAATATATGAGCTTATTAGTTGTCCAAGGTTAGAAAATGGTTCGTCGGGGAAGAATATGTTAGAACAGCTTCTGTATTTTAATTTCTGAGAATTATCTGTATGGAATTAAAATAAATTGTTAGCATAAGAATTATAGCTATGTGTTTCATGGAATTTAAACCACTTGAATCATTCAATTTGGAGTCCATATGAGGATGAAATGAGCTGATTAGTAGTCAAAGGTCAGAAAATGGTTCATCAGGGAAGATTATATTAGGACAACTTTTGTATTTTAATTTTTGGGAGTTATCTGTAGGGAATTAAAATAAATGGTTAAAATAAGAATTAACGATATATGTGTCACAGAATTGTAGCCACTGGAATCATTCAATTTGGAGTCCATATGTGGTAGATATGTTCTGATAAGTTGTCACAGGTCAGAAAATGGTTCATTGGGGAAAAATATGTTAGGACAGCTTCTGTATTTTAATTTCTGGGAATTATCTATATAGAATTAAAATAAATGGTTAACATAAGAATAATAGATATGTGTGTCATAGATCTTTGGCCACTGGAATCATTCAAGTTGGAGTCCATATGTGGTAGATATGGTCCGATTAGTAAGCAAAGGTCAGAAAATGGTTCATCAGGGAAGAATATGTTAGGATAGCTTCTGTATTTTAATTTCTGGGAATTATCTGTATGGAATTAAAATAAATGTCTAACATAAGAATTAGAACTATGTGTCTCATGGATTTTAAGCCATTGAAATCATTCAATTTGGAGTCCATATGAGGAATATATGAGCTGATTAGTAGTCAAAGGTCAGAAAATGGTTCATCGGGGAAGAATATGTTAGGACAACTTTTTTATTTTAATTTTTGGGAATTATCTATATTGAATTAAAATAAATGGTTAACATAAGAATTATAACTATGTGTGTCATGGATTTTAGCCCACTAGAATCATTCAATTTGGAGTCCATATGAGGAAGACATGAGTTGATTTGTAGTCAAAGTTCAGAAAATGGTTCATCAGGGAAAAATATGTTAGCACAGCTTCTATATTTTAATTTCTGAGAATTTTTTATATGGAATTAAAATAAATGGTTAACTTAAGAATTATATCTATGTGTGTCATGGACTTTAAGCCACTGGAATCATTCAATTTGGAGTCCATATGAGCAAGATATGAGCTGATTAGTAGTCAAAGGTCTGAAAATGGCTCATCAGGGAAGATTATGTTAGGATAGCTTCTGTATTTTAATTTCTGAGAATTATCTGTATGGTTTTAAAATAAATGGTTAACATAAGAATTTCTAGCTATGTGTGTCATGGATTTTAAGCCACTGGAACATTCAATTTGGAGTCCATATGAGGAATATATGTGCTGATTAGTAGTCAAAGGTAAGAAAATGGTTCATCATCGAGAATATGTTAGGACATCTTTTGTATTTCAATTTCTGAGAATTATCTGTATGGAATTAAAATAAATGGTTAACATAAGAATTATAGCTATGTGTGTCATGGATTTTAAGCCACTGGAATCATTCCATTTGGAGTCCATATGAGGAAGATAAGAGCTAATTAGTAATCAAAGGTCAGAAAATGGTTCATCAGGGAAGATTATGTTAGGACAGCTTTGGTATTTTAATTTCTGGGAATTATTTGTGTGGAATTAAAATAAATGGTTAAGATAAGAATTATAGCTATGTGTGTAATGGATTTTTGGCCACTGGAATCATTCAATGTGGAGTCCATATGAGGAAGATATGACTTATTTGTAGTCAAAGGTCAGAAAATGGTTCATCAGGGAAGAATATGTTAGGTCAGCTTCTGTATTTTAATTTCTGAGAATTATCTGTATGGTATTAAAATAAATGGTTAACATAAGAATTATATATATGTATGTCACGGATTTTTAGCCACTTCAATCACTCAAGTTGGTGTCCATATGAGGTAAATTTGGTCTAATTAGTAGGTAGAGGTCAGAATCAATCCATGAAGAAATAATTTATACATTTAGGGAGTAATATAACCTTGATTTCTTAATATTGCGCTACAATGTTCAACCTAATAGTTTTAGATAATTGTTTTATCTTGAAATGGACACCAAGATTACCTACATCAGAGTTAAATTGAGGGAGTTATGCTCTGATTAGTAAGGAAAAGTTAGATAGGATGAAAACCTCCATCAAGAAAATAAAGAAATAAAATTAGAATTTAAAAAAGAAGATGAATCTTAATAAATGACTAGTATAGCCATAGCCATTGCCATTATATGAACTTCTTACCATCTTAAGTGTGAAATTTTGACATGGAAATATTTTATAAAGTGATATTTGAAATGGTTATGTTCATGGCATAATTACCAATGATTTTTGGTAATAATTATATTTTGATGAACATACTTGTTATTGAAAGCATTTTTTTGGCTATCAATGTGAAAAGAAAACAAATGAGCAAGGTCACATGACAATCCGTGTGTTGCATTGCACCAGTAGGGGACGCCCTACCAACGGTTATGATCATGATAATGAGAAAAGAAAGAGAAAGTGGGCCATGTCAGACGGAGCGAGAAAAGCCCGTACCAGAGAGTAGAGGATACTCACCCTGACCGGGGTAGCTTGAAATGAGAATAAGTTGATGGCCATCATATGATATTTTGAAAATAGTAAATCCTGTCATACATATCATTACAATATTATTCTTATGTGCGTAGATATAATGCATTCATGTGACCAAAGATATTTTCTGTAGTTTATACAACTGAACATGACGTGATGAGCTTTATTGATGATGATTTATTGTTAAACTTACCGGGATTTAATTCTCACTATATTTCTATATCATGTTCAGAAAATTAGTTATGTAGAATTTCTATAGCTCTGTCTTTTAGTGCACGTTGGATCGAGTTATTCTATGATGGCCAGATCCTAAATAAAATGTTTGTGAGCGAGTTGGCACAGATCCTGATGAAGGTGCAACCACCTGCACCTGTATCTCCGGAATTGGTCAACCAAAATAAAAAAGATGTAAATATTTATGTCTTTGATATGTTGCATGTATGTTTTGATTAATGACATGTATGTGAACTTAATATTGTATAATAATAAAGGAAAAAAAAAGAGGTTGTTACATATGGTGCACCACACGAATTGCCATGTGACCATGCTCATTTCTTTTCATTTCACAATGATAGCAAAAAATATGCTTTCAATAACAAGTATGTTCATCAAAATATAACAATTATCATAAATCATTGGTAATCATGGCATGAACATAACCTTTTCAAATATAACTTTATAAAATATTTCCATGTCAAAATTTCACACTTAAGATGGTAAGAAGTTCATACAATGGTAATGGCTATGGCTATACTAGTCATTTGTTAAGATTCATCTTCTTTTTTAAATACTAATTTTATTTCTTTATTTTGTAGATGCAGGTTTTCATCCTATCTAACCTTCTCTTACTAATCAGAGCATAACTTCCTCAATTTAACTCTGCTGTAGGTGATCTTGGTGTTAATTTCAAGATAAAACAATTATCTAAAACTATTATGTTGAACATTGTTGTGAAATATTAAGAAATCAATGTGATATTATTCCCTAAATGTATAGGTTATTTCTTCTTGGATAGGTTCTGACCTCTACCTACTAATCGAACCATATTTACCTCATATGGACTCCAACTTGAGTGATTCCAGTGGCCAAAAATCAGTGACACAAATATCTATAATTCTTATGTTAACCGTTTATTTAAATTCCATACAAATAATTCCCAGAAATTAAAATACAGAAGCTATCCTAACATATTCTTCCCTGAAGACCCATTTTCTAACCTTTGACTACTAATACGCTCATATCTTCCTCATATGGACTCCAAATTGAATGATTCCAGTGGCTTTAAATCAATTACACACATAGCTACAATTCTTATGTTAACCATTTATTTTAATTCCATACAGATAATTCCCAGAAATTATAATACAGAAGCTGTCCGATTAGTAAGCAAAGGTCAGAAAATGATTCATCAGGGAAGAATATGTTAGGACAACTCCTGTATTTTAATTTCTGAGAATTATTTGTGTTGAATTAATATAAATGGTTAACATAAGAATTTTAGCTATATGTGTCCTGGATTTAAGCCACTAAAATCATTCAATTTTGAGTCCATATGAGGAATATATGAGCTGATTAGTAGTCAAAGGTCAGAAAATGGTTCATCTGGGAAGAATATGTTAGGACAGCTTATGTATTTTAATTTTTGGGAATTATTTGTTTGGAATTAAAATAAATGGTTAACATAAGAATTATAGCTATGTGTGTCGTGGATTTTAAGCCACTGGAATAATTCAATTTGGAGTCCATATGAGGAAGATATGAGCTGATTAGTAGTCAAAGGTCAGAAAATGGTTCATCAGGGAAGATTATATTAGGACAGCTTCTGTATTTTAATTTCTGGGAATTATCTGTATGGAATTAAAATAAATGGTTAACATTAGCATTATAGCTGTCATGGATTTTTACCACTGGAATCATTCAATTTGGAGTCCATATGAGGAAGATACAAGCTTATTAGTAGTCAAAGGTCAGAAAATGGTACATTAGGGAAGAATATGTTAGGACAGCTTCTATATTTTAATTTTCGAGAATTATCTGTATGGTATTAAAATAAATGGTTAACATAATAATTATAGATATGTGTGTCACAAATTTTTAGCCACTGGAATCACTCAAGTTGGAGTCCATATGATGTAGATATCGTCTGATTAGTAGGTAGAAGTCAGAAAATGGTTCATCAGGGAAGATTATGTTAGGACAGCTTCGGTATTTTAATTTCTGGGAATTATCTGTATGGAACTAAAATAAATGGTTAACATAAGAATTATAGCTATGTGTGTCATGGATTTTTACCCACTAAAATCATTCAATTTTGAGTCCATATGAGGATACTCACCCTGACCGGGCTAGCTTGAAATGAGAATAAGTTGATGGCCATCATATGATATTTTGAAAATAGTTAATCATGTCTTACATATCATTACATTATGATTCTTATGTGCATAGATATAATGCATTCATGTTATCAAAGATATTTTCTGTAGTTTATACAGCTGAACATGACGTGATGAGCTATATTGATGATGATTTATTGTTGAACTTACTGTGATTTAATTCTCACATATTTCCATATCATGTTCAAAAAATTAGTTATGCAGCTTTTTCTATGGCTTTGTCTTTTAGTGCACATTGGATCGAGTTACTTTATGTTGGGCATATCTCAGAATCAAATAAGATGTTTGTAGTCGAGTTGGCTTAGATCCCGGTGAAGGTGCAACCACCCGCACCTGTATCTCCGGAATTGGTCAACCAAAATAAACAAGATGTAAATATCTATGTGTTTGATATGTTGCATGTACGTTTTGATTAATGATGTGTATGTGAACTCAATATTGTATAATAATAAAGAGAATCTATCCGAGAGGAAATAACCTGTACTTTGAAGGAGTAATATCACCTTGATTTCTTAATATTTAGCTACAATATTCAACATGATAGTTTTAGATAATTGTTTTATCTTGAAATTGACACCAAGATCACCTACATCAGAGTTAAATTGAGGGAGTTATGCTCTGATTAGTAAGAGAAATTTAGATAGGATGAAAACCTGCATCAAGAAAATAAAGAAATAAAATTAGCATTTAAAAAAAGAAGATGAATCTTAATAAATGACTAGTATAGCCATAGCCATTGCCATTGTATGAACTTCTTACCATCTTAAGTGTGAAATTTTGACATGGAAATATTTTATAAAGTGATATTTGAAATGGTTATGTTCATGGCATGATTACCAATGATTTTTGGTAATAATTATATTTTGATGAACATACTTGTTATTGAAAGCATATTTTTTGCTATCATTGTGAAAAGAAAAGAAATGAGCACGGTCATATGGCAATCCGTGTGGTGCACCGGTAGGGGACGCCCTACCAACGATTATGATCATGTTAATGAGAAAAGAAATAGAAAGTGGGCCATGTCGGACGAAGCGAGAAAAGCCCGTACCGGAGAGTAGAGTGATAACTGCATTTTGATAACTGCATTCTACTATAGTTTCCATGTGTTACCCATGACTATTTACTGAAGTTTCTGGTGTTTTAAGCACTTTTTGCCCTCTGATTTAAAAAGGATGACTCTTCTAGATATAACACCAGCGGCCCATTGCTGCAGCATTTCACTGAGCATATGTGGCAATGATAGCAGAACTACGGGTGATAAAGGTTGAGCTGCCCCCTTTTTCCCGCAATACTCTGATTCTGTTTGATTTGATGCAGGTGGTAGAGCGGCGCAGCAGCAGCAGCGACAGCAGCATGTGCACTGCAAGCTGTTGGTACAGGACTACCTCCACTACTGAAAGTGGAGAGGATAAAGCTGCTCAACAAGAGCGCCTGCTGCAGAGAAATGTCAGACATCCAGGGCGCTTTTCTAGGACCACATAAGTTGCTGATAAAAGGCCGAAAAAGAGGGAATGAAAACAGACTCTGCTGGGGAGAAAGAGGAAAGAACGGAGTGAGAAATAACACCAAGCTTAGAGTGCTGCTTAGACCGGGAGGTGCAGCACGAGGGGTGGGTAGTGTGCTAGTGTAGAAAGGAACCTTGTTTTTCTGTTATCTATTATTGTTCTACTGCTTGTCAAAGAGAGGATTTTCATAATTCTTTTTGTAATTTGGTTTTTACCTTGTAAAATGCACGCCAGTGTTTCAGGAATTTTGGTAACTAGTGCAGCCATGAGGCTTGGCTAAGTTTCCAGCTGGGGTTGCATAAGGGTTGTAATGGACTGAAGCACATTTTTAACGTTGATACATTTTGCTGCAGTTTTGTTACATTCAGCTGTAGTTCCTCTAGCTTTTCTTTCCTTAATAACGGAAGTTTGGAGGAAGAAAACCAAGGCCACCATTCACCTGGGAGGGTAATGGAGGCTGGAAAAGGAGGCTGACTGTAAGGGGGCTACCTTATGTAGGGATATACGGGTACCCCATTAGTCCATAATGAAATGCATGCACAACTAAGAGGTGAGGACCAAAGCAGGAATGCGCGTATGAACCTTGGAGTTGTAAGGAATGGTGGTCTGGGAAGACTCCATTCACGACTGAGTTAACACCAGGGACTTTTGCTACAGCAAAGTCTAGAGCATCTCCGAATGCTGAAGTCCATGGCAACCCCGAGCACCCCAGTCATCCCCACATACTTTCTTTCCTATTCCTCAATACTTTTCACCTTAGTCACAGTAAAAATCGGTTAAACCGTGCATATTCCAATTTGTGAAAACTCGACATTGCTACAACATTAATACAGCAAAGGTATCTAGACAGTTTCAGTTCACTCCTCGTGGGACGATACTCACTCATCACTTTATTACTTGGTCACGATACGTGCACTTGCGTACTGACATTATATTCATCTTTGTATGAATTACACACAAACGTTCACCAAGTTTTTGGCGCCGTTGCCGGGGAGTGACAACTTTGAAAATTGTTTTTAGATACTCCGCTGTGTAAAGGATTGTTTGTTTTTACTCTAGTGTCCTAACTGAGCAGGTAACACAGTGCATGAGCAGGGGTGACAGAGAACTCCTCCCCCTTGATCGAGAAATAGAAAGAACACTTCTAAGAAGAAGAAGAGGACTACTAACACACCAGTAGCAGGCAGAGATGGCAAATCAAAATGGAGCAGACAACATGGACGATAGGGATAGGGTCTTAAATGCTTATGTTCAACCAAATCTGAATGGGTTGAACCCGAGCATTGTGAGACCAGAGATCGAGGCTCTACATTTTGAACTCAAACCAGTAATGTTCCAGATGCTACAAACTGCTGGGCAATTCAGTGGCATGCCCACTGAGGACCCCCACCTTCATTTAAGAGTATTCATGGAAGTCACGGATGCTTTCAAAATGAATGGTGTAATAGAAGAAGTGCTCAGGTTTAAGCTGTTTCCTTATTCATTAAGGGACCGAGCAAGAGCCTGGTTGAACTCACTGCCACCTGACTCTATTGCTAACTGGAGTGACTTGGCAGAAAAATTTCTGCTGAAATACTTCCCGCCTACCAAAAATGCTAGACTGAGAAATGACATCACCTCTTTCCAGCAATTAGAAGGTGAATCTTTGTATGAGACTTGGGAGAGGTATAAAGAGCTATTACAAAGATGCCCACATCATGGAATTCCTTACTGCATTCAGATGAAGACCTTTTATAATGGCCTCAATGCCCAAACTCGGACCATAGTAGATGCAGCGGCCAATGGGGCACTCTTGTCCAAAACATATAACGAAGCATATGAGTTGCTTGAAAGAATGGCCAGTAACAATTATCAATGGCCAATGGACAGGGCTTTAACTGGAAAGAAAGAAGCAGGCATGCACGAAGTGAGTGAAGTGACTTCTCTCACAGCCCAGCTAGCCTCTCTAGTTAATGTCTTGAAGAGCCAGCAAGTTACCCGTCCTCAAGCAGCCAATGCAGTTCAGGAAACTGAACCATCTTGTGTACTATGCAACGGATCTCATTTATTCGAAGCGTGTCCCTCAAACCTTGAATCAGTGTGTTTTGTGGGCAATATGAATCGCAATAACAACCCTTACTCCAACACATATAACCCAGGATGGAGGCAACACCCCAATTTCTCCTGGAGCAATTATGGTGCAGGACAAGGGAGCAACTCTGCCCCACAAAGACCACAGGGTCCACCAGGCTTCCAGCAGCAAAGACAACAGCCTCAGGAACCCCACACTTCACTGGAATCCCTGTTGAAAGAGTATATGACAAGGAATGATGCTCTAATCCAAAGTCAAGCAGCCTCACTGAGGAATCTGGAGACTCAAGTGGGACAGCTTGCCAATGAACTGAAAAGCAGACCCCCAGGGACACTTCCTAGCAATACTGAAGTCCCTAGGAGAGAGGGGAAAGAACATTTTAAGGCGATAGCTCTGAGGAGTGGAAAGATGGTGGAAACACCAAAAGCAAGAGAGCAAGACCAGACAGACTCCGCTATACCCCTGGAGAACAAAAATGGCAAGAAAAGGCAAAAGGAGGAGATAAGCAAGGACGAAAACAGCTCTGGAGAGAATGCTGCAGCTGTGCCGCAGCAAAAGTCGTCAACTTTGCTGCAGCAGGAAATGCGGCAATCCAAGCTACCTCCCCCTTTCCCTCAGAGATTTCAGAAGCAGTAGAATGACCAGCAATTTAGAAGGTTCTTGGATGTCCTGAAACAGCTACACATCAACATTCCTCTAGTGGAAGCACTAGAGCAGATGCCCAATTATGTGAAGTTCATGAAGGACACTCTGACAAAAAAAGGAGGTTTTGCGAGTTTGAAACCGTTGCTCTCACAAGGGAATGCAGTGCTGTGCTGCAAAATAAGTTGCCACCCAAACTCAAAGATCCAGGCAGTTTCACCATACCTTGTTCGATTGGAAACCAGTATTTTGGCAAGGCACTTTGTGATTTGGGAGCAAGCATAAACCTTATGCCAATGGCCATCTTTAAAAAGCTTAGAATTGGAGAAGCTCAGCCTACCACAGTTACACTGCAATTGGCAGATAGATCCATTGCCCACCCAGAGGGAAAAATAGAGGATGTCCTGGTTAAGGTGGACAAGTTCATCTTCCCAATAGATTTCATAATTCTGGATGATAAAGCTGATGCAGAAGTACCTATTATATTAGGCAGACCATTCCTAGCAACTGGCCGAACACTCATTGATGTTCAGAAGGGTGAATTAACTATGAGAGTACAGGATGAGCAGGTTACATTCAATGTGCTCCAGACCATGAGGTTTGCCAGTGAAGAAGAGGAATGTGATGTGGTGTCAATGATAGACACGTTAGCATCAGAACAACTGGAAAGATGCTGCAAGGGACCATCACCAGCAGCGTGGACAGACCACTCAGAGTTCGAAGGAGAAGATGAAGAATGGGCCTGGATTGATGTTAGACAAGGCTTCAGGAAGAAAGAGCCATTATTTGCAACCACGCCAGATTCAAAACTGCTGAAGGCATCGATGGAGGAACCACCAGCTCTGGAGATGAAGCCTCTACCAGCTCACCTCAAGTATGCATATCTAGGAGAAACAGCCACTCTTCCTGTGGTTATCTCAGCACTTCTAACAGAGGAACAAGAGGAAAAATTGGTCCTGACACTAAAGAAATTCAGGAAGGCAATTGGCTGGACACTTGCTGACATTAAGGGGATCAGTCCCTCATTCTGCATGCATAAGATCCTTTTGGAGAGCAATGAAAAAGGGTCCATTGAACCCCAGCGAAGGCTTAACCCAATAATGAAGGAGGTGGTAAGGAAGGAGATCATCAAATGGCTGGATGTTGGAATCATTTACCCCATATCAGATAGCTCTTGGGTGAGTCCGGTCTAGTGTGTTCCCAAGAAAGGAGGCATGACTGTGGTGGAAACTGATAGCAATGAGCTCATTCCCACTAAGGTGGTAACCGGTTGGAGGATTTGCATGGACTACCGAAAGCTGAATAAAAGCACTAGGAAGGATCACTTCCCTCTGTCATTCATTGATCAAATGCTAGATAGACTTACTGGGAGGGAATATTATTGCTTCCTGGATGGGTACTCCAGGTATAACCAGATTGCCATAGCACCAGAAGACCAGCATAAGACCACATTCACATGCCCTTATGGTACCTTTGCATTTCGAAGGATGCCCTTCGGGCTGTGCAATGCTCCAGCAACGTTCCAGCGATGCATGATGGCAATATTCACAGAAATGGCTGAACAGTTTGTGGAAATCTTTATGGATGATTTCTCAGTTTTTGGAGACTCCTTCGACCTATGTTTGGAAAACCTTGCTAAAGTCTTGCAGAGATGTGAGGAGACAAACTTGGTGCTAAACTGGGAAAAGTGCCAGTTTATGGTAAGGGAGGGAATTGTGCTGGGGCATAAGGTATCGCAGAGAGGATTAGAGGTGGACAAGGCCAAAGTAGAAGTTATTGAGAAATTGCCCCCCACCTCGGTCAAGGGCATTCGGAGCTTCTTGGGACATGCAGGATTTTATAGGAGGTTCATCAAGGACTTTTCTAAGGTTGCCAAACCACTATGCAGCTTGCTAGAGAAGGATAGAACCTTTTGTTTTGATGAAAGCTGCATGACAGCATTCTGCAATCTCAAGCAGAAATTGAGCACAGCCCCGATCATTGTAGCACCAGACTGGACCTCCCCATTTGAGCTGATGTGTGATGCTAGCGAAACAGCACTGGGAGTTGTCCTGGGACAACGCAAAAATAAGCTGTTTCACTCTATTTACTATGCTAGCAAAATGTTGCAAGGTGCCCAGCTGAACTACACTGTGACAGAGAAGGAATTGCTTGCTGTAGTGTTTTCCTTTGAGAAATTCAGAGCATATCTGGTAGGAGCAAAGGTGATAGTGCACACAGACCACTCTGCCATCAAACACCTGGTCAGAAAGAAGGATTCCAAACCGAGGCTCATTCGGTGGGTGCTTTTACTTCAAGAGTTTGATCTAGAGATCAGAGACAGGAAGGGAAATGAAAACCAAGTGGCGGACCGTCTCTCCAGGTTGGAGGAGCACAGCTCTGGAGTAGAGGCTATCAATGAAAGATTCCCAGATGAACAACTCTATCTCATGTCTCAAGTGGATGTGCCATGGTATGCTGACCACGTGAATTACCTCGTGAGTGGGATGCTCCCACCAGACCTGACATGGCAGCAGAAGAAAAAATTTCTGCATGAAGTCAACTACTACTATTGGGATGAACCCTATCTTTACAAGCAATGTGCGGACCAGATGATAAGGAGGTGCATACCTAGTGAAGAAACGGAGCAAATCTTGCAGTAGGCAGAGATGGCAAATCAAAATGGAGCAGACAACATGGACGATAGGGATAGGGTCTTAAATGCTTATGTTCAACCAAATCTGAATGGGTTGAACCCGAGCATTGTGAGACCAGAGATCGAGGCTCTACATTTTGAACTCAAACCAGTAATGTTCCAGATGCTGCAAACTGCTGGGCAATTCAGTGGCATGCCCACTGAGGACCCCCACCTTCATTTAAGAGTATTCATGGAAGTCACGGATGCTTTCAAAATGAATGGTGTAACAGAAGAAGTGCTCAGGCTTAAGCTGTTTCCTTATTCACGTGTATGTGAACTCAATATTGTATAATAATAATAAAATAAAAAAAGATTGTTACATAATTGGTATCAGAGCAAGTCGGTCCTAGATGGCCAGTGGGTGGATGGTTATCTGAATCGATCTTATAGTGTCTTGAGTATGTTGTGGTTGTGCTGTGTAGGGGATCAGTGACTCATATAGGTAAGAAATTACTTGTGTTTCTTATCTATATACCGAGGTGGTGTTATGACTGCTGTTAAATATATTTTTTGAAACTAACTATTGGGCTTGATCACCTCATTAGCAGCATAAATTTATTTTTTCCCACAGTAGGAAATGGCACTACCAAGTCAGAATTCGGCAAACAATGCGGAGGAAATCTTGCACAACCTTGCCATAGCAATTCGAGAATTTGGTATTAATTTACTCCTTAGAACCCAACTAGTATCTATATCCCTATATTGAATGATATCGGTCGAATTGTTTTAAAAAAAATTAGTTACAAGACTTGTTAGACAAGGTATTTAAATACCCCAGTACTTTTATTCAGAGTGCTCTAGTTCTATCTATGAAAAAGAAAGATGGATCACTATGACTATGCATAGATTATAGACAGTTGAATAAGGTGACAATGTAGAATAGAAACCCATTAGCTCGTATAGATTACCTGTTTGACTAGTTATAAGGTGTTCAATATTTTTTCACAAATAGATTTGGGATATGAGTAACATTAATTAAGGATAAGAGAAGAGGATGTAGGACTTATTATGGGCATTATGAGTTCTATGATCCAATTAGTAAGCAAATGTCAGAAAATGGTTCATCAGGGAAGAATATGTTAGGATAGCTACTATGTTTTCATTTCCGGGAATTATTTGTAGGGAATTAAAATAAATGGTTAACATAGGAATTATAGCTATGAGGGTCATGGATTTTTAGCCACTAGAATCATTCAATTTGGAATCCATATGAGGAAAATATGAGCTGATTACTTGTCAAAGGTCAGAAAATGGTTCATCAGGGAAGAATATGTTAGGATAGCTTAGGTATTTTAATTTCTGGGAATTATCTGTATGGAATTAAAATAAATGGTTAACATAGGAATTATAGCTATGTATTTTTAGCCACTGGAATCATTCAATTTGGAGTCCATATGAGGAAGATATGAGTTGATTAGTAGTCAAAGGTCAGAAAATGGTTCATCAGGGAAGAATATGTTAGGATAGCTTCGGTATTTTAATTTCTGGAAATTATCTGTATGGAATTGAAATAAATGGTTAACATAAGAATTATAGCTATGTGTGTCATGGAGTTTTAGCCACTGGAAGCATTCCATTTGGAGTCCATATGTGGAAGATATGAGCTGATTAGTAGTCAAAGGTCAGAAAATGGTTCATCAGGGAAGAATATATTAGGACAGTTTATATATTTTAATTTCTGGCAATTATATGTATGGAATTAAAATAAATGGTTAACATAATAATTGTAGATATGTGTGTCACGGATATTTAGCCACTGGAATTACTCAAGTTGGAGTCCATATGAGGTAGATAAGGTCCAATTAGTATGTAGAGGTCAGAACCTATCCGAGAAGAAATAACCTATACATTTAGGGAGTAATATCAACTTGATTTCTTAATATTTCGCTACAATGTTCAACATAATAGTTTTAGATAATTGTTTTATCTTGCAATGGACATCAAGATGATCTACATCTGAGTTCAATTGAGGGAGTTATGCTCTGATTAATAAAAGAAGGTTAGATAGGATGAAAACCTACGTCAAGAAAATAAAAAAAAAAAATTAGTATTTAAAAAAGAAGATGAATCTTAATAAATGAATAGTATAGCCATAGCCATTGCCATTGTATGAACTTCTTACCATCTTAAGTGTGAAATTTTGACATGAAAATATTTTATAAAGTGATATTTGAAATGGTTATGTTCATGGCATGATTACCAATCGGTGAAATGGTTATGTTCATGGCATGAAAACCTGGTTATGTTGAACATTGTAGCGAAATATTAAAAAATCAAGGTGATATTACTCCCTAAATGCATAGGTTATTTCTTCTCAGATAGATTCTGACCTCTACCTACCAATCAGACCATATCTACCTCATATGGACTCCAACTTGAGGGATTCTAGTGGCTCAAAATCCGTGACACACATATCTATAATTCTTATGTTAACCATTTATTTTAATTCCATACAGATAATTCCCAGTAATTAAAATACAGAAGTTGACCTAACATATTCTTCCCAGATGAACCATTTTCTGGCCTTTGACTACTAATAAGCTCATATCTTCCTCATATGGACTCCAAATTGAATGATTCCAGTGGTTAAAGTCCATGACACACATAGATATAATTCTTATGTTAACCATTTATTTTAATTCCATACAGATAATTCCCAGAAATTAAAATACAGAAGTTGTGCTAACATAATCTTCCTTGATGAACCATTTTCTGACCTTTGTTTACTAATCAGACCATATCTACCACATATGGACTCAAAAATGAATGATGCCAGTGGCTAAAAATCCATGACACACATAGCTATAATTATTATGTTAACCATTTATTTTAATTCCTTATAGATTGTTCCCTGAAATTAAAACACCGAAGCTTAAAATTCTGCCAACCATAGCCATACCCATGCAGAACTATCTACACCAACCTAAGTATTCAAACATACATCACATGCAAGATCAATATGTAACATGATATAGCAACATCATGACCAATCATAAAAGTTCTAAGATCAAAATCTCATATAAATATTATAAGTTTCAAAAGTTTTCTTCAAAAAGAAATATTGTTAAACTTACCTGGAGCACTTAGTCTCATAGAGTTCTCCTTCTTCTTTCGTCCTTTCTTCCTCTCCTTTCCTCACTTTACCTTGCTTCTATTTTTCGTCTCCCTCACTTGGACGAAATTCTAATGTTGTAAGGGTGGGTTTTCTTATATAGACCACCAAATAATTCACCTTTCATGATCATGGGTCTACCTTATCACAATTAGGATACAATTTGTTGTATTTTTGGAAAACAAACAACTTATGTTCTTGTCTTCCTCTTCCTTAGTCAAGATATGCATAGGAAAAGGAGATTTGTATTTTGAAAATTATGGTAATATGTTCTTAAGATATGGGACAAGGTCCCTTTGATTTAGGAATTTATTTACTTTTTCTTTTGTCTTAATCATTTATGATAGGTTTCCTTTTTAAGTGGCAAATTTCTAGCCCTTCAATCTCCATTATTTGGTTGAAATTATTTATGTGGGATAGAGATGTTTTGTCTTAATGCTATGTCTTATCATACCACTTGCTAAAATTATGAGTGTAGGATATAGATGTTTTTGTCCTAAAGCCTTGTATTATTATGCCACTTGCCAAAATGATGAATGTAGAATCACACCACTTGCTAAATTTTTGTCTTAATGCCATGTCACCTAATCTTGATTACACCATTATTTCATCACTTCAATTTTATTTTTATTTTTATTTTTCCTCTTGGGTTTGGGCTCATTCTTGCCCATTTTCTTTACTTTGGTTAAAATTCTACCTTTCATAATGGGCTTGGTCACATTTTCATGATTTTTGGGCTACGGGTCCAATTTCTATATCATAGTCCACGTTTATGTTTTATTTCTTCCTTGGGCTATCCTATTGGCTCGCTAAAAATTCATGTGAAGTAGAAAAACTCTATATGAAGTGTCCATAGGTTAAAGCCCAATAACGGGTGGAGATACTAAACTTAGTAATTAAGAAAAATTACCCTAATCCGATCTTCTTTAAATTTTAAGACCTTTACTTACTTCACAAAAATTTATCTTTCTTTACTTAAGAATTTCAACTTTCTTTAGCATGTTTATTTCTAATATTTCCTCTTAGGTTTTCTTTTTTTACCTATTCCATTAATATTAGAACATTTCTATGCATATATGTAAGGTGAAGAATTTCTAATAAAAATATCTAAAAATTACGGGATGTTACATTCTTCCCCCCTTAAGAAATTCGGTCCCCGAATTTCAATCCATCCTACCACATGTTGGGAATGAAATTAAGGCATTATTCAGAGTTACCAACCTTATTACCTAAATAATTAGGGATATCTTTTCTGTATAACATCTTTACTTTTTAATTTGTCTATTCACTTGAGTGATTTTGCCATATAACTTAACCATAAGGATTTCTTTCACTCATAAGTTCTTCAATTGATATCCTCTAGCTCGCATGGATATATCTATGGGTCGATATAATAAAACACACTCATAAAGGAACATATTCACCTTCATATTGGGTAACTATCTTTTCTTATTCTAAACTTCTATCAAGTCATTTTTTTTTCATATATCAATATCATCCCCTGAATATCATCATCTTAATTTATCATCTATTTTTATCCTCAAATCCTTTAATCAATATATTAAACATACGTTGCAATAAATCCTTCAAACCTTTAATAACATTTATGTACCATTGATACATGTCTAATAATTCCAACTTACCTCATCACAGTAATTCTATACCAACTTATTAACACCATTAAACTCATTGTCAAAAATTTCAATTATTTCTTTTATCATATCCAAAAACGCCTCATTCTAGCTTATGTCAATCCCATTTAATTCACCCAATCATTTCTAGAAGATTTTTTTTCCTAACAATTACTCATACATGAATTCTCAATTCCAACATAATTTACATCCTCGATACTAGACTCAATTTAGCATGATATAATCCTTTAACACAAATATCTTGATCACTTACATTATTTTCGGACATGGTTCTCAGAATATTCTTTATATTTCCAAATTAAGAGTTCGAAGACAAATTTAAATCCTACTTCCTATATTTTATTCCTCAAGAACTTCAACGCCACTAATTCTCTTGATTACATTCGTCAAAACCCCATAAGACCATGATCCGTCCATTCTTTTCAAGCTTTTCATTACTTTAACCTAATAACAACTTAGACACCATAATAACCGAGTTTCAAAGAAAAAAAATTATCTTTCATTACAAATTTCACTCTTAAGATGGTAAGAAGTTCATACAATGGCAATGGCTATGGCTATACTAGTCATTTATTAAGATTCATCTTCTTTTTAAAATACTAATTTTATTTCGTTATTTTCTTGATGCAGGTTTTAACCCTATCTAACCTTCTCTTACTAATCAGAGCATAACTCCCTCAATTTAACTCTGATGTAGGTGATCTTGGTGTCAATTTCAAGATAAAACAATTATCTAAAACTATTATGTTGAACATTGAAGCGAAATATTAAGAAATCAAGGTGATATTACTCCCTAAATATATAGGTTATTTCTTCTTGGATAGGTTTTGACCTCTACCTACTAATGGGACCATATCAACCTCATATGGACTCCAAATCGAGTGATTCCAGTTGCTAAAAATCCGTGACACACATATCTATAATTCTTATGTTAACCATTTATTTTAATACCACAAAAATAATTCCCAGAAATTAAAATATAGAAGCTGTCCTAACATATTCTTCCCTGATGAACCATTTTCTGACCTTTGACTACTAATAAGCTCATATCTTCCTCATATGGACTCCAAATTGAATGATTCCAGTGGCTGAAAATCCAAGAAACACATAAATATAATTCTTATGTTAACCATTTATTTTAATTCCATACAGATAATTCCCGTAAATTAAAATACATAAGCTGTCCTAACATAATCTTCCCTGATGAACCATTTTCTGACCTTTGACTACTAATCAGCTCATATCTTCCTCATATGGACTCCAAATTGAATGATTCCAGTGGCTACAACTCCATGACACACATAGTTATAATTCTTATGTTAACCATTTATTTTAATTCCATAAGATAATTCCCAGAAATTAAAATACCGAAGCTGTCCTAACATATTCTTCCCTGGTAAACCATTTTCTGACCTTTGACTACTAATCAACTCATATATTCCTCATATGGACTCCAAATTGAATGATTCCAGTGGATTAAATCCATGACACACACAGAGCTAAAATTCTTATGTTAACCATTTAATTTAATTCCATACAGATAATTTCCAGAAATTAAAATACAGAAGCTGTGCTAATCGTACCATATCTACCACATATGGACTCCAAAATGAATGATGCCAGTGGCTAAAAATCCATGACACATATAGCTATAATTATTATGTTAACCATTTCTTTTAATTCCTTATAGATTGTTCCCAGAAATTAAAACACCAAAACTTAAAATTCTACCAACCATAGCCATACCCATGCAGAACTATCTACACCAACCTAAGTATTCAAACATACATCACATGCAAGATCAATATGTAACATGATATAGCAACATCATGACCAATCATAAAAGTTCTAAGACCAAAATCTCATATAAATATTATAAGTTTCAAAAGTTTTCTTCAAAAAGAAATATTGTTAAACTTACCTGGAGCACTTAGTCTCATAGAGTTCTCCTTCTTCTTTCGTCCTTTCTTCCTCTCCTTTCCTCACTTTACCTTGCTTCTATTTTTCGTCTCCCTCACTTGGACGAAATTCTAATGTTGTAAGGGTGGGTTTTCTTATATAGACCACCAAATAATTCACCTTTCATGATCATGGGTCTACCTTATCACAATTAGGATACACTTTGTTGTATTTTTGGAAAACAAACAACTTATGTTCTTGTCTTCCTCTTCCTTAGTCAAGATATGCATAGGAAAAGGAGATTTGTATTTTGAAAATTATGGTAATATGTTCTTAAGATATGGGACAAGGTCCCTTTGATTTAGAAATTTATTTACTTTTTCTTTTGTCTTAATCATTAATGATAGGTTTCCTTTTTAAGTGGCAAATTTCTAGCCCTTCAATCTCCATTATTTGGTTGAAATTATTTATGTGGGATAGAGATGTTTTGTCTTAATGCTATGTCTTATCATACCACTTGCTAAAATTATGAGTGTAGGATATAGATGTTTTTGTCCTAAAGCCTTGTATTATTATGCCACTTGCCAAAATGATGAATGTAGAATCACACCACTTGTTAAATTTTTGTCTTAATGCCATGTCACCTAATCTTGATTACACCATTATTTCATCACTTTAATTTTATTTTTATTTTTATTTTTCCTCTTGGGTTTGGGCTCATTCTTGCCCATTTTCTTTACTTTGGTTAAAATTCTACCTTTCATAATGGGCTTGGTCACATTTTCATGATTTTTGGGCTACCCTATTGGCTCGCTAAAAGTTCATGTGAAGTAGAAAAACTCTATATGAAGTGTCCATAGGTTAAAGCCCAATTACGGGTGGAGATACTAAACTTAGTAATTAAGAAAAATTACCCTAATCCGATCTTCTTTAAATTTTAAGACCTTTACTTACTTCACAAAAATTTATCTTTCTTTACTTAAGAATTTCACCTTTCTTTAGCATGTTTATTTCTAATATTTCCTCTTAGGTTTTCTTTTTTTACCTATTCCATTAATATTAGAACATTTCTATGCATATATGTAAGGTGAAGAATTTCTAATAAAAATATCTAAAAATTACGGGATGTTACATTCTTCCCCCCTTAAGAAATTCGGTCCCCGAATTTCAATCCATCCTACCACATGTTGGGAATGAAATTAAGGCATTATTTAGAGTTACCAACCTTATTACCTAAATAATTAGGGATATCTTTTCTGTATAACATCTTTACTTTTTAATATGTCTATTCACTTGAGTGATTTTGCCATATAACTTAACCATATGGATTTCTTTCACTCATAAGTTCTTCAATTGATATCCTCTAGCTCGCATGGATATATCTATGGGTCGATATAATAAAACACACTCATAAAGGAACATATTCACCTTCATATTGGGTAACTATCTTTTCTTATTCTAAACTTCTATCAATTCATTTTTTTTTCATATATCAATATCATCCCCTGAATATCATCATCTTAATCTATCATCTATTTTTATCCTCAAATCCTTTAATCAATATATTAAACATACGTTGCAATAAATCCTTCAAACCTTTAATAACATTTATGTACCATTTATACATGTCTAATAATTCCAACTTACCTCATCACAGTAATTCTATACCAACTTATTAACACCATTAAACTCATTGTCAAAAATTTCAATTATTTCTTTTATCATATCCAAAAACGCCTCATTCTAGTTTATGTCAATCCCATTTAATTCACCCAATCATTTCTAGAAGATTTTTTTTCCTAACAATTACTCATACATGAATTATCAATTCCAACATAATTTACATCCTCGATACTAGACTCAATTTAGCATGATATAATCCTTTAACACAAATATCTTGATCACTTACATTATTTTCGGACATGGTTCTCAGAATATTCTTTATATTTCCAAATTAAGAGTTCAAAGACAAATTTAAATCCTACTTCCTATATTTTATTCCTCAAGAACTTCAACGCCACTAATTCTCTTGATTACATTCGTCAAAACCCCATAAGACCATCATCTGTCCATTCTTTTCAAGCTTTTCATTACTTTAACCTAATAACAACTTAGACACCATAATAACCGAGTTTCAAAGAAAAAAAATTATCTTTCATTGCAAATTTCACTCTTAAGATGGTAAGAAGTTCATACAATGGCAATGGCTATGGCTATACTAGTCATTTATTAAGATTCATCTTCTTTTTAAAATACTAATTTTATTTCGTTATTTTCTTGATGCAGGTTTTAACCCTATATAACCTTCTCTTACTAATCAGAGCATAACTCCCTCAATTTAACTCTGATGTAGGTGATCTTGGTGTCAATTTCAAGATAAAACAATTATCTAAAACTATTATGTTGAACATTGAAGCGAAATATTAAGAAATCAAGGTGATATTACTCCCTAAATATATAGGTTATTTCTTCTTGGATAGGTTTTGACCTCTACCTACTAATGGGACCATATCAACCTCATATGGACTCCAAATCGAGTGATTCCAGTTGCTAAAAATCTGTGACACACATATCTATAATTCTTATGTTAACCATTTATTTTAATACCACAAAAATAATTCCCAAAATTTAAAATATAGAAGCTGTCCTAACATATTCTTCCCTGATGAACCATTTTCTGACCTTTGACTACTAATAAGCTCATATCTTCCTCATATGGACTCCAAATTGAATGATTCCAGTGGCTGCAAATCCATGAAACACATAGCTATAATTCTTATGTTAACCATTTATTTTAATTCCATACAGATAATTCTCATAAATTAAAATACAGAAGCTGTCCTAACATAATCTTCCCTGATGAACCATTTTCTGACCTTTGACTACTAATAAGCTCATATCCTCCTCATATGGACTCCAAATTGAATGATTCCAGTGGCTTCAAATCCATGACACACATAAAAATAATTCTTATGTTAACCATTTATTTTAATTCCATACAGATAATTCCCAGAAATTAAAATACCGAAGCTGTCCTAACATATTCTTCCTTGATGAACTATTTTCTGACCTTTGACTACTAATCAACTCATATATTCCTCATATGGACTCCAAATTGAATGATTCCAGTGGCTACAAATCCGTGACATATATATCTTTAATTCTTATGTTAACCAGTTATTTTAATTCCCTACAGATAATTCCCAAAAATTAAAATACCGAAGCTATCCTAACATATTCTTCCCTGTTGAACCATTTTCTGACCTTTGCTTACTAATCGGAACATATCTACCACATATGGACTCCAAATTGAATGCTTCCAGTGGCTACAAATCCATGACACATATATCTTTAGTTCTTATGTTAACCATTTATTTTAATTCCCTTTAGATAATTCCCAGAAATTAAAACACAGAAGCTTAAAATTCTGCCACCCATAGCCATACCCATGCAGAACTATCTACACCACCCTAAGTATTCAAACATACATCACATGCAAGATCAATATGTAACATGATATAGCAACATACATGACCAATCATCAAAGTTCTAAGATCAAAATATCATATAAATATTATAAGTTTCAAAAGTTTTCTTCAAAACGAAATATTGTTAAACTTACCTAGAGCAGTTAGTCCCCTAGACTTCTCCTTCCTCTTTCTTCCTTTCTTCCTCTCCTTTCCACACTCTACCTTGCTTCTATTTTTTCCTCTCCCTCACTTGGACCAAATTATAATGTTGTAAGGGTGGGTTTTCTTATATAGACCACCAAATAATTCACCTTTCATGATCATGGGTCTACCTTATCACAATTAAGATACACTTTGTTGAATTTTTGGAAAACAAACAACTTATGTTCTTGTCTTCCTCTTCCTTAGTCAAGATATGCATAGGAAAAGGGGATTTGTATTTTGAAAATTATGATGATATGTTCTTAAGATGAGGGACAAGGTCCCTTTGATTTAGGGATTCATTTCCATTTTCTTTTGTCTTAAACAAGTATGATAGGTTTTCCTTTTTAGGTGGCAAATTTCTAGCCCTTGAATCTCCATTATTTGGTTGATATTATTTATGTGGGATAGGAATGTTTTATCCTAATACCATGTATTATCATACCACTTGCTAAAATTATGAGTGTAGGATATAGATGTTTTTGTCTTAAAGCTTTGTATTATTATGCCACTTGCCAAAATGATGAATGTAGAATCACACCACTTGCTAAATTTTTGTTTTAATGCCATATAACCTAATCTTTATTATTATTACATTATTATATCATCACCTAATTTATTTTATTTTATTTTTCCTCTTGGATTTGGGCTTATTCCTACCCATTATGGGCTTATTCCTACCCATTTTCTTTGCTTTGGATAAAATTCTACCTTTCTTGGAGTGCTTGGTCACATTTCATAATTTTTGGGCTATTGGTCCAATTACTATATCCTAGTCCAAGTCTATGTTTTAATTCTTGTTTAGGTTATCCAATGGGCTTGCTAGAAACTTATGTGAAGTGGAAAAACTCTATAGGAAGTGTCCATAGGTAAAAGCCCAATTACGGGTGGAGATACTAAACTTAGTAATTAAGAAAAATTACCCTAATCCGATCTTCTTGAAATTTTAAGACCTTTACTTACTTCACACAAATTTATCTTTCTTTACCTAAGAATTTCACCTTTCTTTAGCATGTTTATTTCTAATATTTCCTCTTAGGTTTTCTTTCTTTACCTATTCCATTGATATTAGAACATTTCTATGCATATATGTAAGTTGAAGAATTTCTAAGAAAAATATCTAAAAATTACGGGATGTTACATTCTTCCCCCCTTAAGAAATTCAGTCCCCGAATTTCAATCCATCCTACCACATGTTGGGAATAAAATTAAGGCATTATTCAGAGTTACCAACCTTATTTCATAAATAATTAGGGATATCTTTTCTGTATAACATCTTTACTTTTTAATATGTCTATTCACTTGAGTGATTTTGCCATATAACTTAACCATAAGGATTTCTTTCACTCATAAGTTCTTCAATTCATATCCTCTAGCTCGCATGGATATATCTATGGGTCGATATAAGAAAACACACACCTAAAGGAACATATTCAACTTCATATTGGGTAACTATCTTTTCTTATTCTAAACTTCTATCAAGTCATTTTTTTTCATATATCAATATCATCCCCTGAATATCATCATCATAATCTATCATCTATTTTTATCCTCAAATCCTTTCATCAATATGTTAAACAAACGTTGCAATAAATCCTTCAAATTTTTAATAACATTTATGTACCATTGATACATGTCTAATAATTCCAACTTACCTCATCACAGTAATTCTATACCAACTTATTAACACCGTTAAACTCGTTGTCAAAAATTTCAATTATTTCTTTTATCATATCCAAAAGCACCTCATTCTAGCTTATGTCAATCCCATTTAATTCACCCAATCATTTTTTTTCCTAAAAATTACTCATACATGAATTCTCTATTCCAACATAATTTATATCCTCGATACTAGACTCAATTTAGCATGATATAATCCTTTAGCACAAATATCTTGATCACTTACATTATTTTCGGAAATGGTTCTCAGAATATTCTCTATATTTCCAAATTAAGAATTCAAATACTAATTTAAATCCTACTTCCTATATTTTATTTCTCGAGAACTTCAAAACCACAAATTCTCTTGATTACATTCGTCAAAACACCATAAGACCATCATCCGTCCATTCTTTTCAAACTTTTCATTACTTTAACCTACTAACAACTTAGACACCATAATAACCGAGTTTCAAAGAAAAGAAATTATCTTTCATTGCAATGAGGGAAAATAACCTTGCATTTAATGCCAACCGTTAATGAGTGAAACAGACAAAAAGCATAATAGAGAATGGTGCCAAAAACGAAAGTCAAATATTTCGACAAAGCATTGAAAAATATTAAAATCAGTGGCCGTAATTCTTGAAAATCTGTAAACAAAATCTATCAACGATTTCAGCAAAAATCGGTGGCTGCAAATTTTGAATATATGTGTCAGAATCTACTTTAAATCTCTTGGTATACGGTGGAAAGATATCACATGGAAAAAGAGACATTTCTGAGCTTATAAAAGTATGTGAAAATCAAAGAATATGTAGTTAACTGGTAGGATGCAGTTGATTGCTTCAAAATAGATGTAATCAATCAACTGTAAAATAACCAGTCCAAATTAAAATTTCTCAAAATAGCTAGTCGACTTAATAATACTGATAGTCGACTGGCAAAAACATTGAGAATACAAAATGCAATCATTTGAAGAAAACTTTTGAAACTTATAATATTTATATGAGATTTTGATCTTAGAACTTTTATGATTGGTCATGATGTTGCTATATCATGTTACATATTGATCTTGCATGTGATGTATGTTTGAATACTTAAGTTGGTGTAGATAGTTCTGCATGGATATGGCTATCGGTGGCAGAATTTTAAGTTTCAGTGTTTTAATTTCTGGGAACAATCTATAAGGAATTAAAATAAATGGTTAACATAAGAATTAAAGATATATGTGTCACGGATTTTTATCCACTGGAATCATTCAATTTGGAGTCCATATGTGATAGATATAGTCCGATTAGTAGTCAATGGTTCATCAGGGAAGAATATGTTAGGATAGTTTCTGTATTTTAATTTCTGGGAATTATTTGTATAGAATTAAAATAAATGGTTAACATAAGAATTATAGCTATGTGTGTCATGGATTTTTAGCCACTGGAATCATTCAATTTGGAGTCCATATGTGGTAGATATGGTCCGATTAGTAAGCAAAGGTCAAAAAATGGTTCATCAATGAAGAATATGTTAGGATAGCTTCGGTGTTTTAATTTCTGGGGATTATCTGTAGGGAATTAAAATAAATGGTTAACAGAATAATTAAAGATATATGTGTCACGGATTTGTAGCCACTGGAATCATTCAATTTGGAGTCCATCTGAAGACGATATGAGCTGATTAGTAGTCAAAGGTCAGAAAATGGTTCATCAGGGAAGATTATGTTAGGAAAGCTTCTGTATTTTAATTTCTGGGAATTATCTGTATGGAATTAAAATAAATGGTTAACATAAGAATTATAGCTATGTGTTTTATGGATTTTTAGCCACTGGAATCATTCAAGTCGGAGTGCATATGAGGAAGATATGAGCTGATTAGTAGTCAAAGGTCTGAAAATGGTTCATCAGGGAAGAATATGTTAAAATAGCTTCGGTATTTTAATTTCTGGGAAATATCTAAATGGAATTAAAATAAATGGTTAACATAGGAATTATAGCTATGTGTCTCATGGATTTTTTACCACTTGAATCATTCAAGTTGGAGTCCATATGAGGAAGATATGAGCTGATTAGTAGTCAAATGTCAGAAAATGGTTCATCTGAGAAGAATATGTTAGGATAGCATCGGTATTTTAATTTCTGGGAATTATCTGTATGGAATTAAAATAAATGGTTAACATAAGAATTATATCTATGTGTGTCATGGATTTTTAGCCACTGGAAGCATTCAATTTGGAGTCCATATGAGGAATATGAGCTAATTAGTTGTCAAAGGTCAGAAAATGGTTCATCAGGGAAGAATATGTTAGGACAGTTTCTGTATTTTAATTTTTGGGAATTATCTGTACGGAACTAAAATAAATGGTTAACATAAGAATTATAGCGATGTGTGTCATGGATATTTAGCCACTGGAATCATTCAATTTGGAGTCCATATGAGGAAGATATAAGCTTACTAGTAGTCAAAGGTCAGAAAATGGTTCATCAGGGAAGAATATGTTAATACAGCTTCTGTATTATAATTTCTAGGAATTATCTGTATGGAATTAAAATAAATGGTTAACATAAGAATTATATATATGTGTGTCATGGATTTTTAGCCACTGGAATCACTCAAGTTTGAGTCCATATGAGGTAGATATGGTCCAATTAGTAGGTAGAGGTCAGAACCTATCCGAGAAGAAATAACCTATACATTTAGTGAGTAATATCACCTTTATTTCTTAATATTTCGCTACAATATTGAACATAATAGTTTTAGATAATTGTTTTATCTTGAAATTGACACCATGATCACCTACATTAGAGTTAAATTGAGGGAGTTATGCTCTGGTTAGTAAGAGAAGGTTAGATAGTATGAAAACCTGCATCAAGAAAATAAAGAAATAAAATTAGTATTTAAAAAAGAAGATGAATCTTAATAAATGACTAGTATAGCCATAGCCATTGCCATTGTATGAACTTCTTACCATCTTAAGTGTGAAATTTTGATATGAAAATATAGTGAGATAATTTCTCATATCTTCCTCATTACATTGAAAGATAATTTCTTTTCTTTGAAACTCTGTTATTATGGTGTCTAAGTTGTTAGTAGGTTAAAGTAATGAAAAGTTTGAAAAGCATGGACGGATGATGGTCTTATAGTGTTTTGACGAATGTAATCAAGAGAATTAGTGGCGTTGAAGTTCTTGAGGAATAAAATATAGCATGTAGGATTTAAATTAGTCTTTGAACTCTTAATTTGGAAATATAGAGAATATTCTGAGAACCATATCCGAAAATAATGTTAGTGATCAAGATATTTGTGTTAAAGGATTATATCATGCTAAATTGAGAATTGAGAATTCATGTATGAGTAATTGTTAGGAAAAATCTTCTTGAAATGATTGGGTGAATTAAATGGGATTGACATAAGCTAGAATGAGGTGCTTTTGGAGACGAAAAAAGAAATAATTGAAATTTTGACATGGAAATATTTTATAAAGTAATATTTGAAATGGTTATATTCATGGCATGATTACCAATGTTTTTTTGTAATAATTATATTTTGATGAACATACTTGTTATTGAATGCATATTTTTGGCTATCATTGTGAAAAGAAAAGAAATGAGCACGGTCACATGGCAATCCGTGTGGTGTACCAGTAGGGGACGCCCTACCAACGGTTATGATCATGTTAATGAGAAAAGAAAGAGAAAGTGGGCCATGTCGAACGGAGCGAGAAAAGCCTGTACCGGAGAGTAGAGGATACTCACCCTGACCGGGATAGCTTGAAATGAGAATAAGTTGATGGCCATCATATGATATTTTGAAAATAGTTAATCCAGTCATGCATATCATTACAGTATGATTCTTATGTGCATAGATATAATGCATTCATGTGACCAAAGATATTTTCAGTAGTTTATACAGCTGAACATGACGTGATGAGCTTTATTGATGATGATTTATTGTTGAACTTACTGGGATTTACTTCTCACTATATTTCCATATCAAAATTTCACACTTAATATGGAAAGAAGTTCATACAATGGCAATGGCTATGACTATACTAGTCATTTATTAAAATTCATCTTCTTTTTTAAATACTAATTTTTTTTTATTTTCTTGATGCAGGTTTTCATCCTATCTAACATTCTCTTACTAATCTGAGCATAACTCTCTCAATTTAACTCTGATGTGGATCATCTTGGTGTCTATTTCAAGATAAAACAAGTATCTAAAACTATTATGTTGAACATTGTAGCGAAATATTAAGAAATAAAGGTGATATTACTACCTAAATATATAGGTTATTTCTTCTCGGATAGGTTCTGACCTCTACCAACTAATCGGACCATATCTACCTCATATGGACTCCAACTTGCGTGATTCCAGTGGCTAAATATCCGTGACACACATATCTATAATTCTTATGTTAACCATTTATTTTAATTCCATACAGATATGTCCCAGAAATTAAAATATAGAAGCTGTCCTAACATATTCTTCCCTGATGAACCATTTTCTAACCTTTGACCACTAATCAGCTCATTTCTTCGTCATATGGACTCCAAATTGAATGATTCCAGTGGCTAAAACTCCATGACACACATAGATATAATTCCTATGTTAACCATTTATTTTAATTCCGTAACGATAATTCCCAAAAATTAAAATACCGATGCTATCCTAACATATTCTTCCCTGATGAACCATTTTCTGACCTTTGACTACTATTCAACTCATATCTTCCTCATATGGACTCCAAATTGAATGATTCCAATGGCTAAAAATCCATGACACTCATAGCTATAATTCCAATGTTAACCACTTATTTTTATTCCCTAAAAATAATTCCCAGAAATTAAAACAGTGTAGCTATCCTAACAAATTCTTCCCTGATGAACCATTTTCTGACCTTGGTTTACTAATCGGATCATATCTACCTCATATGGACTCCAAATTGAATGATTCTAGTGGCTAAAAATCCGTGACACATATATCTTTAGTTCTTATGTTAACCATTTATTTTAATTCCCTTTAGATAATTCCCAGAAATTAAAACACAGAAGCTTAAAATTCTGCCACCCATAGCCATACCCATGCAGAACTATCTACACCAACCTAAGTATTCAAACATACATCACATGCAAGATCAATATGTAACATGATATAGCAACATCCATGACCAATCATCAAAGTTCTAAGATCAAAATCTAATATAAATGTTATAAGTTACAAATTGTCTAATATTTATGGAATAGGTAAAGAAAGAAAGGATATCCCTAATTATTTAGGTAATAAGGTTGGTAACTCTGAATAATGCCTTAATTTCATTCCCTACATGTGGTAGGATGGATCGAAATTCGGGGACCGAATTTCCTAAGAGGGAAAGAGTGTAACATCCCGTAATTTTTAGATATTTTCCTTAAAAATTCTTCACCTTACATATATGCATAGAAATTGTCTAATATTAATGGAATAGGTAAAGAAAGAAAACCTAAGAGGAAATATTAGAAATAAACACGCTAAAGAAAGGTGAAATTCTTAGTTAAAGAAAGATAAATTTTTGTGAAGTAAGTAAAGGTCTTAAAATTTCAAGAAGATCGGATTAGGGTAATTTTTCTTAATTTAAGAGCAAAAGTTACTAAGTTTAATATCTCCATCCATTAATTGGGCTTTAACCTATGGACACTTCATATAGAGATTTTCTACTTCACATGAATTTTTACCAAGCCAATAGGATAGCACAAGGAAGAAATAAAACATAAACTTGGACTAGGATATAGAAACTGAACCGGTAGCCCAAAAATCATGAAAATGTGACCAAGCCCATTATGAAAGCTAGAATTTTAACCAAAGTAAAGAAAATGGGCAAGAATGAGCCCAAACCCAAGAAGAAAAATAAAAATAAAAATAAAAATAAAGTGATGAAATAATGGTGTAATCAAGATTAGGTGACATGGCATTAAGACAAAAATTTAGCAAGTGGTGTGATTTTACATTCATCATTTTGGCAAGTGGCATAATAATACAAGGCTTTAGGACAAAAACATCTATATCCTACACTCATAATTTTAGCAAGTGGTATGACAAGACATAGCATTAGGACAAAACATCTCTATCCCACATAAATAATTTCAACCAAATAATGGAGATTGAAGGGCTAGAAATTTGCCACTTAAAAAGGCAACCTATCATAATTGATTAAGACAAAAGAAAAAGTAAATGAATCCCTAAATCAAAGGGACCTTGTCCCATATCTTAAGAACATATTATCATAATTTTCAAAATACAAATCTCCTTTTCCTATGCATATCTTGACTAAGGAAGAGGAAGACAAGAACATAAGTTGTTTGTTTTCCAAAAATTCAACAAAGTGTATCCTAATTGTGATAAGGTAGACCCATGATCATGCAAGGTGAATTATTTGGTGGTCTACATAAGAAAACCCACCCTTACAACATTATAATTTTGTCCAAGTGAGGGAGAGGAAAAATAGAAGCAAGGTAGAGTGAGGAAAGAAGATGAAGAAAGGAAGAAAGAGGAAGGAGAACTCTAGGAGACTAATTGCTCCAGGTAAGTTTAACAATATTTCTTTTTGAAGAAAACTTTTGAAACTTATAATATTTATATGAGATTTTGATCTTAGAACTTTTATGATTGGTCATGTTGTTGCTATATCATGTTACATATTGATCTTGCATGTGATGTAAGTTTGAATACTTAGGTTGGTGTAGATAGTTCTGCATGGGTATGGCTATGGGTGGCAGAAAATTAAGCTTCGGTGTTTTAATTTCTGGGAACAATCTATAAGGAAATAAAATAAATGGTTAACATAAGAATTATAGCTATGTGTGTCACGGATTCTTAGCCACCGAATCATTCAATTTGGAGTCCATATGTGGTAAATATGGTCCAATTAGTAAGCAAAGGTCAGAAAATGGTTCATCAAGGAAAAATATGTTAGCACAGCTTCTGTATTTTAATTTATGTGAATTATCTGTATGGAATTAAAATAAATGGTGAACATAAGAATTATAGCTATGTGTGTCATGGATTTTAATCCACTGGAATCATTCAATTTGGAGTCCATATAAGGAAGATATGTGCTGATTAGTAGTCAAAGGTCAGAAAATGGTTCATCAGGGAAGATTATGTTAGGGAAGCTTCTGTATTTTAATTTCTGAGAATTATCTGTATGGAATTAAAATAAATGGTTAACATAAGAATTATAGCTATGTGTGTCATGGATTTTTAGCCACTAGAATCATTCAATTTGGAGTCCATATGAGGAAGATATGAGCTTATTTGTAGTCAAAGATTAGAAAATGGTTAATCATGGAAGAATATGTTAGGACAACTTCTGTATTTTAATTTCTGAGAATTATCTGTATGATATTAAAATAAATGGTTAACATAAGAATTATAGATATGTGTGTCACAGATTTTTAGCCACTGGAATCACTCAATTTGGAGTCCATATGACGAAGATATGAGCTTATTTGTAATCAAAGATCAAAAAATGGTTAATCAGGGAAGAATATGTTAGGACAACTTCTGTATTTTAATTTCTGGGAATTATCTGTATGATATGAAAATAAATTGTTAACATAAGACTTATAGATATGTGTGTCACGGATTTTTAACCACTGGAATCACTTAATTTGGAGTCCATATGATGTAGATATGGTCTGATTAGTTAGTAAAGGTCAGAACCTATCCGAGAAGAAATAACCTATACATTTAGGGAGTAATATCACCTTTATTTCTTAATATTTCACTACAATGTTCAACATAATAGTTATAGATAATTGTTTTATCTTGAACTTGACATCAAGATCACCTACATCAGAGTTAAATTGTGGGAGTTATGCTCTGATTAGTAAGAGAAGGTTAGATGGGATGAAAACCTGCATCAAGAAAATAAAGAAATAAAATTAATATTTCAAAAAGAAGATGAATCTTAATAAATGACTAGTATAGCCATAGCCATTGCCATTGTATGAACTTCTTACCATCTTAATTGTGAAATTTTGACATGAAAATATTTTATAAAGTGATATTTGAAATGGTTATGTTCATGGCATGATTACCAATGATTTTTGGTAATAATTTTATTTTGATGAACATACTTGTTATTGAAAGCATATTTTTGGCTATAATTTTGAAAAGAAAAGAAATGAGTACGGTCACATGGCAATCCGTGTGGTGCACCAGTAGGGGACGCCCTACCAACGGTTATGATCAGGATAATGAGAAAAGAAAGAGAAAGTGAGCCATGTCGGACGGAGCGAGAAAAGCCCATACCGGAGAGTGGAGGATACACACCCTGACCGGGGTATCTTGAAATGAGAATAAGTTGATGGCCATCATATGATATTTTGAAAATAGTAAATCATATCATACATATCATTACAGTATGATTCTTATGTGCGTAGATATAATGCATTCATGTGATCAAAGATAATTTATGTAGTTTATGCAGCTGAACATGACGTGATGAGCTTTATTAATGATGATTTATTGTTGAACTTATTGGGATTTAATTCTCACTATATTTCCATATCATGTTCAGAAAATTAGTTATGCAGATTTTCTATAGCTCTGGCTTTTAGTGCACGTTGGATTGAGTTATTCTATGATGGGCAGATGCTAAATAAAATGTTTGTGAGCGAGTTGGCACAAATCCTGGTGAAGGTGCAACCACCCGCACCTGTATCTCCGGAATTGGTCAACCAAAATAAACAAGATGTAAATATCTATGTCTTTGATATGTTGCATGTATGTTTTGATTAATGACATGTATGTGAACTCAATATTGTATAATAATAAAGGAAAAAAAAGAGGTTGTTACATAATTGGCATCAGAGCAGGTCGATCCTAGATGGCTAGTGGGTGGTTGGTTATCTGAATCGATCTTATAGTATCTTGAGAATGTTGTGGTAGTGTTGTGTAGGGTATCAGTGATTTCATATAGGTTAGAAATTACTAGTGTTTCTTATCTATATGCCGAGGTGGTGTTATGACTGCTGTTAAATATATTTTTTTGAAACTAACTATTGGGCTTGATCACCTCAATAGCAGCATATATTTATTTTTTCCCACAGTAGGAAATGGCACCACCAAGGCGGAATCTGACAAACAATGCGGAGGAAATCTTGCACAACCTTGCCATAGCAATTCGAGAATTTGGTATTAATTTACTCCTTAGAACCCAACTAGTATCTATATCCCTATATTGAATGATATCGGTCGAATTGTTTTAAAAAAAATTAGTTACAAGACTTGTTAGACAAGGTATTTAAATACCCCAGTACTTTTATTTAGAGTGCTCTAGTTCTATCTGTGAAAAAGAAAGATGGATCACTATAACTATGCATAGATTATAGACAGTTGAATAAGGTGACAATGTAGAATAGAAACCCATTAGCTCGTATAGATTACCTGTTTGACCAGTTATAAGGTGTTCAATATTTTTCCACAAATAGATTTGGGATATGAGTAACATTAATTAAGGATAAGAGAAGAGGATGTAGGACTTATTATGGGCATTATGAGTTCTTGGTGATGCATTTAAATTGACAAATATTTTAGCTGCATTCATAGATTTAATGAATAGTAATTTGGTCATCCCTGGATCAATTTGTTATTATATATATTGATAATATAGTAGACTATTTCAAAAGTTTAGAGGATCATAAGCAACATTCAAAGATAGTTTTACCAACTCTAAAGGAGTATGGTTGATAAATATGGTATCCAAGTAGACTCTAAGAAAGTAAAAGTAGTACAATAATGGCTACGTTTTATTATATTTAAAGATTAAGATCCAAATCCAATTTACGCTTCTTGCGGTTATCTGTCGTCCATTCTATTTGAGTCATAGTTGGATCAGGTACATGAACATAGGCTTGTAAAGCATCAATCAACTCTTCAGCATTTGAAGCCGAGATGAGAATTTGTCGTGCTGAGTGTGGGATAAACCTCTGTTCCACAGCTTGATCTAGAAAAGATAACAGACCATCAAAGAAGTGATTAACATTTAACAAACCTATCGGTTTGTGATGCATATTCAGTTGTGCCCAAGAGACTATTTGGAAAATCTCCTCTAAAGTACCAAAACCACCTGGTAAGGCAATGAAGGCGTCAGCATTGCTCATCATTCTAGCCATGCGTTCATGCATGGAAGCTACCCTATATTCTTCCCCAATTGTTTTCCTTATGTTGCTGGATGTAGCTAGAGCAGTAGGAATAATACCTAGAACTTGGCATCCCCCTACATGTGCAGCTGTAGCCACACACCCCATTAACCCACAGTTACCTCCACCATACACTAAATGAATTTTTCTCCTAGCCAGCACCATACCCAGATTTTGTGCTGCTTTAACATACTCCTCATCTTTTCCAGGACTGGAATCACAAAAGACACAGATATTTCGAAACTGACGGAATGCGGTTCCCTCCATAATTTCTATCACCTTAACTTTGAGTATAGACAAAGATACTAATGTAAGTATTTATAGAACTCAGAGAAGGGCATATTTATAATAGCTATGCGAATAAGCCGGGTATTATTAGAACAACTATGTGAGTGATTGGTGGATATCAACTAAATTAAAGGTAAATAAATAAAAAAATTTAAAATGACGGCAAGCATGTATATGTACAGTAGTATGACTGTGACCCATATTAAGCACATAAAGAGCATAAGATAAGATATCACCAGAAATCTGTCTTTAATTTGTCTTTATCTTGTTGTCTTTGATGAAGCATTGATGTCTTGATTCTTGTAGAAAAGTTGTAGGTGATAGCCGTCATTGAAAAAAAAATGCAATCAAATGATTTATCTTGTATTCTCAATGTTTTTGCCAGTCGAATATCAGTATTATTAAGTCGACTAGCTATTTTGAGAAATTTTAATCTGGACTAGTTATTTTACAGTTGATTGATTACATCTATTTTGAAGCAATCAACTCCATCCTACTAGTTAACTACATATTCCTTGATTTTCACAGATTTTTATAAGCTCAGAAATGTTTCTTTTTCCATGTGATATCTTTCCACCGAATACCAATAGATTTAAAGTAGATTCTGACACATATATTCAAAATTTGCGGCCACCGATTTTTGCTGAAATCATAGATAGATTTTGTTTACAGATTTTCAAGAATTACAGCCACCGATTTTAATATTTTTCAATGCTTTGTCGAAATTTTTGACTTTTGCTTTTGGCACCATTCTCTATTATGCTTTTCATCTGTTTCACTCATTAACGGTTGGCATTAAATGCAAGGTTATTTTCCCTCATTACAATGAAAGATAATTTCTTTTCTTTGAAACTCGGTTATTATGGTGCCTAGGTTGTTAGTAGGTTAAAGTAATGAAAAGTTTGAAAAGAATGGACGGATGATGGTCTTATGATGTTTTGACGAATGTAATCAAGAGAATTAGTGGTGTTGAAGTTCTTTAGGAATAAAATATTGGAAGTAGGATTTAAGTTAGTCTTTGAACTCTTAATTTACAAATATAGAGAATATTCTGAGAACCATGTCCGAAAATAATGTAAGTGATCAAGATATTTGTGTTAAAGGATTATATCATGCTAAATTGAGTCTAGTATCGAGGATTTAAATTATGTTGGAATTGAGAATTAATGTATGAGTAATTGTTAGGAAAAATCTTCTTGAAATGATTGGGTGAATTAAATGGGATTGACATAAGCTAGAATGAGGTGCTTTTGGAGATGATAAAAGAAATAATTGAAATTTTTGACAATGAGTTTAATGGTGTAAATAAGTTGGTATAGAATTACTGTAATGAGGTAAGTTGGAATTATTATACATGTATCAATGGTACATAAATGTTATTAAAGGTTTGAAGGATTTAGTGCAATGTATGTTTAACATATTGATTAAAGGATTTGAGGATAAAAATAGATGATAGATTAAGACGATGATATTCAGAGGATGATATTGATATATGAAAAAAAAATGACTTGATAGAAGTTTAGAATAAGAAAAGATAGTTACCCAATATAAAGGTGAATATGTTCCTTTATGTGTGTGTTTTCTTATATTGACCCATAGATATATCCAGCCGGGCTAGAGGATATCAATTGAAGAACTTATGAGTGAAAGAAATCCATATGGATAAGTTATATGGCAAAATCACTCAAGTGAATAGACATATTAAAAAGTAAAGATGTTATACAGAAAGGATATCCCTAATTATTTAGGTAATAAGGTTGGTAACTCTGAATAATGCCTTAATTTCATTCCCTACATGTGGTAGGATGGATCGAAATTCGGGGACCGAATTTCCTAAGAGGGAAAGAGTGTAACATCCCGTAATTTTTAGATATTTTCCTTAAAAATTCTTCACCTTACATATATGCATAGAAATTGTCTAATATTAATGGAATAGGTAAAGAAAGAAAACCTAAGAGGAAATATTAGAAATAAACACGCTAAAGAAAGGTGAAATTCTTAGTTAAAGAAAGATAAATTTTTGTGAAGTAAGTAAAGGTCTTAAAATTTCAAGAAGATCGGATTAGGGTAATTTTTCTTAATTTAAGAGCAAAAGTTACTAAGTTTAGTATCTCCATCCATTAATTGGGCTTTAACCTATGGACACTTCATATAGAGATTTTCTACTTCACATGAATTTTTACCAAGCCAATAGGATAGCACAAGGAAGAAATAAAACATAAACTTGGACTAGGATATAGAAACTGAACCGGTAGCCCAAAAATCATGAAAATGTGACCAAGCCCATTATGAAAGCTAGAATTTTAACCAAAGTAAAGAAAATGGGCAAGAATGAGCCCAAACCCAAGAAGAAAAATAAAAATAAAAATAAAAATAAAGTGATGAAATAATGGTGTAATCAAGATTAGGTGACATGGCATTAAGACAAAAATTTAGCAAGTGGTGTGATTTTACATTCATCATTTTGGCAAGTGGCATAATAATACAAGGCTTTAGGACAAAAACATCTATATCCTACACTCATAATTTTAGCAAGTGGTATGACAAGACATAGCATTAGGACAAAACATCTCTATCCCACATAAATAATTTCAACCAAATAATGGAGATTGAAGGGCTAGAAATTTGCCACTTAAAAAGGCAACCTATCATAATTGATTAAGACAAAAGAAAAAGTAAATGAATCCCTAAATCAAAGGGACCTTGTCCCATATCTTAAGAACATATTATCATAATTTTCAAAATACAAATCTCCTCTTCCTATGCATATCTTGATTAAGGAAGAGGACAACAAGAACATCAGTTGTTTGTTTTCCCAAAATTCAACAAAGTGTATCCTAATTGTGATAAAGTAGACCCATGATAATGAAAGGTGAATTATTTGGGGGTCTATATAAGAAAATCCACCCTTACAACATTAGAATTTCGTCCAAGTGAGGGAGAGGAAAAATAGAAGAAAGGTAGAGTGAGGAAAGAAGAAGAAGAAAGGAAGAAAGAGGAAGGAGAACTCTAGGAGACTAAGTGCTCCAGGTAAGTTTAACAATATTTCTTTTTGAAGAAAACTTTTGAAACTTATAATATTTATATGAGATTTTGATCTTAGAACTTTTATGATTGGTCATGATGTTGCTATATCATGTTACATATTGATCTTGCATGTGATGTAAGTTTGAATACTTAGGTTGGTGTAGATAGTTCTGCATGGGTATGGCTATGATTGGTAGAATTTTAAGCTTTGGTGTTTTAATTTCTGGGAACAATCTATAAGGAATTAAAATAAATGATTAACATAAGAATTATAGCTATGTGTGTCGGGGATTTTTATCCACTGGAATAATTCATTTTGGAGTCCATATGTGGTAGATATGGTCCGATTAGTAAGCAAAGGTCAGAAAATGATTCATCAGGGAAGAATATGTTAGGACAGCTTCTGTATTTTAATTTCTGGGAATTATCTGTATGGAATTAAAATAAATGGTTAACATAAGAATTATAGCTATGTGTGTCATGGATTTAAGCCATTGGAATCATTCAATTTGGAGTCCATATGAGGAATATATGAGCTGATTAATAGTCAAAGGTCAAAAAATGGTTTATCAGGGAAGAATATGTTAGGACAGCTTCTGTATTTTAATTTCTGGAAATTATCTGTATGGAATTAAAATAAATGGTTAACATAAGAATTATCGCTATGTGTGTCATGGATTTTAAGCCACTGGAACCATTCAATTTCGAGTCCATATGAGGAAGATATGAGCTGATTTGTAGTCAAAGGTCAGAAAATGGTTCATCAGGGAAGATTATGTTAGGACAGCTTCTGTATTTCAATTTCTAGGAATTATCTGTATGTAATAAAAATAAAAGGTTAACATTAGAACTATATCTGTGTGTGTCATGGATTTTCAGCCACTGGAATCATTCAATTTGGAGTCCATATGAGGAAGATATAAGCTGATTAGTAGTCAAAGGTCAAAAAATGGTTCATCATGGAAGAATATGTTAGGATAGCTTTTGTATTTTAATATCTGGGAATTCTCTGTATGGTATTAAAATAAATGGTTAACATAAGAATTATAGATATGTGTGTCATGGATTTTTAGCAGCTGGAATCACTCAAGGTGGAGTCCATATGAGGTAGATATGGTCCGATTAGTAGGTAGATGTCAGAACCTATCCAAAAAGAAATAACCTGTACATTTAGGGAGTAATATCACCTTGATTTCTTAGTATTGCCCTACAATGTTCAACATAATAGTTTTAGATAATTGTTTTATCTTGAAATTGACACCTAGATCACCTACATCAGAGTTAAATTGAGGAAGTTATGCTCTGATTAGTAAGAAAAGGTTAGATAGGATGAAAACCTGCATCAAGAAAATAAAGAAATAAAATTAGTATTTAAAAAAGAAGATGAATCTTAATAAATGACTAGTATATCCATAGCCATTGCCATTGTATGAACTTCTTATCATCTTAAGTGTGAAATTTTGACATGGAAATATTTTATAAAGTGATATTTGAATTGGTTATATTCATGGCATGATTACCAATGATTTTTGGTAATAATTACATTTTGACGAACATACTTGTTATTGAAAGCATATTTTTGGCTATCATTGTGAAAAGAAAAGAAATGAGCACGGTCATATGGCAATCTATGTGGTGCACCAGTAGGGGACGCCCTACCAACGGTTATGATCATGATAATGAGAAAAGAAAGAGAAAGTGGGCCATGTCGGACGGAGCGAGAAAAGCCCGTACCGGAGAGTAGAGGATACTCACCCTGACCGGGGTAGCTTGAAATGGGAATAAGTTGATGGCCATCATATGATATTTTAAAAATAGTTAATTCTGTCATACATATCATTACAGTATGATTCTTATGTGTGTAGATATAATGCATTCATGTGACCAAAGATATTTTCTGTAGTTTATACTGCTGAACATGACGTGATGAGCAATATTGATGATGATTTATTGTTGAACTTACTGGGATTTAATTCTCACTATATTTCCATATCATGTTCATAACCGTTGGTAGGGCGTCCCCTACTGTTGCACCACACGGATTGCCATGTGACCGTTCTCATTTCTTTTCTTTTCACAACGATAGCCAAAAATATACTTTAAATAACAAGTATGTTCATCAAAATAGAATTATTACCAAAAATCATTGGTAATCATGCCATGAACATAACCATTTCAAATATCACTTTATAAAATATTTCCATGTCAAAATTTCACACTTAAGATTGTAAGAATTTCATACAATGACAACGGCTATGGCTATACTAGTCATTTATTAAGATTCATCTTCTTTTTTAAATACTAATTTTATTTCTTTATTTTCTTGATGCAGATTTTCATCCTATCTAACCTTCTCTTACTAATCAGACTATAACTCCCTCAATTTAACTCTGATGTAAGTGATCTTGGTGTCAATTTCAAAATAAAACATTATCTAAAACTATTATTTTGAACATTGTAGCGAAATATTAAGAAATCAAGGTGATATTACTGCCTAAATATATATGTTATTTCTTCTCGGATAGGTTCTGACGTCTACATACTAATCGGACCATATCTACCTCATATGGACTCCAACTTGAGTGATTCCAGTGGCTAAAAATTCATGACACACATATCTATAATTCTTATGATAACCATTTATTTAATTCCATACAGATAATTCCCAAAAATTAAAATATAAAAGCTGTCCTAACATAATCTTCCCTGATGAACCATTTTCTGACCTTTGACTACTAATCAGCTCATATCTTCCTCATATGGACTCCAAATTGAATGATTCCAGTGGCTTAAAATCCATGACACGAATAGATATAATTCTTAAGTTAAACATTTATTTTAATTCCATACAGATAATTCCCAGAAATTAAAATACAGAAGCTGTCCTAACATAATCTTCCCTGATGAACCATTTTCTGACCTTTGACTACTAATCAGCTCATATCTTCCTCATATGGACTCCAAATTGAATGATTCCAGTATCTTAAAATCCATGACACACATAGCTATAATTATTATGTTAACCGTTTATTTCAATTCCATACAGATAATTCCCAAAAATTAAAATACAAAAGCTGTCCTAACATAATCTTCCCTGATGAACCATTTTCTGACCTTTGACTACTAATCAGCTCCTATATTCCCCATATGGACTCCAAATTGAATGATTCCAGTGGTTTAAAATCCGTGACAGAAATAGCTATAATTCTTGTGTTAACCGTTTATTTTAATTCCATATAGATAATTCCCAGAAATTAAAATACAAAAGCTGTCCTAACATATTCTTCCCTGATGAACCATTTTCTGACCTTTGACTACTAGTCCGCTCCTATATTCCTCATATGGACTCCAAATTGAATGATTCTAGTGGCTTAAAATCCATGACACACATAGCTATAATTCGTATGTTAACCATGTATTTTAATTCCATTCAGATAATTCCCAGAAATTAAAATACAGAAGCTGTCCTAACATATTCTTCCCTGATGAACCATTTTCTGACCTTTGACTACTAATCAGCTCCTATATTCCCCATATGGACTCCAAATTGAATGATTCCAGTGGTTTAAAATCCGTGACAGAAATAGCTATAATTCTTGTGTTAACCATTTATTTTAATTCCATATAGATAATTCCCAGAAATTAAAATACAAAAGCTGTCCTAACATATTCTTCCCTGATGAACCATTTTCTGACCTTTGACTACTAGTCTGCTCCTATATTCCTCATATGGACTCCAAATTGAATGATTCTAGTGGCTTAAAATCCATGACACACATAGCTATAATTCGTATGTTAACCATGTATTTTAATTCCATTCAGATAATTCCCAGAAATTAAAATACAAAAGCTGTCCTAACATATTCTTCCCTGATGAACCATTTTCTGACCTATGACTACTAATCGGACCATATCTACCTCATATGGACTCCAAATTAAATTATTCCAGTGGCTTAAAATCTGTGACACATATATCTTTAATTCTAGTGTTAGCCATTTATTTTAATTCCACACAGATAATTCCCAAAAATTTAAACAACGATGCTTAAAATTCTGCCAACCATAGCCATACCCATGCAGAACTATCTACACCAACCTAAGTATTCAAACATATATCACATGCAAGATCAATATGTAACATGATATAGCAACATCATGACCAATCGTAGAAGTTCTAAGATCAAAATCTCATATAAATATTGTAAGTTTAACAATATTTCTTGCACTAAACAAATCAGGATTATACGAAACAAAATACTTACAACTCAGAGTCGGCAAAAGAGTTACTATGATAAGAGACATAGACCTCTAGCGTTTCAAGAAGGAGACCATGTATTTCTAAAACTTTTCCCGACTACTGGAGTTGGTAGGTCTCTCAAAACAAGAAAGCTAAGTCCGCGATTTTTGGGACCCTACCAAATTCTGGAGAAAGTAGGGACATCAGCATATCAAGTTGCTCTCGCACCTAATTTGTCGAACCTGCATAATGTTTTCCACGTATCAAAGCTGCGGAAGTATCTTCCAGATTCATCACATATAATACAGGATGAACCAATCTAAATAAAGGAGAACATGACATACCAGCTAGTACCTGCATCCATATTGGACACTGACGTGAAGCAACTGAGAAATAAAACCATTCCCCTAGTTAAGGTGTTATGGGAAGGTTTGACTCCGAAAGAAGCAACTTGGGAGCTGGAAGAAGTCATGAGGAAGAAATATCCGCAATTGTTCTTATAAGGTAATTTCTGAAATTTTGAGGACAAAATTTCTTTTAGGGGGAGAGAAATGTAACATCCCTAATTTCGTTTCTTTTATTGATAAAGGTACATAAAAAATTTAATTAAGGAAATAAAATTTATTAGACAATATTTTAGATATCTAAGGAAATATAGTCCTTAGAAATTCTTCACCTTATGTATATGCATAGAAAATGTTTCTAACATTAAGAGAACAAATAAAGAAGGAACACCTAATAGGAAATAAATTAGAAATAACATACTAAAGAGATGCAAAATTATTGGATAAGGAAGATAAATTTTTAGAAACAAGTAAAGGTCTTAAAATTTCAAGAACATTGAATTAGGGTAATTCTTCCTAATTCAAGAACTAGAGTTACTAAGTTAAAAATCTTTACCCATACATTGGGCTTTTACCTATGGACACTTCATCTAGAGTTTTTCCACTTCACATAAGTTTCTAGCAAGCCATTGGATAACCTAAGCAAGAAATAAAACATAGACTTGGACTAGGATATAGTAATTGGACCAATAGCCCAAAAATTATGAAAATGTGACCAAGCCCTCCAAGAAAGGTAGAATTTTATCCAAAGCAAAGAAAATAGGTAGGAATAAGCCCATAATGGGTAGAAATAAGCTCAAATCCAAGAGAAAAAATAAAATAAAATAAATTAGATGATGATATAATAATAATAATAAAGATTAGGTTACATGGCATTAAGAAAAAAATTTAGCAAGTGGTGTGATTCTACATTCATCATTTAGGCAAGTGGCATGATAATACAAGGTTTTAGGACAAAAACATCTATATCCTACACTCACAATTTTAGCAAGTGGTATGAAAATACATGGCATTAGGACAAAACTTTCCTATCCCACACAAATAATATCAACCAAATAATGGAGATTCAAGGGCTAGAAATTTGCCACCTAAAAAGGTAAACCCATCATACTTGTTTAAGACAAAAGAAAATGGAAATGAATCCTTAAATCAAAGGGACCTTGTCCCTTATCTTAAGAACGTATCATCATAATTTTCAAAATACAAATTTCCTTTTCCTATGCATATCTTGACTAAGGAAGAGGAAGACAAGAACATAAGTTGTTTGTTTTCCAAAAATTCAACAAAGTGTATCCTAATTGTGATAAGGTAGACCCATGATCATGAAAGGTGAATTATTTGGTGGTCTATATAAGAAAACCCAACCTTACAACATTAGAATTTCGTCCAAGTGAGGGAGAGGAAAAATAGAAGCAAGGTAGAGTGAGGAAAGGAGAGGAAGAAAGGAAGAAAGAGGAAGGAGAAGTCTAAGGGACTAAGTGCTCCAGGTAAGTTTAACAAAATTTCTTTTTGAAGAAAACTTTTGAAACTTATAATATTTATATGAGATTTTGATCTTAGAACTTTGATGATTGGTCATGGATGTTTCTATATCATGTTACATATTGATCTTGCATGTGATGTATGTTTGAATACTTAGGTTGGTGTAGATAGTTCTGCATGGTTATGGCTATGGGTGGCAGAATTTTTAGCTTCGGTGTTTTAATTTCTGGTAACAATATATAAGGAATTAAAATAAGTGGTTAACATATGAATTATAGATATGTGTGTAATGGATTTTTATCCACTGGAATAATTCAATTTAGAGTTCATACGAGGTCGATATGGTCCGATTAGTAAACAAAGGTCAGAAAATGGTTAATCAGGGAAGAATATGTTAGGATAGTTTCAGTGTTTTGATTTCTGGGAAACTTCTATAAGGAATTAAAATAAATGGTTAACATATTAATTATAGATATATGTGTCACGGATTTATATCCACTGGAATCACTTAATTTGGAATTCTTATGAGGGAGATATGGACAGATTAGTAGGTAGAGGTCAAAACCTACCCGAGAAGACATAACCTGTACATTGAGGGAGTAATATCACCAATATTTATTACTATTTTGCTGATATGATTAACATAATAGTTTTAGATAATTGTCTGAGATTTCCATATACCCAAAAATCAACTCAATTGGAGTTAAAAAGAGAGAGTTATGCTCTGATTAGTGAGCAAAGGTCGCAGAGCACGGCCAGGACGTGTTCTGGGTGGTTCAAGCACGGGCTAGCAGTGTTCGGGGCTGTTTTTGAGTTCATTTGAAGTATTTTTAAAGCATGGCCGTGTCCTGGAACATGGACAGACCGTGTTGGAAGCTGGTTAAGCCTATTTTTAACATTTTTCTACCCTAGACGAACCTCATCAACTATAGGGTAATAGTAGAAATCAAATTGGAGAACAATGCTCTATAAATTTGTAAGAACATGTGTTGGAAATGATATAAATAAGAAGAAAATTACTAAAGGCCAAGCATAAAGAGAAGGTTAGATATGATGAAAACCTGCATCAAGAAAATAAAGAAATAAAATTAATATTTAAAAAAGAAGACAAATCTAATAATTGAAAATAATAAATGACTAGTATATGCCATAACCATTGCCATTGTTTGAACTTCTTACCATCTTAAGTGTGAAATTCTGACATGAAAATATTTTATAAAGTGATATTTGAAATGGTTATGTTCATGGCATGATTACCAATGATTTATGGTAATAGTTATATTTTGATGAACATACTTGTTATTGAAAGCATATTTTTGGCTATCATTGTGAAAAGAAAAGAAATGAGCACGGTCACATGGCAATCCGTGTGGTGCACCAGTAGGGGACGCCCTACCAACGGTTATGATCATGATAATGAGAAAAGAAAGAGAAAGTGGGCCATGTCGGACGGAGCGAGAAAAGCCCGTACCGGAGAGTAGAGGATACTCACCCTGACGGGGGTAGCTTGAAATGAGAATACGTTGATGGCCATCATATGATATTTTAAAAATAGTTAATCCTGTCATACATATCATTACAATATGATTCTTATGTGCATAGATATAATGCATTATGTGACCAAAGATATTTTCTGTAGTTTATACAGCTGAACATGACGTGATGAGCTATATTGATGATAATTTATTGTTGAACTTACTGGAATTTAACTCACTATATTTTCATATCATGTTCAGAAAATTAGTTATGCAAATTTTTCTATAGGTCTGGATTTTAGTGCACGTTGGATCGAATACTTTATGTTTGGCAGATCCCAGAAGCAAATAAAATATTTGTGGTCAAGTTGGCTTAGATCCCGGTGAAGGTGCAACCACCCGCACCTGTTTCTCCGGAATTGGTCAACCAGAATAAATAAGATGTAGATTTTATGTGTTTGATATGTTGTACGTATGTTTTGATTAATGACATGTATGTTAACTCTGTATTGTATAAAATTAAATAAACGTTATATTGAGTTAAGTTGTAACGACGTAAAAACTTCATGGTATTTTTTTTTTTAAAAAAAAGGTAAGAAGTTCAAACAATGGCAATGGCAATGGCTATACTAGTCATTTATTAAGATTCATCTTATTTTTAAATACTAATTTTATTTCTTTATTTTCTTGATGCAGGTTTTCATCCTATCTAACCTTCTCTTACTAATCTGAGCATAAATCCCTCAATTTAACTCTGATGTAGGGGATCTTGGTGTCAATTTCAAGTTAAAACAATTATCTAAAACTATTATGTTGAACATTGTAGCAAAATATTAAGAAATCAAGGTGATATTACTCCCTAAATGGTTAACAAAAGAATTCTAGCTATGTGTGTCATGGATTTAAGACACTGGAATCATTCAATTTGGAGTCCATATGAGGAATATATGAGCTGATTAGTAGTCAAAGGTCAGAAAATGGTTCATCAGGGAAGATTATCTTAAGATAGCTTCTGTATTTTAATTTTTAAGAATTATCTGTATGGAATTAAAATAAATGGTTAACATAAGAATTATATCTATGTGTGTCATGGAGTTTTAGCCACTGGAATCATTCAATTTGGAGTCCATATGAGGAAGATATGAGCCTATTAGTAGTCAAAGGTCAGAAAATGGTTCATCAGGGAAGAATATGTTAGGACAGCTTCAGTATTATAATCTCTGGGAAATCTCTGTATGGAATTAAAATAAATAGTTAACATAAGAATTATATATATGTGTGTCACGGATTTGTAGCCACTAGAATCATTCAATTTAGAGTCCATATGAGGTAGATATGGTCCGATTAGTAGTCAAAGGTCAGAAAATGGTTCATCAGGGAAGAATATGTTAGGACAGCTTCTGTATTTTAATTTCTGGGAATTATCTGTATGGAATTGAAATAAAAGGTTAACATACGAATTCTAGCTATGTGTGTCATGGATTTGAAGCCACTGGAATCATTCAATTTGGAGTCCATATGAGGAATATATAAGCTGATTAGTAGTCAAAGGTCAGAAAACGGTTCATCAGGGAAGATTATGTTAGGACAGCTTCTGTATTTTAATTTCTGGAAATTATCTGTATGGAATTAAATTAAATGGCTAACATAAGAATTATAGCTATGTGTGTCGTGGATTTTTAGCCACAGGAAGCATTCAATTTGGAGTCTATATGAGGAAGATATGAGCTCATTAGTGTCAAAGGTCAGAAAATGGTTAATCAGGGAAGAATATGTTAGGACAGCTTCTGTATTTTAATTTTTGAGAATTATCTATATGGAAATAAATTAAATGGTTAACATAAGAATTATAGATATGTGTGTCATGGATTGGTACCCACTGGAATCATTCAATTTGGAGTCCATATGAGGTAGATATGGTCTGATTTGTAGTCAAAGGTCAGAAAATGGTTCATTAGTGAAGAATATGTTAGGACAGCTTCAGTATTTTAATTTCTGGGAATTATCTGTATGGAATTAAAATAAATGGTTAACATAAGAATTATAGCTCTTTGTGTCATGGATTTTAAGCCACTGTAATCATTCAATTTGGAGTCCATATGAGGAACATATGAGCTTATTAGTAGTCAATGGTCAGAAAATGGTTCATCAGGGAAGATTATGTTAGGATAGCTTCTGTATTTTTATTTTTGGGACTTATCTGTATCGAATTAAAATAAATGGTTAACATAAGAATTATAGCTATGTGTGTTATGGATTTTTCACCACTAGAATAATTCAATTTAGAGTCCATATGAAGAAGATATGAGCTTATTAGTAGTCAAAGGTCAGAAAATGGTTCATCAGGGAATAACATGTTAGGATAGCTTTTGTATTTTAATTTTCGGGAATTATTATTATGGAATTAAAATAAATGGTTAACATAAGAATTATAGATATATGTGTGACGGATTTTTAGCCACCAAAATCACTCAAGTTGGAGTCCGTATGAGGTAGATATGGTCCGATTAGTTGGTAGATATCAGAATCTATCCGAGAAGAAATAACCTATAAATTTAGGGAGTAATATCACCTTGATTTCTTTATATTTCACTACATTGTTCAAAATAATAGTTTTAGATCATTTTTTTTATCTTGAAATTGACACCAAGATCACCTACATCAGAGTTAAATTGAGGGAGTTATGCTCTGATTAGTAAGAGAAAGTTAGATAGGATGAAAACCTGCATCAAGAAAATAAAGAAATAAAATTATCATTTAAAAATGAAGATGAATCTTAATAAATGACAAGTATAGCCATTGCCATTTCCATTTCACTATTCGTATGTGTGTCATGGATTTTTAGCCACTGGAATCATTCCATTTGGAGTCCATATGTGGTAGATATGGTTCGATTAGTAAGCCAATGTCAGAAAATGGTTCATCAGGGAAGAATATGTTAGGATAGCTTCTGTGTTTTAATTTCTAGGAATTATCTGTGTGGAATTAAAATACATGGTTAACATAAGAATTCTTGCTATGTGTGTCATGGATTTAAGCCACTGGAATCATTCAATTTGGAGTCCATATGAGGAATATATGAGCTGATTAGTAGTCAAAGGTCAGAAAATGGTTCATCAGGGAAGAATATGTTAGGACAGCTTTTGTATTTTTATTTATGGAAATTATCTGTACGGAATTAATATAAATGGTTAACGTAAGAATTATAGCTATGTGGGTCATGGATTTTAAGCCACTATAATCATTCAATTTGGAGTCCATATGAGGAAGATATGAGCTGATTAGTAGTCAAAAGTCAGATAATGGTTCATCAGGGAAGATTATGTTAGGACAGCTTCTGTATTTTAATTTTTGAGAATCATATGAATGGAATTAAAATAAATAGTTAACATAAGAATTATAGCTATGTGTGTCATGGATTTTCAGCCACTGGCATCATTCAATTTGGAGTCCATATGAGGAAGATATGAACTTATTAGTAGTCAAAGGTTAGAAAATGGTTCATCAGGGAAGAATATGTTAGGACAGCTTCTGTTTTTTAATTTCTGGGAATTATCTGTATGGTATTAAAATAAATGGTTAACATAAGAATTATAGATATGTGTGTCACGGATTTTTAGCAACTAGAATCACTCAAGTTGGAGTCCATATGAGGTAGATATAGTCCGATTAGTTGGTTGAGGTCAGAACCTATCTAAGAATATATAACCTATACATTTAGGGAGTAATATCACCTTGATTTCTAAATATTTCGCTACAATGTTCAACATAATAGTTTTAGATAATTGTTTTATCTTGAAATTGACCCCAAGATCACCTACATCAGAGTTAAATTGAGGGAGTTATGCTCTGATTTGTAAGAGAAGGTTAGATAGGATGAAAACCTGCATAATGAAAATAAAGAAATAAAATTAGTATTTAAAAAAAGAAGATGAATCTTAATAAATGACTGGTATAGCCATAGCCATTGCCATTGTATGAACTTCTTACCATCTTAAGTGTGAAATTTTGACATGGAAATATTTTATAAAATGATATTTGAAATAGTTATGTTCATGGCATGATTACCAATGATTTTTGGTAATAGTTATATTTTGATGAACATACTTGTTATTGAAAGCATATTTTTGGTTACCATTGTGAAAAGAAAAGAAATGAGCACAGTCACATGGCAATCCGTGTGGTGCCCCAGTAGGGGACGCCCTACCAATGGTTATGATTGGCAGATCCTAAATAAAATGTTTGTGGGTGAGTTGGCACAGATCCCTGTGAAGGTGCAACCACCCGCACCTGTATCTCCGAAATTGGTCAACCAAAATAAACAAGATGTAAATATCTATCTCTTTGATATGTTGCATGTATGTTTTGATTAATCACATGTATGTTAACTCAATATTGTATAATAATAAAGGAAAAAAAAAGAGGTTGTTACATAATTGGTATCAGAGCACGTCATTAATCAAAACGTACATGCAACATATCAAAAACATAGATATTTACATCTTGTTTATTTTGGTTGACCAATTTCGGAGATACAGGTGCGGGTGGTTGCACCTTCACCGGGATCTGAGCCAACTCGACCACAAACATCTTATTTGATTCTGAGATCTGCCCAACATAAAGTAACTCGATCCGATGTGCAATAAAATCCAGAGCCATAGAAAAAGCTGCATAACTAATTTGCTGAACATGATATGGAAATATAGTGAGAATTAAGTCCCAGTAAGTTGAACAATAAATCGTCATCAATAAAGCTCATCACGTCATGTTCAGCTGTATAAACTACAGAAAATATCTTTGGTCACAAGAATGCATTCTATCTACGCACATAAGAATCATACTGTAATGATATGTATGATAGGATTAACTATTTTCAAAATATCATATGATGGCCATCAACTTATTCTCACTTCAAGCTACCCCGGTCAGGGTGAGTATCCTCTACTCTCCGGTACGGGCTTTTCTCGCTCCGTCCGACATGGCCTACTTTCTCTTTCTTTTCTCATTATCATGATCATAACAGTTGGTAGGGCGTCCCCTACTAGTGCACCACACGGATTGACATGTGACTGTGCTCAATTCTTTTCTTTTCACAATGATAGCCAAAAATATGTTTTCAATAACAAGTATGTTCATCAAAATATAACTATTACCATAAATCATTGGTAATCATGCCATGAACATAACCATTTCAAATAACACTTTATAAAATATTTCCATGTCAGAATTTCACACTTAAGATGGTAAGAAGTTCATACAATGGCAATGGCTATGGCTATACTACCCATTTATTAAGATTCGTCTTCTTTTTAAATACTAATTTTATTTCTTTATTTTCTTTATGCAGGTTTTCATCCTATTTAACCTTCTCTTACTAATCAGAGCATAACTCCCTCAATTTAACTCTGATGTAAGTGATCTTGGTGTCAATTTCAAGATAAAACAATTATCGAAAACTATTATGTTAAACATTGTAGCAAAATATTAAGAAATCAAGGTGATATTACTCCCTAAATGTATAGGTTATTTCTTCTCGGATAGGTTCTGACCTCTACCTACTAATCGGACCATATCTACCTCATATGGACTCTAACTTGAGTGATTCCAGAGGCTAAAAATCCGTGACACACATATCTATAATTCTTATGCTAACCAGTTATTTTAATTCCATACAAATAATTCCCAAAAATTAAAATACAGAAGCTGTCCTAACATATTCTTCCCTGATGAACCATTTTCTGACCTTTGCCTACAAATAAGCTCATATCTTCCTCATATGGACTCCAAATTAAATGATTCCAGTGGCTAAAAATCCATGACACCCATAGCTATAATTCTTATGTTAGCAAATTATTTTAATTCCATACAGATAATTCCCAGAAATTAAAATACAGAAGCTGTCCTAACATATTCTTCCCTGATAAACCATTTTCTGACCTTTGACTACTAATCAGCTCATATCTTCCTCATATGGACTCCAAATTGAATGATTCCAGTGGCTACAAATCCTTGACACACATAGCTATAATTCTTATGTTAACTATTTATTTGAATTCCCTACAAATAATTCCTAGAAATTAAAATACAAAACCTGTCCTAACATATTCTTCCTTGTTGAACCATTTTTTGACCTTTGACTACTAATTGGACCATATCTACCTCATATGGACTCCAAATTGAATGATTCCAGTTGCCAAAAATCCATGACACATATGGCTATAATTCCTATGGTGACCATTTATTTTAATTCCCTACAGATAATTCCCAGAAATTAAAATACAGAAGCTATCCTAACATATTCTCCCCTAATGAACCATTTTCTGACCTTTGACAACTATTCGGACCATATCTACTTCATATGGACTCCAAATTGAATGATTACAGTGGATAAAAATCCATGACACACATAGCTATAATTCGTATGTTAACCATTTATTTTAACTCCCTACAGATAATTCCCTGAAATTAAAATACAGAAGTTGTCCTAACATATTCTTCCCTGATGAAACATTTTCTGACCTTTGCTTACTAATCAGACAATATCTACCACATATGGACTCCACATTGAATGATTCTAGTAAATACAAATCCGTGACACATATATCTTTAATTCTTATGTTAACCATTTTTTTTAATTCCATATAGACTTTTCCCAGAAATTAAAACACCAAAGTTTAAAATTCTGCCACCCATAGTCATACCCATGCAGAACTATCTACACCAACCTAAGTATTCAAACATACATCACATGCAAGATCAATATGTAACATGATATAGCAACATCATCACCAATCATAAAAGTTCTAAGATCAAAATCTCATATAAATATTATAAGTTTCAAAAGTTTTCTTCAAAAAGAAATATTGTTAAACTTACCTGGAGCACTTAGTCTCCTTCCTCTTTCTTCCTTTCTTCCTCTGCTTTTCTCACTCTACCTTGCTTCTATTTTTCCTCTCCCTCACTTGGACGAAATTCTAATGTTGTAAGGGTGGGTTTTCTTATATAGACCACCAAATAATTCACCTTTCATGATCATGGGTCTACCTTATCAAAATTTGGATACACTTTGTTGAATTTTTGGAAAACAAAAAACTTATGTTCTTGTCTTCCTCTTCCTTAGTCAAGATATGCATAGGAAAAGGAGATTTGTATTTTGAAAATTATGATGATATGTCCTTAAGATAAGGGACAAGGTCCCTTTGATTTAGGGATTCATTTCCATTTTCTTTTGTCTTAAACAATTATGAAAGGTTTGCCTTTTGAGGTGGCAAATTTCTAGCCCTTGAATCTCCATTATTTGGTTTATATTATTTGTGTGGGATATGAATGTTTTGTCCTAATACCATGTATTGTCATACCACTTGCTAAAATTATGAGTGTAGGATATAGATGTTTTTGTCCTAAAGCCTTGTATTATTATGCCACTTGCCAAAATGATGAATGTAGAATCACACCACTTGCTAAATTTTTGTCTTAATGCCATGTAACCTAATGTTTATTATTATTACATTATTATATCATCACCTAATTTATTTTATTTTATTTTTCCTCTTGGATTTGGGCTTAGTCCTACCCATTATGGGCTTATTCCTACCCATTTTCTTTGCTTTGGATAAAATTCTGCCTTTCTTGGAGGGCTTGGTCACATTTTCATAATTTTTGGGCTATTGGTCCAATTACTATATCCTAGTCCAAGTTTATGTTTTATTTCTTGCTTAGGTTATCCAATGGGCTTGCTAGAAACTTATATGAAGTGGAAAAACTCTACATGATGTGTCCATAGGTAAAAGCCCAATGTATGGGTAAATGTTTTAAACTTAGTAACTCTAGTTCTTGAATTAGGAAAAATTACCCTAATCCAATGTTTTTGAAATTTTAAGACCTTTACTTGTTTCTAAAAATTTATCTTCCTTATCCAAGAATTTTGCATCTCTTTAGTATGTTATTTCTAATTTATGTTTTTCCTATTAGGTTTTCCCTCTTTATTTGTTCTCTTAATGGTAGAAACATTTTCCATGCATATACATAAGGTGAAGAATTTCTAAGGATTATATTTCCTTAGATATCTAAAATATTGTCTAATAAACTTTATTTCCTTAATTAAATTATTAATAAAAGAAACGAAATTCGGGATGTTACATTCTTCCCCCCTTAAGAAATTCGGTCCCCAAATTTCAATTTATGCTACCACATGTAGGGAATGAAATTAAGGCATTATTTAGAGTTACCAAGCTTATTACCTAAATAATTAGGGATATCTTTTCTGTATAACATCTTTATTTTTTAATATGTCCATTCACTTGAGTGATTTTACCATATAACTTAACCATAAGGATTTCTTTCACTCATAAGTTCTTCAATTGATATCCTCTAGCTCGCCTGGATATATCTATGGGTCGATATAAGAAAACACACACATAAAGGAACATATTCACCTTCATATTGGGTAACTATCTTTTCTTATTCTAAATTTCTATCAAGTCATTTTTTTTTCATATATCAATATCATCCCCGGAATATCATCGTCTTAATCTATAAAGAATTAAAATAAATGATTAACATATTGATACCAATTATGTAACAACCTCTCTTTTTTTTCTTTATTATTATACAATATTGAGTTCACATACATGTCATTAATCAAAACATACATGCAACATATCAAAGACATAGATATTTACATCTTGCTTATTTTGGTTGACCAATTCCGAAGATACAGGTGCGGGTGGTTGCACCTTCACCGGGATCTGTACCAACTCGCTCACAAACATTATATTTAGGATCTGCCCATCATAGAATAACTCGATCCAACGTGCACTAAAAGCCAGAGCTATAGAAAATCTGCATAACTAATTTTCTGAACATGATATGAAAATATAGTGAGAATTAAATCCCAGTAAGTTCAACAACAAATCATCATCAATAAAGCTCATCACGTCATGTTCAGCTGTATAAACTACATAAAATAGCTTTGGTCATATGAATGCATTATATCTACGCACATAAGAATCATACTATAATGATATGCATGACAGGATTTACTATTTTCAAAATATCATATGATGGCCATCAACTTATTCTTATTTCAAGCTTCCCCGGTCAGGGCGAGTATCCTCTACTCTCCAGTACGGGCTTTTCTCGCTCCGTCCGACATGGCCCACTTTCTCTTTCTTTTCTCATTATCATGATCATAACCGTTGGTAGGGCGTCCCCTACTGTTGCACCACACGAATTGCCATGTGATCGTGCTCATTTCTTTTCTTTTCACAATGATAGCCAAAAATATGCTTTCAATAACAAGTATGTTCATCAAAATATAATTATTACCAAAAATCATTGGTAATCATGCCATGAACATAACCATTTCAAATATCACTTTATAAAATATTTCCATGTCAAAATTTCACACTTAAGATGGTAAGAAGTTCATACAATGGCAATGGCTATGGCTATACGAGTCATTTATTATTTTCATTTATAAGATTCATCTTCTTTTTTAAATATTAATTTTATTTTTTTATTTTCTTGATGCAGGTTTTCATCCTATCTAACCTTCTCTTACTAATCAGAGCATAACTCCTTCAATTTAACTCCGATATAGGTGATCTTAGTGTCAATTTCAAGATAAAACAATTATCTAAACTTACCATGTTGAATAGTTTAGCGAAATATTAAAAAATCAAGGTGATATTACTCCTTCAAAGTACAGGATAGTTCCTCTCGGATAGGTTCTGACCTTTACCTACTAATCTATCCATATCTCCCTCATACAAATTCCACATTAAGTTATTCCAGTGGTTAAAACTCCGTGAAACATATATCTATAATTCATATGTTAACCATTTATTTTAATTCTTTATAGATGGTTCCCAGAAATTAAAATACCAAAGCTATCCTAACATATTCTTCCCTGATGAACCATTTTCTGACCTTTGCTTACTAATCGGACCATATCTACCTCATATGGACTCCAAATTGAATGATTCCAGTTGCTACACATCCTTGACACATATATCTTTAATTTGTATGTTAACCATTTATTTAAATTCCATACAGATAATTCCTAGAACATAAACTACCGAAGCTATCCTAACATATTCTTCCCTGATGACCCATTTTCTGACCATTGACTACTAATTTGCTCAAATCTTCCTCATATGGACACCAAATTGAATTATTCCAGTGGCTAAAAATCCGTGACACATATATCTTTAATTCCTAGGTTAACCATTTATTTTAATTCCGTACAGATAATTCTCAGAAATTGAAACACAGAAGCTTAAAATTCTGCCACCCATAGCCAAACACAGAAGCTTAAAATTCTTAAACTTACCTGGAGCACTTAGTCTCCTAGAGTTCTCCTTCCTCTTTCTTCCTTTCTTCCTCTCCTTTCCTCACTCTACCTTGCTTCTATTTTTCCTCTCCCTCACTTGGACGAAATTCTAATGTTGTAAGGGTGGGTTTTCTTATATAGACCACCAAATAATTCACCTTTCATGATCATGGGTCTACCTTATCACAATTAGGATACACTTTGTTGAATTTTTTGAAAACAAACAACTTATGTTCTTGTCTTCCTCTTCCTTAGTCAAGATATGCATAGGAAAAGGAGATTTGTATTTGAAAATTAAATAAATGTTATATTGAGTTAAGTTGTAAAGAGGTAATAACTTCATGGTATTTTTTTTTAAAAAAAAAAATTGATACTTAAATGGAGTTGTTACATAATTGGTGTCAGAGCAGGTCAATCCTAGATGCCCAGTGGGAGGATGGTTATCTGAATCGATCTTAAAGTGTCTTGAGTATGTTGTGGTTGTGCTGTGTAGGGGATCAGTGACTCATATAGGTAAGAAATTACTAGTGTTTCTTATCTATATGCCGAGGTGGTGTTATGACTGCTGTTAAATATTTTTTTAAACTAACTATTAGCCTTGATCACCTCAATAGCAGCATAAATTTATTTTTTCCCACAGTAGGAAATGGCACCACCAAGGAGGAATTCGGTAAACAATGCGGAGGAAACCCTACACAACCTTGCCATGGCAATTTGAGAATTTGATATTGATTTACTCCTTAGAACCCAACTAGTATCTATATCTTTATATAGAATGATATCGATTGAATTTTAAAAAAAAATTTAGTTACAAGACTTGTTAGACAAGGGATTTAAATGCCCTAGTACTTTTATTTGGAGTGCTCTAGTTCGATTTGTGAAAAAGAAAGATGGATCGCTATGACTATGCATAGATTATAGACAGTTGAATAAGGTGACAATGTAGAATAGAAACCCATTAGCTCGTATAGATTACCCATTTGACCAGTTATAAGGTGTTCAATATTTTTCCACAAATAGATTTGGGATATGAGTAACATTAATTAAGGATAAGAGAAGAGGATGTAGGACTTATTATGGGCATTATGAGTTCTTGGTGATGCATTTAAATTGACAAATCTTTAGCTGCATTCATAGATTTAATGAATAGTAATTAGGTCATCCTTGGAACAATTTGTTATTATATATATGGATGATATACTAGAATATTTCAAAAGTTCAGAGGATCATAAGCAACATTCAAAGATAGTTTTACCAACTCTAAAGGAGTATGGTTGGTAAATATGGTATCCAAGTAGACTCTAAGAAAGTAAAAGTAGTACAAAAATAGCTACATTTTACTACATTTAAAGATGAAGATCCAAATCCAATTTACGCTTCCTGCGGTTATCTACCGTCCATTCTATTTGAGTAATAGTTGGGTCAGGTACATGAACATAGGCTTGTAAAGCATCAATCAACTCTTCAGCATTTGAAGTTGAGATGAGAATTCGTCGTGCTGAGTGTGGGATAAACCTCTTTTCCACAGCTCGATCTAGAAAAGACAACAAACCATCAAAGAAGTGATTAACATTTAACAAACCTATCGGTTTGTGATGCATATTTAGTTGTGCCCAAGAGAATATTTGGAAAACCTCCTCTAAAGTTCCAAAACCACCTGGTAAGGCAATGAAGGTGTCAGCATTGCTCACCATTCTAGCCATGCGTTCATGCATGGAAGCTATCTTATCTTCTTCCCCAATTGTCTTCCCTATGTTGCTGGATGTAGCTAGAGCTGTAGGAATAATACCTAGAACTGGGCATCCCCCTACATGTGCAGCTGTAGCCACACACCCCATTAACCCACAGTTACCTCCACCATACACTAAATGAATTTTTCTCCTAGCCAGCACCATACCCAGATTTTGTGCTGCTTTAACATATTCCCCATCTTTTCCAGGACTGGAACCACAAAAGACACAGATATTTCGAAACTGACGGAATGCGGTTCCCTCCATAATTTCTATCACCTTAACTCTGAGTATGAAGATAAAGATACTAATGTAAGCATTTATAGAACTCAGAGAAGGGCATATTTATAATAGTTATGCGAATAGGCCGGGTATTATTAGAACAACTATGTGAGTGAGTGGTGGATATCAGCAGAATTAAAGGTAAAAAAAGAAGAGTAAAAATGCAATCAAATGATTTATTTTGTATTCTCAATGTTTTTGCCAGTCGACTATCAGTATTATTAAGTCGACTAGTTATTTTGAGAAATTTTAATTTGGACTGGTTATTTTACAGTTGATTGATTACATCTATTTTGAAGCAATCAACTGTATCCTACCAGTTAACTACATATTCTTTGATTTTCACAGACTTTTATAAGCTCAGAAATGTTTCTTTTTCCATGTGATATCTTCCACCAAATACCAATAGATTTAAAGTAGATTCTGACACATATATTCAAAATTTCCGGCCATCGATTTTTGCTGAAATCATAGATAGATTTTGTTTACAGATTTTCAAGAATTACGGCCACCGATTTGAATATTATTCAATGCTTTGTCGAAATTTTTGACTTTCGTTCCGATCTTCTTGAAATTTTAAGACCTTTACTTACTTCACAAAAATTTATCTTTCTTTTTTAAACACTAAGTTTAGTATCTCCACCCGTAATTGGGCTTTAACCTATGGACACTTCATATAGAGTTTTTCTACTTCACATGAATTTTTAGCAAGACAATAGGATTGCCCAAGGAAGAAATAAAACATAGACTTAGACTAGGATATAGAAATTGGATCAGTAGCCCAAAAATCATGAAAATGTGACCAAGCCCATTATGAAAGGTAGAATTTTAACCAAAGTAAAGAAAATGGGCAAGAATGAGCCCAAACCCAAGAGCAAAAATAAAAATAAAAAAAAAATTAAAGTGATGAAATAATGGTGTAATCAAGATTATGTGACATGGCATTAAGAAAAAATTTTAGCAAGTGGTGTGATTCTACATTCATCATTTTGGCAAGTGGCATAATAATACAAGGCTTTAGGACAAAAGCATCTATATCCTACACTCATAATTTTAGCAAGTGGTATGATAAGACATAGCATTATGACAAAACATCTCTATCCGACATAAATAATTTTAACCAAATAATGGAGATTGAAGGGCTAGAAATTTGCCACTTAAAAAGGCAACCTATCATAATTGATTAAGACAAAAAGAAAAAAAATAAATAAATCACTAAATCAAAGGGACCTTGTCCCTTATCTTATGAACATATCATCATAATTTTCGAAATACAATTCTCCTTTTCCTATGCATATCTTGACTAAGGAAGAGGAAGACAAGAACATAAGTTGTTTGTTTTCCAAAAATTCAACAAAGTGTATCCTAATTGTGATAAGGTAGACCCATGATCATGAAAGGTGAATTATTTGGTGGACTATATAAGGAAACCCGCCCTTACAACATTAGAATTTCGTCCAAGTGAGGGAGAGGCAAAAATAGAAGCAAGGTAGAGTGAGGAAACGAGAGGAAGAAAGGAAGAAAGAGGAAGGAAAAGTCTAGGAGACTAAGTGCTACAGGTAAGTTTAACAATATTTCTTTTTGAAGAAAACTTTTGAAACTTATAATATTTATATGAGATTTTGATCTTAGAACTTTGATGATTGGTCATGGATGTTGCTATATCATGTTACATATTGATCTTGCATGTGATGTATGTTTGAATACTTCGGTTGGTGAAGATAGTTCTGCATGGGTATGGCTATGGTTGGCAGAATTTTAAGCTTCGGTATTTTAATTTCTGGGAACAATCTATAAGGAACTTAAATAAATGGTTAGCATAAGAATTGAAGATATATGTGTCACGGATTTTTACCCACTGGAAGCATTCAATTGGGAGTCCATATGAGGTAGCCAGGGTCTGATTAGTAGTCAAAGGTCAGAAAATGGGTCATTAGGGAAGAATATGTTAGGATAGCTTTTCTATTTCAATTTTGGGAATTATCTGTATGGAATTAAAATAAATGGTTAACATAGGAATTAAAGATATATGTGTCACGAATTTTTAGCCACTGGAATCATTCCATTTGGAGTCCATATGAGGAAGATTTAAGCAAATTAGTAGTCAAAGGTCAGAAAAATGGGTCATCAGGGAAGAATATGTTAGGATAGCTTCGGTATTTTAAGTTTTGGGAATTATCTGTTGGGAATTTAAGTAAATGGTTAAGAATTAAAGAGATATGTGTCAAGGATGTGTAGCCACTAGAATCATGCAATTTGGAGTCCATATGAGGTAGATATGGTCTGATTAGTAAGCAAAGGTCAGATAATGGTTCATCAGCGAAGAATATGTTAGGATAGCTTCGGTATTTTAATTTCTGGGAACCATCTATAAAGAATTAAAATAAATGGTTAACATATGAATTATAGATATATGTGTCGCTGAGTTTTACCCACTGGCATCACTTAATTTGGAATTTGTATGAGGGAGATATGGATAGATTAGTAGGTAAAGGTCAGAACCTATTCGAGAGGAACTATCCTGTACATTGAAGGAGTAATATCACCTTGATTTTTTAATATTTCGCTAAACTATTCAACATGGTAGTTTTGGATAATTGTTCTATCTTGAAATTGACACTAAGATCACCTACATCAGAGTTAAATTGAGGGAGTTACGTTCTGATTAGTAAGAGAAGGTTAGATAGGATGAAAACCTACATCAAGAAAATAAAGAAATAAAATTAATATTTTTTAAAAAAAGATGAATCCTATAAATGAAAATAATAAATGACTAGTATTGCCATTGCCATTGCCATTGTATGAACTTCTTACCATCTTAATTATGAAATTTTGACATGGAAATATTTTATAAAGTGATATTTGAAACGGTTATGTTCATGGCATGATTACCAAAGATTTTTGGAAATAGTTATATTTTGATGAACATACTTGTTATTGAAAGCATATTTTTGGCTATCATTGTGAAAAGAAAAGAAATGAGCACGGCCACATGGCAATCCATGTGGTGCACCAGTAGGGGACGCCCTACCAACGGTTATGATCATGATAATGAGAAAAGAAAGAGAAAGTAGACCATGTCGGACGGAGCGAGAAAAGCCTGTACCGGAAAGTAGAGGATACTCACCCTGACCGGGGAAGCTTGAAATGAGAATAAGTTGATGGCCATCGTATGATATTTTGAAAATAATTAATCCTGTCATACATATCATTATAATATGATTCTTATGTGCGTAAATATAATGCATTCATGTGACCAAATACATTTTCTGTAGTTTATACAGCTGAACATGACGTGATGAGTTTTATTGATGATGATTTATTGTTGAACTTACTGAGATTTAATTCTCACTATATTTCCATATCATGTTCAGAAAATTAGTTATGCAAATTTTCTATAGCTCTAGCTTTTAATGCACGTTGGATCGAGTTATTCTATGATGGGCAGATCCTAAATAAAATGTTTGTGAGCGAGTTGGCACAGATCCCGGTGAAGGTGCAACCACCCGCACCAGTATCTCTGGAATTGGTCAACCAAAATAAACAAGATGTAAATATCTATGTCTTTGATATGTTACATGTACGTTTTGATTAATGACGTGTATGTGAGCTTAATATTGTATAATAAAGAAAAAAAAAGGATGTTAGAAGCTATCCTAACATATTCTTCCCTGATGAACCATTTTCTGACCTTTGCTTACTAATCGGACTATATCTACCACATATAGACTCCAAATTGAATGATTCTAGTGGCTAAAAATCCATGACACACATAACTATAATTCATATGTTAACCATTTATTTTAATTCCTTATAGATGTTTCCCAGAAATTAAAAAACCAAAGCTTAAAATTCTGCCACCCATAGCCATACCCATGCAGAACTATCTACACCAACCTAAGTATTCAAACATACATCACATGCAAGATCAATATGTAATGGATTTTGACCCATATCTTAAGAACATATCATCATAATTTTCAAAATACAAATCTCCTTTTCCTATGCATATCTTGACTAAGGAAGAGGAAGACAAGAACATAAGTTGTTTGTTTTCCAAAAATTCAACAAAATGTATCCTAATTATGATAAGGTAGAACCATGATCATGAAAGTTGAATTATTTGGTGGTCTATATAAGAAAACCCAACCTTACAACATTATAATTTCATCCAAGTAAGGGAGAGGAAAAATAGAAGCAAGGTAGAGTGAGGAAAGCAGAGGAAGAAAGGAAGAAAGAGGAAGGAGAAGTCTAGAAGACTAAGTACTCCAAGTAAGTTTAACCATATTTCTTTTTGAAGAAAACTTTTGAAACTTATAATATTTATATGAGATTTTGATCTTAGAACTTTTATGATTGGTCATGGATGTTGCTATATCATGTTACATATTGATCTTGCATGTGATGTATGTTTGAATACTTAGGTTGGTGTAGATAGTTCTGCATGGTTATGGCTATGGTTGGCAGAATTTTAAGCTTCGGTGCTTTAATTTCTGGGAACAATCTATAAGGAATAAAAATAAGTGAATAACATATGAATTATAGATATATGTGTCATGGATTTTAAGCCACTGGAAGCATTCAATTTGGAGTACATATGTGGTAGATATGGTCCGATTAGTAAGCAAAGGTCAGAAAATGGTTCATCAGGGAAGATTATGTTAGGACAGCTTCTGTATTTTAATTTCTGAGACTTATCTGTATGGAACTAAATTAAATGGTTAAGATAAGAATTATAGCTATGTGTGTCATGGATTTTAAGCCACTGGAATCATTCAATTTGGAGTCCATATGAGGAAGATATGAGTCGATTAGTAGTCAAAGGTCAAAAAATGGTTCATCAGGGAAGATTATGTTAGGATAGCTTCTGTATTTTAATTTCTGGGAATTATTTGTATGGAATTAAAATAAATTGTTAACATAAGAATTATATCTATGTGTTTCGCGGATTTGAAGCCACTGGAATCATTCAATTTTGAGTCCATATGACAAAGATATGAGCTTATTAGTAGTCAAAGGTTAGAAAATGGTTCATCAGGGAAGAATATGTTAGGACAGCTTCTGTATTTTATTTTTTGGGAATTATATGTATGGAATTAAAATAAATGGTTAACATAATAATTATAGCTATGTGTGGCATGGATGTTTAGCCACTGGAATCATTCAATTTGGAGTCCATATGAAGAAGATATGAGCTTATTAGTAGTCAAAGGTCAGAAAATGGTTCATCAGGGAAGAATATGTTAGGACAGCTTTTGTATTTTAATTTCTGAGAATAATTTGTATTGAATTAAAATAAATGGTTAACATAAGAATTATAGATACATGTGTCACGGATTTTTAGCCACTATAATCACTCAAGTTGGAGTCCATATGAGGTAGATATGGTCCGATTAGTAGGTATAGGTCAGAACCTATCCAAGAAGAAATAACCTATACATTTAAGGAGTATTATCATCTTGATTTCTTAATATTTCGCTACAATGTTCAACATAATAGTTTTATATAATTGTTTTATCTTGAAAGTGACACCAAGATCACCTACATCAGAGTTAAATTGAGGGAGTTATTCTTTGATTAGTAAGAGAATGTTAGATAGGATGAAAACTTGCATCAAGAAAATAAAGAAATAAAATTAGTATTTAAAAAGAAGATGAATCTTAATAAATGACTAGTATAGCCATAGCCATTGCCATTGTATGAACTTCTTACCATCTTAAGTGTGAAATTTTGACATGGAAATATTTTATAAAGTGATATTTGAAATGGTTATATTCAAGGCATGATTACCAATGATTTTTGGTAATAGTTATATTTTAATGAACATACTTGTTATTGAAAGCATATTTTTGACTACCATTGTGAAAAGAAAAGAAATGAGCACGGTCACATGGCAATCCATGTGGTGCACCAGTAGGTGACGCCTTACCAACGGTTATGATCATGTTAATGAGAAAAGAAAGAGAAAGTGGGCCATGTCGGACGGAGCGAGAAAAGCCCGTTCCGGAGAGTTGATGATACTCACCCTGACCGGGGTAGCTTGAAATAAGAATAAGTTGATGGCCATCATATGATATTTTGAAAATAGTTAATCCTGTCATACATATCATTACAATATGATTCTTATGTGCGTAGAAATAATGCATTCATGTGACCAAAGATATTTTCTGTTGTTTATACAGCTGAACATAACGTGATGAACTTTATTGATGATGATTTATTGTTGAACTTACTGCGATTTAATTCTCACTATATTTCCATATCATGTTCAGAAAATTAGTTATGCAGATTTTCTATAGCTCTGGCTTTTAGTGCACGTTGGATCGAGTTATTCTATGATGGGCAGATCCTAAATAAAATGTTTGTGAGTGAGTTGGCACAGATCTCGGTGAAGGTGCAACCACCCTCACCTGTATCTCCAGAATTGGTCACATTGCAATCCGTGTGGTGCACCTGTAGGGGACGCCCTACCAACGGTTATGATCATGATAATGCGAAAAGAAAGAGAAAGTGGGCCATGTCGGACGGAGCGAGAAAAGCCCATACCGGAGAGTAGAGGATACTCTCCCTGACCGAGGTAGCTCGAAATGAGAATAAGTTGATGGCCATCATATGATATTTTGAAAATAATTAATCCTATCATACATATCATTACAGTATGGTTCTTAAGTGCATAGATATAATGCATTCATGTGACCAAAGATATTTTTTGTAGTTTATACAGCTGAACATGACGTGAAGAGCTATATTGATGATGATTTATTGGTGAACTTACTGGGATTTAATTCTCACTATATTTCCATATCATGTTCAGAAATTTATTTATGCGGCTTTTGTTTTTAAGGCTCTGGCTTTTAGTGCACATTGGATCGAGTTACTTTATGTTGAGCAGATCTCAGAATCAAATAAGATGTTTGTGGTCGAGTTGGCTCAAATCGCGGTGAAGGTACAACCACCCGCACCTGTATCTCCGGAATTTGTCAACCAAAATAAACAAGATTTAAATATCTATATGTTTGATATGTTGCATGTATGTTTTGATTAATGATGTGTATGAGAACTCAATATTGTATATTAAATAAAAATAAAAAAAGCATGTTACATAATTGCAATATTGAGTTCACATACACGTCATTCATCAAAACGTACATGCAACATATCAAAGACATAGATATTTACATCTTGTTTATTTTGGTTGACCAATTCTGGAGATACAGGTGCGGTTGGTTGCACCTTCACCGGGATCTGAGCCAACTCGACCACAAACATCTTATTTGATTCTGAGATCTGCCCAACATAAAGTAACTCGATCCAATGTGCACTAAAAGCCAGAGCTATAGAAAATCTACATAACTAATTTTCTGAACATGATATGAAAATATAGTGAGAATTAAATCCCAGTAAGTTCAACAAAAAATTATCATCAATATAGCTCATCACGTCATGTTCAGCTGTATAAACTACAGAAAATATATTTGGTCACATGAATGCATTACATCTATGCACATAAGAATCATACAGTAATGATATGTATAACAGGATTAACTATTTTCAGAATATCATATGATGACTATCAACTTATTCTCATTTCAAGCTACCCCGGTCAGGGTGAGTATGCTCTACTCTCCGGTACGGGCTTTTCTCGCTCCGTCCGACATGGCCCACTTTCTCTTTCTTTTCTCATTAACATGATCATAATCGTTGGTAGGGCGTCCCCTACTGATGCACCACACGGATTGCCATGTGACTGTGCTCATTTCTTTTCTTTTCACAATGATAGCCAAAAATATGCTTTCAATAACAAGTATGTTCATCAAAATATAACTATTACCATAAATCATTGGTAATCATGCCTTGAACATAACCATTTCAAATATCAATTTATAAAATATTTCCATGTCAGAATTTCACACTTAAGATGGTAAGAAGTTCATACAATGACAATGGCTATGGCATATATTAGTCATTTATTATTTTCATTTATAAGATTCGTCTTCATTTTTAAATATTAATTTTATTTCTTTATTTTCTTTATGTAGGTTTTCATCATATCTAACCTTCTCTTTATGCTTGGCCTTTAGTAATTTTCTTCTTATTTATATCATTTCCAACACATGTTCTTACAAATTTATAGAGCATTGTTCTCTAATTTGATTTCTACTATTACCCTATAGTTGAAGAGGTTCATCTAGGGTAGAAAAATGTTGAAAATAGGCTTAACCAGCTTCCAACACGGTCTGGCCATGTTCCAGGACACGGCCATGCTTTAGAAATACTTCAAATGTACTCAAAAACAGCCCCGAACACGGCTAGCCCGTGCTTGAAGCACCCAAAACACGGCCTGCCCGTGCTCTCCGACCTTTGCTCACTAATCAAAGCATAACTCTCTCATTTTAACTCCGATTAAAGTGATTTTGGTGTCTATGGAAACCTAAGACCATTATCTAGAACTATTATGTTAATCATATTAGCAACATAGTAATAAATATTGGTGATATTACTCCCTCAAAGTACAGGTTATGTCTTCTCGGGTAGGTTCTGACCTCTACCTACTAATCTGTCCATATCTCCCTCATAAGAATTCCAAATTAAGGGATTCCAGTGGCTATAAATCCATGACACATATATCTATAATTAATATTTTAACCATTTATTTTAATTCCTTATAGAAGTTTCTTAGAAATTAAAAAACTGAAACTATCCTAACATATTCTTTCCTGATTAACCATTTTCTGACCTTTTTTTACTAATCGGACCATATCTACCTCATGTGAACTCTAAATTGAACTATTCCAGTGGATAAAAATCCATTACACATATATCTATAATTCATTTGTTAACCATTTATTTTAATTCCTTATAGATTGTTCCTAGAAATTAAAACACCGAAGCTAAAAATTCTGCCACCCATGGCCATAACCATCCAGAACTATCTACACCAACCTAAGTATTCAAACATACATCACATGCAAGATCAATATGTAACATGATATAGAAACATCCATGACCAATCATCAAAGATCTAAGTTCAAAATCTCATATAAATATTATAAGTTTCAAAAGTTTTCTTCAAAAAGAAATTTTGTTATACTTACCTGGAGCACTTAGTCCCTTAGACTTCTCCTTCCTCTTTCTTTCTTTCTTCCTCTCCTTTCCTCACTCTACCTTGCTTCTATTTTCCCTCTCCCTCAATTGGACGAAATTCTAATGTTGTAAGGGTGGGTTTTCTTATATAGCCCACCAAATAATTCACCTTTCATGATCATGGGTCTACCTTATCACAATTAGGATACACTTTGTTGAATTTTTTGAAAACAAACAACTTATGTTCTTGTCTTCATCTTCCTTAGTCAAGATATGCATAGGAAAAGGAGATTTGTATTTTGAAAATTATGATGATATGTTCTTAAGATAAGGGACAAGGTCCGTTTGATTTAGGGATTTATTTCCATTTTCTTTTGTCTTAAACAAGTATGATAGGTTTGCCTTTTTAGGTTGCAAATTTTTAGCCCTTGAATCTCCATTATTTGGTTGATATTATTTGTGTGGGATAGGAATGTTTTGTCCTAATGCCATGTATTATCATACCACTTGCTAAAATTATGAGTGTAGGATATAGATGTTTTTGTCCTAAAGCCTTGTATTATTATGCCACTTGCCAAAATGATGAATGTAGAATCACACCACTTGCTAAATTTTTGTCTTAATGCCATGTAACCTAATGTTTATTATTATTTCATTACTATATCATCACCTAATTTATTTTATTTTATTTTTCCTCTTAGATTTGGGCTTATTCCTACCCATTTTCTTTGATTTAGATAAAATTCTACCTTTCTTGGAGGGCTTAGTCACATTTTCATAATTTTTGGACTATTGGTCCAATTACTATATCCTAGTCCAAGTCTATATTTTATTTCTTGCTTAGGTTATCCAATGGGCTTGCTAGAAACTTATTTGAAGTGGAAAAACTCTATATGAAGTGTCCATAGGTAAAAGCCCAATTTATGGGTGGAGATACTAAACTTAGTAACTTTTACTCTTAAATTAGGAAAAATTACCCTAATCTAATCTTCTTGAAATTTTAAGACCTTTATTTCACAAAAAATTATCTTCCTTACCTAAGTATTTCACCTTTCTTTAGCATGTTTATTTCTAATATATCCTCTTAGGTTTTCTTTCTTTACCTATTCCATTAATATTAGAACATTTCTATGCATATATGTAAGGTGAAGAATTTATAAGGAAAATATTTAAAAATTATGGGATGTTACACTGGATGTCTAAAAATCGAGTCTTGTTGAATTGTTGTAACAAGACCGTTGAATTTCTACCTCCTACTCCGAAAGAGGAGGTTCAGTTATTGATGCTAAATGCCAATCAAGTTAATAGGGAGTTGAAGAATGGAGTACTTGGATACATTCTCTTGTATTTATCAAACTTAGAAGTCGAATCGAAGCTTGATGAAATCCCAATAGCCAACAAGTTTCCTGAAGTATTTCCATCAGATATTCTAGGCTTACCTCCCAAGAGAGAGATAGAGTTCTCTATTGATCTCCTACCTGGGACAGGGCCTATCTCTATTGCACCATATCGAAGGGCCTCGAAGGAACTACAGGAACTAAAGAAGCAGTTGGAGGAACTATTAGACAAGCAATTCATTAGACCGAGTGTATCACCTTGGGGAGCTCCTATATTGTTTGTTAAGAAGAAAGACGAGAGCTTGGGACTATGCATAGATTACAGACAGCTGAATAAGGTGACTATCAAAAACAAGTACCCTCTCCCTAGGATAGATGACTTATTGGATCAATTGAAGGGAGTCTCCATCTTTTCTAAAATTGACTTGAGGTTAGGATATCATCAGATTAGGATCAAGGAGGAGGACGTACCAAAAACTGCCTTCAGGACTAGGTATGGGCACTATGAGTTTCTCGTAATGCCCTTCGGGTTGACGAATGCACCTGCAATTTTCATGGATTACATGAATCGCATTTTTCGACCCTACCTAGATCAATTTGTTGTAGTGTTCATTGATGACATCTTGATATACTCTAAGAGTGAGAAAGAACATGAACAACATCTCCGAATCATGCTGCAAGTGCTGAAAGAGAAAAAGTTATATGCCAAATTGGAGAAGTATGAATTTTGGCTGTCAGAGGTGAAGTTTCTCGGACATGTCATCTCTAATAGTGGGGTAGCCGTAGATCCTAGCAAGACGGAAGTAGTGATTCAGTGGGAGAGACCAAAGACGGTTACGGAAGTTAGAAGTTTCCTGGGTTTGGCAGGATACTATAGGAGATTTATACAAAACTTCTCTCGTATAGCCTTGCCATTGACTAAATTGACCAGGAAGGGAAGTCCTTTCAAATGGACTGATCAATGTGAAGCTAGTTTTCAGGAGCTTAAGACAAGACTGACCACTCCTCCAGTTTTAATTATTCCAGACCCCACAGGACATTTTGAATTGTATAGTGACGCTTCAAAGAAAGGGCTAGGATGTGTGCTGATGCAAGATAAGAGAGTAGTTGCTTACGCCTCTAGGCAACTGAGACCCCACGAAGGAAACTATCCAACCCATGATCTTGAATTAGCGGCAGTAGTGTTTTCCTTAAAGATTTAGCGACACTATTTGTACGGGGCAACCTTTGAAGTATATTGTGATCATAAGAGTCTTAAATACCTCTTTGATCAGAAGGAGTTAAATATGAGGCAACGAAGATGGGTAGAATTCCTCAATGACTACAAGTTTGAGATAAAGTATCATCCCGGAAAGGCGAATGTTGTAGCAGATGCCTTGAGTCGAAAATCTCTACACATGGGTCAGATGATGGTGTATGAGATGCAGATGCTAGAAGAGTTTCGAAATTTGAAGCTAGCCACTACTCTTACTCCAAAGAATCTAGTCATTAATGGTTTAAGTATAGGGTGTGACCTTAGAGCCCAGATCAAATAGGCTCAAGCTCACGACCAATACTTATAGGATCATAAAGACCAAGGTAATTTTTCTGTCATGGAAGATGGAGCAATCATGTATCAAGGAAGGATTTGTGTCCCTCAAGAACGAGAGTTGAGGACTAAGATCCTGCAGGAAGCGCATGAGAGTAAATATACAGTCCATCCTGGATGCACTAAAATGTACCAGGATTTAAAAAGGATGTATTGGTGGCCAGGGATGAAAAAGGACATTGCCGAGTTTGTGGCGAAATGTCTCATTTGTCAAAAGGTGAAGGTGGAGCATCAAAGGCTAGCGGGATTTCTACAACCTCTTGAGATCCCTAAATGGAAATGGGACAGTATCTCAATGGACTTTGTTGTGGGATTACCTAAGACTTCAGTGGGACATGACTCTATCTGGGTAATAATTGACAGATTAACCAAATCTGCTCACTTTTTGCCCATAAAAATTAACTATTCACTGGATAAATTAGCCTAATTGTACGTCTAGGAAATAGTTAGACTGCATGAAATTTCCTTAAATATCATTTTTGATAGAGATCCGAGGTTCACATCGAGGTTTTGGAAGGCGGTGCAGGAAGCTTTTGGTACTCAGTTGCAGTTCAGTACTGCCTACCATCCTCAAACTGATGGGCAGACAGAACGCACCATTCGAACCTTAGAAGATATCTTGAGGGCCTGTGTGATAGACCAAGGTAAAGGATGGGATAAATACCTACCTTTAGTAGAGTTTGCTTATAATAATAGTTATCACTCCAGTATTAAGATGGCCCTCTACGAAGCTTTATATGGTAGGAAGTGCCGATATCCACTATGTTGGTTTGAGGTAGGAGAAAAGAACTTGTTAGGTCCTAATCTAGTTCAATAAACCACTGAACAAATCAGGATGATACAAGACAAAATACTTACAGCTCAGAGTCGGCAAAAGAGTTACTACGATAAGAGACATAGACCTCTAGAGTTTGAGGAAGGAGACCATGTATTTCTGAAACTTTCCCCGACTACTGGAGTTGGTAGGTCTCTCAAAACAAGAAAGTTAAGTTTGCGATTTTTGCGACCCTACCAAATTCTAAAGAAAGTAGGGACATCAGAATATCAAGTTGCTCTCCCACCTAATTTGTCCAACCAGCATAATGTTTTCCACATATCACAGCTGTGGAAGTATCTTCCAGATTCATCACATGTAATACAGGATGAACCAATCCAAATAAAGGAGAACATAACATACCAGCTAGTACCTGCATCCATATTGGACACTGACGTGAAGCAACTGAGAAATAAAACCATTCCCCTTGTTAAGGTGTTATGGGAAGGTTTCACTTCGGAAGAAGCAACTTGGGAGCTGGAAGAAGTCACGAGGAAGAAATATCAAAAATTGTTCTTATTAGGTAATTTCTGAAATTTTGAGGACAAAATTTCTTTTAGGGGGAGAGAAATGTAACATCCCTAATTTCGTTTCTTTTATTGATAAAAGTACATAAATATTTAATTAAGGAAATAAAATTTATTAGACAATATTTTAGATATCTAAGGAAATATAATCCTTAGAAATTCTTCACCTTATGTATATGCATAGAAAATGTTTCTAACATTAAGAGAACAAATAAAGAGGGAAAACCTAATAGGAAAGAAATTAGAAATAACATACTAAAGAGATGAAAAATTCTTGGATAAGGAAGATAAATTTTTAGAAACAAGTAAAGGTCTTAAAATTTCAAGAACATTGAATTAGGGTAATTTTTCCTAGTTGAAGAACTAGAGTTACTAAGTTTAAAATCTTTACCCATACATTGGGCTTTTACCTATGGACACTTCATATAGAGTTTTTTCACTTCACATAAGTTTCTAGCAAGCCATTGGATAACCTAAGCAAGAAATAAAACATAGACTTGGACTAGGATATAGTAATTGGACCAACAGCCCAAAAATTATGAAAATGTGACCAAGCCCTCCAAGAAAGGTAGAATTTTATCCAAAGCAAAGAAAATGGGTAAAAATAAGCCCAAATCCAAGAGGAAAAATAAAATAAAATAAATTAGGTGATGATATAATAATGTAATAATAAAGATTAGGTTACATGGCATTAAGACAAAAATTTAGCAAGTGGTGTGATTCTACATTCATCATTTTGGCAAGTGGCATGATAATACAAGGCTTTAGGACAAAAACATCTATATCCTACACTCATAATTTTAGTAAGTGGTATGATAATACATGGCATTAGGACAAAACATTCCTATCCCACACAAATAATATCAACCAAATAATGGAGATTCAAGGGCTAGAAATTTGCCACCTAAAAAGGCAAACCTATCATACTTGTTTAAGACAAAAGAAAATGGAAATGAATCCCTAAATCAAAGGGACCTTGTCCCTTATCTTAAGAACATATCATCATAATTTTTAAAATACAAATCTTCTTTTCCTATGCATATCTTGACTAAGGAAGAGGAACACAAGTATATAAGTTGTTTGTTTTCCAAAAATTCAACAAAGTGTATCCTAATTGTGATAAGGTAAACCCATGATCATGAAAGGTGTATTATTTGGTGGTCTATTTAAGCAAAACCCACCCCTACAACATTTTAATTTCGTCCAAGTGAGGAAGAGAGAGAAATAGAAGCAAGGTAGAGTGAGGAAAGGAGAGAAAGACAGGAGAAGAAAGGAAGGAAGAAGAAGGATAAGTTTAGAAGGCTAAGTACTCAAGGTAAGTTTAACAATATTCCTTTTTGAAGAAAACTTTTGAAACTTATAATATTTATATGAGATTTTGATTTTAGAACTTTGATGATTGGTCATGGATGTTGCTATATCATGTTACATATTGATCTTGCATGTGATGTATGTTTGAATACTTAGGTTGTTGTAGATAGTTTTGCATGGGTATGACTATGGTTGGCAGAATTTTAAGCTTCGGTGTTTTAATTGCTGGGAATAATCTATAAGGAATTAAAATAAATAGTTAACATAAGAATTAAATATATATGTGGCACAGATTTTTAGCCACTGGAATCATTCAATTTGGAGTCCATATGAGGTAGATATGTTCTGATTAGTAGTCAAAGGTCAGAAAATAGTTCATCAGGGAAGAATATGTTAGGATGGTTTCTGTATTTTAATTTCTGGGAATTATCTGTATAGATTTAAAATAAATGGTTAACATAAGAATTATAGCTTTGTGTGTCACGGATTTTTTGCCACCGGAAGCATTCAATTGAGAGTTGATATGTGGTAGATATGTTCTGATTAGTAAACAAAGGTCAAAAAATGGTTAATCTGGGAAGAATATGTTAGGATAGCTTCGGTGTTTTAATTTCTAAGAAAATTCTATAAGGAATTAAAATAAATGGTTAACATATGAATTATATATTTATGTGTCACGGATGTTTACCCACTAGAATCACTTAATTTGGAATTCGTATGTCAGAGATATAGTCAGATTAGTAAGTAAAGGTTAGAACCTACCAAAAAAGAAATAATATTGGATTTAAGGGAGAAATAACACCAAGATTTATTACTATTTTTCTGATATGATTGACATAATAGTTTTAGATAATTGTCTTAGCTTTCCATAGTCACCAAGATCACCTCAATCAGAGTTAAAATGATGGAGTTATACTTTGATTAGTGAGCAAAGGTCACAGAACACGGCCAGGCCGTGTTCTGGTTGCTTCAAGCATGGGTTAGCCGTGTTTGGGGCTATTTTTGAGTACATTTGATGTATTTTTAAAGCATGGCCATGTCCTGGAACATGGCCAGACCGTGTTAGAAGCTGGTGAAGCCTATTTTCAACATTTTTCTACCCTAGATGAACCTCTTTAACTATAGGGTAATAGTAGAAATCAAATTGGAGAACAATGCTCTATAAATTTGTAAGAACATGTGTTGGAAATGATATAAATAAGAAGAAAATTACTAAAGGCCAAGCATAAAGAGAAGGTTAGATATGATGAAAACCTGCATAAAGAAAATAAAGAAATAAAATTAATATTTTTAAAAAAAGACGAATCTTATAAATGAAAATAATAAATGACTAGTATATGCCATAGCCATTCCCATTGTATGAACTTCTTACCATCTTAAGTGTGAAATTCTGACATGGAAATATTTTATAAAGTGATATTTGAAATGGTTATGTTCATGGCATGATTACCAATGATTTTTTATAATAGTTATATTTTGATGAACATACTTGTTATTGAAAGCATATTTTTGGCTATCATTATGAAAAGAAAAGAAATGAGCACGGTCACATGGCAATATGTGTGGTGCACCAGTAGGGGATGCCCTACCAACGGTTATGATCATGTTAATGAGAAATGAAAGAGAAATTGGGCCATGTCGGACGGAGCGAGAAAATCCTGTATTGGAGAGTAGAAAATACTCACCCTAACTAGGGTAGCTTGATATGAGAATAAATTGATAATCATCATATGATATTCTGAAAATAGTTAATCCTGTCATACCTATCATTACTGTATGATTCTTATGTGAATAGATATAATGCGTTCATGTGACCAAAGATATTTTCTGTAGTTTATACAGCTGAACATGACGTGATGAGCTTTATTGATGATGATTTACTGTTGAACTTACTGGGATTTAATTCTCACTATATTTTCATATAATGTTCAGAAAATTAGTTATGCAGATTTTTCTATAGCTCTGGCTTTTAGTGCACGTTGGATCAAGTACTTTATGTTGGGCAGATCCCATAAGCAAATAAAATGTTTGTGGTCGAGTTGGCTTGGATCCCGGTAAAGGTGCAACCACCCGCACCTGTATCTCCAGAATTGGTCAACCAGAATAAATAAGATGTAGATTTTTATGTGTTTGATATGTTGTACGTATGTTGTGATTAATGACATGTATGTAAACTCTGTATTGTATAAATTAAATAAATGTTATATTGAGTTAAGTTGTAACGAGGTAATAACTTCATGGTATTTAAAAAAAAATTGATACTTAAATGGAGTTGTTACAACTAAGAAGTGGGCAGACTTGGTTAGTCTATCCACGTTTACCCAAATTGCATCATAGCCCAATGATGTCCTAGGAAAACCCATGACAAAGTCCATAGAGATGCTATCCCATTTCCTATGATTCTTATGTGCATAGATATAATGCGTTCATGTGATCAAAGATATTTTCTGTAGTTTATACAGCTGAACATGACGTGATGAGCTTTATTGATGATGATTTATTGTTGAACTTACTAGGATTTAATTCTCACTATATTTCCATATCATGTTCAGAAAATTAGTTATGCAGATTTTTCTATAGCTCTGGCTTTTAGTGCACGTTGGATCAAGTACTTTATGTTGGGCAGATCCCATAAGCAAATAAAATATTTGTGGTCGAGTTGGCTTGGATCCCAGTAAAGGTGCAACCACCCGCACCTGTATCTCCAGAATTGGTCAACCAGAATAAATAAGATGTAGATTTTTATGTGTTTGATATGTTGTACGTATGTTGTGATTAATGACATGTATGTAAACTCTGTATTGTATAAATTAAATAAATGTTATATTGAGTTAAGTTGTAACGAGGTAATAACTTCATGGTATTTAAAAAAAAATTGATACTTAAATGGAGTTGTTACAACTAAGAAGTGGGCAGACTTGGTTAGTCTATCCACGTTTACCCAAATTGCATCATAGCCCAATGATGTCGTAGGAAAACCCATGACAAAGTCCATAGAGATGCTATCCCATTTCCTATGATTCTTATGTGCATAGATATAATGCGTTCATGTGATCAAAGATATTTTCTGTAGTTTATACAGCTGAACATGACGTGATTAGCTTTATTGATGATGATTTATTGTTGAACTTACTAGGATTTAATTCTCACTATATTTCCATATCATGTTCAGAAAATTAGTTATGCAGATTTTTCTATAGCTCTGGCTTTTAGTGCACGTTGGATCAAGTACTTTATGTTGGGCAGATCCCATAAGCAAATAAAATGTTTGTGGTCGAGTTGGCTTGGATCCCGGTGACGGTGCAACCACCCGCACCTGTATCTCCGGAATTGGTCAACCAGAATAAATAAAATGTAGATTTTTATGTGTTTGATATGTTGTACGTATGTTGTGATTAATGACATGTATGTAAAATCTGTATTGTATAAATTAAATAAATGTTATATTGAGTTAAGTTGTAACGAGGTAATAACTTCATGGTATTTAAAAAAAAATTGATACTTAAATGGAGTTGTTACAACTAAGAAGTGGGCAGACTTGTTTAGTCTATCCACATTTACCCAAATTGCATCATAGCCCAATGATGTCCTAGGAAAACCCATGACAAAGTCCATAGAGATGCTATCCCATTTCCTATGATTCTTATGTGCATAGATATAATGCGTTCATGTGACCAAAGATATTTTCTATAGTTTATACAGCTGAACATGACGTGATGAGCTTTATTGATGATGATTTATTGTTAAACTTACTAGGATTTAATTCTCACTATATTTCCATATCATGTTCAGAAAATTAGTTATGCAGATTTTTCTATAGCTCTGGCTTTTAGTGCACGTTGGATCAAGTACTTTATGTTGGACATATCCTAGAACCAAATAAAATGTTTGTGGTCGAGTTGGCTTTGATCCCGGTGAAGGTGCTACCACCAACACCTGTATCTCCGGAATTGGTCAACCAAAATAAATAAGATGTAGATTTTTATGTGTTTGATATGTTGTACGTATGTTGTGATTAATGACATGTATGTAAACTCTGTATTGTATAAATTAAATAAATGTTATATTGAGTTAAGTTGTAACGAGGTAATAACTTCATGGTATTTAAAAAAAAATTGATACTTAAATGGAGTTATTACAACTAAGAAGTGGGCAGACTTGGTTAGTCTATCCACGTTTACTCAAATTGCATCATAGCCTAATGATGTCCTAGGAAAACCCATGACAAAGTCCATAGAGATGCTATCCCATTTCCATTCAAGAATATCTAAGGGTTGGAGCAATCCACCAGGCTTTTGGTGTTCTACCTTGACTCTCTGACTCATTAAGCACTTAGACACACAATGGGTTATGTCCATTTTCATCCCAAGCTACTAGAAACTCATCTTTAACTCTTGATACATCATAGTGGCTATAGGATGTAGGGTATACCTACTCTTATGAGCTTCAGTTAGGATACTCTCTCTCAATTCCTTCACCTCAGGTACACAACACCGCTCTCCAAACTTGATAAGCCCATCCTTAGAAATGTGAAATTCTTTAGACTTGCCCTGGGATATCTGTTCTCTAATGTCCTTCAAGTATGGATCAGAAACTCACTACAAGAAAATGCAGATTCATTGACGACTTTCAGTGGCGACCTAAAGGAGTCGTCACTGAAAGTCCATCCTTCAGTGACGACCTTCAATGGTTGTCACTGATGCATATTTTGGTGATTCAGTGGTGACTTAAGTGGTTGTCACTGAATCCCTAAGTGAAGAAAAAACCCAGGCTTTTCTTCCCTCCCCCGTGCCATCGAGGCCTTCACTCAGAAAACTCCCTCCCCCTCATACAACTCACTCCCTCTCACTTAGAAAACCGGTTCCCTCCCCCATTCTCTGGCTCTTGGACCTTGCTTGTAAAATCACTTCTTGCTTTCTTCTTTCTTTCTCGGAGCTCCTTAAGAAACTGTTCTCGGTCCCTCTCCACTCGTGCTTGGCGAGCAACGAAATCGTTTGTTTCATTTCCATCATCGTAGAAGCTCAAGCTGCATACATCTACCATCGGAGAACCCACCGTGAAGTGCTTGAGGTAATGTCACTTTCCCATATAATTCTCCTTCGAATTTCTGTGCGTTTTGATTCAATTTGGGGATTAGGGGTTCAATTTGGGGGTTCTGCTCTTTGTTCGAAATTGGCAAACATTGAATGGTGTTTCATGTTACCCATAACTAAAAGATATACATAGTCATGAATTGTATACCTTAAGTTCTGCAATCGAAAGAATTCCAGAGCCTGTGCTGTAGTATAAGACATATTCTTCTCATTTTTTCAGAGCCTGTGCCGTAGTATATGAACCATATGCACTTGGTGAATCAATCTCATTTTGGCAGAGGTTAGATATCAATGGTTTAAAATGCACTTCGTGACTTTTATCTGCCTTCTTTTTTGTATCTTACAACTAGATTTTGTTAACTGGGTTTTGTTCTATTTTGAATGTATAATTGGAATTGATTTGTTATTACTGGAGCAGCTAAATCTGGAGTTGGGTTTGGAGATTAGCTTTGATTTTGCAAAACTTTGGACCACAAGATTAGAGGTATGGATTATATTTGTTTATTAAATTTCTATTTTTGTAATTTTTGATTTCCATAGGTGTTGCCCTGGTCTATTGTGCTATTTTTTCTGCTTATTTTGTTGATACTCATTAATGTTTTAGAAACCTTTCTATTGCTACTTTTCCTCTCTTCTCTTTGTCCTTGCATGCATTTTATCAGAAAATCACAAAACATCCCTGTTAGTTGACATATTTCCAACTATTAAATATAGGAAGAAAAAGGGCAAGTAAGAAAGAAAAGATTAAACACTTTGCTCCTTTGTTTCAAATGTTCTCTACAGGCTTTATGGCTCTTTCTAATATTTTAAGGTAAAAGACTAAAAGAGTAAGATTTAAAGGATCTAAGATAGTTTAAAATGTCTCCCTAACTCCTTTATTTCAAACTCTCCAGCTAGAGCTTCCATTTATTTTTGATTAATTTCGGTTACAATGATGGCATCCACTCCATAAGTTTGAGTGTAGCTCTTAGCAACTAATGTAGCTTTATACCTTTCAAGAAATCATTAGCTCTATATTTTACTGTGAAAAATGTTTGCATTGAACTGGACTATTCCCCTTAGGTAACTCCACCAATTTCCAAGTTTTATTTTTCTCTGGAGCTTCCATTTAAACTTTATGGCCTCTCTCCATTTTATTGTATTCTGCCTTGGATAAAGTACTAGGAATGGAAATATTATTCAGGTTCAACTTTAAGGATCAAATAACCACAAAGTGAAAGTCATTTACCTCCATTTAATTTAATTTTTTTCTTCTGATTTTGTTGAAGTGGTTTAAGTATTGTACAAGTGTTAGCATTAGCATTGTATTATTTGCTATAAAGATAACATACATCTAGGGGGGACAAAGGCTGATGACAAATAACACTAGATTTGGCCTACAAAGGTCCAAACATCTTATTTGGAAAACTTGAGAATGGCCCTACTAGCTACTACCACTCAATTGTTTCTGCAGCCTGCAAGCATACCAATAATAAGAACCACTAGACTAAACTCACTATTTTTTTTCTGTAGTCCTAACTTTTCACATGCCCTTTTCTTATGCTGTGCTTGATAATGCAATGCACACAAGCATGGACTGGAAAGAGAAAAACTAGGGAAAGGGCACTTCAGAGCATAAGATCAGAACAAAGAAAAAGGAAAGGGAGTGGTCTCAGCTGTGTCACTCACTTACCCTATGCACTTACATTATTTTTGTTTTTTGTTAAAGAAATAGCATGGATGGACTCCTAGACCAGTCTCTGAAGATCCACTCACTGCACTTTGGGCATTAACTGAGAGTTCTTATTTACAAGACAACCTTCTTTTAGAGAGGTTTAGACAAGATTATTGAATCTTTATAGAGTTATGACTCTAGAACCTTTCTTAATACTCTGCCATGAGACCTAATGGATGCAAATTTTACTCCTCTAGCACTTTTTTTTCTTCTACATTTTGGCATTTTGGTGTTTTAACTAGTTGACATGTACTTGAACTTATCCAACTTTTTGATGGGTGAATGAAACTCAAACTAATGACAATGTATCTAACCACGTCATCTGCTTGTCTCTCACCATTAGCCCAGCCTGTACTATTAGTCCTTTTCCTTCGGATTCCTTCATTTTTCTTCCCATTTCCAACTCCCAAACATATCATTAGGATCAACCATGGTTCTCATTAACACTTGTAGTAAATCTATTTCATAGTTTGATAGTCATATATATAATGAGCTTTTAGTGATGCTTTAGAATTCATCTTCATTTTTTTCATATTTATGTTAGGCAATAGAGTAGTGTGCATCTTGCTTGATGTTCTGAAACTGGACGAGCAGAAATGGAACAGGTGCAACATAGCAATTTGAGGACCTAGTATTTCAGAGCTAAAAAAAATACTGAAAAATAGTTTAAACAAAAATACACCTTAAAACATTAGATCTATGTTTAATACCATAAAATAAATAGCTTGTTTATATAATATATACCTTAGCATTAAATGCAATAATTAGGCTCATTTACAAAAAAAATAAAAATACTATAATATCTTCCTCTTGATGGTTTTGTCTAATAATTGCATTTTTAAAATTAGATGAACATCACTCTTCTGAGGAGAAGTAACATAGTAGGTGCCTTATTTGAAATCCAATTAACATAAAATCATTAAATCTACCGTAATATGGTCAAATTAAAACCTTACTTGGATTTGAAAACATAAACTAGGAGAAACGAAGCAAGACAGCAAGACAGTAAAGAGGCTGCTATAATGAGGAAATAATGGAAGCAGTCTTGATGGCTCCTTCAAAAATATTTTCTTGAGAGGTTTAGACAATACCTTTTCTTTGAAGAGCAGATAACAAGAAATGTGTTGAAACTGAGAGTTCTCACCAGCAAGACAGTTTAATATTCTCACCATTAGCCCAGCCTATAAGAGTTTACAAGCTTCAAACTGAGAGTTCATATTTACAAGACAACCTTCCTTTAGAGAGGCTTAGACAAGATTATTGAATCTTTATAGAGTTATGACTCTAGAACCTTTCTTAATACTCTGCCATGAGACCTAATGGATGCAAATTTTACTCCTCTAGCACTTTTTTTTCTTCTGCATTTTGGCAATTTGGTGCTTTAACTAGTTTACATGTACTTTAACTTCTCCAACTTTTTGATGGGTGAATGAAACTCAAACTAATGACAATGCATCTAACCACGTCATCTGCTTGTCTCTCACCATTAGCCTAGCCTATAGGAGTTTACAAGCTTCAAACTTTTATTGACCTTAAATCTTCCTCCTCTAGCTTTTTTTCGGTGTTGTAATGTTGGACAAACTTGCACATATGTGGACTAATTTATTTTTTTAATTCATTCAAAGGTCGTCTACATTAAAATTAAGAAATTTCTTATGGCCTAGCCTGCAGAAGTTGAGACTTGAACTTGCGACAGTGCATCTAATCACAATCACTGTATGCTTATTTTTATTGATAGACCATATTGTTAGTGTTATAGTGCCAGATTTTTAAAAAGATAAAGAAAAAAAAAGTTATGCATGATCTCAAGTGTGTAGAAGAGTTTCAAAAATGACTTGAAATTCATCCAATGTGCTTGATGCGGGTCCCTGTGAACAACTCATTTGAAATCTTAAAATGAGCTTAAGTTTAATAAAAATAAAATAAAATATGGAGCCCATTCAAATTTAAAAAATATAGTTATGTGTGCTAATCATGTACAGTTGTAACTACAATTATGTGAAGTTAGCATTTTTTTAAACTTAAAGTAACTTTAATGTCATAAGGGCCTCATTTCCACTATAAATACAAGCTTGGTTGTGGGTGGAGCTATGATAGAGCAATTAGTTCATATTAAATTCTCTAGCTTCAGATTCTGTGTCCATGGCTCCAGTGCCCATTTCCCCTATCAACGTTCGGCACATTGATGATGTCCAAGAACTTATAAACATGAGCATGGCAGGAAGAGGAAGAGGTGGACGAGGTGGTCGTGGGTGCCGACGTGTCACATAAGTAGTCCTAACAGAACCCCACTGCCGTGTATACAATCCCATCATCTATGTTAGGCGCTAGCCAAGTCCAATTTTTGTAATTGTTGTAATGCACAAAAACCAGTAGAACTCACTCACTGTGTTTTAGAATGTGTATTCTGCGTGCTTATACTTATGGTTTGAATATTTTCTATTTCTGACCAGGTTCTAGTTTGAATATTTCCATTTGTGTTTCTTTGAGAAGGGGATGACTGGCATTTGAACACCCTCATGTTTTTGAATATTTTCATTTGTGTTTCTCTACAAGTCCATCAACTTTAACTCCACTCTTACCAGTAAGAGTGGAGTTGAAGTTGATGGACTTGTAGAGATTGATGGAGAGTACTGGTGTTGGTAACCCAAAGTTGCTTTGGTTGTTTATATTGTTGAAGTAGTTATCATTATACAAGCCTTCACTAGACTGAATGGGGCTTACTATCTATTAATACTTAAGAATTGACACAATTTGTTGGCGTTGTGAACATTATATATTTGTGATGGTAAAAAAGTGGAATAATTATGTTAGATGCTTGTAAAAATTAGATTTGCTCTGCATTCAAGTTTTCTCTTGTCTGAATATTATGAATTTTTATCAATTTGAATGAAGTTTGCAGGGGTTATGGTGAAACAGTGGTTGGGTTGTTAATGGGCTTGGAAGCTTCATAATATATTCATTATGTGACTTTAATGTTTCCCATTGTGTCTGATGGTTCAACCCTTGGCCTTCAAAGACTTGTGCATTCATGTAGGAGTGAAATAGACTTACGAGAAAAATGAACAAATAAGTCTTGTGATTAAGCATTTTAATTTGGCATTAGAACAATATTTGCTAATTCTTTATCAAATGGTTTGGGAATGATGATTAATGCTAAATTCTTCAGTTGTTAAATTAGTTCCATGACAAGCATATTTTTCCAATTAACTGTGAGTGCTTTGGTTGTGTATGACATTAACAGGATGTGTAACTCCACATATTTTCATGTTGATTGATATATGGTGCCTTCTTATTAGCATTTTATTGGTGATATTTTTTAACTCATATGCCCAACTTACTAATCCTGTTGCATGCTTGTTAATCATATGTTACACTTCCATTGCATGCTTGTTAATTATCCAGAATAACAGCTTGCTGAAGTTTTCAAGCCCTAGGAAGAATATTCAGGAATCAACTAATGCTCACTGGGACATGAGCATAACATGTTTGAAAGAAGATATTTTATTATGTGTTAACTCTTTGCTTCCAGAGTGTGGAATTGCATTGGATGTTTCAGCTGGTACTGCAAAATGAACTCTTGAGATGTAGCTTTTGAATTTCAAAGAAAAATAAAATGTCTATAAGCATAAAATGTTTTAATCTAGATGCTTTGCAGTCACTATATGATGGTGTATTTAACTTTTATAAAATTCATGATAGTATAGTTTGACACTTTGACTGTATGACTTGAATGAGAAATAACTCATAATGTGCTTGTGAGACTTCAGAAATTAAGGAATTGATGTAAATGCTGATGAGAATAATAGTAATGTCATAGCCACTTATGCTGCCTATAATTGTTAACATGGCATTATTAATTTAGATTTCCTATGTTGTCAACTTGCTTTTGTCTCTTAACCAACCAGGGAACAAGATCTCTACCATCCATGATTTCTTATGCATTTTGTCTCTTAACTCTTTTCTTTGCTATGTCGTCTATTTATTTCACCCTCTGGATATATACTGAATGAATTGATATAGGGAGTCTATTTGTTTCAATGATGCTGTGGTCCTGCTCTATAAATCAAAAGAATATATCTTTCTTTTTATTTCCTTTTAAATCTTATTAGTTTTATGACAATTCCTTGTAGCTGCATTTAGAGTAACTAGCTATATAATATATAGCCACAAATTATTCATAAATTAGAATCAAAATATCATCTTCAGCTTGCTTTTGTTTACTTATTCATAAATTAGAATCAAAATTGCTTTTGCTTTAATGTCCTATTGGTCTTTTATTCTATTTGACCACAAATATGAATATAGCGCCCCAAATTTCATGTCTTACTGCGGGTTTGTTTGTGTTTTTGTATTGGTTGGGTGTATTTGACTACTTTCATTGAAACAAAAAAAAGAGCAGAATGCATTTCTAGCTAGAGTGATGTTTTGATTTATTCATGTTTGGAGGACTGAGTTTTGATTCCTCATCTATATTTAGTCATGTTTCATGGGCACTGAGCTTTATATTTCATAATGCTTTCCCAAAGAAAAAAAAGAATGTGGTGATTCTTCTCAAGAAACATCATTGTTTAGTCATATTAATTTTACTTTGTTAAATTTGGTAATATTTAATATTTTTAAATTTTTCTTCATGCTACATGTATTTATTTATTTATTCATGTTAGACTTATCAAGTTATATATTAATTTATTATTGTGATATAAACAGGGACAAATTCCACTGGGACTTATGGGTAGTGCTGCACCGAGTTCTACAAATAATGCAATACCAACTCCAACGGAACCACCAAGTTAATTGTTTTAGTATTTTATTGATATTGTATTATGTATAACATTTTCTATTTCTATTAATAGACAAGGTATATCACTCAATTATCATGTATACATTTGAAATTATGGTAATATATAGAATTTTATTCATTTTGTTTTTTCTGAATTTTATTTATAAAGCAACATTTTATTTAAATGGTAAATAAAAATTAAAAAAAAATATGCTACAGAAGATTTAGTGGCGACCAAAGGTCGTCACTAAAAGTGATTCGGTAAGCTTTAGTGACGACCAAAGTCGTCACTAAACACAAATTTGAGAGATTTAGTGACGATCTAAGTCGTCAGTAAATCCATATTCAGTGGCGACTAGGAAACGTCGCCACTGAAAAGGTCAGCATATCAACTCGAATGATAAACTAAAACTAAGCTGGTTTCAGTGGCGACTAGGAAATAGTCGCCACTGAATCTACCTTCTGTGATGACAAAAGTCATCACAGAAACTTACTTTCAGTGACGACTTTAGTCGTCACTGAAAATGGTAAATTCAGTGACGACCTGGCATTTTAGTGACGTTTTTTTAGTCTTTATTGACGACTTTGGTCGCCACAGAAGGTAGTTTTCAGTGGCGACTTCAAGAAGTCGTCACGGAAAGTTTCTGCGACTTTATGGCGACGGGTTGGCGACGACTAAAAGTCGTCACTGATTCTTTTCAGTGACGACTTTTTGGCTTTCAGTGGCGACTAAAGTCGCCACTGAAGCCCTGTTTTCTTGTAGTAACTTGAGCATCTTTAACTATATCCCTAAGATAATTATGAATCCTCAATTCACTCATAAGGAGGCTACTAGGCTGTGGAGAAATAGAGAGATTCAAATCTCTCGTGCCTTCAATTAGTTCCTGCTCCTTAAGCATCAATGATGCCATATGGAGGGATTTCTTGCTCAGGGCATCAGCAACCATGTTTTCTTTGCTTGGATGGTAATTAAGGGTGAAGTCATAATCTTTTAGGAATTCCATCCATTTTCTCTACCTCATATTTAACTCCTTTTGGTCAAAAGGTACTTAAAGCTCTTGTGATCACTAAAAGCTTCAAACTTGACACCATACCAATGATGTCTCCAAATCTTAAGGGCAAACACTACAGCTGTTAGCTCCAGATTATGTGTGGGGTAGTTCTCCTCATGAGGTCTGAGCTATCGAGAAGCATAAGCTACTACTCTATCCTGCTGCATTAAAACATAACCTAAACCCTTCTTAGATGCATTGCTATATATCGTAATGAGTTCACTAGGGTTAGGTATCACTAGCACTGGGGTGAAGGTTAGCCTAGCTTTCAATTCTTGAAAACTACTCTTACATCGACCATCCCACACAAAAGGTTGATCCTTCCTGATTAACCTAGTTACTGGCATGGCTATCTGAGAGAATCCTTGAATAAATCTCCTATAGTATCTTGCTAAGCCTAGAAAGCTTCGTATTTCAGTGACTGTCTTTGGTCTTTCCCATTTAACCACTGCTTCCACTTTACTAGGGTCCACTGCTATCCCCTCCTTGGAGACAACATGCCTTAGAAATCTCACCTCTGTCAGCCAATATTCACACTTGCTAAGCTTGGCATACAATTTCCTATCCTTCAAGGTTTACAACACTATTCGAAGGTGATTCTCATGTTCTTCAAGGCTCTTAGAGTAAATCAAGATGTCATCTATGAAAACCACAACAAACTTATCTAGATATGGCCTAAAAACCCTGTTCATATAATCCATGAAAATGGCTGGGGCATTGGTTAACCCAAAAGGCATGACTAGGAACTCATAATGTCCATAACAGGTTCGAAAAGCTGTCTTTGGGGCATTTTTGACCTTAATTCTAAACTGATGGTATCCTGACCTTAAATCTATCTTAGAGAAGACTGATGCTTCAGCTAATTGATCTAGGACATCATCTATCCTAGGCAGTGGATATTTATTCTTCATGGTCACTTTGTTTAACTACTTATAATCTATGCACAACCTAAGGCTCCCATCATTTCAGATATTTCATTTAAAGTCTCAGCCTGGGTTCTCTTATATTCTTTATATTTCCATATTAAGAGTTCACCGATTAATTTAAATCCTACTTCCTATATTTTATTCCTCAAGAATTTTAACACCACTAATTCACTTTATTACATTCCTCAAAGCACCTTAAGACCATCAAACGTCTGTTCCTTTCACCTAAAAATTTATTATACAGTTTGGTGTCTAAACTCACTATTTTAAATTATGAATAGTTTAATGCCCAACTTCCTCCAAAATTTTCACCATTAATCACTTCTAACAAATTGAAATTGCTAATTTCTTAATTTTTGTTTTACCTATCCTCAAGTAAACCTAATATGCTCAAATCTTCCTCTTATGACATTTTCCCATCACTAGACAATCCTTAAGTAATCCTAACATATCTTACTTTCACCATTCTTAACATGTCTACTACCTACCCATCTCAATTCACTTCTCACACATTCATATATTTTAATGACATACTATCCAAATATCAAACATCACCAAAGTCACAATCTCGACATATGAAAATAGTCATAAATTGACATTACATAACCATATTATACAATTTATAAATTTAGAGACAAATTATAATTCTTTTCTCTATGCCATAATTTATGTGATTTACTCACCTTTTAACATGTAAGTGGCTAAGGAAACTTTCTGGTTTGTGCTGAACTCTAAAACCCCAAAAATTTTCTTCAGTTGCATTATCCATCGCTCTGCAACCATTGGGTCATACTCTCCCAGAAATGGAGGAGGTTTGATCTTCCAGAATTGGGCTAAGAGTTTATTCATTTGGCTTGGCCTATTTTCCTCTCCAGCACCCTCAGGATTATTTCCTAGCCCATATTAGTCACACGACCATAAACTATGTTTACTTCATTTAACAACCGCAAAAACAAAGGTCAATTTCACAATAATTCAACTCTAAATCAATCTAAAATATCCTTGAATAAGTCCAAACAAATGTGACACCACGAACCTCGAAAATCTAGATTGTCGAATGTTCCTTATTATCTATAAACTCTTGGCAATGACCACCTAGCTCATACCTTAACCTATTCACTTATATTGTTTGTTATCATTCTTGGGAAAAAATAAAAGTGCTTCATACTATACCAAGCATTTTCAAATTTCATTTCCTGATAGGCAACTAGCTAGGTATGATATGCATTACTTACATCATGAAGGATCTCATGCCATAATGGAAAGAGGTACAGTCCATAACTTATATTACATCACATTATAAGCTATCTAACAGGGACATGGCACTTAACTAAGCCATCCTGCGTAAATATTACACATCCAAAGAAACTACAATCATGATCATATGAGTCAACCTTGAGACCCCTGTTGCTCACTTCTTGCTGGAGTACTTGGAATGTGATTATGTGGACATAAAAAGTGAGATGACAATCTCAATAGCTAGCAAGTTTTTCAGAAAAATAGTGCACATTCCATTCCTTAAAACATCTCAAATTATTTCACTGAAACATAAGCACTGACCATACATCATACATACGGCATCTTGGTCACATGGACCCATAACATCATGGTCTACTTACCCAATGCAGTCAACACGGCCATACCTGCAAAGGGCTATGCATCTCCTATTATTGGCCAATCGTGAGGGAAATGGAGCTTACTTGGCACCCTTTTGTGCACCCCCTTAATTCCCGAGAATGCATACATAACATATATTTAGACCATCATTCATCATAGCATAAAAGTCAGGCTATCAGTGAAACTTCATATATTCAAGTTCATAAGCATAAAGAGTGTTTTAAGGAAAAGCTAGCTACCTCAATTCCAGCACAATCACTTCCTTTCCAAGGCTGCCAAGGTTACTACCAGCAACTCAAACTGAAATATACAAGAATTCTTGGTTAATGCATGCATATTAGGTCTTAAAGCCATAAATACCTAGTTTAAGAGCTTCAGCTCCTCAAAACAAAGCTATGATTTTGTTGAGATTTGGGGTTGTTATTAAATATGACAAAAGTCCTCTAAAATTTCTAAAATTTTGTATGGAGGAACCTTTACATGTCTATTGTATTTCAAAATTCTCTCAGTCCTTAAATTTTCCATTCAACCACAAAAACTACCTCCATACCCAGGACAGTACAATTTAGTTTCAGTTTCATTTCTATTCTGTTTTACATCCATTTGGATTAGTTAAACTACTTCAAAATTCATGATATTTTATATGAAGAATTCTAGATATGTTATGTAATTTTCATAAAAATTTCAAATAAAAAATAATTCTTTTGACCCCTCAAATATCCCACGTTTTAAGGCTGCCCGGTTATGGCCTGTTCTGCCTCATTTTCATACTACCAAATTTATACATTTTATTATGTTCCTTAACCTGCCCAAAATTTTCTAAATTTGGTAGGATGATTAATTAGGATCCCTTTAACTTGTCATAAAATTTTTATACAAAATTTCAACATCTAACTCCTTAAAAATATTGTCTTTCCATCAACAGTCTGAGCTGTCTAGGAAATTGTCCTCAACACTATTTTAATTGTAAAAGACCTAGTTTTAGGATCTCAAAAATCATGAAACTTTCCAGAATTGATTAAGAATATTTGAAGCCTATTCTCACCAAAAATTATAGAATGTAAAGGTTATTTACTAAATTTACTAAGCCAATATTTTTGGGTACAAAAAGGTTTCTATTTTATCAACCTAACTCTTCTATGCTCTATGACCTTTACTCACTAATTAGACCTTAACTCACTCATATAGACTCGAAAATTTGTGATTCCAGTGGCTATGTGACCGTAAGAAATATATCTACAACTTTTATTTTAACCACGACTTCTTATTCCTTATGTATAAGTCCCAGAAATTCAAAAACAGAAGTTATTCTTCACCAGCCTGGATTCCATACTAGATTCTAACCTCTCATGACTCCATGGACTATAACTCTCTCATTTTACGTCCAATTGATGTGCTTGAAAATGCTAAGGAAATATAAGACATAGGGCTACAACCTCTATGTTGAACACATTTTCATATTGTCGACAAAAAGTCCTACATGCAGGCCCGAAAATTGACCTAATAAACTCGAAACTGGATTTTCGCAAGAAGCTAGACTTACCTTATGTAGACCTACTCCTATGGCTCTCAATTTGCAGATTCCTTCTCTCTCAACCTTCTTCTCCTTGCTGGCTACTCTCTCCCCCTTCCTTCCTCTTCCTCTTCAGTTTTTTTTTGGACCTCTTCTCTCTCTTTTCTCCTACTAGCGTGAAAGCAATAGGGAGGCTGGTTGCTGGGCGTTGGAATCCTTTGGATTCAGCAAGGGAGGGAGCAAGTTTTCTACTACTCTCCACGTGGGTGTGTGCATGTGTAGCTCTAGTGTATTGTGCTCAGTGAGGGAGTGGGTGTATGACACATAAAATGAAGATATGCTGCCACCTACTTGCATGCATGGAGTTTTCTGGTTGTATGAGTGTGAGCTGCAGCTTTCTTGGGTAGATGGGGAGCGTGAGTTTTCATGTGGAGGCATGGGTTTCTGCTGTAGTGGGTGGGTGTGTTTTCTGCTGGGTTTATAGAGCACATGTGGGTGTGGAGATGTTGCCAAGTGGGATGCTTTCTCTTTGTTGATGTGGCGCTGAGTTGGGGGCATATTCCAGCTGGATTTTTGGGGCAATGTAGCTGTGTTTTCAACTGCACATTGCTACACGTTTTTCTGCTGCATGTTGGTGGCAAGGATGGGTGCATGTTCCAGCTTATGTATTCCTACGTGCATGTGTTTTTAACCTAGTAAGTGGGTACATGTTTCAGCTTGTTTTTCCAACTTTGCCTATGTGTTTTTAACCTACAAAGTGCTTGTGTTTTGTTTCACATCCTCACTTACATGGATGGGTAAATATATGTATCTTATGATATGCATGGTGTAAATGAGGCAAGGGTATATAGATATACGTAAAGCTTCTCCTTTGCATGTGTAATTGTTTGGTGTAATATGTATGGGAGAGGTGAGAGGAATTACATGCACATATATAGATATATTTATATGTAGTGTATCACATAATGCTTCTTCCTTTCTTATTATTTTCCTAATCCTAAATTAGTAGCATCCTAAGGAATATATTTGTATACTATTCCTCTAATTTATGCTCCAAAAATATTTTATTTATGTTATTTCTAACTATGAAATGGCACCCCATTTTTATAAAGATTTTTATTGCTATCAACTACCCATTATAAATTCTTGTTCATATATATCTTAATTTATGACTAACCCTAGGTTAGTAATGTCTAAAAAGATGTATTTGTGTCCTCTCTCCATCCATTATAATCCTATGAAATTTTATTTATGTGATTCAACATTAACTATGTTACCTATTTCATGCTTGCCTTATAGTCATATAACTAAGCATCTTAATTACTTATCATATGTATTCTCTACCCATCCTTAAATTTATCTAACTTTATTAGAGGCTTATGATACCAACAAATGTGACACCTCAAACCTCGAAAATCTAGATCGTAAAATGTTCCTTATTATCTATAAATTCTTGGCAATGACCACCTAGCTCATACCTTAACCTATTCACTTATATTGTTTGTTATCATTCTTGGGAGAACATAAAGTGCTTCATACTATCCCAAGCATTTTCAAATTTCATTTCCTGATAGGCAACTAGCTAGGTATGATATGCATTACTTACATCATGAAGGATCTCATGCCATAATGGAGAGGGGTACAGTCCATAACTTATATTACATCACATTATAAGCTATCTAACAAGGACATGGCACTTAACTAAGCCATCCCGCGTAAATATTACACATCCAAAGAAACTACAATCATGATCATATGAGTTAACCTTGAGACCCTTGTTGCTCACTTCTTACTGGAGTACCTGGAATGTGATTATGTGGACATAAAAAGTGAGATGACAATCTCAATAGCTAGCAAGTTTTTCAGAAAAATAGTGCACATTCCATTCCTTAAAACATCTCAAATTATTTCACTGAAACATAAGTACTGACCATACATCATACATACGGCATCTTGGTCACATGGACTCATAACATCATGGTCTACTTACCCAATGCAGTCAATACGACCATACCTGCAAAGGGATATGCATCTCCTATTATTGGCCAATCGTGAGGGAAATGGGGCTTACTTGGCAACCTTTTGTGCACCCCCTTAATTCCCGAGAATGCATACATAACATATCTTTAGACTATCATTCATCAAAGCATAAAAGTCAGGCAATCAGTGAAAATTCATAAATTCAAGTTCATAAACATAAAGAGGTGTGTTAGGGAAAAGCTAACTACCAAATTTTTTTAGAAAAATAGTACACATTCCATTCCTTAAAACATCTCAAATTATTTCATTGAAGCATGAGCACTGACCATAAATTCATCATACGGCATCTTGTTCACACTAGGGACCCATAACATCATGGTCTACTTACCCAGTGCATTCAATATGGCCATACCTGCAAAGGGCTATGCATCTCCAATTATTGGCCAATCGTGAGGGAAATGGGGCTTACTTGGCACCCTTTTGTGCACCCCCTTAATTTCCGAGAATGCATACATAACATATCTTTAGACCATCATTCATCATAGCGTAAAAGTCAGGCAATCAGTGAAATTTGATAAATTCAAGTTCATAACCATAAAGAGTTTTTAAGGAAGAGCTAGCTACCTCAATTCCAGTACAATCACTTTCTTTCCAAAGCTGCCAAGGTTACTACCAGTAACTCAAACTAAAACTTACAAGAATTCTTGGTTAATGCATGCATATTAGGTCCTAAAGCCATAAATACCTAGTTTAAGATCTTCTGCTCCTCCAAATAAAACTATGATTTCGCTTATATTTGGGGTTATTATTAAATATGACAATGTTGCCACATTTCCCACAATGTTGCAGTCACAAAACATGCCACATTGCCCACAAAATTTTAGCCAACTTGCACCTACCAAAGAATGCCACATTGCCCACAAAGTTGTAACCACATAGAATGCCACATTGCCCACAAAATTTTAGCCACCTTGCACCTACCAAAACATGCCAAAATCAGCCAAGAAAAATGACACCTTTCAGAAAAGAAATCATGTCACATAGCCATAATTATTTCAGCAACATTCCAGCCAAGAAACAGCCACCCACTTTAGCGATTTTCAGAAACCAGAGAAAAAACGTAGCTAAGTTTCAAGGGAAACCAAGAGGAGAAGCAAGCTGAAATTTAAGAACCATAGGAGCATTTCTACACAAGTTGAGTTTCCCCTCTTGAGGAAAGTTAGTTTGTAGTGAGCAAAGCTCATTTTAGGTTCTGCACAGGTGATTCTTGAGCATGAGATGCAAGATTTTAAAGTTGAAAACATGGAACTCTAGTGGTAGGGAACAATCTTTTGCATCTAAGCAACAAACAGGCTGAAGCACCATACATTCTGCACCTAAAATGTTTACGCCCTGTGTTCTTGGACTGTTTGACTGGGTAAATGGCCTTTAAATTTTCTAAGATTTGGTGATAAAAGTATTGAAATATTGATAATCAATTATAAAAATTTTCATGATTTTTGAGAACCTACAAATTGGCCATTTACAATCAAAATAGTGCTGAGAACAATCAGCTGGACAGCTAAGACTGTTGATGGAAATACTAAACATTGAAGGGGTTACATATTTCATTTTCATATGAAAAGTTTATTACATGTTATAGGATTCCTAATTAAGTTCCACACCAAATTTTATAGAATTATGGATAGCTTAAGGCATATAATAAAATATGGAAATTTGGTGGGACAGGAAGTGAGTCAGAACAGACCTGAACGGGGGACAGCCATAAACAATGTGTTATTTAAGGGATCAAACGAATTATTTTTTACTTGAAATTTTTATGGTGATTATATAACATATCTAGGATACTCCATATCAAATATCACGAATTTTAAAGAAGTTTTACCCATCCAAAGGAAGGGAAAACAGAATAGAAATGGAATTGAAACCAATATGCACTGTTCTGGATTATGGAGCTAGTTCTTGAGGTAAATGGAAGAGTTAAGGGCTGAAAGAACCAAGAAATAAAATATACATGTAGAGGAATCTCCATGGAAAATTTTAAAAATTTTCGAGGACTTTTGTCATATTTAATAATAACCCCAAATCTCAACCAAATCATAATTTTGTTTTGGGGGGATGAAGCTCTTAAACTAGAGACTTATGATTTTAAGTGTTAATATGCATGCATTAACCAAAAGCTCTTATATATTTTAGTTTGATTTGCTAGTAGTAACATTGGCAGCCTTGGAAATGAAGTGATTGTGCAGGAATTGAGGTAGCTAGCTTTTCCTTAAAACACTCTTTATGTTTATGAACTTGAATTTATCAATTTTACTGGTTGCCTGACTTTTATGCTCTGATAAATGATGGTCTCAAGATATGTTATGTATGCATTATCTAAAATTAAGGGGTGTCCAAAGTGTGCCAAGTAAGCCCCATTTCCCCCACGGATTGGCCAATAATAGGAGATGAATAACCCTTTTGCAGGTATGGGACTGCATTGGGTAAGTAGAACAAAATTTTATGGGTCCTTCGTGTGACCAAGATGATGTATGTGTGTGGTCAGTGCTTATGTTTCAGTGAAATAAATTGAAATTTTTTAAGGAATGGAATGTATACTATTTTTCTGAAAAAATTTCTAGCTATTGAGATTGTCATCTCATCTTTTTATGTCCACACAATCATATTCCAGGTACTCTAGCAGGAGTTGAACAATAAGGGTCTCAAGGTTGACTCATTTGATTATGCATATAGATTGCATTTTTTTTGGTTTCGTAATATATGTGGGATGGCTTAGTTGAGTCCCAAGTCCCTTTTAGACAACTTATAATGTAATGTAAAATAAGTTATGGACTGTACCTTTTTTTTATGGCATGAGAGCCTTTTTGTTGTAAGTAATGCATATCAGGCCTAGTTAGTTGCCTATAAGGAAATGAAATTTGAAAATGCTTGGAATAGCCTGAAGCACTTGGATGCTTATCCAAGAAAGATAACTTACAATATAAGTGAATAGGTGAATTTATGGGCTAGGTAGACATTGTTAGAAATTTATAGATAAGAAAAAAAAATATATGGTACTAAAAGGTAGTTTGGGGAATATTCTATTGTGTGGATGTATGAAATAAGATGCTAGTCAGTAGGTGTTGAAAAACATGATTATTAAGGCTCAAACCATTGTCAAAAAATTTAATGTAAGTATATCCAAAGGAAGATCCTAAAATCTTTCATAAATTCAATTAAAATATAAATTTTGAAAAATTAAATGGTCGGAGATTTAAAACAAATGGATTGAGATATACATAATAATGAATAAATAACATTTTTAACTCTAAAAAACTATGACAAGATAATGGATTATTTCAGGACTAACCTGATCTTATACATGCTAAAATTAAAGCTCCAAAGAGTGAGAGAGAAAGCAAAGAAAGAGAAAAAGAGTTTGTTAAAAGCAATTTTAAGAAGCCAATGTAAAATTTTGGAAAAAAATTTCAATGGTTTCCCCACCTATAAGACGTAGTATTCTCAATTGAAAGATCAAGGATAGTGCAATGCAACTAAACATATGAATCAAGGTGGAAGAATGCAATTAAGCCTAAAAGGAAGAAAGTGTACTAGAGTGGACAATAAGACATCCTCCTTACAAAGTTAATAAGGGAGAAAAAACAAAGGAAGCAAAAGAACACATCAGAATGATAAAGTCATGAATCTCTAACAAGGAAATCCCTTAGTAACACCCATGAGTTGAACACCAAATAAAAGCCAAAATTACTAATACTCTATCTCATTACAGAGAAAAAGATACAAATCTCTCCTTAAAGATATGAGCACTTCAGAATGATGCTCCAATAAAATACACAAATACTAGCCTATATAGAAAACTTGCACAAGACTTTGCTTCCCTTGCTCCTACCAAACCTTATAAAACTTCTTAATGACAATTGCTCAAAACTATAAGGGCAAACCCAGCGAAGAAAATATTTTTTTTATTTTTTTTCAATAATTTAAAGATCTACACGAGATTCGAGTAGCAAAGAATTAATTTGGTTTCATGCCAAGAAAGTCAACCATGGAAGCAATTTAGTTACTACGAAGATTGATGGAGAGATATCAAAGGAATCAAAAATTTACATATGGTATTCATCAGTTTGGAAAAGGTGTATGATAGAATACTGAGAGAGGGTTTATGGAAGGCTTTAGAGAAGAAAGAAGTAAGTATTGCTTATATTCAAGCAATCAAAGATATGTATGATAGGATCACAATTTGCGTGAGAACACAAAATAGGAACAGAAAGGATTTTTCCATAACTATAGGAGTACATCAAGGTTCATCTCTGAATCCATATCTTTTTAACTTAGTTTTGGATGAAGTTACTGAACATGTCCAAGAATTAGGGCCCTGATGTATATTTTTGCAGATGATATATTCCTAGCCGATGAATCAGAAAAGAAAATAAATACGAAGTTAGAGTCATAGAGACAAGTTTTGGAAGCAAATAGCTTTCGTATAAGTAGAAATAAAATAAAATATATAGAATGTAATTTTAGTAATAGGCACATCAATACAAATTTAGAGGTAAAACTTGGAGATCACTCTATAAAACAAGTCACAAGTTTTAAATATCTTGAATCTATTATACAAAATAACAGAGAAGTAAAGAAATACGTAAATCATAAGATTCAATCGGGATGGATGAAATGGAGGAAGACTTCGAATGTCGTTTGTGATAGAAAAGTGCCGCTTAAAATTAAGGAAAAATTCTATTGTACAACTGTAAAATTTGCAATATTGTATGGTACTGAATTTAGGGCGGTTAAAAGCCAACATGAGAGTAAACTCAATGTCGTAGAGATGAGAATGATGCATTGGATGTGTGGACACATTAGATGAGATATGATTAAGAATGATTGCATCAAAGAAAGAGTTGGGATAGCACCTATTATTGAGAAGATGATGAAATCTTGCGTAAGTTGGTTTGGCAATGTGTGGAATGATTTAGCAATAGGTGAAATCATTAAGAAAGATTTAGCAATTAATAATATCTCTATTGATCTCATTTATAATAGGTCGCTTCGGTTGTGTTTGATCCATGTAATCGACCCCACTTAGTAGAAAAAACCTAAGTTGTTGTTGATTTAGAGTACAAAAAGGCCTATATATACAGAAAAGATCTCATAATTTTAAGCTACAAAATCTATACAATTACTAATTCTACGCACTAAATCAGGAACACAAATAATTAGGGGAAATTTCTATAGTCACATAATATATTTTAATTAAGCCAAACCCCTTTTGTCTAGTTTGATCGAATCATTTTGATTTGTATTTAAATTCCAAATCATAATCATATATTTCCATACTCCTCCTCAAGTTCGGTGGTACATATCTAGCATTCCCAACTTGCTATTTATGTTTTCATGCCTTTGGAAAAATCTTTGTCAAAATATCTAGAATTTGATGGTTTAAAGGGCTATACAAGAGTTTGATTTTCCTTCTTTAATTTTTTCTTTGGCGAAATGATGGTCTATCTCCACATTTCCAATCATGCTAAATATGATTTTTTGCTATACTTATAGCAGCCTTGTTATCATGCAAAACTGTTATAGTACAACTTCATGTAATTCTAAGTTCCTTAAATATCTTTTACAGCCATATCCCTTCGCATATCCAATAAGCCATTACCTTAAATTCTACCTGTAACTTCCCGTAATTTTTATTTTTAAATAATAATGTTTTGTTATAAAAAAATATTTTTTTTATTTGTTTAAAAATGATTATGTTATGCTAAAAGCAAGTATACTTTTAATTTAAGTAATTATTGTTTTGCTTAAAATAATTATATTGGCCTTTCATAAATTTTTATTTTATTTTTAGAAATATTATTTCTTTTATTATGTATAAAGATAATTATTTTTTGATTTGTTTTAATAAGATTTTTATCAAGAAAAGTCATTATTTAAGAGTTTAACTAAAGGTTTATGAGAATGTAAATTTTTAGAAATTTTTAGAATGTTTTAGGATGAAAAATGATATTTATATGAATAAATATAAAATAAAATTCTATTATTCAATTATTAAATAATTATTATTATTATTATTATTATAAAAATAAAAATAAAAGGGGGAGGAGGAAAACGGAATGCAAACTGAGGTCGAGGGAAATGAATAATGAAATAGTGTGAATAGTATGAATAGTAACATCTATTTTTCTCTCTAGATCTGAAGTGTCTACAGGCCTCTGATCTCAAAACTAATGGTACCAATGGATTTAGGACGGAGAATACTACGATTTTGACCGAACAATTTCTCAAATCAGCCGTAGAATCACCGTAGATTAGAAGTAGAAAATATCAGAAAAAGATAAATTCTGAAACTCTTATTTAGAGATCTCAAATTGAAAATCTGACACTGTAGATAGATTCAAGAGCTAGATAAATCTTAGGATATAAAATTTTTGAGCTACCTGACAACTTTTTGTTCTTGGTGAATAGTATTTTCCGTGATGAATAGTGTTTTTCGGCCATGAATAGTGACTAAGTTCTCAGAGTCATTTCCTTGATTTTCGGACCCTCCAGACACGTATTTGAATTCTATTTAATCAAATGTGGATTGAAAAAGTACACTTTGGGGCTATCCAATCTGGAGCCTTTACTTTATGAGTAGATAATTCTTTCTATGACTTACTCCATGCTCTTCTTGAACTATAAATGTATAATTGTTTCTATTTACACTTATTTATGCTATCACAAATTTCTGAAATGTGTTAAAATATTTATTTTGTTTACAAACTGGTATATAGTTCAAGAAGAGTATGGTTTTAGAAATAGATTTTGGAACTCATTGAATATGTGGTTCTAAATGTATTTATCATTATTTGATAAAGTGAATATTATGTGCACGATGCATTGATTTGTAAAGTTATATACTTGTGAAAATGATGCATATCATATTATAAATGAGATTGAATAGCAAGTGTAAAGCTCATGGCGAGTTGCTTGGTAATTATGGCAAGTGTAAAGCTCATGGCGAGTTACTTGATAAATATGACAAGCGTAAAGCTCATGATGAGTTGCTTAATAATTTTACATGTATTTATATGTATGAATGAATATCGATGGGTTGTATGACTTGTGATGGTACTGAATAGGGGATGCCCTATTAGCCTGAGTGAGCTGGGAGAGGGCTACTCTAACCGGGTGACAGTGGTAATGTGGGAGGGCAAGAGGGTGATGTACTCACATTCCCTGATCACTTATTATGACTGTAGTCAATCAGTCAATATGCGTATAGCAAATGAGTTATGTTTTCATTGCATTGACCAGATCGCCAAGTGAGGCAGGTGCATTAAAAGTGGTGATTTTATCTCCAAATCTTAATATTTTACTATAACTTATACAGCTGAACATAACAACATTTGTTTAATGATCATATCGTGCTGCATATGGTTTTAGATATATGAATATCCTTTAAATTGAGAATATTTGAAATACGGGTCCCATATGAATGTACTTCTGAACTGTATTATTTATGTGACAAAGTTTAAAATATAAGTACATCCATATGCTACCTAAGAGGTCATAGGAGGAATTATTTACTCATTGAGTTGTCAAACTCATTACACGATATTTTCATATTTTTCAGATAAGAATACAGAGTCTGATCCTTCAGATAGTTGACTAGCTAGACGATATGATCTCTGTGTGAGCCTACTTTGTTTCCATGGCTCATAAATTTTGATTTATATTGTGCTTGTACTTTAGAGTGTGCTTTGAAATGCTACAGGTAGGATCCCCGTTTCTATTGTACTTTGATGTTTATAGATTTGGTCTGTATATTGTGTATACATGAGAGAAATGATAAAGAATTGTATTATGCATCTTTATGGAGATTATCTTATTGCAGGAAAAAAATGTTTATTTTACGTAACGTAAATTGGGGGCGTTACACTACCTCTGCACTACTTCTTGCTACTACAGATTACTTCTTACTCCTATAAGTCCCCAAGTTTCCCAATACATGGTAGATGCTCTGTTATTTGTCAGGGATCTTGCTCAATCAACATAAGTGAAAACATCAACTTCCCTGATTAAAGTTTTCTTAAAGTACAAACCAATCCAAGGACTCCCTTTTAGTGATGTAGGATTCTGTATACAACCTTCATGTGTCTCTCAGTGGGGTTATTCATATAATGACTTACCATATTCACATAAATGCCAATATTAGGCCTTGTGTGAATTAGATATATTAGTTTTCCCACCAATTTATGGTATCTTTCTTTATTAGTTGGAGGATTTTCATCATTAACCTAACCAATAGGATCCATAGATGTGTCCACAAGCTTACATCCTAGCATTCAAGTCTCTTAGAGAATATCAAGAATATATTTCCTTTGTGTAACCATAATTCCTTCTTTAGATCGACTAACTTCCATACCAAGGAAGTATCAAAGTGTTTCAAGGTCTTTGATTTCAAATTCTTCTACCAACAACTTCTCGAGGTTCCTTATTCCTTCTTCATCATCCCCTATGATTATAATATTGGCCATATAGACAATAAACAAAGTCATTTTACCTTCCTTAAAATGCTACACAAATAGTGCATGGTCTGCTTGGCAATAGATGAATCCATTTTTTTCACAACTCTAGTTATTTGGTTAAATTAGGTCCTAGGTGACTATTGCAAACTTGATGGTGAATTTCTCAGTTTGCACAATTTCCCTAAATTTTCTAAAGTTTCCATGTCGAGTGGAATCTTCATTATACCTCATCTTCTAATTCTTCATTGAGAAAAGAATTTTTACATTAAGTTGGTGTAAATTCTAGTCCAAATTTACAACAAATAATAATAAAACTCTAATGGAGTTCAGCTTTACTATCGAAGCAAATGTCTCTTCATAATTTATGCCATAGGATTGGGTGAACCCTTTAGGAACTAGTTGAGTTTTAAACATGTTTACACTTCCATTTGAGTTGTGTTTTACAGTGAATATCCACTTGCGCTCAATAGGTTTCTTACTCTTTAGTAGTTTTAAAATTTTCCAAAGTTATATTTTCCTCCATTGCTAGTATTTCTTTTGGATAGTAGCCTTCCATTCAGTTTTTGGAGTGCCTCTTGGATGTTGGATGGGACATGTTGATTTTCAAGGGAAGTGATGAAAGCTTGGAAGTTCTTAGACAATTTTCAATGAGACATATGCTTACTGATTGGGTGCTTAATGTAGGATCTTACACCTTTCCTCAAAGCAGTAGGTTGATCAAAGTCATCAAGGTCACTATTAGATTCTAGATTTTCTTCTAGATTATAGCTAGATCTAAATCAGAGACTGTGTTACCTGGCTATGGATTCTAGTTGCTTAGATCATAGTCTAATTCTTGGTTCTGCCTAAGTGTAGTGATGTTTTCTTTCTCCTTTTGAGGAGTTTTCTGATGCTTCTTTTTTTCTGGTATAAACCAATAATTCTTTACAGTCTTATGTATTAAGTTCAAAGTCAGAAGGTATTGTTTTAGGTTCAGGGATGGAATTAGGGCCTAAATTTTTGGTGATGTTTTTAGTTTTGGGGACTTCGAGATTGAAGGTATTATTTTCAATTTTAGGGACTGTTAGATTGATGGTGTTGTTTTTAGTTTTCCAAAATTGGAATTCATCAATTTTATTTCCACAATTCTCCCCTTGAATTGATGTTTTGGGGTAGCAAGGTTGGTTTTCAAAGAAGGTGACGTCCATAGAGGTGTACAATTTCTTGGTTATAAGGCAACATCACTTGTATCCTTTTTTGTTAGGTTAGTACCTTAGATATATGCATTTAGTGACCATTGGATTAAGCTTACTACATTGCGATTGGTAGATATGAACAAAAGCTATGCATCCAAACACTTTAAGAGGAACATATGAGAATATTTGGGTAGAAGGATAAGCTACAAGAAGGAGTTGGCAAGGGGTTTTAAAATTGAGAGTTCTATAAGGCATTTAATTTATCAAGATGGCAGTAAGGGTAGCTTCACCCCATAATTGTTTAGGCATGTTTATGGCTATCATGAATGATCTTGCAACTTTCATCAAATGTCTATTTTTTCGTTCAACAACTCTATTTTTTGTGGAGTATCAACACATGTGCTTTGGTGTACGATACCATTTTCTAAGAGATATGACCCGAGGATATGATTGTAGTAATCATAGCTATTATCAGTTTAAAGAACTTGGATTTTTGTTGGAAATTTTGTCTAAACATCAAAGTATCCCTCACTTTTGATTTTTCCTTCATTAGAAACACCTATCTCACATGAGTATAGTTATCTACAAAGGTGACAAACCATCTAGAACGTGTAATATTGTTGATTATAGAGGTCCCCCAAACATCACTATGTATCAAGGAAAAAGGATGAGAAGATTTGTATGGTTGAATGGAGTAGGAATTGCGAGAGTGTTTGGACAATTGGCATACTTCGCATTGAAATTTGTTAATTTTTTTATTGAATAAAGATAGGTATAGTTTTTCAAGATATCAAAAATTTGGATGACCTAACTGATGGTGCCACAATATGACATCATTATTTCTTTTAGGAGTAGGGTTAGAAACTACACAAGTAGTCTTCATAGGTAGTCTTTGAATTTGCTTAGCTCTTAAGATATAAAGTTCATCATTCATCTCAACATTACCATCCCTCATCCCAATGTCCAAGGCCTAAAATTAACACATTTAAGGAAGAAATTTAGTAACACAACCTAGATCCTATGTTAATCTACTTATAAATAATAAGTTGCAATCTAATTTTGGAACATAAAGAATAGAATGAAGGGTGATATCCTTGGAAATAATAACAGAACCTGTGCCAAGTACCTTTGAGAGGCTTCCATCGGTAATCTAAACAAAAGAAAAGCTATGGAAGGGTGTGTAATCATGGGAAACGCCAAAATTCCCTGTCATATGGTCTGAAGCATTTGAATCCATTATCCATGTAGTAAGATTTTCTTGTCTAGCATTTAAGGCATAGGAATTGTGTAACAAATTTTTATTTATTTATTATTATACAATATAAAGTTCACATACACATCATTAATCAAAACGTACATACAATATTTCAAACACATAAATATCTACATCATATTTAATCTGGTTGACCAATTCCGGAGATTCGGGTGCGGGTGGTTGCACCTTCACCGGGATCTGTGCCAACTCTCCCACAAACATTTTAATTAGGATCCGCCCATCATAGAATAACTCGATCCAATGTGCACTAAAAGCCAGAGCTATAGAAAAATCTGCATAACTAATTTTCTAAACATGACATGGAAATATATTGAGAATTAAATCCCAGTAAGTTCAACAATAAATCATTATCAATATAGCTCATCACGTCATGTTCAGCTGTATAAACTACAGTAAATAACTTTGGTCACATGAATGCACTATATCTATGCACATGAGAATCGTACAGTAATGACATGTATGACAGGATTAATTATTTTCAGAATATCATATGATGACTATCAATTTATTCTCATATCAAACTAACCTGGTCAGGGTGAGTATTTTCTACTCTCCGGTATGGGCTTTTCTTGCTCCGTCCGACATGGCACACTTTCTCTTTCTTTTCTCATTAACATATTCATAACCGTTGGTAGGGCGTCCCCTACTGGTGCACCACATGGATCACCATGTGACCGTGCTTATTTCTTTTCTTTTTACATTAGTAGCCAAAAATATGATTTGCAATAACAAGTATGTTCATTATACTCACATACCGTAATGTTTCATCAAAATATTTTCATGTCAAAATTACACACTTAGAATGGTAAGAAGTTCATGCATTGGCAATGGCTATAGCATATACTAGTCATTTATTATTTTCATTTATAAAATTCTTCTTCTTTTTTAAATATTAATTTTATTCATTTAGTTTCTTGATGCAGGTTTTCATCCTATCTGACATTCTCTTACTAATCAGAGGACAAATCCCTCAATTTAACTCCAATTTAGATGATCGTGGTGTCAATTTAAAGATAAAACAATTATCTAAAACTTTTATGTTGAACAGTTGAACGGAATATTAAGAGATCATGGTGATATTACTCCCTAAAATTACAGGTTATTTCTTCTCGGGTAGATTCTGACCTCTACCTACTAATCTGTCCATGTCGCCCTCATAAAATTTCCACATTAAGTGATTCCAGTGGCTAAACATCTGTGACACATATATCTATAATTCATATGTTAACCATTTATTTTAATTCTTTAAATAATATTCCCAAAAATTAAAACATCGAAGCTATCCTAACATATTCTTCCCTGATTAACCATTTTCTGACCTTTGTTTACTAATCAGACCATATCTACCTCATATGAACTCTAAATTGAATGATTCCAGTGGTAAAAAAATCCGTGAGACATAAATATACATTTTTTATGTTAACCATTTGTTTAGATTCCCTATAGCATGTTCCCAAAAAGTAATACACAGAATCTTAAAATTCTGCCACCCATAGCCATACTTATGCAGAATTATCTACAAACCTAAGTATTCAAACATACATAATATGTAACATGATATAGCAACATCCATGACCAATCATCAAAGTTCTAAGATCAAAATCCCATATAAATATTACAAGTTTCAAAAGTTTTCTTCAAAAAGAAATATTGTTAAACTTACCTGGAGCACTTAGTCCCCTAGACTTCTCCTTCCTCTTTCTTCCTTTCTTCCTCTCTTTTCCTCACTCTACCTTGCTTATATTTTTCCCCTCCCTCACTTGGACGAAATTCTAATGTTGTAAGGGTGGATTTTCTTATATAGACCACCAAATAATTCACCTTTTCATGATCATGGGTCTACCTTATCACAATTAGGTTACACTTGGTTGAATTTTTGGAAAACAAACAACTTATGTTCTTGTCTTCCTCTTCCTTAGTCAAGATATGCATAGAAAAAGGAGATTTGTATTTTGAAAATTATGATAATATGTTCTTAAGATATGGGACAAGGTCCCTTTGATTTAGGGATTCATTTACTTTTTCTTTTGTCTTAATCAATTATGATAGGTTTGCCTTTTTAAGTGGCAAATTTTTGGCCCTTCAATCTCCATTATTTGGTTGAAATTATTTGTGTGGGATAGAAATGTTTTGTCCTAATGCTATGTATTATCATACCACTTGCTAAAATTATGAGTGTAGGATATAGATGTTTTGTCCTAAAGCCTTGTATTATCATACCACTTGCTAAATTTTTGTCTTAATGCCATTTCACCTAATCTTGATTACACCATTATCTTATCACTTTATTTTTATTTTTATTTTTATTTTTATTTTTATTTTTATTTTTCCTATTGGATTTGGGCTCACTCTTGTCCATTTTCTTTACTTTGGTTAAAATTCTACATTTCATAATGGGCTTGGTCACATTTTCATGATTTTTGGGCTATCGGTCCAATTTCTATATCTTAGTCAAAGTCTATGTTTTATTTCTTGCTTAGGTTATCCAATGGGCTTGCTAAAAAAATTATGTTAAGTAGAAAACCTCTATATGAATTTTCCATAAGTGAGAGCCCAATTTATGGGTGGAGATACTAAACTTAGTAACTTTAACTCTTAAATTAGAAAAAAAATTTACCCTAATCCAATCTTCTTGAAATTTTAAGACATTTATTTACTTCACAAAAATTTGTCTTCCTTATCCAAGAATTTCAACTTTCTTTGGCATGTTTATTTCTAATATTTCCTCTTAGGTTTTCTCTCTTTACCTATTCCATTAATGTTAGAACATTTCTATGCGTACACGTAAGTTGAAGAATTTCTAAGGATTATATTTCCTTAGGTATCTAAAAATTGTCTACTAAATTTTATTTCCTTAAATATTTATGTGTGTTTATCCATAAAGGAAACAAAATTAGGGATGTTACTTTGAATACTTTTGTACTTTTATTAATACATGAAACAAAATTAAGGATGTTACATTTCCCTCCCCATAAAAAAAATTTTGTCCTCAAAATTTCAAAAATTACCTAGTAAGAACAATTTCGGATATTTCTTCCTCATGACTTCTTCTAGCTCCCAAGTTGCTTCTTCTGGAGTCAAACCTTCCCATAACACCTTAACTAGGAGAATAGTTTTGTTCTGCAATTGCTTCACGTCAGTGTCCAATATAAATGCTGGTACTAGCTGATATGTCATATTCTCCTTTATTTGGATTGGTTCATCTCGTATCACATATGAGGAATTTGGAAGATACTTTCGGAGCTGTGATACATGGAAAACATTATGCAAGTTGGACAAATTAGGTGGGAGAGCAACTTGATATGCCGACGTCCCTACTTTCTTCATAATTTGGTAGGGTCCTAAAAATTGCGAATTTAGCTTTTTGGTCTTGAGAGACATACCAACAACAGTGGTCGGAGAAAGTTTTAGAAATACATGGTCCCCTTCCTCAAACTCTAGAGATCTATGTCTCTTATCATAGTAACTCTTTTGCCGACTTTGAGCTGTGAATATTTTATCTCGTATCATCCCGATTTGTTCAGTGGTTTGTTGAACAAGATCAGGACCTAGCAAGTTCTTTTCTCCTACCTCAGACCGACATAGTGGAGATCGGCACTTCCTACCGTATAAAGCTTTGTAGGGGGCCATCTTAATACTGGAGTGATAACAATTATTATAAGTAAACTCTACTAAAGGTAGGTACTTATCCCATATTTTACCTTACTCTATCACACATGCCCTTAACATGTCTTCTAGAGTTTGAATGGTTCGTTCTGTCTGTCCGTCAGTCTGAGGATGGTAGGCAGTACTGAACCACAACTGAGTACCAAAAGCTTCCTGCAACGCCTTCCAAAACCTCAACGTGAACCTCGGATCTCTATCAGAAATAATATTTAAGGGAATCCCATGCAGTCTAACTATTTCCTAGACGTACAATTGGGCCAATTTATTCAGTGAAAAGTTAATTTTTATGGGCAGAAAGTGAGCAGATTTGGTTAATATATCAACTATTACCCAGATAGCGTCATGTCCCACTGAAGTCTTAGGTAAACCCACAAAAAAGTCTATCGAGATACTGTCCCATTTCCATTTAGGGATCTCAAGAGGTTATAGAAATCCCGCTGACTTTTTATGCTCCACCTTCACCTTTTGACAAATTAGACATTTCGCCACGAACTTCGCAATATCCTTTTTCATCCCTGGCCACCAATACATCTTCTTTAAGTCCTGGTACATTTTTGTGCATACAGGATGGACAGTATATTTACTCTGACATGCTTCCTGTAGGATCTTAGTCCTCAACTCTCGTTCTTGAGGGACACAAATCCTTCCTTGATACATGATTGCTCCATCTTCCATGACAGAAAAATTTCCTTGATCTTTATGATCCTTTAAGTATTGGTTGTGAACTTGAGCCTATTTGATTTGGACTCTAAGGTCACATCCTTTACTTAAACCATTAATGATTAGCTTCTTTGAGGAGAAAGTAGTGTCTAGCTTCAAATTCCGAAACTGCTCTAGCATTTGCATCTCATACACCATCATCTAGCCCATGTGTAGAGATTTTCGACTTAAGGCATCAGCTACAACATTCGCCTTTCCTGGATGCTTTATCTCAAACTTGTAGTCATTGAGAAATTTCACCCATCTTCGTTGCCTCATATTTAACTCCTTTTGATCAAAGAGATATTTAAGACTCATGTGATCGCAATATACTTCAAAGGTTGCTCCGTATAAGTAATGTCGCCAAATCTTTAAAGCAAACAACACCACCGCCAATTCAAGATCATGGGTTAGATAGTTTCCTTTGTAGGGTCTTAGTTGTCTAGAGGCGTAAGCAACTACTCTCTTGTCTTGCATTAGCACACACCCTAGTCCTTTCTTTAAAGTGTCACTATACACTTCAAAATGTCATGTGGGGTCTGGAATAATTAAAATCGGAGGAGTGGTCAGTCTTGTCTTAAGCTCCTGAAAACTGGCTTCACATTGATCAGTCCATTTGAAAGGACTTCTCTTCCTGGTCAATTTAGTCAATGGCAAGGCTATACGAGAGAAATTTTGTATAAACCTCTTGTAGTATCCTGCCAAATCCAGGAAACTTCTGACTTCCGTAACCGTCTTTGGTCTCTCCCATTGAATTACTGCTTCTGTCTTACTAGGATCTACGGCTACCCCTTTATTTGAGATGACATGTCCGAGAAACTTTACTTCTGACAGCCAAAATCCACACTTCCCCATTTGGCATACAACTTTTTCTCTTTCAGGACTTGCAGCACAATTCGGAGATGTTTGTTCATGTTCTTTCTCACTCCTAGAATATATCAAGATATCATCAATGAACACTACCACAAATTAATCTAGGTAGGGTCAAAAAATGCGATTCATGTAATCCATGAAAATTGCAGGTGCATTTGTCAACCCGAAAGGTATTACAAGAAACTCATAGTGCCCATACCTAGTCCTGAAGGCAGTTTTTGGTGCATCCTCCTCCTTGATCCTAATCTGATGATATCCCGACCTCAAGTCAATCTTAGAAAAGATAGAGGCTCCCTTCAATTGATCCAATAAGTCATCTATCCTAGGGAGAGGATACTTGTTTTTTACAGTCACCTTATTTAGCTATCTATAGTCTATGCATAGTCTAAGGCTTCCGTCTTTCTTCTTAACAAACAATACAGGAGCTCCCCAAGGTGATATACTTGGTCTAACAAATTGCTTGTCTAACAGTTCCTCCAACTGTTTCTTGAGTTCCTATAGTACTTTCAAGGCCATTCTATAAGGTGCAATATAGATAGGCCCTGTCCCAGGTAAGAGATCAATAGAAAATTCTATCTCTCTCTTGGGAGGTAAGCCTGGAATATCTGATGGAAATACTTCAGGAAATTCGTTGGCTATTGAAATTTCATCAAGCTTCGCTTTAACTTCTAGATTTGATAAGTGCAAGAGAATGTATCCAAGTACTTCATTTTTCAACTCCCTATTAACTTGATTGGCATTAAGCATCAATAACTGCACCTTCTCTTTTGGAGTAGGAGATAGAAATTCAACGGTCTTGTTACAACAATTCAGCAAAACCCGATTTCTAGACATCTAGTCTAACCCTAGAATGACCTCAATACCTCTTAAAGGTAAACAGACAAGGTCTATAGAAAAGGTTTTCTCCTGGATGATGACTTGACAGTCCTTACATACAGAGGAAGTTAATACCCTTTCCCCTGTGGGGGTAACTACAGATAGCTCATAGGGAGTTTCAGAAATAAGAAACTGAATCTTCCTAATACATTCTTCCGATATAAATGAATGACTAGCACCAGAGTCAAACAACACCATAAGAGCAAATCCATAGATATAACATGTACCTTGAATCATTTCAAAAGATTGAGCTGCCTCTTGGCCACTCAGGGTGAAAACTCTTCCTTTCACCTGAGGCTTCTGTTCTGGCTGGTTTCCTATATTTTGTGGGCAGTTCCTTGCAAAATAGCCCTTCTGTCCGCATTTAAAACAAACATCTAGTCTCATGTAGCATGGCCGATTACCATGCATACGTCTGCTGTAACAACCTTTTTTTTTTCCTTTATTATTATACAATATTGAGTTCACATACATGTCATTAATCAAAACATACGTATAACATATCAAACAGATAGATATTTACATCTTGTTTATTTTGGTTGACCAATTCCGGAGATACAGGTGCGGGTGGTTGCACCTTCACCGGGATCTGAGCCAACTCGACCACAAACATCTTATTTGATTCTGAAATCTGCCCAACATAAAGTAACTCGATCCAATGTGCACTAAAAGCCAGAGCCTTAGAAACAAAAGCTGCATAAATAATTTTCTGAACATGATATGGAAATATAGTGAGAATTAAATCCCAATAAGTTCAACAATAAATTATCATCAGTAAAGCTCATCACGTCATGTTCAGCTGTATAAACTACAGAAAATATCTTTGGTCACAAGAATGCATTATATCTATGCACATAAAAATCATACTGTAATGATATGTATGATAGGATTAACTATTTTCAAAATATCATATGATGGCCATCAACTTATTCTCATTTCAAGCTACCCCGGTCAGGGTGAGTATTCTCTATTCTCCGATACGGGATTTTCTCGCTCCGTCCGACATAGCCCACTTTCTCTTTCTTTTCTCATTATCATGATCATAACCGTTGGTAGGGCGTCCCCTACTAGTGCACCACACGGATTGCCATGTGACCGTGCTTATTTCTTTTCTTTTCACAATGATAGCCAAAAATATGTTTTCAATAACAAGTATGTTCATCAAAATATAACTATTACCATAAATCATTGGTAATCATGCCATGAACATAACCATTTCAAATATCACTTTATAAAATATTTCCATGTCAAAATTTCACACTTAAGATGGTAAGAAGTTCATACAATGGCAATGGCTATGGCTATACTAGTCATTTATTAAGATTCGTCTTCTTTTTTAAATACTAATTTTATTTCTTTATTTTCTTGATGCAGGTTTTCATCTTATCTAACCTTCTCTTACTAATCAGAGCATAACTCCCTCAATTTAACTCTGATGTAGGTGATCTTGGTGTCCATTTCAAGATAAAACAATTATCTAAAACTATTATGTTGAACATTGTAGCGAAAAATTAAGAAACAAAGGTGATATTACTCCCTCAAAGTATAAGATAGTTCCTCTCGGATAGGTTCTGACCTTTACTGACTAATTAGACCATATCTTCCAAATTGGAACTCCAAATTGAGTTATTCCAGTTGGTAAAAATCCATGAGCCATATATCTATAATTGTTATGTTGGCGCGCTATTTTAATTCCCTACAGAATATTCCCAAAAATTCAAAAACTAAAGCATTAATAACATACTCTTCCCTGAATAAACATTTTCTGACCTCTGCTTACTAATCAGATCATATCTACCTCATATGAACTCCAAATTGCATAATTCCAGTGGGTATATTTCCATGAGAGATAGATATATAACTTTCATGTTAACCATTTATTTTAATTCCATACAGATAATTCCCAGAAATTAAAATACAGAAGCTGCCCTAACATATTTTTCCCTGATGAACCATTTGCTGACCTTTGACTACTAATCAGCTCATATATTCCTCATATGGACTCCAAATTGAATGATTCTAGTGTCTAAACATCCATGACACATATATCTATAATTCTTATGTTAACCATTTATTTTAATTGCATACTGATAATTCCCAGAAATTAAATTACCGAAGCTATCCTAACATATTCTTCCCTGATGATTCATTTTCTGACCTTTGACTACTAATCAGACCATAGCTACCTCATATGGACTCCAAATGGAATGATTCCAGTGGGTGAAAATTCGGGACACATATATCTTTAATTCTTATGTTAACCATTTATTTTAATTCCTTATAGATTGTTCCCAGAAATTAAAATACTGAAGCTTAAAATTCTGTCAACCATAGCCATACCCATGCAGAACTATGTACACCAACCTAAGTATTCAAACATACATCACATGCAAGATCAATATGTAACATGATATAGCAACATCTATGACCAATCATCAAAGTTCTAAAATCAAAATCTCATATAAATATTATGAGTTTCAAAGGTTTTCTTCAAAAAGAAATATTGTTAAACTTACTTGGAGCACTTAGTCCCTTAGATTTCTCCTTCCTCTTTCTTCCTTTCTTCCTCTCCTTTCCTCACTCTACCTTGCTTCTATTTTTGCTCTCCCTTACTTGGACGAAATTCTAATGTTGTAAGGGTGGGTTTTCTTATATAGACCACCAAATAATTCACCTTTCATGATCATGGGTCTACCTTATCACAATTAGGATACACTTTGTTGAATTTTTGGAAAACAAACAACTTATGTTCTTGTCTTCCTCTTCCTTAGTCAAGATATGCATAGAAAAAGGAGATTTGTATTTTGAAAATTATGATGATATGTTCTTAAGATATGGGGCAAGATCCCTTTGATTTAGGGATTCATTTCCTTTTTCTTTTGTCTTAATCAAGTATGATAGATTTGCCTTTTTAAGTGGCAAATTTCTAGCCCTTGAATTTTCCTTACTTAACTAAAATTATTTGTGTAGGATAATGATGTTTTGTCATAATGCTATGTATTATTACCCACTTGCTAAAGTTATGAATGTAGGATATAGATGTTTTTGTCCTAAAGCCTTGTATTATTATGCTACTTGCCAAAATGATGAATGTAGAATCACACCACTTGCTAAATTTTTGTCTTAATGCCATGTCACTTAATCTTGATTACACCAATATTTCATCACTTTAATTTTATTTTTATTTTTATTTTTCCTCTTGGGTTTGGGCTCATTCTTGTCCATTTTCCTTACTTTGGTTAAAATTCTACCTTTCATAATGGGCTTGGTCACATTTTCATGATTTTTGGGCTACCGGTCCAATTTCTATATCCTAGTCCAAGTCTATGTTTTATTTCTTCCTTGGGCTATCCTATTGGCTTGCTAAAAATTCATGTGAAGTAGAAAAAACTCTATATGAAGTGTCTATAGGTTAAAGCCCAATTACGGGTGGAGATACTAAACTTAGTAACTTTTGCTCTTAAATTAAGAAAAATTACCATAATCCGATCTTCTTGAAATTTTAAGACCTTTACTTACTTCACAAAAATTTATCTTTCTTTACCTAAGAATTTCACCTTTCTTTAACATGTTTATTTCTAATATTTCCTCTTAGGTTTTCTTTCTTTACCTATTCCATTAATATTAGAACATTTCTATGCATATATGTAAGGTGAATAATTTCTAAGGAAAATCTCTAAAAATTACGGGATGTTACATTCTTCCCCCCTTAAGAAATTCGGTCCCCGAATTTCAATCCATCCTACCACATGTAGGGAATGAAATTAAGGCATTATTCAGAGTTACCAAGCTTATTACCTAAATAATTAGAGATATCTTTTCTGTATGACATCTTTACTTTTTAATATGTCTATTCACTTGAGTGATTTTGTCATATAACTTAATCATAAGGATTTCTTTCACTCATAAGTTCTTCAATTGATATCCTCTAGCCCGCATGGATATATCTATGGGTCGATATTAGAAAACACACATATAAAGGAACATATACACCTTCATATTGTGTAACTATCTTTTCTTATTCCAAACTTCTATCAAGTCAAATTTTTTTTTTATATATATCAACATCATCCCCTGAATATCATCATCTTAATCTATCATCTATTTTTATCCTCAAATCCTTTAATCAATATGTTAAACATATGTAGCAATAAATCCTTCAAACCTTTAATAACGTTTATGTACCGTTGACACATGTCTAATAATTCCAACTTACCTCATCACAGTAATTCTATACAAGCTTATTAACACCATTAAACTCATTGTCAAAAATTTCAATTATTTCTTCTATCATATCCAAAAGCACCTCATTCTAGCTTATGCCAATCCCATTTAATTCACCCAATCATTTCAAGAAGATTTGTTTTTTTTTCCTAACAATTACTCATACATGAATTCTCAATTCCAACATAATTCACATCCTAGATACTAGACTCAATTTAGCATGATATAATCCTTTAACACAAATATCTTGATAACCTACATTATTTCCAGACATGGTTCTCAGAATATTCTCTATATTTCCAAATTAAGAGTTCAAAGACTAACTTAAATCCTACTTCCTATATTTTATTCCTCGAGAACTTCAACACCACTAATTCTCTTGATTACATTCGTCAAAACACCATAAGACCATCATCCGTCCATTCTTTTCAAACCTTTCATTACTTTAACCTATTAACAACTTAGACACCATAATAACCAAGTTTCAAAGGAAGAAATTATCTTTAATTGTAATAAGGGAAAATAACCTTGCATTTAATGCCAACCGTTAATGAGTGAAATAGACGAAAAGCATAATAGAGAATGGTTCCAAAAGCGAAAGTCAAAAATTTTGACAAAGCATTGAAAAATATTAAAATCGGTGGCCGCAATTCTTGAAAATCTGTAAACAAAATCTATCTATGATTTCAACAAAAAATCGGTGGCCGCAAATTTTGAATATATGTGTCAGAATCTACTTTAAATCTTTTGGTATTCGGTGGAAAGATATCAAAAAAGAAACATTTCTGAGCTTATAAAAGTCTGTGAAAATCAAAGAATATGTAGTTAACTGGTAGGATGCAGTTAATTGCTTCAAAATAGATGTAATCAATCAACTGTAAATTAACCAGTCCAAATTAAAATTTCTCAAAATAGCTAGTCGACTTAATAATACTGATAGTCGACTGGCGAAAACATTGAGAATACAAAATAAATCATTTGATTGCATTTTTTTTTTACTTTTTTTTTTCAATGACGGCTATCACCTACAACTTTTCTACAAGAATCAAAACATCAATGCTTCATCAAAGACAACAAGATAAAGACAGATTTCTGGCGATATCTTATCTTATACTCTTTATGTGCTTAATATGGGTCACAGTCATACTACTGTACATATACATGCTTGCCGTCATTTTTGAAATTTTTTTTTTATTTACCTTTAATTTAGTTGATATCCACTAATCACTCACATAGTTGTTCTAATAATACCCGGCCTATTCGCATAGCTATTATAAATATGCCCTTCTCTGAGTTCTATAAATACTTACATTAGTATCTTTGTCTATTCTCAAAGTTAAGGTGATAGAAATTATGGAGGGAACCGCATTCCGTCAGTTTCGAAATATCTGTGTCTTTTGTGGTTCCAGTCCTGGAAAAGATGAGGAGTATGTTAAAGCAGCACAAAATCTGGGTATGGTGCTGGCTAGGAGAAAAATTCATTTAGTGTATGGTGGAGGTAACTGTGGGTTAATGGGGTGTGTGGCTACAGCTGCACATGCAGGGGGATGCCAAGTTCTAGGTATTATTCCTACAGCTCTAGCTACATCCAGCAATATAGGGAAGACAATTGGGGAAGAATATAGGGTAGTTTCCATGCATGAACGCATGGCTAGAATGATGAGCAATGCTGACGCCTTCATTGCCTTACCAGGTGGTTTTGGTACTTTAAAGGAGATTTTCCAAATAGTCTCTTGGGCACAATTAAATATGCATAACAAACCGATAGGTTTGTTAAATGTTAATCACTTCTTTGATGGTTTGTTATCTTTTCTAGATCAAGCTGTGGAACAGAGGTTTATCTCACACTCAGCACGACAAATTCTCATCTCAGCTTCAAATGCTGAGGAGTTGATTGATGCTTTACAAGCATATGTTCATGTACCTGATCTAACTATTACTCCAGTAGAATGGACGGCAGATAACCGCAGGAAGCGTAAATTGGATTTGGATCTTCATCTTTAAATGTAGTAAAACGTAGCTATTATTGTACTACTTTTACTTTCTTAGACTCTACTTGTATACAATATTTACCAACCATACTCCTTTAGAGTTGGTAAAACTATCTTTGAATGTTGCTTATGATCCTCTGAACTTTTGAAATATTCTAGTATATCATCCATATATATAATAACAAATTGTTCCAAGGATGACCTAATTACTATTCATTTAATTTATGAATGCAGTTAAAGGTTTGTCAATTTAAATGCATCACCAAGAACACATAATGCCCATAATAAGTCCTACAACCTCTTCTCTTATCCCTAATTAATGTTACTCATATCCCAAATCTATTTGTGGAAAAATATTGAACACCATATAACTGGTCAAACAGGTAATCTATACAAGCTAATGGGTTTCTATTCTACATTGTTACCTTATTCAACTGTCTACAATCTATGCATAGTCATAGTGATCCATCTTTCTTTTTCACAAATAAAACTAGAGCACTCCAAATAAAAGTACTAGGGCATTTAAATCCCTTGTCTAACAAGTCTTGTAAATTTTTTTTTTTCCAGTAACTAGAATAATTCTTTTCTGATGTGAAAATACTGCAACCACGGAGCATACTAAGATTTTTCAAATAAAACCGGCACTTTCAAAACTTCTTGGAAATTTTATATGAGTACTAGGGTAAATTCCATGTTAAAATTCCACACTAATATCTCGGTAACTAGATAGTAATTGTAGTCTGTAAACAGCGCACCAGAAAAGTTCCCAGGAAAGAGAGGTGGGTCACTAATGGACACGCTTAAGTACCAAGTCTTTCCTTGCCAGAGCTTTCCTTAGACATGCACTTTTCATAAATCACAATTTTTTTTTAAATTCAATCGAGATCATTCTATATAGGGATATAGATACTAATTGGGTTCTAAGGAGTAAATCAATATTAAATTCTCAAATTACCGTGGCAAGGTTGTGTAGGGTTTCCTCCACATTGTTTACGGAATTCCTCCTTAGTGGTGCCATTTCCTACTGTAGCAAAAATAAAGTTATGCTGCTATTGAGGTGATCAAGCCCAATAGTTAGTTTTAAAAAAAAATTTAACAACAGTCATAACACCACCTCGGCATATAGATAGGAAACACTAGTAATTTCCTACCTATATGAAATCACTGATCCCCTACACAACACTACCACAATATACTCAAGATACTATAAGATCGATTCAGATAACCAACCACCCACTGGCCATCTAGGATCGACCTGCTCTGATACCAATTATGTAACAACCTTTTTTTTCCCTTTATTATTATACAATATTGAGTTCACATACATGTCATTAATCAAAACATACGTATAACATATCAAACAGATAGATATTTACATCTTGTTTATTTTGGTTGACCAATTTCGGAGATACAGGTGCAGGTGGTTGCACCTTCACCGGGATCTGAGCCAACTCGACCACAAACATCTTATTTGATTCTGAAATCTGCCCAACATAAAGTAACTCGATCCAATGTGCACTAAAAGCCAGAGCCTTAGAAACAAAAGCTGCATAAATAATTTTCTGAACATGATATGGAAATATAGTGAGAATTAAATTACAATAAGTTCAACAATAAATTATCATCAGTAAAGCTCATCAGGTCATGTTCAGCTGTTTAAACTACAGAAAATATCTTTGGTCACAAGAATGCATTATATCTATGCACATAAAAATCATACTGTAATGATATGTATGACAGGATTAACTATTTTCAAAATATCATATGATGGCCATCAACTTATTCTCATTTCAAGCTACCCCGGTCAGGGTGAGTATCCTCTACTCTCCGATACGGTCTTTTCTCGCTCCGTCCGACATAGCCCACTTTCTCTTTCTTTTCTCATTATCATGATCATAACCGTTGGTAGGGCGTCCCCTACTAGTGCACCACACGGATTGTCATGTGACCGTGCTTATTTCTTTTCTTTTCACAATGATAGCCAAAAATATGTTTTCAATAACAAGTATGTTCATCAAAATATAACTATTACCATAAATCATTGGTAATCATGCCATGAACATAACCATTTCAAATATCACTTTATAAAATATTTCCATGTCAAAATTTCACACTTAAGATGGTAAGAAGTTCATACAATGGCAATGGCTATGGCTATACTAGTCATTTATTAAGATTCGTCTTCTTTTTTAAATACTAATTTTATTTCTTTATTTTCTTGATGCAGGTTTTCATCTTATCTAACCTTCTCTTACTAATCAGAGCATAACTCCCTCAATTTAACTCTGATGTAGGTGATCTTGGTGTCCATTTCAAGATAAAACAATTATCTAAAACTATTATGTTGAACATTGTAGCGAAAAATTAAGAAACAAAGGTGATATTACTCCCTCAAAGTATAAGATAGTTCCTCTCGGATAGGTTCTGACCTTTACTGACTAATTAGACCATATCTTCCAAATTGGAACTCCAAATTGAGTTATTCCAGTTGGTAAAAATCCATGAGCCATATATCTATAATTGTTATGTTGGCGCGCTATTTTAATTCCCTACAGAATATTCCCAGAAATTCAAAAACTAAAGCATTAATAACATACTCTTCCCTGAATAAACATTTTCTGACCTCTGCTTACTAATCGGATCATATCTACCTCATATGAACTCCAAATTGCATAATTCCAGTGGGTATATTTCCATGAGACATAGATATATAACTTTTATGTTAACCATTTATTTTAATTCCATACAGATAATTCCCAGAAATTAAAATACAGAAGCTGCCCTAACATATTTTTCCCTGATGAACCATTTGCTGACCTTTGACTACTAATCAGCTCATATATTCCTCATATGGACTCCAAATTGAATGATTCTAGTGTCTAAACATCCATGACACATATATCTATAATTCTTATGTTAACTATTTATTTTAATTGCATACCGATAATTCCCAGAAATTAAATTACCGAAGCTATCCTAACATATTCTTCCCTGATGATTCATTTTCTGACCTTTGACTACTAATCAGACCATAGCTACCTCATATGGACTCCAAATGGAATGATTCTAGTGGGTGAAAATTCGGGACACATATATCTTTAATTCTTATGTTAACCATTTATTTTAATTCCTTATAGATTGTTCCCAGAAATTAAAATACTGAAGCTTAAAATTCTGTCAACCATAGCCATACCCATGCAGAACTATGTACACCAACCTAAGTATTCAAACATACATCACATACAAGATCAATATGTAACATGATATAGCAACATCTATGACCAATCATCAAAGTTCTAAAATCAAAATCTCATATAAATATTATGAGTTTCAAAGGTTTTCTTCAAAAAGAAATATTGTTAAACTTACTTGGAGCACTTAGTCCCTTAGATTTCTCCTTCCTCTTTCTTCCTTTCTTCCTCTCCTTTCCTCACTCTACCTTGCTTCTATTTTTGCTCTCCCTCACTTGGACGAAATTATAATGTTGTAAGGGTGGGTTTTCTTATATAGACCACCAAATAATTCACCTTTCATGATCATGGGTCTACCTTATCACAATTAGGATACACTTTGTTGAATTTTTGGAAAACAAACAACTTATGTTCTTGTCTTCCTCTTCCTTAGTCAAGATATGCATAGAAAAAGGAGATTTGTATTTTGAAAATTATGATGATATGTTCTTAAGATATGGGGCAAGATCCCTTTGATTTAGGGATTCATTTCCTTTTTCTTTTGTCTTAATCAAGTATGATAGATTTGCCTTTTTAAGTGGCAAATTTCTAGCCCTTGAATTTTCCTTACTTAACTAAAATTATTTGTGTAGGATAATGATGTTTTGTCATAATGCTATGTATTATTAACCACTTGCTAAAGTTATGAATGTAGGATATAGATGTTTTTGTCCTAAAGCCTTGTATTATTATGCTACTTGCCAAAATGATGAATGTAGAATCACACCACTTGCTAAATTTTTGTCTTAATGCCATGTCACTTAATCTTGATTACACCAATATTTCATCACTTTAATTTTATTTTTATTTTTATTTTTCCTCTTGGGTTTGGGCTCATTCTTGTCCATTTTCCTTACTTTGGTTAAAATTCTACCTTTCATAATGGGCTTGGTCACATTTTCATGATTTTTGGGCTACCGGTCTAATTTCTATATCCTAGTCCAAGTCTATGTTTTATTTCTTCCTTGGGCTATCCTATTGGCTTGCTAAAAATTCATGTGAAGTAGAAAAAACTCTATATGAAGTGTCTATAGGTTAAAGCCCAATTACGGGTGGAGATACTAAACTTAGTAACTTTTGCTCTTAAATTAAGAAAAATTATCATAATCCGATCTTCTTGAAATTTTAAGACCTTTACTTACTTCACAAAAAATTATCTTTCTTTACCTAAGAATTTCACCTTTCTTTAACATGTTTATTTCTAATATTTCCTCTTAGGTTTTCTTTCTTTACCTATTCCATTAATATTAGAACATTTCTATGCATATATGTAAGGTGAATAATTTCTAAGGAAAATCTCTAAAAATTACGGGATGTTACATCTGCACTTAGTGCACTTGACTAGAGCAAGGTCTTGTTGGAAAGGTCGAGGACTCACATTCATTGGCCTCTTGCCAGTACCCTATCCTTTTTCTCTGACATTTCTGCCAAAATTTTATGGGCCATTCTTCCTTTTCCAAAAGTTCCATCTTTGTTTCTCATCCTCCACTGCCTTCAAACTCTTCTCCAGGAGTCTGCATTTATTTATCAGAGATACAAACTCCCTTATCTCCATAGCTATAACAGCATTCTTTATCTCCGGGTTCAATCCCGCTTCGAACTTAACAACCTTCCATGCTTCATCTGGGTTAAATCGCAGGTAAGAGGAGAACTTAGACAACTCCTCAAATCTCGCGATGTACTGGACTATGGTCATGCTGCCTTGCCTGAGTTGGAGAAATTTGATCTCCTTCTTCGCTCGCACAGTACTTGGAAAATACTTTTCCAAAAAGGTGTCTTTAAACACCTGCGAAGTGATCTGCCTTCCCTGGTGAGCTAAAAGTTCTCTAACTCCCCGCCACTAGTATTCTGCTTCATCTTTTAGCATATATGCAGCAAAGATTACTTGCTGCTCCTCAGTACTTCCCATCACTTCAAAGATTTTCTCTAACTCCCTTATCCATCTTTCAGCTACAATCGGGTCAAAGCTGCCTTGAAAACAAGGTGGCCTAGTCCTCAAGAACTTGGATATGCCGTTATCATTTCCAGCCATCTGGTTGTTAGCACCATTCGAGTTATTAGCATTTTAGAGGTATTTTAGAATTTGGTTAGTGGTCATGACTTGGTCTCGAATTGCCGTGGCCAGGTTGTGCAGAGTTTCCTCCACATTGTTTGCTGGATTCCTCCTTGGTGGTGTCATTTCCTACTATGGCAAAAACAAAGTTATGCTGCTATTGAGGTGATCAAGCCCAATAGTTAGTTTAAAAATATTTAACAGTAGTCATAACACCACCTAGGCATATAGATAGGAAACACTAGTAATTTCTTAACTATATGAATTCATTGATCCCCTACACAGCACAACCACAAACATACTCAAGACACTATAAGATCGATTTAGATAACCATCCACCCACTGGCAATCTAGGATCGACTTGGCTCTGATACCAATTATGTAACAACTTTTTTATTTATTATTATACAATATAAAGTTCACATACACATCATTAATCAAAACGTACGTACAACATTTCAAACATATAAATATCTACATCTTATTTATTCTGGTTGACCAATTCTGGAGATTCGGGTGCGGGTGGTTACAACTTCACCGAGATCTATGCAAACTCGCCCACAAACATTTTATTTAGGATCCGCCCATCATAGAATAACTCGATCCAACGTGCACTAAAAGCCAGAGCTATAGAAAAATCTGCATAACTAATTTTTTGAACATGACATGGAAATATAGTGAGAATTAAATCCCAGTAAGTTCAACAATAAATCATTATTAATATAGCTCATCACGTCATGTTCAGCTGTATAAACTACAGTAAATAACTTTGGTCACATGAATGCACTATATCTATGCACATAAGAATCATACAGTAATGACATGTATGACAGGATTAATTATTTTCAAAATATCATATGATGACTATCAATTTAATCTCATATCAAGCTACCCCGGTCAGGGTGAGTATTTTCTACTCTTCGGTACGGGCTTTTCTCACTCTGTCCAACATAGCACACTTTCTCTTTCTTTTCTCATTAACATATTCACAACTGTTGGTAGGGCGTCCCCTACTGGTGCACCACACGGATCGCCATGTGACCGTGCTTATTTCTTTTCTTTTCATATTAATAGCCAAAAATATGATTTGCAATAACAAGTATGTTCATTATACTCACATACCATAATGTTTCATCAAAATATTTCCATGTCAAAATTACACACTTAGAATAGTAAGAAGTTCATGCATTGGAAATGGCTATAGCATATACTAGTTATTTATTATTTTCATTTATAAAATTCTTCTTCTTTTTTAAATATTAATTTTATTCCTTTATTTTCTTGATGTAGGTTTTCATTCTAACTGACCTTCTCTTACTAATCAGAGGATAAATCCCTCAATTTAACTCCGAGTTTGGTGATCTTGGTGTCAATTTAAAGATAAAACAATTATCTAAAACGTTTATGTTTAGCAGTTGAATGAAATATTAAGGGATCATGGTGACATTACTCCCTCAAAGTATGGGTTATTTCTTCTCGGGTAGGTTCTGACCTCTACCTACTAATCTGTCCATATCTCCCTCAAAAATTCCAAATTAAGTGATTCCAGGGGCTAAACATCCGTGAAACATATATCTATAATTTATATGTTAACCATTTATTTTAATTCCTTATAGAATGTTCCCAGAAATTAAAACACCGAAGCTATCCTAACATATTCTTCCCTGATTAACCATTTTCTGACCTTTGTTTACTAATCAGACCATATCTACCTCATATGAACTCTAAATTGAATGATTCTAGTGGCTAAAAATCCGTGAGACATAAATCTACATTTTTTATGTTAACCATTTGTTTAGATTCCCTGTAGCATGTTCCCAAAAATTAATACACGGAATCTTAAAATTCTTCCACCCATAGCTATACCTATGCAGAACTATCTACACAAACCTAAGTATTCAAACATACATAATATGTAACATGATATATCAACATCCATGACCAATCATCAAAGTTCTAAGATCAAAATCCCATATAAATATTACAAGTTTCAAAACTTTTCTTCAAAAAGAAATATTGTTAAACTTACCTGGAGCACTTAGTCCCCTAGACTTCTACTTCCTCTTTCTTCCTTTCTTCCTCTCCTTTCCTCACTCTGCCTTGCTTCTATTTTTCCTCTCCATCACTTGATGAAATTCTAATGTTGTAAGGGTGGATTTTCTTATATATACCACCAAATAATTCACCTTTCATGATCATGGGTCTACCTTATCACAATTAGGTTACACTTGGTTGAATTTTTGGAAAACAAACAACTTATGTTCTTGTCTTTCTCTTCCTTAGTCAAGATATGCATACAAAAAGGATATTTGTATTTTGAAAATTATGATAATATGTTCTTAAGATATGGGACAAGATCCCTTTGATTTAGGGATTGATTTATTTTTTCTTTTGTCTTAATCAATTATGATAGGTTTGCCTTTTTAAGTGGCAAATTTCTGGCCCTTCAATCTCCATTATTTGGTTGAAATTATTTGTGTGGGATAGAAATGTTTTGTCCTAATGCTATGTATTATCATACCACTTGCTAAAATTATGAGTGTAGGATATAAATGTTTTGTCCTAAAGCCTTGTATTATCATACCACTTGCTAAATTTTTGTCTTAATGTCATTTCACCTAATCTTGTTTACACCATTATCTTATCACTTTATTTTTTTATTTTTTTTCCTATTGGATTTGGGCTCACTCTTGTCAATTTTCTTTACTTTGGTTAAAATTCTACATTTCATAATGAGCTTGGTCACATTTTCATGATTTTTGGGCTACCGGTCCAATTTCTATATCTTAGTCTAAGTATATGTTTTATTTCTTGCTTAGGTTATCCAATGGGCTTGCTAAAAAAATTATGTTAAGTGGAAAACCTCTATATGAATTGTCCATAAGTGAAAGCCCAATTTATGGGTGGAGATACTAAATTTAGTAACTTTAACTCTTAAATTAGGAAAAATTACCCTAATCCAATCTTCTTGAAATTTCAACTTTCTTTGGCATGTTTATTTCTAATATTTTCTTTTAGGTTTTCTCTCTTTACCTATTCCATTAATGTTAGAACATTTCTATGCATACACGTAAGTTGAAGAATTTCTAAGGATTATATTTCCTTAGATATCTAAAAATTGTCTAATAAATTTTATTTCCTTAAATATTTATGTATGTTTATCCATAAAGGAAACGAAATTAGGAATGTTACTTTGAATACTTTTGTACTTTTATTAATACATGAAACGAAATTATGGATGTTACAAATTGAATCGATAAACAACCCTAACTTTCTCTTGTGTCAAGTACTTTTGTTTGGTGTGGTTTGGTTCGATTCTCAAGACTGGAACAAAACCAACTAGGTCCCTAGTTTTTTTAAAAAAATTATAGTCAGTTCAGTTTAGCTGAGCCTTAAAAACTGACTAAATTGAACTAACAAACAACCCTAATTTTCTCCCATTGTTAAAGAATCTATTGTAAAATGCTATTAAAGAAACATCAAGTCTTTAATTTACTTTCTTTGTTTTTTCTCACATCACAAGACTAAAGTTCAAAATAAGGAAAATATCATTTACACATCCTCATTTATACTATAAATTGTAATATTTCCCTTAATCTAACAATCATTGTAATGTCTTCTCTAATATATTAATTTATTATAAATAACATTCAAAATGACATACATACCCCTGCTATTTATTCTTCCTTGCTAACAATATTGGCCAACTTGCTCTTTACTTTCCTAATTTATTTTCAATTTTATTTTGGTCCTTTTACTAAAAATAGGTTTTCTAAAATCCCTTATTTTTAAAAAAATCGTCATTTATATTCTAAACCATAATTCAAATGAAGAAAAGAGGAAAAAAAAACTCCTAAACCAAAAATTCTAAAATCTAAAACTCTAAACCATAAATCCAAAAGTATTAAATTTTAAAATTTGAAACCCTAAACTATAAATCAAAACGTCTAAAATTTTAAAATCTGAAGCCCTAAGCCCTAAATTCTAAAACATCAATCTTAAACTCTAAAACTCTAAACTCAAAAGATTAAAATTTTAAAACCTTAAACTCTAAATTCTAAAACATAAACCATAAAATCTTAAACCCTTTACCTTTATCTTTACCTTAAATGTTAAAATCTTAAAATTCCAAATCTCAAAACCCCAAACACCAAAACTCCAAAATCCCAACCAAACAATAAAACTCAAAAACCCTAAACACAAAAATTCTCAAATCCCTAAAACCAAACTCAAAACCTCAATTCCAAAACTTTAAACTCCAAATGCTAAAATTCACAATCTTTAAATCCTAAACTTCAAACTCTAAAATCCAATCTTTACAACCCAAAAATTGTAAATATCTCTATTTAATTTAAATCTCAATAGTATAATCAAATTCACAACTAAATTTTATGGGGCCTCCCCTGAATAAAATAAATAAGAAATAAATAAAATCTATACTTAAAAATTGACAGAATTTTATGTAAAATAAAACTTCAATGATTCGCATCAGGGAGTGCCATTGAATCGTTGAATCATGTCCATATTAGTTATAATTTGTAAGTCTTCTATGTTATCAAAATCAACCAATGAACTGCATCTTGCTAATACATTTTGAAAGTCAAGTTTGGCGTCATTACATAATGATAAATGTACAAACTTGATGTGACCAAAGGAACACACCTAACTTGATTGAATTCAACATCACGCCTTTCCTTTTTGCCTATACAAAATCCCTTGGTTGGTTCTGCTTTCTAAATCCACTCATCATCCAAAAGATACTATTTTTAAAACATAGAAGTAAGAAAAGAGATATCTAAACCAACGTCACCATGGATAAAACAAGTCATATCTGTAATTTCAATCCCTGCTTTTAGCCACCAAGCCTCTATTGTTGAGTTTTGCAAGAGGCTCATTCAGCTCCAACTACACCTCCATGGCACTTGCATATTCCCCACCAACGAGTCTCCTCCAGATACAACTATGGCCTTCCTGCAAACCCTTCCTTTAACCATAGACTACATTTTTCTTCCACTAGTGAACTTGTAGGACCTTCCACTAGGGACACTACTAAGGGTCCAAGTTCAGCTCGTAGTGTCTTCCTTTATGCCATCTGTACATGACAAGTTGAAGTCCCTAAGTTCAACTTGCAAGCTTGTTTCTCTAATTGCATATTTGTTTGCAACCAAAGCACTTATTTTTGGCAAATATCTAAACATTTTGTCATACATCTATGATCCTTCAACAATTATGTCAGTTTCACTATGTTTTCATCTGCCAAATATGGAGAAAACTGTAGTTTCTTCTTTTTCTTCTGATGCTGTTGAGTATAGAGACCTATCAGAACTGATACAACTCCCAAGTTGTGTTCCTTTCAATCATAAAGATTTCCCAAATCATTTACATGTGTGATACACTAAAGCTTAAATGTTGTTTCTTCAACTCTGTAGATGATTCCTTCCTGTAGATGGTGTCTTAGTTAATAGCTTTGTAGAGCTAGAATCTGGGGCTATAAGAGCCTTAGTAGAGGAAAATATAGGAAATTGTAGCATTCCCCAATTTATTTCTATTCAATAACCTACAATTCTAAGTTTGAATGGTGGGGAAGACAATAGTCCTCGTTTTTGGAGAAAAACTAGAAGGGGTAAAACCCTATTTTCTAACCTCTTAGAGTAAGTTTGAGATTAAGAAATGGACTAGAGACATGTGGAGAAAGTGTTTCTAAAATCCACTAAGATTTTCCTTAAGAGAAGATTAATGGGTTTGGAAAATTTTTGGAAAGCCAAACATGGCCCTAGTTGAGGAATAGTTGGGATGTAAAAGAATGACATTCTTGTAAATAATTTCTATTTAGGAGATATAGTTGGAAGAGGATTAGAGGCTTCTAAAAGGTGTAACTTTTTAATATTATTTTGGGTGACTCTAAGGGATGGTCGACCAAGGGAGGGGGAGAGCATAAAACCAACAGCCAAGTAGAAAAGAGAGAAAGAAGAAAGGAACCAAGGTGATTTCTGGTGCTTCTAGATTCCTAAATCATTTCTCTTCATTACTCAAAACCTCTTGAACTTTTATCTATGATGTTTGATGTAAAAATTTAGGAGGAAGAAGAGGAGAAAGTTGTTTGAGTCAAAGAGCTTCAAAGATTGTTTTGGATAATAAGCAAGAAAAGTGGATTTTTAGGTAGGTTTAACATTAACTCTTTGTGGAATCTAAGGTAGGTTTAACATTAACTCTTTGTGGAATCTAAGTTTTTAACAGTTGATTTATGTATATGTTGTTTATTAAGATATGTGAGCACCCCTTGGAACCATTTGATAGAGTTTTGAGATGATTCTAGAGTTAAATGTGAAGGATTAGACTTAGGAGAATCTTTAATAGGGTTTTAAAGCTAAATCATCGCTTTAGTGTGTGTTTTATCTGACTAAATGCCTGAATAATTGTGCACATATTAGTGGGTGGTTGTTTTCCTATTTTTGAAATTGTATGGAAGTAAGAAAACAAAAGGGAAAGTAGGGCATGCATCAAGCACAACCAAGTCGTGCTCAGTGCTGGTAACAGCAAAGTGGTCGTGCTACAGAACACGGCTAGGACATACACTGTGTGGGAACCTTAGCATGGCCGTGTTGTAGGATAAGGCTTTGTCGTGCTATGCGTAGGTGGGATTTTGTGTGCAGCCAGAACACGACCATATTCTTAGACATGACTAGGTCATGTTTGGAGCTGATTTTGCTCTGTTTTAATTCTAAATGGAATTGAATGAACCCCAACTTATAGATGATAATGAGAGGTACCAAAATACATATGAATACCTTCAAGATTGATCCATTGTAGTGTTGATTTCATCATTTTTTGCTATGTTAAACTAGAAATGCATTGTGGATTAATACATAGTTGTTAAATGATGTAGTAAGATATAGGACTGATGTAAAATTTCCATTAACATGAAGATGGTAAGCATGATACTAGTAATGGTAATATATTGATGAGATGCATGCTTGTTATATTGATGAGATACATTATTGAGATATCAATGAGATGTATGCTTGACATATTGATGAGATGCATAATTGAAATGTTGATGAGATGCATGCTTGAGATGTTAATGAGATACATACTTGATATGTTAATGAGACAAAATCTTTGGGATGACCCTTACAGCGGCAAGGTAACCCTGTGACATGTGGCACCTTGTGGTGTTAAGTTGACCTAACGGGGTTGTATGACTTAAGATGATATCGAATAGGGGATATCCTATTAGCTTTGAGTGAGCTGAGGGGGAGTATTGTAACAACTCCATTTAAGTATCAATTTTTTTTAAAAAAATACCATGAAGTTATTACCTCGTTACAACTTAACTCAATATAACATTTATTTAATTTATACAATACAGAGTTCACATACATGTCATTAATCAAAACATACGTACAACATATCAAGCACATAAAAATCTACATCTTATTTATTCTGGTAGACCAATTCCAGAGATACAGGTGCGGGTGGTTTCACCTTCACCGGGATCTAAGCCAACTCGACCACAAACATTTTATTTGCTTCTGGGATCTACCCAAAATAAAGTACTCGATCCAACGTGCACTAAAAGCCAGAGCTACAGAAAAATCTGCATAACTAATTTTCTGAACATGATATGGAAATATAGTGATAATTAAATCCCAGTAAGTTCAACAATAAATCATCATCAATATAGCTCATCACGTCATATTCAGCTGTATAAACTACAGAAAAAATCTTTGGTCACATGAATGCATTATATCTATGGACATAAGAATCATACAATAATGATATGTATGACAAGATTAACTATTTTCAGAATATCATATGATGGCCAACAACTTATTTTCATTTCAAGCTACCCCGGTCAGGGTGAGTGTCATCTACTCTCCGGTACGGGCTTTTCTCGCTCCATCCGACATGGCACACTTTCTCTTTCTTTTCTTATAATCATAATCATAACCGTTGGTAGGGCGTCCCCTACTGGTGCTCCACACGGATTGCCATGTGACCGTGCTCATTTCTTTTCTTTTCACAATGATAGCCAAAAATATGCTTTTAATAACAAGTATGTTCATCAAAATATAATTATTACCATAAATCATTGGTAATTATGCCATGAACATAACTATTTCAAATATCACTTTATAAAATATTTCCATGTTAGAATTTCACACTTAAGATGGTAAGAAGTTCATACAATGGCAATGGCTATGGCATATACTAGTCATTTATTATTTTCATTTATAAGATTCGTCTTCTTTTTTTAAATATTAATTTTATTTCTTTATTTTCTTGATGCAGGTTTTCATCATATCTAACCTTCTCTTTATGCTTGGCCTTTAGTAATTTTCTTCTTATTTATATCATTTCCAACACATGTTCTTACAAATTTATAGAGCATTGTTCTCCAATTTGATTTCTACTATTACCTTATAGTTAAAAAGGTTCATCTAGGGTAGAAAAATGTTGAAAATAGGTTTAACCAGCTTCCAACACGGTCTGGCCATGTTCCAGGACATGGCCATACTTTAAAAATACTTCAAATGTACTCAAAAACAGCCTCGAACATGGCTAGCCCGTGCTTGAAGCACCCAGAACATGGCATGGCCGTGCTCTGTGACCTTTGCTCACTAATCAGAGCATAACTCCCTCATTTTAACTCCGATTGAGGTGATCTTGGTGTTTGTGGAAAGCTAAGACAATTATCTAAAACTCTTATGTTAATCATATCAGCAAAATAATAATAAATCGTGGTGTTATTACTCCCTTAAATTCAATATTATTTCTTCTCGGGTAAGTTCTAACATTTACTTATTAATCTGACTATATCTCCCACATAAGAATTCCAAATTAAGTTATTCCAGTGGCTAAACATCCGTGACACAAAAATATATAATTCATATGTTAACCATTTATTTTAATTCGTTATATAATTTTCCCAGAATTTCAAACACCGAAGCTATCCTAACATATTCTTCCCTGATTAACCATTTTCTGACCATTTTTACTAATCGGAACATATCTACCTCATATGAACTCTAAATTGAATGATTCTAGTGGCTAAAAATCCATGACACATATATCTATAATTCATATGTTAACCATTTATTTTAATTCCTTATAGATTGTTCCCAGAAATTAAAACACCAAAGCTTAAAATTCTGCCACCCATAGCCATACCCATGCAGAACTTTCTACACCAACCTAAGTATTCAAACATACATCACATGCAAGATCAATATGTAACATGATATAGCAACATCATGACCAATCATCAAAGTTTTAAGATCAAAATCTCATATAAATATTATAAGTTTCAAAAGTTTTCTTCAAAAAGAAATATTGTTAAACTTACCTAGAGCACTTAGTCCCCTAGACTTCTCCTTCCTCTTTCTTCCTTTCTTCCTCTCCTTTCCTCACTCTACCTTGCTTCTATTTTTGCTCTCCCTCACTTGGACGAAATTATAATGTTGTAAGGGTGGGTTTTCTTATATAGACCACCAAATAATTCACCTTTCATGAACATGGGTCTACCTTATCACAATTAGATTACACTTGGTTGAATTTTTGGAAAACAAACAACTTATGTTCTTGTCTTCCTCTTCCTTAGTCAAGATATGCATAGGAAAATGAGATTTGTATTTTGAAAATTATGATAATATGTTCTTAAGATATGGGACAAGGTCCCTTTGATTTAGGGATTCATTTCCATTTTCTTTTATCTTAAACAAGTATGATAGATTTTACTTTTTAGGTGGCAAATTTCTAGCCATTGAATCTCCATTATTTGGTTGATATTATTTGTGTGGGATAGGAATGTTTTGTCCTAATACCATGTATTATCATACCACTTGCTAAAATTATGAGTGTAGGATATAGATGTTTTAGTCCTAAAGCCTTGTATTATCATGCCACTTGCCAAAATTATGAATGTAGAATCACACCATTTGCTAAATTTTTGTCTTAATGCCATGTAACCTAATCTTTATTATTATTACATTATTATATCATCACCTAATTTATTTTATTTTATTTTTCCTCTTGGATTTGGGCTTATTCCTACCCATTATGGGCTTATTCCTACCCATTTTCTTTGCTTTGGATAAAATTCTACCTTTCTTGGAGGGCTTGGTAACATTTTTATAATTTTTGGGCTATTGGTCCAATTACTATATCCTAGTCCAAGTGTATGTTTTATTTCTTGCTTAGGTTATCCAATGGGCTTGCTAGAAACTTATGTGAAGTGGAAAAACTCTATATGAAGTGTCCATAGGTAAAAGCCCAATGTATGGGTAAAGATTTTAAACTTAGTAACTCTAATTCTTAAATTAGGAAAAATTACCCTAATTCAATGTTCTTGAAATTTTAAGACCTTTACTTGTTTCTAAAAATTTATCTTCCTTATCCAAGAATTTTGCATCTCTTTAGTATGTTATTTCTAATTTCTTTCCTATTAGGTTTTTCCTCTTTATTTGTTCTCTTAATATTATAAACATTTTCTATGCATATACATAAGGTGAAGAATTTCTAAGGATTATATTTCCTTAGATATCTAAAATATTGTCTAATAAATTTTATTTCCTTAATTAAATATTTATGAACTTTTATCAATAAAAGAAATGAAATTAGGGATGTTACAAGTATGGCCACTCCGACCAGGTAATAGTGGTATATGAGTAGCAGGAGGGTGAATGGCTCATACTACCCTATTACTGAAACATAAACGGATGACGAATATTCATTTATTATGCATGACGTTAAATATATTGTAATGTGTTATTAATGACTTATGTATAATATAGTTATTCATGCTACATGTTATCATTATGCCTTGTCATTAAAGTATGATTTCTTGTAGTTTATACAGCTAAACATATTATTATATTTTTACTTATTATATGATACATTAATGTTGAACCTATTGGGATTTTATTCTCATTAATTTTTGTTATGTGTTCAAATAAAAGCAACTAAGATGCCTGCAGTTCTTATGACCCTGGTCTTGGAAATCTAGGTGGTGGAAATACCCTTCTTAGGTCAATTCACCATCCTACAAGATATATTGATAGCAAATGTAGTAGAAATTCTAGCACCAGCACCGCCCCTTCCTCCACCATATGCACAACAGGGGTGAAGTGTTTGGTCAGGATTAGGAGTAGCTAAATGTAAATTATGTAGTGTGTACTCAGTGTACCCTTTTTTAGGGAGTCACCCCTAGTATTTCTTTGTTTTAATGCCATGCATAGTACCTAGTGTTACTTATGTATAACCATTAAACATTGATGTAACCTCTTTTGACATAATTATAATGAAATATGTGATGTTTCACTTACATGTGATTAAAAGCTTAATTGTGGTATATTTTATATACAGAATCCAACGGCACAAAAGAAAGAAGAGATAGCTTTTACAGAAATCACCCTCATGTTTATACTGTTGGACCCGTTATACAATCTTGGTCAAGTTATCAGACAAATGGGTCAAAATGTTTGAGGTGGTTGGACAAATAGGCATCAAACTTTGTCCTCTAAGTTTCATTCAAGACTGATGGGACACTCGCCCATGACCAACTCAATGAGCTAGCTATTGGATTAGATTGAGTGGTGAAAAATTCTTGTGGGTATGTAGAGCACCAAAAGGATTGGCAAGTGCTGATTTTATAGTGCTCCAAAAAATGAGGACCCTTCACAATTCTTACCCTCTGGGTTCTTGGAGAGAACCAAAGAGCAAGGTTTGATGGTTCCTTTTTGGGCACCACAGATTCAAGTGCCTAGTCATGGTGCCACTGCTGGGTTCCTTAGTCACTGTGGTTGGAATTCAACTCTTAACAGTGTTTTTCATGGCATGCCTATGATAGCTTGGCCTCTCTTTGCGAAGCAGAAAATGAATGCAACTATGCTAACTAATGACCAGAATGTAGTGTTAAGACCTCAAGTTAATGACAATGGTGTAATGCCCGGTTTTTTTTTAGCATACGCAAGGGATGAGAGTTATTTCTCAAACTCGGTAATTGATACATTCATACATTCAAAATATCTATACACATCAGAGTTTGGCAGCATATATATATACATACATATGTAACCCGAGGTACTAAGCTCACAACACAAAAGGCAGAGTACCATGGGGTTACATCAAAATAATAAGTTAGCCCATTTACAAAACCAAAAGTTAGACTTCCACTGCTACACTACATCCTATCCCTAGCCCTCACCCCTGGGGTGCTGCTGGTGGAGGAGGTGGGCCGGGAGTAGGGATCTCTATCATACTAGTCACTAACAGGTTCACAATATTCGTGAACTGTCCCAAGTAAGGGACATCCACGGTCTGCAACTCCAGAAGCAGTGTCAGCACCACGAATGCCATTTCTACTGATCTGAACATAGCATTAAACATAGTGAGATATGAAAATCCCAGCAAGATCAACATCTAAACATATATAATACGAAAATTCACATGCTATGTCCAGCTGTATAAACTACAGAAAACATTTTCTCTTTTATGCGATAAAGATACAATAATGTACTTACCAGCCTTTTGTAGGTTATGCATAAATATCATGCATGATAACAAAATATGCATTTGTACAATACCTGTGCTGTCATCCACGATCCATACCACACACAGTGGCTCATTATCACTCATAGTGGCTCATAAGCCGATAATTTCTCTCAATTGCAATCCTCAATGTGGCGTGAGCCTTCAGCTCTAGCTACTCACCCACTCTTTGAGGGCCATTGGTCGGAGGGTCCTTCCTGTATTGACCACTCTAGGTTATAGGGCGTCCCCTATCCCGGTACCGTATCACAAGCCACGACCCTTCAGTCGCTTTACCTCGTAAGGTGCCACTATCCTGGGTCACCTTAATGGGTAAAGGTCAACCTTGAATTGTCAGTCTCCTCAATACAGCAAGGAAGACACCTGTTGCCAGGCCATCCTGCTTCAGAGAGGATCATTCTGACCATCAGTCGCCTCAATACAGCAAAGGAGACATCCATTTCTGGGCCACCCTACTTCAGAGAGGGTCCTCCTAACCAGATTAAGTCTTTTATCTCTCTTCAGCCATTTATCACAACAAGAATATGCATATCAATAAATATTCCAAAACATAAATCATATTCATCCTTAAGCATGTTACATTTATTCCTCATAAATAACATACGTGCTTCTATAGCCTCCCAAAAGCACACGCATCAATAACTCACTTGCAGCCATGCACACAAGCAGTCTATAATATGTAAATATGACAATCATGCATCATTCCTCATGCATTGATATACTAGCATAGACATCAATCAACATGCATTTCATCATTATGCAATATTTGATTTAATATCTCATAATAAAAGGATGGAATTCACACTACAATGTATCATCAAAAAGGTATATCTATGCATTTTAGTTCCCCTTAACATCATCCATTCATTAAAGTTCATTTAGAGCTTTCAAATTGCAAAACAGAGCAAAAATAGCCTTAAGCACGGCTTGGCCGTGTCACCAAGCACGGTCGTGCTTCAAACTATGTAAACCATGCTAAAAAATCACAAAACAGCCCGAAGCACGGCCTAGCCGTGTCACCAAGCACGGCCATGCTTTGGGTTTTCCCCTACAGCCCAGATTTCCGTCTAGCCAGACCTTTCCTTACTAAAAAGAACATAACTCACTCATTTCAACTCCGATTAAGGTGATTTTGGTGTCTATGGAAAGCTAAAACAATTTCCCACAACTTGTATTTCTACCACTTCAACAAATAAGAAATAGAAACAAGAGAAAAAAATTGTTTAAAAACAACGTCAAAACTCAGCCTGTTAGATGTGACCTACCATCACTCATCAGGGCATATCTCTCTCATTTCTAATCCGACTAAGGTGATTACAGGGACGTATGAAAGCTAAGAAATAGGGATACAATTCATATGTTCAACATATTTCCATATTCTACATAAAAAGTAATATTCAAAACCAACCAATAAGTCGTGAATGATGTTGATCTTACCTTCTTTTCTCCACAACTTGTTTCCTTCACTCTTGTCCTACCCCTTTCTCTCTCTAGAAGTATCACCAACCAACAAATTTTTCCATCCATTAGTTTCCATAAGAGGTTTGGGAGGGATAAACAAAAGATTTTAGGTTAGAAACTTACCTTTTCTCCTTGCTTCTCCCCCTTCTCTCTAGCTTTCCTCTTCTTTCTTTCTTCCTTTCTCTCTCTCTCTTGGCGTGAAGAAAAATCTGGTGTTTCCTCCTCTTGAGCTGGCAGCCCAAGACCCCAAGTCAAGAAGAAAATATTAAAAAAAAGAAGCTTCTCCCATAAGCCACTCACCCCTTAACCGTTGCCCCCACTTTGCCTAAAAATTTCAAAAGTGTCATTCCATTACAATGTAACCAAGGGGTTGGCTAAGGCTTTGTTTGGTTTAGGGAAAAACTCACCAAGTGTTTAATCTCTTCTTGATTCTTGTTCCAATGGGTTTTTGTGCAACTTTCTCCATGGCTTCACCGCTCTAGGGTTGTTGTCTCTTTGTGACCCTGTAATCAAGGAAATCACTATTTCTTCCTTCATAATTCTTTCCAAAAATGAGAAGATCCTTATTAAACATTCATTGTTATTTTCCTATAACTCCCTTTTTAACTCTTTTGAACCCTTTCCTACTATTCCATTTTATGAATATCATTAACAAAATTTCAGGTGTTACACTTCTCCCCCCTTAACAGGAATTTTGTCTCCAAAATTCAGGAATTTTACCTGTCTTCAAATATCTGTGGGTAAGAGTGTCTCATGTCTTCCTCTCTTTCCCACGTAGCCTCTTCTTTGGATAGCCCTTTCCATAACACCTTTACCAGCGGAACAGATTTACTATGTAGTTGTTTCACACTTTGATCTAAGATCATGACGGGTTCTGGTTGATATGTTAGATTTTCCTTCACTGCTATTTCCTCCTCTTGGATCACATGTGATGGATCGGCAAATATCATCGTAGTTGAGAGCCATGAAACACATTGTGCAAGTTAGATAATCTCGAAGGTAGGGATATTTGATATGCCGAGGGGCCAACTTTCTTAAGTATCTGATATGGGCCTTGTTGTTGTTTTAATTAAAACTCGCAAGTGCACGAATCTATTGGAGTATAGATTTAGTGGTATGCTAGGTCGATCCCACAGAGATTGCCAATTGAGAGAAAATTCTAATATAGATCCGAAATAAATACTTCTAACCTAGTTTCCGATGTCTTGTTTTGTGAGAGGAATATTCAATAAAATATGCAAAGAACTAATATACTGAAATTAATGAAGATGTATTCAAGGTAAAGAAGCATGCTAAGGTTAGGGGATTCACTCTTGGTATATCGAATAAAAATAAATTTAACTCTTTTACTACTCAATTAGAATCTTTACACGAATAAAGTTCTAATCAGATGATATGTTAATTTAAGCTCAACTTTGTTTATACATGACTTATATTTACCTCCTTTCTAATAATTAAGACATTCTTGTAAAATGGATTCAAGCGTACATTGTGCCAATCACCATATTGTCTACAATAAATCAAGAGTGATTCAAGTATTTATTGTGCCAAAAATTGTCTACAATGTATCAAGGTTCACACTTTACAAGATTAAAAATACAAAGATGCAAAAGATAACTTGTAAATGGATTCAAGCATAAATTGTGCCAATCATTATATTGTCTACAATATATCAAAATTCACATTTTACAAGATTAACGTATGCAAAAAAAATGAAAGATAGAAAATTAATTAACATAACAAAATAAAATGAAATAGAATCGGTGGCAAAGCCATCCAATAGTAAAATAAAATAAAATAGGTGGCAAAGCCAACCATGAAAATAATAAGAGATAGGCGGTCTAATAAAACCAGCCAATAACATAACAAGAAATCAGTGGTATGATAAAACCAGCCATTAAGAAATAATTATGAGAAAAGAAATAGGAAGGTAAATACAATATCAAAGATAAACATTAAGATTAAGAGTTAGATAAATTATTATTCTCATACCAAGAGTTTCACCCTTTCACCTTAGCATTAGGAGATTAGTTCTCCATAATCAAGGAAAGAAAGTGAAATGAAAGATAAAGAAACATGATAATATTATGAAAAAAAATGAAAAATACAAGATGTCTAAAGAGAGAATAACATTACAAGTTCGTAGAATTCCAACAAAGCTTTCCCAAGCTCTATCCAAAGCTCTCCCTAAAAACTCCCTAACTCACCCCTCAAGCCCTCTATTTATAGATACAATTAAGTGTGGTTGGTGTGGTAATTGTCAAAATTGTTAGGTAGGAAGTTGTACAAAGTTGACAATTTGAATTCCATCATGTGCACCGAAATTGATCCTTGAATATCGTCTTGAAAACCGCCGAATTTTCTGACTTCATCAACACGAAAGTTGTAGACAATTTCATTAGATTTCCGTCAAGACAAATTATGGACCAATTGGATACGTAATGTGTGAGTTATGGTCAAAATACTAGAGCAAAGTCGGGCTGGACTGCAGCAGTAGTCAGATTCTCTTCTAGCCCACTTTTGGCCCTTTTAATGTCCGTATTTTCTAACCACTTGAACATGAAAGTTGTACCCAATTGTGTCAGCTACACACCTACCAAATTGTATACATATTGGATATGTATTTTCAGAGATATAGCCCAAGTACTACAGCAAAGTTGGGCTGGACTGCAACCAGCAAACATATTCTCAACATTGGGTGCTTTGCCTTGAATCTTTATGTTTTAGTTCTTTTGGAAATGTGATCATAAATCAAGAATAAATTTGTGCATATATCCATTAGGATGTGTCTCAAGAGACAATATGATAATGCTCCTTACTCAGTCATCCTTAATGAATTTATTTTATTTGCTTGATTTATAGACATCTTTCCCAAAAAACCACAATTTAGTTCTGATTCCTCCAATTAAGTCCATTTTCTACTCTTCTCTCCATCTGTAAGAAAGGCACAAAACTAAAGACAAGTAAGGAAGATTTATGCTTAATTATGCCAAAATATAATATGAAAATATTTAATTTATGAGTATAAAACTCACTCATCAAATACCCCCAGACTTAATCTTTTACTTCTCCTCAAGCAAAACACACAAACTTCAAAATTCAAATGATGAGTGAGTGATGAATTGTTTTTGACTTACTAAGCATTCCTCAAGGATCTAAAATGTGCAACCAAGAAAAATATCAGAATCCCAAGGTTATGTAGAACTTTTATTCAAATGCAACATATGGTTTACTCTTGAATCCCAAGTGTGTGTGTGTAGTAATCTTATGACATTAGACTTTTTGCATTCAAATAAATTTATGTAATCAAATATTTAAAACAGATCTCTAGATATATGTATTTGAGACTCCATAAGCTTATTTTTCATGTCACTCCACTAATGTAGACTAATCATAACATTTAAGATCATTAGGACTTTCATTAGGCTTGTAATGTATGGCACAGGTTAAAGGTGGATAAAATGATATGAATGAAAGCTCAACTCACTCTTCGATGTACATAATCATTTAAAGCCTCCCAACTACTTTTGATATTATACTGTGAATTCTATCTCCAACCTTTTCATCATCCTTACATTTATTTGCTCATACTATTTTTTTTTTCGAATATAAACACCCCCAAACTTATTTATTTAAGGAGTATTAACTTTCTTTCTTTTTTTTCTTCTTTTTTTTTTAAACTTCTACCATCCACCCTTGAATCATAACTTTTCAAACGATCATGTCTGTGAGTGAAAGGTAAGAGTTAGACATATTTTTATTTAAAGGCTAGATAGAAATATAGGTGTTCAAGAAAGGATAAATATAAGCTCAAAATAGGTTGCTAGGGATATCATCATGTACAGGTTGGTTTGAAAGGCTCAAACGATTCCAAAAATGCCTATTCATTTCTTAAATGGAGAGTAGTCTAGGATTTCGCCTCAAGTGACAATCGAATAAGTTCTAGAGTCTTATGAGATCAATTAACATATCTAAATCACATAAATCTTTTCTGAATAAACAATCAGTCAAATGTAAAAGATTAAGTGCACCATATATTAGGATTCTCAAATAAAACATAAGTTACATTAGAGTTCAAGTTCACACATAACACCCAGAACTCATCAATTTTTCAAAGGTTACAGCATTTTAAACCATTTTCATCATTGGTGCTAGCTTTTCCTAATCCTAAAACATCACTCTTTTTTTTTAAAAGATGAAGAAACACAAAATAAACAATAAAGATTAAAAGAGATATTACCTGGAAGGAGATCTAAGAAAAGATGAACCTGCAACAAACTCAACAGAAAATACAAATTTACTCAAGCAAATAAAAGGTATTACAGATGAAGATTTAAGTCCAGTTTGCGCTTTCTGCGGTGTTCTGTTGTCTAATCTATTTGAGCTATAACTGGATCAGGTACATGAAAAAATGCTTGTAACGCATCAATCAGCTTGTCAGCATTTGAGGCCGAGATGAGAATCCGACGTACTGAGTGCGAGATAAACCTTTGTTCTACAGCATGATCAAGAAAAGACAACAAACCATCAAAGAAATTGTTAAACTTCAACAAACCTATGGGTTTATGGTGCATGTTCAGTTGTGCCCAAGAGACGATTTGAAAAATTTCCTCTAGAGTACCAAAACCTCCAGGTAAGGAAATGAAGGCGTCAACGTTGCACATCATTTTAGCAATTCGTTCATGCATGGAGGATACCCTACATTCTTCCCCAATTGTTTTTCCTACTATGTTTGATGCAGCTAGAGCTGTAGGAATAATACCAAGAACTTGGTATCCTTCTAGATATGCAGGTCCAGACACACTCCCCATTAACCCTCGACAACCTCCACCATACACTAAATGAATCTTTCTCTTGGCTAGTACCATTCCCAAAGTTTGTGCTGCTTTTACATATTCTCCATTTTTCCCAGGACTAGAACCACAAAAGACACAAATATTTTGAAAGTGACGAACTGCGGTTCCTTCCATATCTGCACTCACCTTAACTTTGATTATGAAGATGAAGATAATGAGGTGCGCATTTATAAGACTCAAATAAGAGCATACTTGTAATAGCTATGTGAATAGGCCGATGGCATAATTTCAATAGCTATAAGAGTAGGCCGGCGAATGTCAGCTAAATTAAAGGTGAAAAATTCAAAAATGATGGCACACATGCATATGTACAGTAGTTGTGATTGTGGCTCACATCTTCCTCTGGTTTTACGTCCAGTAACGGCTTAAACGCCCTCTATAGGTCGAGGATATGCTTCCCATCCAATTTTCTTATAAATTGGCAAACAGGGTCTTTTAACGTCAGATTCCCAAGACTGTACCGTTTATGTTCTTTTTTGAAATGGGGTCATAAACCGACAATACCGATATGCACAGATCCACTAGGATGTGTCTCAAGAGACGTTGGATGAAAGTCATCATCCAATGACTCCTTACTCAAGCCATCCTTAATGAACTTAATTTTGTCTTCCCGATTTACAGACACCCAACCCAAAGAACGGCAACGTTTGTTACAAGTTTCACGTCCACATTTGTAACAAACACCCATTCGTTTAGCTCTGCGCTTTTTAGCAAAACTACTTTTTCCTAAACCAGGCATGTAAGAGATGAAATCATTTGCAGACTCACCTGATAACCGTACCTTAGCTTCAATCAGCCAACGAATATCAGCAGGTATTCCCATGATCATCATTAACCTCAATCTTTCAACTCGTGCTTTGTAAATTTTTGTCAATGCATTGGGTGGAAGAGAAGGAAAATGATTTTTCAATTGTACGAGAATGTCCTCCATTATCGACTCAATTTTTTTTTTGTTTTTTTTGTTTTTTTGAAAAAGCAAAAGCAACAAAGGGAGGGAAAATAATAGAAATTCAAAAGAAGATAATACTGAAGGGAAAAATTAATGCAAGTTAAATAAAGAAAGATCTTACCTAGATAACGTGCACGATAACTTTTAACAACAAAAGCAAATCAATCCTTATAGATAGGATCACACAAAGTTGTCTCTTCTATCTCCGGATTTGGTAATTCCAAAAATGCTCCCAATCTTTGACCATTTACTTTAAACACATCACCGTTCTTGGGATTTTCAATCTTTACTGCACCATGTGGGTAAACAGTATGAACAACAGATGGCAGTAGAACTGACTCAAAAGGTGAGACTTTTTCTTTTTTGGCTTTCCATTTATCAGTATCCATTAGTGGAGTTGTCTCTAACAAAGAGTCTACTTCACGAACCAAATAATCCTCATTTTTATCCTTATCGAAATGAATCAAATATTTTTCTAGACGATCATTACTAAAGGAGTCTAAAAATGAATCACAAATGGCACTTTCAATCAGGTTGACCTCACATAAATCATCCATGTCCATAGGTTGATGAGAGACATTAAAAACATTTAGTTCCACAGTCATATTCCCAAAAGATAAATTCAAAATTCCATTTCGAAAATTAATAATTGCATTGGATGTTGCCAGAAATGGTCTACCCAAAATGACTGGAATTTATGTCTCTGTATTCTCAACAGGTTCAGTGTCAAGAACAATGAAATCTACTGGAAAGTAGAATTTATCAACCTTAATGAGCACGTCTTCTATGACACCTCTAGGGATTTTGGTGGACCTATCAGCTAACTGAAGGGTCACTGATGTAGGTTTCAGCTTTCCTAACCCAAGTTTCTCATACACAGAGTACGGCAGTAGATTCACACTTGCTCTTAGATCAAGTAAGGCTCTGTTAATCACATGGTCACCTATAATACAAGAAATTGTAGGACAACCTGGATCTTTGTACTTGACAAGAGTCTTTTGCTGAATTATAGAACTCACTTGTTCAGTCAAAAATGCCTTTTTTGGAACATTAGTTTTCCTTTTCACCGTACAAAGATCTTTCAGAAATTTTGAGTAAGCGGGTACTTGTTTGATAGCGTCCAAAAAAGGGATGTTAATGCTTACTTGCTTAAACACCTCTAAAATGTCACTATACTGAGTATCTTTCTTGACAGATGCAAGTCTTTGAGGGAAAGGAGCTTTGGGGGCATAAGAAATTTGTTCACTTTTCTTTTCACTTGAGTCATTAGTTTGGGATTCATGTTGACTGTGTTCTTTATTTTCTGGCATGTGAACATGATTATCGATGACCTTTCCAGATCTAAGAGTTGTCACAGACTTTACTTCTTCCTTAGGATTTGCTGATGATCCTACTTCATATTGACCCTTAGGATTTGGAACAGGTTGACTGGGGAATTTTCCTTTTTCTCTCTCTCCTACAGCACTGGCTAATTGACCCAATTGTGTTTCAAGCTTGGAAATAGCTTGAGTGTGAGATTGCAAGATTTGTTGGGTCGATTGCATGAACTGTTGCAAGGTATCCTCCAAAGAAGGTTTTCTTTGTTGTGGTACCCCGAAAGGCGGAGCATGATGAGGAACTTGAGGGTATGAATTAGAAGGGGCAAATTGTTGCCCACTTTGATTCATTACAGGTTGATTTTTCCTCCATGAGAAATTTGGATATTCCTCCAATTTGGATTATATGTGGGTGCAAATGGGCTATCTGATGACTTCCCATAAGTTTGAAGAGAATTAGCTTGCTCAGAGAATGCCTCTTGGTAAGCTGGTATAGATGGACAAAATTGTGCAATGTGAGATGTACTAGAACATAAGGCACATGCCTCTATCCTAGTATTGGTAGAAGGGATTAAAGTGTGGCTTAAAGTTAAAGCTTCTACCTTTCTAGTCAGGCTAGCTAAGGCAATTCTCACATCTGTATCATCACTCACTTCATAAATTCCTCCCTTTTTTTGTGTTTAAGACTTTTTATCCCTGGGATCTATGCAGTTCCAATGCTGAGAATTTTTAGATAAAGATCCTAAGGATTCCCAAGCTTCCCCCTCATTCAATTGTAAAAATCTCCCACCATGCATGCTTTGGATCATTTGACGGTTTGATGAAGTTAAGCCATCATAGAAATATTTCACCAATCTCCAAGTTTCAAAACCATGATGAGGACATTTCAGAAGAAGATCATTAAATCTTTCCCAATATTCAAAAAATTGTTCACCCTCTTTTTGACAAAAATCAGAAATTTCTCTCCTAAGGGCATCAGTTTTAGACATAGGGAAAAATTTTGCCAGAAACTTATTTACTAATTGGTTCCAACTAGTTATAGTTCCTGTAGGAAGGGAGTTCAACCAGGCTTTAGCTTTATCTTTCAATGAAAATGGAAACATTCTAAGCCTGATTGATTCATCATTGAAATTTTGGAAGCGAAAAGTCGAGCAGATTTCAAGAAACTCTTTAATGTGCATGTAGGGATCTTCTCTTTCCATACCATAAAATGATGGTAAAAGTTAGAGTATGGCCGGTTTGAGTTCAAAATGAGTTGCAGTAGTTTGTGATAAAACTATGTAAGATGGAGTATTGGCTATGACAGGTGAGAAGTACTCCATAAGAGTTTTATTATACACAACTTGTTCTTCCATTTTTAATGGTGATCCAGCAGAATCTAATGTCTCTATTGTACACTCAATGGTTGACCCTAAACTTTTCCTAACCAAACGCTTATCTTTATCACGTTTCCAAGCACGCATAAACTAAAAAAATTGCTTCCTAATTATGAAAAAGTATCTAACTACACAACGGCTACAAAATGCAAATACCACAAAAAAATCACAAAATTAAACAAACTCTTTTTTTTTTCAAAGTGTTAGTAATAATGGGTAGTATTTAATCAGTAGACTCCCAGGAAAATATGGAGGAATCACAATGGTTTCTCTTAAAACCCATACTCCTTAGGCGCTTTTAGCCTTGTTGACAGAATCAATCAATTTTATACACCCAAATTACTACACCAATTTTCAAGAAACAATTCTAAAGAAAAATTTCTATACACAGAATAAACAAATGTTCTAACTATAACTAGTGGAAGAAAAGTACTTACCTGGATCCAAATAGCTTTTCCATCGCAATCCCCGGCAACGGCGCCAAAAACTTGTTGTTGTTTTAATTAAAACTCGCAAGTGCACGAATCTATTGGAGTATAGATTTAGTGGTATGCTAGGTCGATCCCACAGAGATTGCCAATTGAGAGAAAATTCTAATATAGATCCGAAATAAATACTTCTAACCTAGTTTCCGATGTCTTGTTTTGTGAGAGGAAAATTGAACAAAATATGCAAAGAACTAATATACTGAAATTAATGAAGATGTATTCAAGGTAAAGAAGCATGCTAAGGTTAGGGGATTCACTATTGGTATATCGAATAAAAATAAATTTAACTCTTTTACTACTCAATTAGAATCTTTACACGAATAAAGTTCTAATCGGATGATATGTTAATTTAAGCTCAACTTTGTTTATACATTACTTATATTTACCTCCTTTCTAATAATTAAGACATTCTTGTAAAATGGATTCAAGCGTACATTGTGCCAATCACCATATTGTCTACAATAAATCAAGAGTGATTCAAGTATTTATTGTGTCAAAAATTGTCTACAATGTATCAAGGTTCACACTTTACAAGATTAAAAATACAAAGATGCAAAAGATAACTTGTAAATGGATTCAAGCATAAATTGTGCCAATCATTATATTGTCTACAATATATCAAAATTCATATTTTACAAGATTAACGTATGTAAAAAAAATGAAAGGTAGAAAATTAATTAACATAACAAAATAAAATGAAATAGAATCGGTGGAAAAGCCATCCAATAGTAAAATAAAATAAAGTAAGTGGCAAAGCCAACTATGAAAATAATAAGAGATAGGCGGTCTAATAAAACCAGCCAATAACATAACAAGAAATCGGCGGTATGATAAAACCAGCCATTAAGAAATAATTATGAGAAAAGAAATAGGAAGGTAAATACAATATCAAAGATAAACATTAAGATTAAGAGTTAGATAAATTATTATTCTCATACCAAGAGTTTCACCCTTTCACCTTAGCATTAGGAGATTAGTTCTCCATAATCAAGGCAAGAAAGTGAAATGAAAGATGAAGAAACATGATAATATTACGAAAGAAAATGAAAAATACAAGATGTCTAAAGAGAGAATAACATTACAAGTTCGTAGAATTCCAACAAAGCTTTCCCAAGCTCTATCCAAAGCTCTCCCTACAAACTCCCTAACTCACCCCTCAAGCCCTCTATTTATAGATACAATTAAGTGTGGTTGGTGTGGTAATTGTCAAAATTGTTAGGTAGGAAGTTGTACAAAGTTGACAATTTGAATTCCATCATGTGCACCGAAATGTATCCTTGAATATCGTCTTGAAGACCGCCGAATTTTCTGACTTCATCAACACGATAGTTGTAGAAAATTTCATTAGCTTTCCGTCAAGATAAATTGTGGACAAATTGGATACGTAATGTGTGAGTTATGGTCAAAATACTATAGCAAAGTCGGGCTGGACTGCAGCAGTAGTCAGATTCTCTTCTAGCCCACTTTTGGCCCTTTTAATGTCCGTATTTTCTAACCACTTGAACACAAAAGTTGTACCCAATTGTGTCAGCTACAAACCTACCAAATTGTATACATATTGGATATGTATTTTCAGAGATATAGCCCAAGTACTACAGCAAGGTTGGGCTGGACTGCAACCAGCAAACATATTCTCAACATTGGGTGCTTTGCCTTGAATCTTTATGTTTTAGTTCTTTTGGAAATGTGATCATAAATCAAGAATAAATTTGTGCATATATCCATTAGGATGCATCTTAAGAGACAATATGATAATGCTCCTTACTCAGCCATCCTTAATGAATTTGTTTTATTTGCTTGATTTATAGACATCATTCCCAAAAAACCACAATTTAGCTCTGATTCCTCCAATTAAGTCCATTTTCTACTCTTCTCTCCATCTGTAAGAAAGAAACAAAACTAAAGATAAGTAAGGAAGATTTATGCTTAATTATGGCAAAAGATAATATGAAAATATTTAATTTATGAGTATAAAACTCACTCATCAGGCCTATGTAGCGAGGACTCAGCTTCTTGACTTTCATGGCTCGGTCAATCCCAGTGGTCGGAGAAATCTTCAAAAACACATGTTCTCCTTCTTGAAAACACAAGGGCTTTCTTCTCCGATCATAATAACTTTTCTGACGACTCTGGGCGGTTCGCATCCTATCTTGTATCATTCGTATTTTCTCTGAAGTATGTTGAACTAACTCTAGACCTAACAACTTTCTCTCACCTACTTCATACCAGCACAGAGGCGATTTACATTTTCTTCCATACAGAGCTTCATATGGTGCCATCCCAATACTCGCATGATAGCTGTTGTTATAAGCAAACTCCACCAGTGGAAGATACTTATCCCAATCTTTTCCCTGATCTAAGGTGCATGCTCTCAACATATCTTCCATCGTTTGTATCGTCCTTTCAGTCTGACCATCTGTTTGCAGATGATATGCGGTACTAAATTATAATTTTGTACCGAAAGCTTCCTGCAATGCTTTCCAGAATCGGGAAGTGAATCTAGGATCTCGATCAGAAACAATGCTGCTTAGAATCCCATGTAATCGGACTACCTTCTTCACATACAGATGTACTAGCTTGTCCAGCGAGTAATTAATCCTTATGGGCAAAAAGTGTGCAAATTTTGTCAATTTATCCACTATTACCCATATGGCGTCATGACCCGCCTGAGTCTTGGACAATCCAGTCACAAAATCCATAGCAATACCATCCCATTTCCATTCAGGGATTCCTAAGGACTGTAATGTCCCAGATGGCTCTGATGTTCAATCTTGACTTTCTGACAAGTCAAGCACTTTGTGACGTATTCTGCTATATCATTCTTCATTCCCGGCCACCAAAACGATTGTTTTAAATCTCGATACATCTTGGTAGCTCCCGGATGAATAGCGTATTTACTTTGATGCCCTTCTTCCAAAATTTTTGTCTTCAAGTCTCCCCCATGAGGCACACACATTCTTCCTCGATTGAGGATGACTCCTTCTTCCGATTCTGTGAAGCCTGGTGCATTTCGTTTATTTTGCAAGAAAAGATCTTGTACTTGAGCTTCCTTAATCTGCATTTTCAAATCGCACTCCACCCTTAACTCACCAACAAGTAAACTGCTAAGAGTAGCTATCACTGATAATCTCAAATTCCTGAATTCTTCAATTAAGTTCATCTCTTTCACCAACATATAACTCAAATGTAGCGACTTTTGGCTTAAAGCATCCGCTACTACGTTCGCTTTTCCTGGGTGGTATTTCAGCTCAAACTTATAATCATCATTGAACTCCATCCATCTCCTCTGTCTCATATTCAATTCCTTCTGATCAAAAAGATATTTCAAACTTTTATGATCACTATACACTTCAAACACCGCACCATATAGATAGTGCCGCCAAATCTTCAAGGCGAACACTATAGCAGCCAATTCCAGATCATGAGTAGGGTAATTTTCTTCATGTGGCCTTAGCTGTCTAGAGGCATAGGCTACTACCCTACCTTCTTGCATCAAAACACACCCCAAACCCTTCTTAGAAGCATCAGTATAAACCTCAAAACGTCTAGAAGGATCTGGGAGAATTAAGACAGGAGGCGTAGTAAGCCGGGTCTTAAGCTCTAGAAAACTCTTCTCGCATTATGCCGTCCATTTGTTTGCACATCCCTTCCGAGTCAATCTAGTCAAGGGTAAAGCTATCTGTGAAAAACCCTGTATGAATCTTCTGTAATACCCTACAAGACCCAGGAAACTTCTGATTTTTGTCACAGACCTTGGTCGTTCCCACTTGAGAATGGCCTCTATCTTACTAGGGTCAATATATACTCCCTCTTTTGACACCACATGTCTTAGAAACTTGACTTCTCGCATCCAGAATTCGCATTTCTCTAGTTTAGCAAAGAGCTTCTTCTCCTTCAAAATTTAAAGCACTAACCGAAGATGATGTTCATGTTCTTTCATACTCTGTGAGTAAATGAGGATATCATCGATGAAGACCACCACAAACTGATACAAGTAGGATCGGAAAATCTGATTCATGTAGTCCATGAAGATCGCAGGAGCATTGGTAACTCCAAACGGCATAACTAGAAACTCATAATGCCCGTAACGAGATCTGAAAGTGGTTTTAGGAATATCTTCCTCCTTCACTCGGATCTGATGATAACCTGACCTTAGGTCGATTTTAGAGAAAACAGTGGCCCCCTTGAGTTGATCCAACAAATCATCAATTCTTGGTAACGGGTACTTATTCTTGATAGTCACCTTGTTGAGCTGTCGGTAGTCAATGCACAGCCGTAAACTTCCATCCTTCTTTTTTACAAACAACACTGGAGCTCCCCAAGGTGAGACACTAGGTCGAATAAAATTCTTTTCCAACAAGTCCTCGATCTGCTTCTTAAGCTCTTTCAACTCCACAGGAGCCATTCTGTACGGGGTAATAGAAATAGGAGTGCTCCTGGAACCAACTCAATGGAAAACTCCACTTCCCGCTTGGGTGGTGGTTCAGTAATTTCTGAAGGAAAGACTTTCGGAAAGTCCTGAACTACCAGAAACTTGACCAATTCTTGCTCAACTCCCCTGTTGAGACTACAGAGAAAAACACTGTCTGAAGCTTCTTCAACTGATTCCCTCTGTATTTCGTTGATCGGCTCACTCCCACTTCTAAACTTCTTGTTGGGTTCCGAGTGAAAAACCAGAATCTTCCTAGAACAATCCAAGAGAATCTGGTTGCTGCTAAGCCAATCCATTCCCAAAATCACATCTATATCTTCCAAGGGTAGACAAATAAGATCCACATTAAAGGATCTACCATATACCTCAACTGAACAGTCTTTACAAACTGAGGAGGTGTTCACCTTCCCTCCCGTAGGGGTCAACACCATCAACTTATATGACAATTCAGACATCGAAAGCTACAACTTTCTCACACAAACAAATGATATGAAAGAGTGGCTTGCACCTGAATCAAAAAGTACGACCAAAGGATAGCTGTAAAGATAGCACGTACCTTGGATTAGATTAGGAGATTGCTTCGCTTTAGTCCCGTTTAAAGTGAAAACTCTCCCTTTAACCGGCTGAGTTGGCTCAATCTTCTTCCCATCTTCCAAGGGATAGCGACGAACTATATGGCCTTTCTGCCCACACCGAAAACAAGTAACTGGATTTCGAGAACAAGGTACATTCCCATGATATCGCCCACACTTTCCACACTCACTCCCAACAAAATTCTGCACTAAAGGCCTATCTCCCATAGCCAAGGGCTTTTTGCCTGCTGCGGAGTTTCTTCCCCTGACAAAATGATCGGGTACTGGAAATTCTCTCTTTCTCTTCCAAGGCACCCTTCGGTCTTTCTCTTCTTCCACTGCTTTCAAGTTCTTTTCTAGTCATCGGCACTTATTAATCAAAGGAACAAATTCGCGGATCTCCAAAGCCACCACTGCATTACGAATGTCGGGATTCAACCCAGCCTCGAACTTGATTGCTTTCCAAGATTCATCAGGATTATATTTCAGATACAACGAGAACTTAGCTAACTCTTCGAATCTGGCAATGTACTGGTCAATCGATCGACTCCCCTATCGAAGTTGGAGAAATTCTATCTCCTTCTCAACTCTGACACTTCTCGAAAAGTACTTATCCAAGAAGGTCCCCCAGAAAATAGACCAAGTAACCTGTCGCTCCTGATGAGCCAACAGTTCACTGGCTCCTCTCCACCAAAACTCTGCTTCTTCTTTCAGCATGTATACTGCGAAATCCACTTTCTGTTCATCTGAACATTTCAAAACCCCAAAGACCTTCTCCATTTCGGTCAACCATCTATCTGCCACCATCAGATCATACCCTCCAGCGAAAGGCGGCGGTCGAGTTCTCATAAAATCCGCCCATCCATTCCCTACATTCCTCAGGTTCTCAACCGTCTCACCATTAGCGTCATTATTATTTTGCATATGCCGCAGAATCTGGTTTGTGGCGGAAACTTGATTCGAATAGTAGTGGCTAGATCTTGTAGAGTAGCTTCTGTAGTTGGTGCCGAATTTCTCCTTGATGATGCCATTTTCCACTGTATGAAACAAAATAATTAGTTCCTATTGAGGTGATCAAGCTCACTAGTATTTAAAGAAGACTTTATAATACAGTAGTGATAACATCATCAAGCATACATATTAGGAAAAACGCTAGCAATTTTTCCATAACAATTTCCATGTGCCACTCTACTCCATCTATCCATGTCTTATTCAAGATGCTTTAGATCGATCCAGGTAACCATCCACCACCATGGCCACTTAGGATCGACCTGCTCTGATACCACCTGGTAACGCCCGGTTTTTTTTTAGCATACGCAAGGGATCAGAGTTATTTCTCAAACTCGGTAACTAATACATTCATACATTCAAAATATAGATACACATTAGAGTTTGGCAGCATATATATATACATACATATGTAACCCGAGGTACTGAGCTCACAACACAAAAGGCAGAGTACCATGGGATTACATCAAAACAATAAGTTAGCCCATTTACAAAACCAAAAGTTAGACTTCCACTACTACACTACATCCTATCCCTAGCCCTCACCCCTGGGGTGCTACTAGTGGAGGAGGTGGGCTGGGAGTAGGGATCTCTATCATACTAGTCACTAACAGGTTCACAATAATCGTGAATTGTCCCAAGTAAGGGACATCCACGGTTTGCAACTCCAGAAGCAGTGTCAGCACCATGAATGCCATTTCTACTGATCTGAACATAGCATTAAAACATAGTGAGATATGAAAATCCCAGCAAGATCAACATCCAAACATATATAATACGAAAATTAACATGCTATGTCCAGCTGTATAAACTACAGAAAACATTTTCTCTTTTATGCGATAAAGATACAATAATGTACTTACCAGCCTTTTGTAGGTTATGCATCAATATCATGCATGATAACAAAATATGCATTTATACAATACCTGTGCTGTCGTCCATGATCCATACCACACACAGTGGCTCATTATCACTCATAGTGGCTCATAAGCTGATAATTTCTCTCAATTGTAATCCTCAATGTGGCGTGAGCCTTCTCCTCCAGCTACTCACCCACCCTTTGAGGGTCATTGGTCGGAGGGTCCTTCCTGTATTAAGCACTCTAGGTTATAAGGCGTCCCCTATCCCGGTATCGTATCATAAGCCACGACCCTTCAGTTGCTTTACCTCGTAAGGTGCCACTATCTTGGGTCACCTTAATGGGTAAAGGTCAACTTGGAATTGTCAGTCTCCTTAATACAGCAAGGAAGACACCTGTTGCCAGGCCATCCTACTTCAGAGAGGATCATTCTGACCATCAGTCGCCTCAATACAGCAAGGGAGACACACATTTCTGGGCCACCCTGCTTCAGAGAGGGTCCTCCTGACCAGATTAAGTCTTTTATCTCTCTCCAGCCATTTATCACAACAAGAATATGCATATCAATAAATATCCTAAAACATAAATCATATTCATCCTTAAGCATGTTACATTTATTTCTCATAAATAACATACGTGCTTCTATAGCCTCCCAAAAGCACACGCATCAATAACTCACTTGCAGCCATGCACACAAGCAGTCTATAATATGCAAATATGACAATCATGCATCATTCCTCATGCATTGATATACTAGCATAGACATCAATCAACATGCATTTCATCATTATGCAATATGTGATTTAATATCTCATAATAAAAGAATGGAATTCACACTACAATGTATCATTAAAAAGGTATATCTATGCATTTTAGTTCCCCTTAACATCATCCATTCATTGAAGTTCATTTAGAGCTTTCAAAATGCAAAACAGAGCAAAAATAGCCTTAAGCACGGCCTGGCTATGTCACCAAGCACGGCCGTGCTTCGGGTTTTCCCCTACAGCCCAAATTTTCGTCCAGCCAGACCTTTCCTTACTAAAAAGAACATAAATCACTCATTTCAACTCCGATTAAGGTGATTTTGGTGTCTATGGAAAGCTAAAACAATTACCCACAACTTGTATTTCTACCACTTCAACAAATAAGAAACAAAAACAAGAGAAAAAAAGTGTTTGAAAACAACGTCAGAACTCAGCCCGTTAGATCTGACCTACCCTCACTCATCAAGGCATATCTCTCTCATTTCTAATCCAATTAAGGTGATTCCAGGGGCGTATGAAAGCTAAGAAACAGGGCTACAATTCATATTTTCAAGATATTTCCATATTCTACACAAAAAGTAACATTCAAAACCAACCAATAAGTCATGAATGATGTTGATCTTACCTTCTTTTCTCCACAACTTGTTTCCTTCACTCTTGTTCTACCCCTTTCTCTCTCTAGAAGTATCACCAACCAACAAATTTTCCCATCCATTAGTTTCCATAAGAGGTTTGGGAGGGATAAACAAAAGATTTTGGGTTAGAAACTTACCTTTTCTCCTTGCTTCTCCCCCTTCTCTCTAGCTTTCCTCTTCTTTCTTTCTTCCTTTCTCTCTCTCTCTCTTGGCGTGAAGAAAAATCTGGTGTTTCCTCCTCTTGAGCTGGCGGCCCAAGACCCCAAGTCAAGAAGAAAATATTAAAAAAACGAAGCTTCTCCCATAAGCCACTCACCCCTTAACCGTTGTCCCCACTTTGCCTAAAAATTTCAAAAGTGTCATTCCATTACAATGTAACAAGGGGTTGGCTAAGGCTTTGTTTGGTTTAGGGAAAAACTCACCGAGTGTTTAATCTCTTCTTGATTCTTGTTCCAAATGGGTTTTTGTGCAACTTTCTCCATGGCTTCACCGCTCTAGAGTTGTTGTCTCTTTGTGACCCTGTAATCAAGGAAATCACTATTTCTTCATTAATAATTCTTTCCAAAAATGAGAAGATCCTTATTAAACATTCATTGTTATTTTCCTATAACTCTCTTTTTAACTCTTTTGAACCCTTTCCTACTATTCCATTTTATGAATATCATTAATAAAATTTCGGGTGTTACAAATGGCATAGTGCAAAAGGAGGAAATTGCCAAGATGATAAAGAGTCTAATCAAAGGGGGTGAACGTAACAGAATCTGTAGAAGAATGAAAGAGCTAAAAGAGGCTGCTACTAAGGCTACAAGGACCCTATCTCATTTAGCCCTCAAATGGAAACATTTTAAGGCCATATAGAAGGGTCCCTTTTTCTTTTCTTTAGCTTGCTCTATTATTATTGTGACATATTTTCTGATCTGGAAAGAGAAAAAGAAAATCTGATCAAGCAAAGTTAGAGACAGATTCCATCTAAAATATGATTTTGCAAAACTGAATGTTTGGTCATATTTTTTTTGTGCATTCGAATTTATTTATCTTGGCATTAAAATGTATGGTTTTAATTAACTCCGCTTTAATTTCATACTCTTTGAAGTAGAATTTTATGAAATGGTTGGTGAAATTTGAAGTCTTTATAGATCAAAAGATTTTTTTTGTGAAAGTTGCATTGATAAAACTGAGTAAAGAGAATAAAATTGGGTAAAGATAACAGCCCCTCAGATCCAACTAATCTTAGAAACTGGATATAACAGATCGATGGGAGCAGCTGATTGTCGTACCACATATTGTTGTTATATGGCTATGATCGTTTTGAAATGCTTCTCCTGCCCATCTATCATTACCATCAATAAATAATATTGATATGAACCAACAATAAATAATAGTAATAATAATAATTACTATTATTATTACTTTAATTAGTCATAGAAAGCAAAAACATATTTTTTTATGAACGTATTTCTCTTTTACTTTTATAAAAGATTAGTTTTTTATTAAAAAAAAGGTAACTTTTTTTACAGGAATTTACTTTAGATAATTTTTGAAAAAATTTAAGCATTTAAATTTACAATAATATGATTTATCAAATATCTTCCATATTTTTTGTCAATTACTTATAATTATTATTATTTTCCAAAGTCTAGTACTTATTTAATGACATTTTTTGTTTGATAAAAATAAGATTTATAAAAATATAAATTATTAAAGTTAATCGACATTATGTGGTGATACGGTGATATAAATTATCCGAAGTGAGTTATCCCCTAAAACAGTTACACCTTTTTTTTAAAAAAAAAAGTAATATCCTATTTTATAAAATTCAAATCTAATAAGTTTATTAAATAATAATTTTTTCTTTCTATGCCTCATTATTATTATTATTTATAAAATATTATTTATTGGCTGAAATGGTAGATAGACAATGAGTAGGCCAATTCGGATCCAGACTTGGTATGGATCGAAGGGATTATGGAACATTTTTCTCCCAGTAGATCGACCAATTACAAGTTTATAGTACATACCATATCTTCATATTAGAGGGAATATAAAGGTTATATTATTATCAAAACATGTCGTGATTCATAGATTTGATAGACTAGGCATAGAAAATTAAATTTGTTTAAAAATGGACTTATCTATTTAATTCAGGGGCCAAAATAGACGAGTGAAGGCCAATTCACAAAGAAAGTGAATAAATAAAATAAAAATAAAAAAAAATTGATAAATGCGCAAGCCATGGCCAGTCCATTTAACTTAAAAAACAAGTTTTTATTTTATATTTTTTTTAACATTATTTTGTTATATGTATAGATTATTTATTTATAATTTTTTTTCAAAAAGAAAATTACATTTTTAAACTCAAAAACGTTTTTAAAAATTTTAAAAATAAAAATAGGCCTTGACTCATTTATAACCTATTTAGTAGGTTCGCAGATCAATCTATTTATCTGTTAATTCACATAAACTGGTTTAGGCTTAAAAATTTAAGCTCTTTAATAGCATCCTCGACAATGCCACACTGAAAATGACACGTGCCTTCAATTTTGAAATTCTTTCAAATGAAATTCTCTCTAAGCAAAAGACAATTATGAAAAAATTTCCATAGGAATAAAGCAAATTGTAAAGGTAGTTGCATCTTCTATATAACGACCTAGTTTATATTACTATTTTGAGTAGGATAATGGGTTAGTTGTGTCATCACAGGACAATTTCTAGATTTGGCAGAATAATTACCTGACAGACAACCTCTCCATATCATTCTAAGTCCACATATTTTGAAAGGTCAAACCAAAATCTTCTTGGCAGTTTCTTTAAATTAGAGAGACTCTAATAAAGATTTGTTCCAGATTTGAGATATAGCATACCAAGTCTGCCACTTTACAGGTTTTCTTTCAAAGATAACCAAAAATTTAATTCTATATTGATTGAGTTTACTTTCATAACAACCCATCTCAACTTTGAATGGATTAAATCTGCAGAAGATTAACGAATCTATTTCTAAAAGGAGGATGCTCTTTTAGGACATTTTAACTGGTCTTTCACATTAGATGAACCAAAATTTTCTTTGAGCAATGAACTATACATGGAAAGTGCGTCACCGAAAGTCAAATTTTTTATAGTATTATTATAAATATTACAAAAGAAGTGTTATTATTAGTGTTATTATAAATATTTGAACTATAGATGAACTTGTAACCAACAAATTTTTGTCAAGTTTCAGTGGCAACGTTAAATGTTGCCACCGCAAGTGCAACTTCCGGTGGCGACGCCAAAAAATTGCTACAAAAAGAGTTGAAAATCACTTTTACATCTATTTTTAGTGACGAAATTATACAAGTCATCACTGAAAAGTGTAATTTTTCGTGACGACCTGTTTAGGTCGCCACGAAAAGCATGTATTTCAATGGCAACCATAAATGTCGCCACTGAAAATGAGTTTTAGTGACGAATTTTATAAACCCCACTGAAAGATCACCACTAAAAACCTAATTTCTTGTAGTGTAAGGCTTATCTAGAATTATATAATATTGTTTTCCTAGAAGAGCTTTATTCTTAGTTTGCAAATTGGGAATCCTTGCCTGCCTTGATCCCTTTTAAGCCATATAAAACTTTTTAACTTTTAATTTTTTGTATTAAATAAATAATTTATTTAATTATTATTTTCTCAAAAATATAAATATATAATTAGATTTACATTATTTCCATAAGAAAGATTTAGCCTTTGCAAAATTTAATTCATTTTACACTTCTCTACTATGTTTAATTTTTTTTTTTATTAAAATGTTAATTTAATAAATATAATTAATTATAATTTAAATATTTAATACGTATAACAAACTAGACATCCATTACTTAAAAAAGTATTTATTTTTTTTGAATTTTTTTTGTTAAATTGTTATTTTTAATTAAGATTTGTGCCGAGCTTAAAACTAAAATTAGCCTATGTTTGACTTCACAATTTATATAATTTTCCACATTAAAATAATAGATACTGATGTTTGCAAAATCTCCATTTCATCACATTTCAATAATATTTTTTGTTCAGATGTTCAATAGAGATAAAATCGTAATTATTCCAAAAAAAAATTATTGAAAAGGTTCAAGATTCTCTTTGGAGTTGCCTCTAACCCACAAAAAAAAAAATTGAAAAACAGTAGCATCAGGATTAACAATGTAACAATATTAAGTTATAATACAGGCTCATCTTCCCTGAGTTAATTACAAATTATTTACTTTGAATCACACAACAGGGAAATATTTATTCCCTATACGTCCTGCATGGTGACATTTAGAATATAAAGTTATATTTTATATTTTATTTATTCCCTATATTTATTTACTAAATTAAATTACTTATATATATATATAATGCTATTTTAAACTTTAAAAATAATAAAAAGAGATAGTTAAAAAAAAATTGCTAAGTAACTGATCATTACTTTTTTATAATTAAAATTATAAAAAAAATCCTAAAAGATAAAAGAGGTTTAGAGCCATTATAGTAATATAGATTAAAAGAGTGAAAATACAAGTAACATTTATAGAAATTATTTTGATTGTGAGACAAGCATTATTTAAAGAGTAAAATATATTCCACTCTGTCTATTATTTTTATTACATGACATTTCTTTTTATTTTCAAAATATACACATATCTTTTTTAAAATTAAAGCATATACTGCAATTTACATTAAGTATTTATGAGTAAAATATATTTTTTTCTCTTGTGTATTGTTTTTATTGTACTGTCTCCTAAAATTAAAACATATGCTTCGACTTAATACGTGTTTTACTTTTTTGACCAAAATGCTCTTATTCACATCGAGTACTTATTTAAGGCATGATATTGATATTTTAGTATTTATAGTATTAAAATAGATATGAGTGTGAAGTTATAAGATAATTTTGTGTATGATATTGATAAGTTAATATTAATAGCATTAAAACAATTCATCTTTATTTTTATTTTATATACAAAAAAAATAAAGTAACGATATTCAATACGAAGGAATTAGTTTATTTAAAATATAAACCGAATTGACAATATTATTAAATTCTCATGGTGCATATTTTTGGCTTAACAAAGTGAAAAATTAAAACTGGATAGTAAACATAGAAACGCGATGCAACTATTGCAAGGTGAAGTTATAAGATAATTTCTATATATAAATAAAATATAATTAGTAAATTTCTATATATATATATATATATATATATATATATATATATATATATATATATATATATATATATATAATTTATTTCATACTTATTTTTGTAAAAAATTTGAAATTTTTTGACTTGGGCAACTTAATTGTAATTTGTAAGACATTCTAGCAAAACAAAATTTCATTGAGAGATAGGTTCAATTACAATCGACTAATATTTAATTAGATAACACTAAAAATATATGCTGAGGATGAAGAAAATAAGACAAAGGACAATTTTCTTTTTAATTTATGTCATTATATATATGTTTTGTGTGTGTGTGTATAATTTTTAGCCTTAAATAAATATTTGATGTAAATGAGAGTATTTTGGTATATAAAAAATGTATGAATTAAGTTGTAATATATGTTTTAGTTTTAAGAGAGAGCTGTGTAGAGTGTATTTTATTTATAAATATTTGATGTAAATGAGATTATTTTGGTAAAAAAAAAGATGTATGTGCTAAGTTATAACATATATTTTAGTTTTAGTGAAGGTATGTATATATTTTGAAAATAGAGGAGAGGGCTATGAAATAAAAGCAATATATAAGGGAGGAGAGTGTATTTTACAATTATTTAATATATAAACAAATTATGGAAAACAAGGCCAAATAGAAATTCTCAAATTAATATCATGTCTAACTTCTGTTCATTTTAAATTTTTTATAATAAAAAAATTGTCAAAGTTGAAAAACCAAAACAAACTTGGGAGGAGTAGAGCAATTTCCCACTAGTTTCCCCCTTGGCCAAAGTTTGGGGGGTTTTGTTAATTTAGGTATTCATTGAGTATAAGTTGGTTTTTTTATGATAAAAAAGTGGTACAACTTATGTCTTCCACTTTAATGTAGAGGTTAACTAAAGATAGAATTTATCAAGAGACAAATAAAGATCTATCTAAAAAATTGGTTTTAAGAAATCTCCATAAAAAAATATTGACTACCAACATGAGTTTTTAATATTAAAAAAAATTAAATTCATACAAAAGGAGTGACTATAAAGATCTTGGTCAATATTTTTTGTTAGTTGAACTACCTTATGTTTGACTGAATCAGAAAATGTAGCCAAAATAGAAATACAATAGTAAAAAAAAACACATGTGAAAATTAATTAGCAAATATTGGAGGACAAATAGCATCTTAAGTTCTACAAAAATTAAAAGAGTTTTTATTCAGTTAAGATAGTGAAGCATACTTAATAAATAAGTAGTTGTAAGATGATGCACTATCACGATCTAAAATTTTGAGCACATGATTGGCACAAAACGAGAAGTTGACCCATTCTGTAGGCCTAGCTAATGGAAACATTATTTAAGAAACCAAAGAGCACAAAAATTAAATCGTACAATAACCCATATGTTATTTAAATTTCTAACTCACTCAAAACATAAATAAAGATCTAGTTTCAACAAATCATAAGCATAATGTAACTTTCATCTGTATATGCAAAATCATTCACCACATTTATTTCAAATTTATCTATAAATACAATCACTTTATATAGAATTAAATTGTCACACATTGGAAATGTAGACTTTGCCTATGATAATGGAGAAACTCTAGATTTCTAATAGACATACCAATACTAAAACTAGGCCCAAGGAGAAATTTGGGATCATCAAAGTTAATCTAGCTTTTAAAACGTTTTTGCTCATATTTTTAATTTTAACTATAAAATATATAAAAGAATGTAAAATGAGTCTTACAACTCAGTGAATAAATAAAAAAATTATAACATGTAGAATAAGGTTTTGTATACTAATTAATTAATTGCTTATTAAAATAAAATTCAAATTACAAACAATTTAATATTCATATTTATTCTGTTTTTGCCACTAAAATTGACTAAAACTCCATGGTTTTTAAAATTTGTATTTTCTATATTATATAAATTTATCCCATCAAAATTTCTAAGACAACCCTTGCTACTAGTTGATAGTGTTTCTGATAAAATCATTTCCAATTATTTCTTATTTTTTATTATTCATTTATTTACTTATTTCGTAACTTTAAGAAAGACAACTTTATTTAATATATTCTTCTTTGCCATATATGAGTATAGATATGAACAATATCATATCACAGATTCCCGAATATATTAATTAAATTGCCACATCAAGTACTAAATTCTTAGACTCATTAGCTTTTTACATTCAATTGGAACAAAATTCCAAATATATTTCCACTCATCAATATGTTCGTGCCTATAAGGCACCCATTACATGGCCATATCTCAATATTATTCTAGTCAATAAATTTACATTAACATACATGTATTACTAAGCCTTTATTCCAATATATGTGGCAAATTTATCAATGTTAAACACCATTTAGGATTTCCTTTAGTTTTATATCTCAACTTTAATTCTTTTTTATTCATATTCATCATAAAATTTTAACTTGACACTACAAAAAAAAAGGCTTTCAACTCAAAGTTGAAAAATCGCTGCTAAAAGGCTTTAGCGGCGACTTTTTGTTGCTGCCAAGTCGTTGTAGATACTGCTGTTGCTGAAAGTTTTCAGTGGCGACTAATGGAGTAGCCACCAAATCTAAAAAATATCGCTACCTTAGATGTTTAGTCGCCATGGAAGAGAAGATACTTTTAGTGGCGACTTTATATAATCGCCACTAAAAATAACTTTTAGTGGTGACCTAAAGGTTTTGGTGGCAACTTAAGGTCGCCACTAAATGTTTCAATATTCATTTTTTTAAAGGTTTTAGTGGCGACTATGAGTCGCCAATAAAGGTTTTAGTGGTGACTATGAATCGCTACTAAAGGTTTTAGTGACGACTTAGTCGCCACTGAAAATTTTATTATTCATTTTTCAACTTCTAAATTTTAGTGGCGACCAAATGAAGTTGCCACTAAAGATTACTTTTCGTGGCGATAATAAATCGACACCAAAGTTTTCAATGCCGACTTTGTCGCCACCAAAAGTCTCAATATTCAAATTTTTTTCCTTTGAGATTCAGTGGCAACCTCTTTAGGTCACCATCATAGGTTTAGTGCAAACTTTTTTTTATTAATAAATTTATCATTTTATATTATAATAATTAAAACTTTAATAAAAATTAAGATAAATAAAATTATTGATAAAATCATAATATTAATATATATCAAATATAGCAAATATTATACACTAATATCATGTCAATTCCATGTTCAAAAGAAACATCATGTCAAGTAAAAAGAAAGCAATACACAGCTAAATATTAACAAAAACAATCAACTCGGTGCTTCATTTAGTGATGTTGGTGCTGCAGTACTGATTGTATTAGCTACAATGGTTGGAGAAGCACTACTCGAAAAGGTTATTGGAAGTTGTCCCAGTTTAATCAAATGTAACAAATTAATATAACTTAAAAATTAATACAAACAAAAAAATATCATGTAAGAAACTTTCTATAGCCAAATAAAATTGAAAAATAACATTATGCAATAGTCAATAATATTATAACTATAAATACATGATTGTACCATCATATCTTAAAAAAATGAATTGGAAGACATTATTAAATAGGAAATAAGTTAAATTGGCCAACATTAATTTATCTCAATAATTTTTCAAACAAAACTATTTCAATATTTAATTTAATAAACATAAAGTATATTAAATAATACTTCATTCGTAGTTTATAAACACAAAATATACAGTGGCCAAGTCTTTTTCACTTTTAAAGTCTTATATACTTTTAAATTCATTTTCATTTATTTAGTTTTAATTAAATAATAATTTAGTTGCATATTTTTGATAATATGATATTCTACTAAAAATAACAAAAGAAATCACAAAAATTAAACAGAAGTTAGTGAAAGAATGCAAAAAAAGAAGAAAATGTTAGTAGGCCAATCACACTATTGGCACAACAGTATAAAACTCGATAAAAATATATATACCGAAATTGTTTTTGATAGCCTTGTGCATTTGTAACAATAGTATAACTTACCACAATAAATCAAAGGCTTATGCCTAAAGGAAAAAAACAATACAAAAAATTAGCATCTAATTTCATTCTCAGCTCAAAAGTATTATATCAAGCAAGAAGAATAACAAATTTATCCTTTCTAATTTCTTTTTTCAATAAAAGAACAAGACATTAGAAAGGAAAGAGATTACAAAAGAAGACAACACATTTAAGACTGTATTTATGGAAGCCTTCATTAACTTTGCATTCCTACTAAGACCGAATGTATCATATCAATCAGGAAAATAGCATTTTTCCTTCATAAAAGAAGAATCCATTAGAAAAAAAAGGAATTTAAAAAAAAAGAATAAAATATCCTCCTAGAACCCAAAAAATAAAAAAAAAATCTTGAGAAAGCATAAAATATCAACTGATAAGAATTAGGCTAGTCCTTTTACATATCCTATAAACCAGTCCTATTTGTAGTCTAGAGGAGAGGAATCCAAAAAAAATTCTATAACAAAAATTCACTATAGCACTAAAATAACAGCTCAAAAATCATTTCGAAATATAGAAGCGAATAAATAATACTCCAACATTGGCTACCATACATCTTTTCTCAACCAAAATTATAATGTGAAGTAAATATATTAAGATCAAAACTGTTGCAAAGCAAACAACAGAAAAAGCGCAATCCCAAGATCAAATTCACTATAGCCCAAAAATATCATTGATGCAGAAAAAGTAAACAGAATCAGAAATAGGCGAGTACATCTACTCAGTGAACCTAAACTTCAAGCTTCATATTATCAAAATAAAGAGCCTACAATGTACATAACACATTAATATTTGAGCTATGCAAAATGAATGGAGACTTAAAACATATAGCAAAAAGGAATCCCCAAAAGTAGTCGACATTCACTAAGTTCAGTTTCCATCACAAAACAGATAATAATTCAAAAATATATATATCCCTATCAAACTGGATATAATAGGGACTTTAAGAGAACTATTGCAAAGCAAACAACAGAAAAAGTGCAATCCCAAGATCAAATTCACTATAGCCTAGAAATATCATTGATGTAGAAAAAGTAAACAGAATCAGAAATAGGCGAGTACTTCTACTCAGTCAACCCAAACTTCAAGCTTTATATTATCAAAATAAGGAGCCTACAATGTACATAACACATTCATATTTAAGCTATGCAAAATGAATGGAGACTTAAAACACATAGCAAAAAGGAATCCCCAAAAGTAGCTGACATTCACTTAGTTCAATTTCCATCACAAAATAGATAATAATTCAAAAATATATATCCCTATCAAACTAGATATAATAGGGAGTTTAAGAGAACTGTTGCAAAGAAAACAACAGAAAAAGCGCAATCCCAAGATCAAATTCACTATAGCCCAGAAATATCATTGATGTAAAAAAAGTAAACAGAATCAGAAATAGGTGAGTACTTCTACTCAATAAACCCAAACTTCAAGCTTCATATTATCAAAATAAGGAGGCGACAATGTACATAACACATTCATATTTAAGCTATGCAAAATGTGTAACATCCCCGATTTTTTTTCTTATGTTACTAATTGAATTTTATTTCTTTCAGAGAGGAAAACGGATTTTGGATCTCATGGGAGGATTAAATTATTTTTACTTAAGTTAAATAAGATAGTAGGAATGGTTAAAATAGCATTTAATTTATGTAATTTATGGGGATGGCACTAGTGTAATTATGGATGATGGCAAAGGAATTTTGGAGATAAAGCGATGGTAGGTAGGGGGTAAGTAGGGAAAAAATAAAATAAAATAAAATAATGGGAAGATAAGAAGGAGAAGGGGAGGGAATGACGGAGGGAAAGAGGAGAAAAAGAAAAGAAAAGAAAAAGAAAAGAAAAGAAAAAGAAAAAGAAAAGAAAAGAAAAAGAAAAGGAGAAAAAGAAAGGGGAAGAAGAGAAAGAAGAAGAGAAAGAGGAAGAAAAAGGAGAAGGAAGAGTAAAGAGAAATCAAGAAATCAAGCATCGTGTTTAAAGGAATTTGAGGTAGGTTTAACATTTATTTATGAATTTTGTATAAGATTATATATAGATTTTTAGATTTGTTTAGATATGATTTTGGATAACATATGGTCTGGATATTTATATGAAATTCTGTTTTGGATGTTTGGACATGCATATGGGTGGGAGAAGATAAATTAAGCTGAATTTCATAATAATTGGGGAACCTTCGGTGTTTGCAATTCTGGGAAATTTTGGTAAGGATTTTAAAGAAATGGTCAACATAGGAATTGTAGATATATGTCTCATGGATCTATAGACTTTATAATTACTTAATTTGGAGTTCATATGAGGGAGATATGGCTAATTAATTTAGAAGACGTCGGAATTCAAGATAGTAAAAATAAGTGTTTCTATTTTAATTTTCTAGGAATAATCCGTAGAGAATTTGAAGAAAATATAAACATAAAAGTTGTAGATAATTGTCTTAACTTCCTATAGGATTTGAAATCACCTCAAGCGGTGTTCGTATGAGGAAGATATGATAGAATAAGTGAAGGAAGGTCATAGAACACGGCCAGGCCATGTTCTGGGTTGCTTTAACACGGGTAGGCCGTGTTCGGGGCTGTTTTTAAGCATGTTTGAAGTAGTTTTCAAGCATGTCCGTGTCTTGAACATGGCTAGGCTGTGTTGGGTGCTGGATTATCATACTTTTCACTGTTTTATGTCTAAAAATATTCTTGTTTGTTGTAATATTTTTAGGAAACATATATTCAAGAAAAATACTTTTAAAATGATGATTTTAGTATCAATGAATTATATTGAGTATTGGTATGTGATGAATGATTATTAATCATTTGGTATAAAAATGATGCATCATATTATGAAAGTAATTAAATGGTAAGCGTAAAGCTCATGACGAGTTGCTTGATAGTTATGTATTGTATTTGATGAATATGAATTTATATATATACATTTATATGTATGGATAAATATCGACGGGTTGTATGGCTTGAGACGGTACCGAGTAGGGGACGCCCTATTAGCCTGAGTTTGCTAAGGGAGGGCCGCTCCAATCGGGTGTCAGTGGTAATGTGAGGAGGCAGGAGGGTGATATAATCACATTCCCTGATCACTTATTGTGACTGTAGTCGATCAGTCACTATGCATATAGCAAATGAGTAAATTAAAAGCCGTGATAGGGCTAAGCATTAGAAAAAAAATGGACTTCTAGTGCATGTGTAGTATGATAATTATGCATAAACAAAAATTATGATTTTATCTCAAAATTTTGATATTTTTCTGTAGCTTATATAGCTGAACATAACTCCTATTTTCTCATCATTTTTTTTATATATGTTAAGTCTACTAGGAACTTTTGTTTTCACTATTATTATGGTGTTATGTTCAGATAAAAAGAAATGAGATGCAACACAAAATGACGTTACTGATAGAGATCTAAATGTTAGCACCACCTCCTCACCCTTTGTATTTCAAGGGTGAAGTGCTGTATAAAGACTCTTATTTATGTATTGAAATGTTGTATAGTATAAATATAACATGTGTGAGGTTTGTAATGTATATGTAAACATGTATATTGTATTTTGAAATGTTTGTATGGTATAATTATAACATGTATGAGTTTTTTAATAAATATGTATATATATATATACATATGGAGTATTTAACATGCGTATTGTGAAAAAAAAATCCTAGACATTACAAAATGAATGGAGACTTAAAACACATAGCAAAAAGGAATCCCCAAAAGTAGCCGACATTCACTTAGTTCAGTTTCCATCACAAAACAGATAATAATTCAAAAATATATATCCATATCAAACTTGATATAATAGGGAGTTTAAGAGAACTGTTGCAAAGCAAACAACAGAAAAAGCACAATCCCAAGATCAAATTCACTATAGCCTAGAAATATCATTGATGTAGAAAAAGTAAACAGAATCAGAAATATGCATGTACTTCTACTCAGTGAACCCAAACTTCAAGCTTCATATTATCAAAATATGGAGCCTACAATGTACATAACACATTCATATTTAAGCTATGCAAAATCAATGGACAGTTAAAACATATAACAAAAAGGAATCCCAAAAAGTAGTCGACATTCACTTAGTTCAGTTTTCATCACAAAACATATAATAATTCAAAAATATATATCCCTATCAAACTGGATATAATAGGGAGTTTAAGAGAACTGTTGCAAAGCAAACAATAAAAAAAGCGCAATCTCAAGATCAAATTCACTATAGCTCAGAAATATCATTGATGTAGAAAAGTAAACAGAATCAGAACTATGTGAGCACTTTTACTCAGTCAACCCAAACTTTAAGTTTCATATAATCAAAATAAGGAGCCTACAATGTACATAACACATTCTTATTTAAGCTATGCAAAATGAATGGAGTCTTAAAACACATAGCAAAAAGGAATCCCCAAAAGTAGCCGACATTCACTTAGTTCAGTTTCCATCACACAAAAAATAATAATTCAAAAATATGTATCCTTATCAAACTGGATATAATAGGGAGTTTAAGAGAACAGAAACATTATCATATACACATTCCCAAAATTCCTCAAGAATTTAAAACAGGGGATTTATGTATGAGAAAGCCTTTAATTCAAAATATTACAGAAATTTCTATCATGCATTTCACAAAAAAATCCAAAACAATTAAAAGTTTCATTCAAGCTAACTATTAGCATATTTCACTTAATTGCAGGTCAAAGACGCTGGCTACATAAGGCTTGGCAGCACAAAGAACATATTGACAGTAAATGAGCAATTTTCTAGGCCAACTCTACGCTAACAAAAGAGAAACTATCATTGTTGATGGCTATAATGAAACCAACTACTTGTCCACTGCTAATTATCCTATCTCTCACATCTTCTTCTCTAACCTTAGCTTAACATGCATGCTCATAGCAATAAGAGAATATTTATTAAGTTGTAATAATGTAAAAAACAAAATCCAAGCATTGAAATAATTTAATAGCAATGCCAAGATTAAAATCTTAAGCTTAAGCACTAGATCCATATATATTCTCAACTTGATCAAGGAAACTGCCTGTTGAAGAGATGTGATTAGAGAAGCCATCTATGACTGTAGTCTTTCCTCTAATTGTGCTTGCAATTGTGCATGCAAAGTCTCTTGCAACGTTGCTTTCATTCTCTCTTCTCATAATCTTGCCTCTTCCCGTATTGCTTCTTCTCGTAGCTTCATCTCCTCACATAATTCTGTAGTTACCTCTTCATGTATTTTCTTCTTTTGCTCCTGAAGGTGTTCGGAAGTCATTCGATCAGTGGGTCTCTTAGAGGGAGGTCTAACTCCATATTCTTTGCCATGAAAATACCATGTCCTCTAACCTAGAACTTGGGTTAAGATCTCATTGTTGCATAGACTGAGATTGTCTTCCTGAGATTGCTTAGCCAGAATCTCTTATAGTTGACCCTACGTATTTAAAGAGTAAAAATTTAGAGTAAAAGCAATTATATAAATCCTAATTTGTAAAAAGTTAATAAAACTAAAGTATACATGAACTTCTTGAGATTTTGCATCAGATCATATAACCTCCCCTTCTTTACCCTTGCAGCTATGTTGTAGCTCCCAAATCTGGTCAATTGATGCCTTCTCACCCGTTTCAGGATTTATCTACAATAAAGCATTTCAATTTTAAAGAAACTATGTACACAAGTTTATATATAACAATAGCTACTTGTAAAATCATACCGTTAATTCTTCAACTTTGGCAAATGACCGAGAACCCCATGCATGTTTTGTTGTTTGCTTTGTTCTATTCTGTGCAATTTTTAAACTTTGACCCTGTAATTTACTTCATAATTAGTAACGTTACATAATGTATATGAAAAACACTATTTATACATGTTATTACATAATACATTAAAATCCTCTGAACCAAAATATGTCACCATATGTCTCCAATCATCATCATTAAGTTCAGTAGGTGGATTTGCTAGTCTTGCCTCATTAGTGTTGCGTTGCTTATATATTTTGTGCAAGCGACTCCTCCAATTTCTATACAATCTTTGTGCAGTGGCATTAACAAAGGCATCAAATCGCAACTCTGAATTTGCACCAACGTCAAATTTTTCCTTCAACAATAATAAATATTTATGTTAAAAATTCAAACATTACTTAAATATAATAAGTGTGTTAAACAATAATATGTTTCATTACTTTAACTTTCAGTAAGATCTGTGAACCACATTGTTCCTAGATTTCTTTCCATTCTCTTACTGTTACAGGAGCAGTGTATCGTGTCACATATCCAATGTAATTTACGAAATTCCTCGATCCTTATACTATAACTCGGAGGATATCATCTGCAGTGACAACTTTTATTTTTCCATTCTTTGTTTTTATGTCCACCGTAAGACATTTATACGTTCCCCTTACATTCTTTGATGCGTTACAGGAAGCTACCAAGATATGATGCCAATGCATTAGTCAAATGGCAGTAAATCTTAACTAAGCTCATGTAAATTATTTATTTACAAACCTGCACTACTAATTTGAAGCTGAGAAGTAGGTGTAGTGGGATGTGCTTGGGTCTCTTCATTATTTCCTACTAATTGTATACGTAGCTGTGAAATTGCTTCACTATGACTACCCTGTGCAGCACCTCTAGATCCACATCCACCTCGTCCACCTCTTCCTCTTCCTACCATCTTCCAACTTACCTATTGCAAATGATAAGATGACGTCAATTCACCTTGTCATACAATAAATGCTTTAATCTCGCCAAACATTACAAATAATAAATACATGCATAATTTAGTTATCAAAAAACAATGAATTGCAGTTCATTAAATTATATCAAGCATTGTATGAACATTAAATTACATTACACTGACTAATTATTTATACTATGCCATTTCACGTAGAATCTTCAGATAAAAAATCCCCTTATTCACTTTCTTCGTCCATGGTCTTGTCTTCTTCATCGTCATTGATAAAATCAACCTCTATAACACTTCTATCCTTACCCTGATGGTTAACACATTGAGGTTGAATGTCATCCCTACACAACACAACATTAATGTTGTTTTGAGCCTCACTATTAAGGAACGAAGTATGTTCAACCTCCTCTTATTGGTATGCATCTTCAACAAATAATATTTCACCCTCACTATCCTCATGTGGGATGTTGACAAGGTCCTGAGGTTGTGTTTTGACAACAACAAACCAATCTTTATTTACGATATCATCTAAGTAGAATATTTGTTCTGCTTGTGATGCCAAGACAAACGGTTCATTCGTATTCAATGAACAACGAGTATTGATGCTTGTGTATCCATATCTATCAATTTTATATCCTCTTCCCAAACGAGCAACATCCCACCAATGACATTTAAATAAATATATTTTCCTATCCCCCATGTAACGCAACTCATAGATGTCTTCAATAACACCATAGTATTCTTTCTCAGCATCTAAGTCATCTCCTCTTACAAGAACTCCACTATTTTGAGTCTTTCTTTGAGATTCACGTTCTCTTGTATGAAATCTATATCTGTTAATCAGAATTGTTGAATATCTATATACCATTCTTTTAGGACCAAGGGCTAAGCTAATTAACTCATCATTTCCTTGCCATTGTGATCTTGATTTCATAACCTATTATCAAATAAACACCATTAATAAGTTATGACATAACTTATAATATAATTTGCTTTGGTCGTAATTGGTAGACACTTACTTGATGCTTAAACCATTGAGGGAACTCTATTACGTGTCTCGAATCTACATTTGACATCTGTGTCTCAAGCTCCTTTTTATGGTCTCTACAAAATTATGACAATCCACCGATGTGAGTTTAGTTAATAAATATTTAATTTTTAGCAAACTATCATATACTTACTCTATGAACGGCCAATTTTTTTCACAATTTTATAGCACGTATAGATGAGCTTGATCAAACTCTTCATTAGATAGAACATAGGATTTGGCAGCACCTTTTGGTTGCCCACCTTTATCAAAAAATGACATCCCACAAGCTGTGTTTCCATCGTCATTCCTTGGTGCTCTATTAAGCCTTGTGGAGACATTGCTCAAATATCTTGAGCAGAATGTCAGGCTTTCTTCTGCTAAATAGCCTTCGACGATAGAACCTTCAGGACGAGCTTTATTGTGGACATAAGATTTTAGTGTACGTAGATACCTAAAATAGAAAGTTATTCCTAATACATCAGTTTTTAATAACAAATAGAGTTTAATAGATTAAGTATAAATATGATAATTTTACCTCTCAATTGGATACATCCATTGATATTGAACAGGTCCAGCAATCTTTGCCTCTCTTGCCAAGTGGATTGGTAGATGAACCATAATATCAAAGAATGTTGGAGGGAATATAGTTTCCAATTTACACAAAGTGATGGCAATTTGATTTTTAATGGAATCCAAGTCTTTTATGGTTAAACATTTTGAGCACAAGATCTTGAAAAATTGTGCCAACTCTATTATAGGATCACTCACTTCCTTGGGAAACACCCTATGAATTGCAACTGGAAATAATTCTTGCAATAATATGTGATGATCATGACACTTTAGCTTAAAAATCTTCTTTTCTGCCACATTGACACACCTTGAAATATTTGATGAGAATGCATCAGGAACCTTTAATCAGGCCATAAAGTTATAAACTTTTAACTTCTCTTGTGGTGATAGCATATAACATGCTGTCAGTAGCAAAATATTATTCCCATCATCAATTGGATGCAAATCAAGCTTGATTCCTAAGTCAACCAAATCATACCGACTCTTAACTGTGTCTTTTGTCTTCCCAGCTATATTCATCACTGTGGACACAATGTTATCTGAAATGTTTCTTTCAATGTGCATGACATCAAGATTATGCCGCAACAAAAGTGATTTCCAATAAGGCAGCTAGAAGAAAATGCTTTTCTTCTTCCAATTATATGCAACACCAGTTTGTTCACTTGCTCGCTTTTGACCCTTTCCAAATGACACATTCGGTAAAGATTCTAGTTGTTCAATCGCTTCCTCACCAGTCAAATATATAGGTGCGACATTGTTTTCTATTTTACCATCAAATACCCTTATATTTCCGACGCCATGGATGATTGGCTGACAAAAAGCAACGATGGCCAATGTAACATAATCTACTCCTCGGAGATATAGAATGGGTATATTTATGGCAACAAGGACATGCCAACTTCCCTTTGGTTGACCTTCCAGAAAGATTTCCATATGCAAGAAAATCATTTATTGTCCACATGATAGTAGCCCACATACTGAAGTTTGATTGTGATGAGCATCGTATGTCTCTGCTCCTACCTCCCGTAATTCTTTTAACTCCTCAATCATTGGTTCTAAATAGACATCTATATCATCACCCGGTGACTTAGGGCCTGGAATAAGAAGTGTCATAATGAAGTATGATTGTTTCATGCATTTCCAAGGAGCCAAGTTATATGGTACAAGAACAACTAGCCAGATACTATGGTTGGAACTCATGTTTCCATATGGTTGAAAGCCATCGCTTGTTAAGCCCATCCTAACATTTCTAGGATCAATTGAGAAAGTAGGATAATGCTTATCGAAGGATTTCCAAGTAATGGGGTCAGTTGGGTGCCTTAACTTACCATCTTCAACACGTTTCTCCTTATGCCACCTCATATCTTTAGAAGTGTGCCTTGCCATAAATATTCTTTACAACCTAGGCTTTATTGGAAAATATCGCAAAACTTTATGTGCTTCTTTCTTGCATTTTTTGCCTATTTGATTTCCATATGGACAACTTGCACTTAGGGCATGATTGTGCATTAGCATGTTCTTTCCTATATAGAATGCAATCATTCTTACATGCATCAATTTTTGTGTAGTCTAACCCAAGGTCTTGAATAACTTTTTTAGCTTCATAGTAGGAATTAGGTACTTAAGCCCCTTCTGGAAGTACTTCTTTAAATAAGTCCAACAACATGTCTACGGACTTATTGCTCCAATGATTAAGGCACTTCAAATTAAGAAGTCTAACAATAAATGATAACTTCGTCATCTTGGAACAACTTGGATATAAATTTGTTTCGGCATCTTCTAATAATTGGTAAAACTTCTTTGCATGCAAGTTTGGATCTTCACTATTTTCAACATTAGTATTCATATTATCTGTGTTCATAACTCCATATGCATCATGTATCATCCCAATGATGTCATCTTCCTTACCATTGTCTTCTAAACTATTATTGTCTTCATGTATTGGAAAAGAAGTTGTCCCTACAACTTCTCCATGAAGATCCCAAACTTTGTAAGACTGCCAAAATCTATTTTTTAACTGATCATATCGTACTTTATGCTTAACTTTGAATATTGTGTTTCTGCACTTTTTACATGGGCACCTAATTCTGGTGCCTGCCCTTGGTTGACTATATGCCCACTCAAGAAAATTATCAACCCCTTTTATGTATATTAGATCTGCTCTATTCGAAACCTTCAATCAATTCTTGTCCATTATACTGCCTACATGTTTGAGTCAAAGTAAGCAATTGGAAAATAATCTTCAAGAAAAATTTGGCCAAAATAAAGTGTATGGATGGTACATGAATGAAAATGATGAAGTAAACGGAGAAAATACTTATCCATTAATTTAAATCACAGAAGGTTCAGTTCAACAATCAACACAACATGGCACTTGGACTAGTATTTTTATATTTCATAAATTATGTAAATAATTGAAATTAGCATAAAAGTCGCCATCAGTTTGTGGCATATAATTGAGATATATTTGTTGAAGAAAACAGAGAAAATAGTTAGAAGACATGAAATTAGCATAGTTAGGATTTAAACTTTTTCACTATGCGCCTAACCAAATATCACACACTTGCCCTCACCATTGCTTCTAGTTTCTAATATACAATATTTTGTGCTTTCACTTAGGTAACTGTCTGGCCAACCATCAAACAACCCCTTATTTTCTATAGATTGCTGGGTTGTTAATGCATATGAATGAGTATGTGTCTATAATATAAATATATGAGGTGTTTGTGGTTACTTTTGCAGATGAACTACTTTAGGTTCACTTGGATGCTTTTTCCTAGCTCATAATGATAAAACCTTTCAGTTATTTGAAAGCTTTTGTAAAAAGGTTAAAAAAGAACAATGGCACTATAATTCAAGTATAAGAAGTGATCAAGGAAGTGAATTTGTAAAAAGGAAGCATTTTATAGGTTCAGCAAAGAAATGGAATGTCACAAAATTTCTCTTCTCCAATAACAAGACAACAAAATGGAGTTGTTGAGAAAGAATAGAACCCATCATGATATGAAAAGGACAATGCTTTGTGAAAGTGAACTTTCAAAATATTTTGAAGCCGAAGCAATTAACAATACTTGTTACTTTTTGAAGTAAGACCTATTCTTAAAAAAAACTCCATATGAGCTATAGAAGGGTAGAAGGCCCAAAGTTAGCTACTTTCTCCCCTTTGAATGCAAATGTTTCATTCACAATAATGGTAAGGATAATTTTGGTAACATTGAAATGAGAAAAGAAGGAGGTATCTTTATTCGTAATTTTATCTTCAGTAAAGCATATAGAGATTATAACAAATGCACTTTAGTGGTAGAAGAATCTATGCATGCTGTGTTTGAAAAAACTAACATTCATTAAAGCAAAGATATTATAGTCGATGATGATAAAAGGAAAAAGAACAACAACAATGTCAAAGTGGAAAATCATTTACAAACTAACCCAATTGTCAAAAAATAAGAAGCTAAGTAGCAAGTTCATAGACAACAAGACAAACAATTAGCAAATGAAACTCTTAGAAGAATCAACTCCAATCCTTTGAGAGAATGGAGGCATTCCTCATCATTGCCAACGGAGTTCATAATTGGTGAACCTACTCAAGGTATAAGAACTAGATCATCCTATAGAAATGAGTCTTGCATTCTTTGCTCAAGTAGAACCTAATTAAGATGGTTGAAGAAGCTTTTAAGGATGAAGGATGAATCCAACCAACGCAGGATAAGCTAAATCAATTTCGAAGAAATGAAGTTTAGGAGCTTGTACATAGACCAACAAATGCTTCTATCATTGGAACCAAGTGGGTCTTCCATAATAAGCTAGACAAATAAGGATATGTGATCATAAATAAACATAGGTTTAGCCTAAGGTTTTACAAAAATAGAAGGTATATATTTTCAAGAAAATTATGCTCTCGAGGCTAGGTTGGAATCAATTTGCGCACTTCTTGCATATGTATATTTTAAGGGTCTTAAACTTTTTCAAATGGATGATAAGAGTGCATATTTGAATGATTTCATAAATAAAGAAGTATTTATTTATCAGCTCCTTAGTTTTGAAAAGTTTAATTGTACTTTTGGTCTCTTATTTTTATAAATACATCCATTTAGTTCTCTTATAATTTGTAATATGAATTTATTCTCTCTAATTTTTAAGTCAAAACAATCTCTGTATTAAGTTTATTGTTTATTCTGCGATTAATCTATCACACTACATCAAGCGTGCATCACCAAATATGTTATTAAAGTTGATACAACTCTTTGTATTAAAAAACATAAACTTGACCTTTTAATAGTTCAAATATATGTAGATGACATTATTTTTGGTAATACTGATAAAAAGTTGTGTGAAGAATTTTGAAAGCTTATGTAAGGTAAATTTGAGATGACCATCAAGATAAGCTTCTTCCTTGGCTTTCAAACCAAACAAACAAAAGAAGAAATATTCATAAACCAAGCAACGTACACCAAGGAGTGAATCAAGAGGTTAGGATGGATAAAGCTAAACCTATGGGTACATCTATCATTCTATCAATCAATCTTGATAAAGATTAAGGTGGTAACGATATTGGTAGAAAAAATGTATAAATGTATGGTTGAGTTTTTACTTTAGCTTGAAACTAGTAGACTAGATATAATGTTTGGCATGTGTAAATGCACTAAATTTTGAACTTATTCCAAATAATTCCACTGACAACTATGAAAAGGATATTTAAGTACTTGGTCAGACATCTTTGCAAAAATGATGGCTACACACCAGACATGTACTATGTCAGACAATATAACATGAAAACACAACAGACAAAGACATTTTATAAGAGACATGATATTTTGAAGGATTAGAATTCAGATGAATTTTTTTTGGTTAAAATAAGAATTTATTAAAGCAACCCAAACTGAAGAAGGAAGAAAAGGGATAAATAGTTTCTTCAACTAGTACTACACTACATTCACAGTGGTTCTTATGGTGACTTAAACTATGGTGGTTTATATCCAAGACTCTGTGAGTTGGAAGCTGGGTTTTGGGATTCCTACTGTGTGCATGTTCTTTGCAATTATCATGTTCTTCATGGGGACGAGGATTTATGTGAATGTCAAACCAGAAGGAAGCATAGTTTTTGGGATTGCTCAAGTTACTATTGCTGATTATAGAAAACGAAAAGTTAAGCTTCCAGTTTGTGAAGTAGAGAAGGTAGATGGGGTTTTCTATGATCCTCCTTTGAAGGGGCCTAAAGTTTTGCCCAAGCTTCCTTTGACTGAACAATTCAGGTAAGAAACCCAAGTTTGAAAAAGTAAAATTTTCAAGCAATTTTCACATAATATTGAGTTAAAATTTAGAAGCTTTATTATTATGTTATAGAACTTCATTAGCTAGTTTATTATTTTTTAGGTTCTTAAACAAAGTTTCTCTAATAATGGAGGGTGAGGTAAACCTAGATAGGAGAAGAGTAAACAAATGGAGGCTAGCCAGCATCCTGCAAGTAGAAGAGGTGAAATGCCTAGTAAAAATCTTCCCAATCTGGGCTGCTGGAATCCTAAGTCTCACTCCCGTAATCTAACAAGGAACATTCACTGTCTCACAAGCCTTGAAAATGGACAGAAACCTCAGACCCAAGTTTTAAATTCCCGTAGGTTCAATCTCAATGATCTCATTTCTCACCATAGGTCTCTCGGTCCCATTCTATGACCGAATCCTAGTACCAACACTTAGAAAAATCACAAAGCACGAGGAAGGAATCACACTGCTTCAAAGAATAGGAATTGGAATGGTTTTCTTTGTTCTATCCATGGTTGTGGCTGGGTTGGTTGAGAAAGCGAGAATTAGAGAAAGACATAACACAAATGAAGAGATCTATAGATGCATTTTCGAAGAACATAGCATGGAAAATTTATTGCAATACTGGCAGTGAAATTAAAGGAAGCAAACGAAGGGAAAGAACAAAGAAAACTAACCTCCTTTGGGAGCTACGAAGCTCACAGCCACGACCACAACTCGGGAGCAGCAAGAGCAGATGTGAGAACTTTAAATGAAGGGAAAGAACACTGGGGTGGAAGTCTTTCCATGCCAAAATGTGAGAGGCTGAGAGGAAAGACCGAGATGGAATGCTCTGAAAGATCTGGAGATTTTTACCAAGGTACTGGAGATTTTCGGTGCCAAAATGGGAGGGGAGAGGCTGAGAGGGAAAATGAAAACAACGAGAGAGGGAAAACGAGAGGGGAAAGAGATTTTCAAGAGCACTATTTTTTTAAAGATATTTTCGGTGCGAAGATATTGTTACTTCTGTCTGCGGGACTGAAAATCTTGCTCCTTCTGAATTTTGGTGGTTTTACGGATTGTAGGGAGTACGTTCCTGCATCAAGTTGGATAGCTAGGTGACCGTTGGAAAATTTAATTAAAAATGGATGATAATTAATTTTCATTGTTTTAAGATTATAATGTCATTAATAAAAAAATTAGCATTTTCTCTCTTTCTCTTTATTTTGTGTGTTCAAATAACTCTTTTATTATATTTTTTTAAAATAAATTTAAGAATTTTTAATCCTTTAATGATCTGTTTGTTTTTAGATGGGTTTAAGAATTTTTTTATCATTTTTATTTGCTTTTATTAGTAAATTAATATAGTGTTTCTCTCTTATTGACTTGTTAGTAGTTTTTTTTTAGGTATTTTATGATGTTATAAAAAAAATTAATTCTAATTCAAGGAATAAATGAAAAAAAATGGGTTGGAGGATAAAGTTTTTCAATTTTTTTTGAATTTTTTAATGAAAGAAATATAAAATGCGAGAATTTTAAAAACAAAAAAATAAAATTAATTTAAAAATTATTTAAATTGTGAATTTTAAAAAATAGACAAAGTAAAATTAATTGAATATATAAATCTAAAAACCAAAATTGTTAGTTTGGGTTCACATTTGTAAATAATTTTATACAAATTGGTGTAGGTAATCTCTAAATAGTGTCCCAAAATGAAGGCAAAAATATCTTGTACGATCAAGTCATAAATAGTTTGAATATTTTATAAATGTGGGTTTAAATTTTTGTGTTGTAAAAAATAAAATTACATATCTATTGTAAAATACAACAGTTAATGAAGACATATATAAAAAAAAACTAAATACAGCTAAAATAAATTTTAAGTGTAGCGATAATTAACATAGTAAAATAGAAGTGAACCACCTTATATTAGATAGAAATTAAATTTATTTTCTTTTCCATCAAAACAATCGAAAGATTTTCGTTTTTGAATGTCACGTCCCTACTTTAGGAACGCGAATACCTTTAATTTCCGTTAAACTTGTTATTACGCATATGCAAATGATTTCACGATAATACATATCCAAATATGATTCAACGTTCACAAGTTTACAAAACCAATAATTATACATGCCAAGTCTATATACATCAAGTTTACAGCGGAAACAAAGATCCTGCCTGTGACTTTCAGAGCAACACTAGAGTACAAATATATTACAATATATTACACTGAGAGCCTAGAAACAAGTTAGGCTCACCACTGAAGCACGACACCTAGTCGGTCAAGTAGCCGCGGGACCAAATTCTGGGTCTTTATTTGAAAAATATGTCAACCGCGTGTAGTGAGTTTTACAACTCAGTGAGCAGATAACATCTCCTATGACTTCTCAGGTCGACATAAGGATGTACTTATATAGTAAAACTTATCATATCAAAATCCACCGCTAAAAAGTACATTCTTATGGGACCCGCATTTTCAAAATATTCTCAGTTCAAATCACATTTTAATAACTGTAACCACATATGATACAAATAAATCTTAAATAGATTTTGGTATGCATTAAAAATCAAATCTTTTCAATAGATAAATATGGAATGTGAGTTCATCACCCTTCTGCCTCCTCACAATTCCATAGTCACAATCATAGTAGGTAATCAGGGACTGTGAGTACATCTCCCAACTGCCTCCTCACATTACCTCTGACTACAACTTCAATAGATCAACAGGGAATGTGAGTACATCACCCAACTGCCTCCTCACATTCCCACTTCTATCACCTTCACATTACCGTCTCAAGCCATATAACCGACAAAATTCATCAATATATATATATATATATATATATATATATATATCTATGTAGAAAAAACCGACAGAACTTTCAATATCAGTACAAAATCGTTATAACATATATCTATTAATGCATATTCATCAAATAGAATGTAAAATTATCAAGCAACTCGCCATGAGTTTTACGCTTGCCGTAATTATCAAGCAACTCGCCATGAGCTTTACGCTTGCCATTCAATTTCTTTCATAAAATAATATGCATAATTTTCATATCTGACAATTAATACGTGTAAAAAAAAAACACATGTTCAATGTGTTTCAGAATTTATTTCAAAATCAAACTCTTCTTGAACTACATATCATATACCAAATATTTCAGACATTTCCAAACTATTTTAAGAACATATGGAAGTATAAATAACATGTAATCATGCTCATTTATCAATGTAAAGTTCAAGAAGAGTAAAAACAAGCCATAGAAAGAATCATCTACTCACCACTTTGAAGTACAAAGTTGGATACCCTTAAAATCCTATTTTCTGATCCGAATTCAGCGAAATAAACCTCAAAATCGAGTTCGGAACGTCCGAAAACCTTGAAAACGACTCCAGATTTGTGAAATTTGGCCTCCGGGAGCTCGGTCAACGCAAGGAGGTCCGGCTGCCACGTGCTACACGCGCCACCCGAGGGGTTGCGCGTGGGATTCACTCGCCGAGGGAGATGCGGCGTGTGGGGGTGCGTACGGTGGTGGGTCTGGCTGAAATTTGAGATCCAAAGGTTTCTGTGCCCTCTGGATCGATCTACGGTGTTAGTTTTTGCGTTTGAAAACTAAAAGTAGGAGTTTCGGGGGTTACCTTTTTGGCCGTTTTTCCCTTCAATTGTCTGGCCAATTTCCAGCCAATTCTCCAGAAACCAATCAGATGGATTTGAAGAACTCTTCGTCCTGAGTCCGTTGGTGGTGGTGGTGTCAAAATCCGAGGTCCGTAGGCGAAGAAATCTTAGAGAGAAGTTAGATGGTTTTCGGGGAGAATTTTCTGAAGAGAGATGAAGAAATCTATCACTGACCACCTTCCGGATTGATTGCGGCCCTTAAAATATCCCGGGGGACCTTTTTGCAAAATTTTACTTTTTGAGGGAGGTCCTTGCAAAATTTTCTTATTTACATTTTAACCCCGAAACTTTTAAGAAATTGCATTTTTTGCCCCAAAACATAAATTTCTAACATTTCTTTTATAATTTTTAATCCATGTAAATAATAACTTATTTTCACCGGGTCCTAACTCCATTTTCGAAATCCTCTCTTTAAATTCCAAATTTTCCTTATTTAAAATCTCCATTTTCTGAAATTATCTCTTTTATTCTAAATTTCTTTAGTTAAACTTTCTCGTTAAATTTACAGCTATTACATTCTTCCCCCCTTAAAGAAATTCGGTCTCCAAATTTCATCACCATAGTAGCAGCTAAATACTAACTTCATTGTTCAAACAAATGCGGATATTTGGCGCGGATGTCATCTTCTCTTTCCCATGTAGCTTCCTCAGATGAGTGATTTTGCCATATCACCTTAACCATAGAAATATCTCGTGACCGCAACTTATTCACTTGTTTATCAGCAATAGATATCGGCTTTTCCTCATAAGTTAAATTCTTATCCAATTGAATTTCCTGGGGTTGAATGACATGAGTAGGATCCGGTAAGTATTTCCGTAACATAGACACATGAAATACTGGATGAACATTACTCAGTTCTGGTGGCAGAGCTATGCAATATGCTACTGCACCTATTCTGTCTAATATCTCAAAAGGACCTATATACCGAGGGCTTAATTTCCCTTTCTTCCTAAATCTCATCACTCCTTTCATGGGTGAGACTTTCAGGAACACTTGTTCACCCTTTGAAAATTCTAACTCCCTTCGTCTGTTGTCAACATACGCCTTTTGTCTACTCTGAGCTGCCTGCAGCCTTTCTCTAATCAGCTTTACATTGTTCAAAGCTTCTTGTACAAGATCTGGCCCTATAAGTTTAGCCTCGCCCACTTCGAACCATCCAATGGGAGATCTGCACCGTCTAACATACAAAGCTTCAAATGGGGCCATCTGTATACTAGTCTGGTAACTATTATTATATGCAAATTCAGCCAAAGGCAAGTACATATCCCAACTTCCACCAAAATAAAAAATGCAGGCTCAGAACATATCTTCTAAAATCTGAATCGTACGCTCAGACTGACCATCAGTTTGGGGATGGAAAGCTGTGCTCAAGTCCAATCTCATTCCTAATGCTTCTTGAAAAGCTTTCCAAAATCGTGCCGTAAACTGTGGCCCTCGATCCGATATAATCGATATAGGAACTCCATGTAACCTAACTATTTCATTTAAATAGAGCCTTGCATACTGAGCTACATTGTAGGTTGTTTTCACAGGCAGAAAGTGTGCTGACTTCGTCATGCGGTCTATAATGACCCAGATAGAATCATTTCCCTTGGGAGTTCTTGGTAATCCAGTGATAAAATCCATAGTAATTCTCTCCCACTTCCATTCTAGTATCTCTATTCGCTGATGTAACCCTACAGGTCGTTGATGTTCAGCTTTTACCTACTGGCATGTCAAACAATGGGAAACATATTCCGCAATATCCCTCTTCATACCATCCCACCAATACAATTCCTTTATGTCTTGGTACATCTTTGTCATTCCCCGGTGTATGGTATATGTAGATCGATGTGCTTCCTCCAAAACTTGTTTTCTCAAATCATGAACATTTGGGACACATAATCGTCTACCGTATCTTAATACCCCTTCAGTATCCACTGAGAATTCAGAATCCTTACGATCCTTCATTTCACTCTTAATCTTGAGCAAATTAGCATCCTTGTCTTGATCGGCTTTGATTTGCTCAACTAAGGAAGATTGGAGCTGCACATGAGCCAATAATATTCCCGGTTCTTTTATTTCAAACTTTACCCCCTTACTTTCTATCTTATGGATGTCTTCTAACAATGGTCGTCGCACCTCTGCTATATGAGCCAAACTTCCCATTGACTTTCTGCTTAGAGCATCAGCTACTACATTTGCTTTACCTGGATGATACAAAATCGTACAGTCATAGTCTTTCAGTAACTCCATCCATCTTCTTTGCCTCAAATTAAGATCCTTCTGTTGAAAAATATATTTGAGGCTTTTGTGATCTGTATAAATCTCACAAGTTCTTCCATACAGGTAATGTCTCCAAATCTTTAGAGCAAATACTACAGCTGCCATATCTAAATCATGGGTGGGATAATTCTGTTCATGCTTCTTCAACTGTCTAGATGCATAAGCAACTACTCTTCCATTTTGCAGTAACACACAGCCTAAGCCCACTCTAGATGCATCACAGTATACTACGTAATCTCCTGTATCTGTAGGAATGGTAAGGATTGGGGCTGTGGTTAAGCACTCCTTTAATTTCTGAAAACTCCCTTCACAAGCATCAGACCACTCAAATTTTATTCCTTTCCTAGTCAATCTGGTCAAAGGAGCAGCTATTTTTGAAAAATCTTTAACAAATCTACGATAATAGCCTGCTAACCCGAGAAAGCTACGAATTTCAGTTACTGTCGTAGGGCGTGGCCATTGCTTCTATCTTTTTGGGATCAACATGAATACCATCTTTGGTAACCACATACCCTAGGAACGTAACACTACTAAGCCAAAATTTACACTTTGAAAACTTAGCATACAACTGATGTTCTCTTAGGGTTTGCAAAGTTATCCTTAGATGTCGCTCATGCTCCTCTGAACTCTTTGAATACACCAGAATATCATTGATAAATACAATAATAAACTGATCCAGGAAAGGTTTAAATACCCTATTCATTAAGTCCATAAATGCAGCTGGGGCATTCGTTAAACCAAATGGCATTACTAAGAACTCGTAGTGCCCATACCGAGTCCTAAAAGCAGTTTTTGAAATATCTTCCTTCTTTATTTTTAGTTGATGATACCCAGATCTCAGATCAATTTTAGAAAAACATTGAGCACCTTGTAACTGATCAAACAGATCATCTATTCTGGGTAGAAGATATTTATTTCGTATAGTTACTTTGTTCAACTGCCTATAATCAATACATAAACGTAAGGATCCATCCTTTTTCTTTACAAAGAGGACAGGAGCACCCCAAGGAGATGTGCTAGGTCAAATAAAATCTTTATCTAATAAATTTTACAGTTGCTCCTTTAATTCCTTAAGTTCTACGGGTGCCATCCTATAAGGAGGTATGGATATTGGTTGTGTTCCGGGAAGAAGATCAATACTGAACTCAATCTCTCGGTCTGGTGGTAATCCTGGCAACTCTTCAGGGAATACATTAGGGAATTCTTTAACTACTGGAACCTACTCTAAACTTGTATACTTCATATCAACATCCTTGACTACTACTAAATATCCCTGACATCCTCTTCGTAACAGTTTATGAGCTGTTAAAGCTGAAATTAAATTACTAGACTCCTTACTACAATCTCCTTGTATCATAAAGGAAGATTCTCCAGGAACATTAAACTTAATCACCTTATGATGACAGTCTAGATTGGCATGGCATGATGCCAACCAATTCATTCCCAAAATCACATCAAAGTCTATCATATCTAGAACTATCAAATCGATAAGAGTCTCCTTGCCTTCTATCGAAATCTCACATGATTTATACACATCATTTACTAATAGGAATTCTCCCATTGGAGTAGCAACCATGAAAGAACAATGCAAACTAGCAGGATCTCTATCCAAGTTCTTAGCAAAGCATGGTGATATATAAGAATGAGTAGAACCAGGATCGAACAGAACATATGCTTTATGAGAACATACTGCTAATGTACCTATCATAACTGCATTTGAGGCCTGAGCATCTTGTCGTGTCAAGGCAAAAACTCGAGCTAGTTCTCGCCCCCGATTTCTTGATCCTCAACCAGTACCACCATGATGTGATCTTAATTAAGCATGATTTTAATACCTTTATGCTTACCTTTTGTTTGATTTAAGTAAAATATAATTAGGAATTAGCTTAGTTTTGTGTTTTGTCTTGTAGGAACAAAGGAAGAAGAAAAGAAGAGAAAAATAGAAGAAAATCATGAAAAATGCTGATTTCTGACCTTTCGTCACTAATGGAAGTATATCTCACTCATTTTAGCTCCGATTGAGCTGATTCCAGCGGCTATGGAAAGAAGAAACATAGAGCTACAACTTTCGTGTTCGGTACTTTGACAAAATACGGCGTTTTCTAGGCGCCGCGGCGCTCACAATACAGCGCCGCGGCGGCCCGTCATGGATGTCTCGTAGAGCCGCGGCGCTGGTTATTGGCGCCGCGGCGCCCTTGCCCTAGAACCACAAGCGCCGCGGCGTTGCATGGGTGCACCGCGGCACCCCGTGGATGAAGTTTCGCAGCGCCGCGACGCTGAACTTATGCGCCGCGGCGCCGCCACTCCGGAAGTCGCGATTTTAGGGTTTTTTCGCCTGATTTGAAGCCCAATTGATGGAGATTTGACCTAAAAACTTTCCTACTTTGACTAGGAGGGTTTAATTGATAAAAAAGGGAAGGAAAGTAAGCAGAGGGGGTATCTATTCATTCAGCAAAGAATTCATTCAAGTTCTCAACTCTTTTCTTTACTTCTTGTTTAGTTTTCTATGGCCCTGCGCGGCTAATTTTCTTTAGTTGGTTGAGGGAGATTGAAACCTCAAGGGATTTGATGTCATTGTGAGATACGGATTTGATTTCATTGCATTCAATCTTAACCGGGTATTGTTTATTCATCTGTTCTTGTTTTCTTAATATTATGCATGTGATTGCTAGGAGGCCTACTAGTATGTTGTATGTGTAGCTGCTGAATTAGGTTTTGAACAAAGCTTTTATTATTTGATTCGTGAAGCAAATAGGATTAAGGATTTTGGATTATAAATCGTTAACCCTATGATGAATATCAACTAAATTGAATATAACCGATGTGCTTGTATTCGTTTAGCTCTATTAGTTTCTCTTGTTCTTCATGCGGTTAATAAGTGATGCTTTACCGATGTGCTAAAGGATTGCTCGTTAATTAGAGTATAATTAGTGCGATTGTCATTAATTTACTAGGCTTAAGGAGGAACAAGGATAGAATCCCAATGATAGATATTTGGTTTAAGATTGATAATTTTGTCAATGATCAATGCAATCTCTTGATGGTGAATATCGACCGAAACCAACGCTTTTCTCATTAATCACTTTCTCTCAATTATTTTTGCTATTGTTTACTTAATTTTAATTGCGACTCTCAATTCCCCCCTTTCTGAATCACATAAGGTAATTCCAGTCTCTGTGGGATCGACCCTTACTCCCACTACTACAGGTTAGTGTTGAGGTAAGGTTTTAATTTGGGCGTGCCTGCGACAGTGCGCACCAATTTTTGGCGCCGTTGCCGGAGACTGCGTCATTACTTTTTGTGATTTTTTTTTTTCTTTTCTTTTTGTTCATAACTTTGAATATGGCAGCCAATTTTCAACAATTTGGCACTAGGCTGGGCTCTCCATTAAGATATGCTGGTGAGGTATGTAGTTCTTCCCTTGAAGAGCAACTTGCAAATTTAACTTCTCTTGCTCGTCAACGTGTAGAAAATATGCAAAGAGAGAAGTGTTATAGAAATTATTCAGCAATAGGGCATCCTTCTTTTGGGTACCCAACTTTCTATGATGAGTCATTTGAGCAGGTAAATATGGTTAATGGTTTCCATGAACCACAACAAGTGAGGTATGATTCCTATTCAACCATGTATAATCCTGGATGGAAGGATCATCTTAACTTCAGGTATGAGAATGCACAAAATAGTCCTGTAGAACAAAATTTTGCAAATTTTCAGCATACCCAACAGGCCTATTATCCTAGACAGTCTGCATATCAGGATTTTCAGGTAAGTAGTTCTTTAGAAGATATTGTTGAATCTCTTACACAAAATACTCATCAATTTCAACAAGAGGTAAGGGCCAGCATTGAAAGCTTAACAAATCAAATTGGGCAATTAGCAACAACAGTCAGCAAGCTAGAGTCTCAAAATTCAGAAATTGAAAGTCTAGCCCCAGCATCGTCAATGCAAAAGGAAGAAAATTCTGCACTAAATGAAAAAGATGACTTGGAAGTTGACACTAGTAAGCTTACTAGGAAAGAGGTTATGGAATGTACCCTAAACGTCAAATTCGACGAGAATGTTATAGTAGGAGAGGAAGCACCAGAAGTGCAGCAAACAGGTAAGGATTTTTCTATGTTGTTATCAATTTCTAATAAGATGCCTGTACCTTCTATTTTGCAGAATTCTGACCTAGGCTTAAAGAGCCTCCCTAGCCATTTAAAGGGCATATACAGTGGAGAACCACCCGCAGTTATAACTTCAGATAAATATGCCCTACTCAAAGATAGAGGAAAGTTACCGCATGCTTTGGTAGAATCTCAAAAGGATGAAATTAAATTAGATGCCAAAAGCTACTCAAGACATCGGTTATTTCCAGGTAAGTTGAGTTCTCATTTAATTAAATCTTTGACTAATGCTAACTTCCCTCTTCATAATGCAGCTGAACCTCAGAATTCTGTACATTCAAAGGCAAGCCAATTCAAAGTTGACATCAAGGATCCTCCTTGAATGACATAAGGAGCCTTGAGTCGAGCCAACGACGTTAAACAAAGGCGCTTATTGGGAGGCAACCCAACATAAAAAGAAAAAGAAAAGTGGGAATCAGAGATATTCATGGTCCAGTAATGCAACATGCGCATTCCACTCCAAACAAATTCAGGGAAGTTCACTTAACTCATTTTTTTTTCTCTATCTTTCCTTAATTCTTATCTTTCTTTTACATTGAGGACAATGTAAAGTTTGAGTGTGGGGGTGGAAGTTTATTTGTCTGAATCATTGTGACCCTATTATGAGCATCAATTTTCTGTTTTTCACTATTTATGCACTTTTATTGCTTTTAGCAAGTTGAGTGATTGTGTGAGTATTCAATTTATGTTTTAGGATGTTAGGCACAACCAACAACCAATGATATGACTATCCAAATTTTTTTTTTTAGCTCTTGAAAAATGTAGAAACTTCATGATTGTATGCGATTTTATCCCTTTTGCAATTTATTACTTTTGACTTTAGAATCCTGAAATATTTTGCACAATAAATTTGGGCATTCGATTTATCTTTTACTTAGAAAAGGTTTATATAATTCAAAAATATGTAATGATCTCAACAGGATTCTAGAACTTATTTGAATGCTGCTTGAGGCGAAATCCTAGGTTAATACTATTATTTAGGAGATGATTTAGGTATTATTGGATAGATTGAGCCTTTCTAGCCTAACCTACATAATGAAATATCCTTAGTTCCTCTATTTTGAGCTTAATGAACTTTTTCTTCTAAAAATCACAAATGAGCCGAAAGCCAAATTTTGTATGAATATCCTTATTTTTGATCCTATTCACTCACTTCATGATTATTTTTCTGAATACTTGTTTTGTAGAGCTTAAATTGACAAAAGGATGGAAGGGTAGAGCAAGGAAAAGAAAAGAATTATGCAAAGAAGAGAGAAGAAATATCCAAAGAGGATAAAAGCAAATTTTATGGCTGAAAGAGAAAAAAAAAATTGAGAATCAAAGAAAATGATGGATCAAATTCAATTGAAACAAGAAAATGAGTGTGAGGGGAAAATCTCCCCAAATTTATAAAAGCTCAATAGATCATATTTAGTCATGTGGTGTTGGGTGATTGAGCCTACATTTGTATCCTTTATCCCACCTTATATCCTGGCCACATTACAAGCTAATTAAAGTCCTATTGATCCTAGAAGTAGTTTTGGCCTACATTAGTGGAGAGTGGCATGAAGAATAAGCATATGAAAATCCTAAACTACTTAGAGATCTACAACCAAAATTTTGGGATATATAAACTCATCTGGGTAAAAGGAAATTTAATGGCTCAAAACACACACACACTTGGGATTCAAGAAGATAAAATAATGAATTACATTTGGGTTAATTTTGTGTATGATTATGATCTTTCGAAATTTTTCTCGAACATATTTTTATGATATGAGGCAGAAAGTTGGGTAAGCCTAACACTTACTACATATATTGATTTTTGTTTTTATCTTTAGGGATTATTTTGCTTGAGGACAAGCAAAAGGTTGAGTGTGGGGGTATTTGATGTGATCTTAATTAAGCATGATTTTAATACCTTTATGCTTACCTTTTGTTTGATTTAAGTAAAATATAATTAGGAATTAGCTTAGTTTTGTGTTTTGTCTTGTAGGAACAAAGGAAGAAGAAAAGAAGAGAAAAATAGAAGAAAATCATGAAAAATGCTGATTTCTGACCTTTCGTCACTAATGGAAGTATATCTCACTCATTTGAGCTCCGATTGAGCTGATTCCAGCGGCTATGGAAAGAAGAAACATAGAGCTACAACTTTCGTGTTCGGCATTTTGGCAGAATCCGGCGTTTTCTAGGCGCCGCGGCACTCACAATACAGCACCACGGCGGCCCGTCATGGATGTCTCGTAGAGCCGCGGCGCTGGTTATTGGCGCCGCGGCGCCCTTGCCCCAGAACCACGAGCGCCGCGGCGCTGCATGGGTGCGCCGCGGCACCCCGTGGATGAAGTTTCGTAGCGCCGCGACGCTGAACTTATGCGCCGCGGCGCCGCCGCTCCGGAAGTCGCGATTTTAGGGTTTTTTCGCCTGATTTGAAGCCCAATTGATGGAGATTTGACCTAAAAACTTTCCTACCTCGACTAGGAGGGTTTAATCGATAAAAAAGGGAAGGAAAGTAAGCAGAGGGGGTATCTATTCATTCAGCAAAGAATTCATTCAAGTTCTCAACTCTTTTCTTTACTTCTTGTTTAGTTTTCTATGGCCCTGCGCGGCTAATTTTCTTTAGTTGGTTGAGGGAGATTGAAACCTCAAGGGATTTGATGTCATTGTGAGATACGGATTTGATTTCATTGCATTCAATCTTAACCGGGTATTGTTTATTCATCTGTTCTTATTTTCTTAATATTATGCATGTGATTGCTAGGAGGCCTACTAGTATGTTGTATGTGTAGCTGCTGAATTAGGTTTTGAACAAAGCTTTTATTATTTGATTCGTGAAGCAAATAGGATTAAGGATTTTGGATTATAAATCGTTAACCCTATGATGAATATCAACTAAATTGAATATAAACGATGTGCTTGTATTCGTTTAGCTCTATTAGTTTCTCTTGTTCTTCATGCGGTTAATAAGTGATGCTTTACCGATGTACTAAAGGATTGCTCGTTAATTAGAGTATAATTAGTGCGATTGTCATTAATTTACTAGGCTTAAGGAGGAACTGGGATAGAATCTCAATGATAGATATTTGGTTTAAGATTGATAATTTTGTCAATGATCAATGCAATCTCTTGATGGTGAATATCGACCGAAACCAACGCTTTTCTCATTAATCACTTTCTCTCAATTATTTTTGCTATTGTTTACTTAATTTTAATTGCGACTCTCAATTCTCCCCTTTCTGAATCACATAAGGTAATTCCAGTCTCTGTGGGATCGACCCTTACTCCCACTACTACAGGTTAGTGTTGAGGTAAGGTTTTAATTTGGGCGTGCCTGTGACAGTGCGCACCACACCACTACTTGCTTAGACTGAGGCTACTCTACTAGGTCGTGCTGGCACAGATGCAGGGGGTGAAGCTGGTTGCACTGATGCTTGACTAAAACTTTGCAGTTGTGGACAATTTCTCATCAGATGACCCATTTGTCCACACTTAAAACATGCACCAGGTTCTCTGCGACACTGTCCAGTATGGGACCTACCACAATTTGGACATAGTGGAATTGATCTTGAGTCTTGCTGACTCGGGGGTCTCATATCTCTTTGGAACATTCTCTGCTTGTTAATGTTAACTGATGGCTGGTTAGAACTACCAGCTCCTGTTTGATTAAAACGCTGTGGATTTTAAAATCTTGACCCACTTCCTTCTCTTAAGATCCTCTATGTCAGCTTGCTCTTGTGTTTCCATCATTCTAGCACAGTTTACAGCTGCTGAATAAGTTGAAAAATGATCCATCTGAGGACCCACTGACTTAAACAATGGGTGTATCAATCCCAAAACAAACCTCTTAATTCTATCCTTTTCAGTTGGAACTAGGTATGGTGCATATCTGGACAACCGAGTAAAACGAATGTCATATTCAGAAACTGACATGTTTGGTGTTTGTTTCAATTGCTCAAACTCTCTGGCCCTCTTGTCTCTTTCACTTGTTGGTAGAAAGCGATTCATAAATGCTTCCTTAAATTCGTCCCACTCCATTGGTGGTAAAACAACTGCCCGTCCTTGTACAAATGTTTCAAACCAAACTTGGGCCACATCAGACAGTTGAAAAGACACCAACTCAACAGATCTTCTACTAGAGAATCCCAAGGCTCTGAAAACTCGTTCCACAGCATCAATAAATATCTGTGGGTCTTCCTGAACATCTGACCTAGAAAAATTCAGAGGTTTTAACTTAAGGAATTGCGGTAATGACACCTCAATCCCTTTAAGCTTGTCCTCTTGCTCAGCTGTTCTTCCTAGTTCTTGCACTTCAGGAGCATTTTCTGTTGGCTGGCCTTCCCTTCTACCCTGTTCCACTATAAATCCAGCCAATGTTTCTAAACTTCTATGTGTACCAGCAATCATATCAGCGGTTCTATCAGGTGGCTCCTGAGGGGTTTCTACTCTTTCCTCAGGAACTCTATCAGGTACAGGAGTCTGTTCATCTTGTCTTGGGGTTCTCAGACCCCGTGCACGTCCTCTACCTCTACCTCTTCCTCTAGGTCGGCCTCTACCATGGCCTCTTTGTATTGGTATTGTAGATTGTGCAGACTCTTCTGTAGAGGGTGCACGATCTACAGCTTCTTCTCTAGTGACCGCTCTAGTTCTTGGCGGCATCATTAACTATATAAAATAAAACACCTCTTTAAGATACTATAATATATATTCAAACTTTACTCAAGGAATTTAAGGACACTTGGAATAGAAAGGAAATGAATATCCTATAGAATCCCTCAGCAGCACCTGAAGTATAAATATGTCCGGCTCATATCGATACTAAAGGTCCTACTAAAGAATCCCTTACTCTGATTGTCACAGGGAAACCTAATCCTCTGATACCAACTTGTCACGTCCCTACTTTAGGAACGCGAATACCTTTAATTTCCGTTAAACTTGTTATTACGCATATGCAAATGATCTCACGATAATACATATCCAAATATGATTCAACATTCACAAGTTTACAAAACCAATAATTATACATGCCAAGTCTATATACATCAAGTTTACAGTGGAAACAAGAATCCTGCCTGTGACTTTCAGAGCAACACTAGAGTACAAATATATTACAATATATTACACTGAGATCCTAGAAACAAGTTAGGCTCACCACTGAAGCACGACACCTAGTCGGTCAAGTAGCCGCGGGACCAAATTCTGGGTCTTTATCTGAAAAATATATCAACCACGTGTAGTGAGTTTTACAACTCAGTGAGCAGATAACACCTCCTATGACTTCTCAGGTCAACATAAGGATGTACTTATATAGTAAAACTTATCATATCAAAATCCACCGTTAAAAAGTACATTCTTATGGGACCCGCATTTTCAAAATATTCTCAGTTTAAATCACATTTTAATAACTGTAACCACATATGATACAAATAAATCTTAAATAGATTTTGGTATGCATTAAAAATCAAATCTTTTCAATAGATAAATATGGAATGTGAGTTCATCACCCTTCTGCCTCCTCAGAATTCCATAGTCACAATCATAGTAGGTAATCAGGGACTGTGAGTACATCACCCAACTGCCTCCTCACAATACCACTGACTACAACTTCAATAGATCAATAGGGAATGTGAGTACATCACCCAACTTCCTCCTCACATTATCTCTGACTACAACTTCCATCAACTGGGAATGTGAGTACATCACCCAACTGCCTCCTCACATTCCCACTTCTATCACCTTCACATTACCGTCTCAAGCCATATAACCGACAAAATTCATCAATATATATATATATATATATATATATATATATATATATATATATATATATATATATATATATATATATATATATATATATATATATCTATGTAGAAAAAACTGACAGAGCTTTCAATATCAGTACAAAATCGTTTATAACATATATCTATTAATGCATATTCATCAAATAGAATGTAAAATTATCAAGCAACTCGCCATGAGTTTTACGCTTGCCGTAATTATCAAGCAACTCGCCATGAGTTTTACGCTTGCCGTAATTATCAAGCAACTCGCCATGAGCTTTACGCTTACCGTAATTATCAAGCAACTCGCCATGAGCTTTACGCTTGCCATTCAATTTCTTTCATAAAATAATATGCATAATTTTCATATCCGACAATTAATACGTGTAAAAAAAAATCACATGTTCAATGTGTTTCAGAATTTATTTCAATATCAAACTCTTCTTGAACTACATATCATATACCAAATATTTCAGACATTTCCAAACCATTTCAAGAACATATGGAAGTATAAATAACATGTAATCATGCTCATTTATTAATGTAAAGTTCAAGAAGAGTAAAAACAAGCCATAGAAAGAATCATCTACTCACCACTTTGAAGTACAAAGTTGGACACCCTTAAAATCCTATTTTCTGATCCGAATTCAGCAAAATAAACCTCAAAATCGAGTTCGGAACGTCCGAAAACCTTGAAAACGACTCCGTATTTGCGAAATTTGGCCTCCGGGAGCTCGGTCAACGCAAGGAGGTCCGACTGCCACGCGCTACACGCACCACCCGAGGGGCTGCGCGTAGGATTCACTCGCCGAGGGAGATGCGGCGCGTTGGGGCGCGTGCGGTGGTGAGTCTAGCTGAAATTTGAGATCCAAAGGTTTCGGTGCCCTCTGGATCGATCTACGGTGTTAGTTTTTGTGTTTGAAAACTAAAAGTAGGAGTTTCAGGGGTTACCTTTTTGGCCGTTTTTCCCTTCAATTTTCCAGCCAATTCTCCAGAAACCTATCGAATGGATTTGAAGAACTCTTCGTCCTGAGTCCGTTGGTGGTGGTGGTGTCGAAATCCGAGGTCCGTAGGAGAAGAAATCTTAGAGAGAAGTTAGAGGTTTTTCGGGGAGAATTTTCTGAAGAGAGATGAAGAAATCTGTCACTAACCACCTTCCGGATTGATTGCGGCCCTTAAAATATCCCGGGAGAACTTTCTGCAAAATTTTACTTTTTGAGGGAGATCCTTGCAAAATTTTCTTATTTACATTTTAACCCCGAAACTTTTAAGAAATTGCATTTTTTGCCCCGAAACATAAATTTCTAACATTGCTTTTATAATTCTTTAATCCATGTAAATAATAACTTATTTTCACCGGGTCCTAACTCCATTTTCGAAATCCTCTCTTTAAATTCCAAATTTTCCTTAATTAAAATCTCCATTTTCCGAAATTATCTCTTTTATTCTAAATTTCTTTAGTTAAACTTTCTCGTTAAATTTACGGCTATTACATTGAAGTCACCAAAACAAAACAGAGTTATCGAAATGAAACAGAGTATATATTAAGAAATTATACCATTTCAATTAAAATTATTATACTATGAGATGTTTCGATAGAAATACTTTTATTTCGAATTATTTTGATACAAAATAATAATAAAATTTATTTGAAAAATAAAAAAATTGGTAATTTGAAAATAAATGAAAGTAGCATCATATTACATTCAACACTAAGTTGTTCAATTGTGTTTTATTCATAACTCAGATTTTCTTTCACAAGTCAAAATATTTTTGTTAATTTTTTACTCTCTCCTTTCATGCTCACGATATTACTTTCCTTTATTGTCTTTATTTTAAAGAAGAAATTAAAAAACGATAAAAAAAGAAATTGAGAGACAAAAAGAAAATAAAGTACTTGAGAGAAATACTTGAAAATAGAGATATAATAATACTCACATGGAGATAGATAAAAGCTTAAAAATAAATGTTTTGAAAGAATTAAGAAGATAAAAAAATAGATGCAAAAGAAATATTGTTGTTAAATACTGTTGAAATTTTATACATTCAATTAAGACACTAATTTGAATTAATTTTAATATAATTTTATACATTTATATCATTAATATTATATTAAAATTTTAAAAATTATTATTTGAAATCAATTAAACATTTTATTTTTGTGGTAATTTTTTTATTACTATTTATTTATTTATTTTTAAGAAAATCACGATATGAATTATCTTTATGAGTTTATTATAAATTTAAGCATAATTAGTTATATTTAAATAAGTAGAACAATTATTTTTTTAAATTTTCTTTACTTCTTCAATTTTGTAAAGTGCATGAATCTTAATTATAGATTATTGTAAAGTTACTTCTTTATTATATATTTATTTATTAAAATTATCTAATAATTTTTGATATCCTCCTTTCATTCTGTTTGGGGCTCAATTTATTTTTATAGTCAAAAAATGAATTTGCACTATTAATTTCTACCAACAGTTTAATTTCAATTGGCAAAAGAAGTATAATTATTTTGTTTATTTTTCATATTACTGTAGAGAAGTTTTTAATTGATTTCAACTTTCAATTTTGAGGAAAATCATGTGGTAATATATAGCATGAAGAAATTAATAACAATTACACTTTTTAACAATAAAAGGATAAAATTAGACAAAATTCACTAAAAATAAAACAATCTAGTCACATGAAACTTTGTTCCATTCATAAAGATACACTTTATATTATAATTGTTGTAAATGTATATTCATGTATGAAAGCCCAACATAATTATTCTTAGCTATATGTATATTGGTTAACCTGAATAGGTTTTTTTCTAATTCCAGTAAGCTCATATGAAAATATACATATTTATTTGTACAAGAGCGTTTATTAAGTTCTTCGTTTTGAAACTTACTTGAGACTCTAAAGGACACACATATACTCATATACTTAGCATCATTACACTAATTCAAGAGTCTAACGTCATAATCCAAATTTCAAAATTCAAGACATACATTTTAAAAACCAACCACTTCAACATGCTATAGTTTGTATTATTTACTCACAAAAACATGAGATTCTAAGTTAGGCAGCTCCAAAACACTCATTTTTTATAGGATTTTGGCAAAATAAACCTCAATCAATGCAAAAATGTAATGCCCCCAATTTTCGAGCACGTGAAACAAACATTTTTTTCCACAATCAGATATTTTTCTTAACATGCATAACACTATTCTTTGTCATAGAAATAGATACATATAGGTTCTCTCATGTATATACATTATACAGATCAAATTATAAATGTCAAAGTAACAATAGAAGCAAAGATTCTGCCTGTAGCAATCAAGGCACACTCTAAAATACAAACACAGTATAATTCAAAACTGTGAGCCATAAAAGTAACATAGACTCAGCCAGAGAATATATCACCTAACTAATCACTTATTTGTAGAATCAGACTCTGTATTCTTATATGAAAAATATAGAAATATCGTGTAGTGAGTTTGACAACTCAGTGAGCAGATAATACCTTATACGACCTTTTAGGTCAGCATATGGATGTACTCATGTTTTAAAATTTGTCACTTAGAAAATACAGTTCAGAAATACATGCATATGGGACCCGTATTTCAAATAAAATGATATTCAGATATCCAAACCAAATTCAGCACGGTATGATCATTAAACAAATATTGTTATGCTTAACTGTATAAACTATAGTAAAATAATAAGCTTTTGAGATAAAGTTATAAACTTTTAAAATGACCTGCTTCATTCGGCGATCTGGTCAACCCAATTTAAAATAACTTTCCTCATTCACCAATCTGGTCAACCCACACACACATTTACTATACGCATAGTGACCAATCGACTATAGTCACAATAGTGATTAAGGAATGTAAGTCTATCACCCATCTACCTCCTCACATTACCACTGTCACCCGGTTGGAGTGGCACTCCCTTGGCTCACTCATGCTAATAGGGCATCCCCTATTCAGTACTGTCACAAGCCATACAACCCACCAATATTCATTCATACATATAAATACACATATATATATATATATATATATATATATATATATATATATATATATATAAATGCATATTCATCAATGCAATGTAAAAATATCAAGCAACTTGCCATGAGTTTTACGCTTGCCATTCAATCATAATCAGTAACTTTATAGTCTTACAAATCAATGTCACGTGCATAAATATTCACTTTATCATTTAATGAGAAATACATGTGAAATTAGATATACCATAAGTTCATAAATCCATTTTCAAAATTATACTCTTCTCGAACTACATTTCAAATTATAATCAATTCGGATAATTTAATGCATTACAGAATTATATAAAAGTGTAAATATTTCATAAAAATAATCAAATACACGCTTAAAGATTAAGAAGAGTATATGGCAAGTCATAGAAAGAATTATCCACTCACAAGGTGAGGGCTCCAGATTGGATAGCCCCAAAATGCACTTTTCCAATCCACATTTGACTAAACAGGTTCAAAAACGTATCTGGAGGGTCCAAAAACAAAAAAATGACTCCGGGAACTTGGTCACTATTCACTGCCGAAAAATACTATTAATTGCTGAAAAATACTATTCACCGAAAACAAAAAGTTGTCAAATAGCTGAAAAATTTCATATCTCAAGGTTTATCTAACTCCTGAATCTATCTACGGTGTCAGATTTTCAATTTGAGATATCTAAATAAGAGTTTCAGAGTTTACCTTTTTCTGAAATTTTGTACTTATGATCTACGGCGATTCTACGACTGATTTGAGAAATTGTTTAGTCAAAATCGTAGTATTCTCCGTCTTGAATCCAGTGGTACCCTTAGTTTAAAGATCGGAGGCCTGTAGACACTCCAAATCTAGAGAAAAAATATGGAGGTACTATTTACACTATTCACTATTCACTATTCATTCTTTTCCTCCCCCTCCCCTTTTTGGATTCCGTCTCCCCCTCTCCCTTTTCTCTTTTTCATTTATAATAATAATAATTATTATTATTTAATAATTGAATAATAGAATTTTATTTTATATATATTCATATAAATACCGTTTTACATCCTAAAACATCCCAAAAATTTCTAAAAATTTACATTCTCATAAACCTTTAGTTAAACTATTAAATCATGACTTTTCTTGATAAAAATCTTAATAAAATAAATCAAAAAATAAATATCTTTATACATAATAAAAGAAATAAATATTTCTAAAAATACAACAAAAATTTATTAAAGGCCAATATAATTATTTTAAGCAAAAAAATAATTGCTTTAATAAAAAGTATATTTTCTTTTAACAGAACATAATCATTTTAAAACAAATAAAAATATATTTTTTTATAGAAAAATATTATTATTTAAAAGTAAAATTTACGGGATGTTACATTCTTCCCCCCTTAAGAAATTCGGTCCTCGAATTTCATCCCATCTTACCACATGTAGGGGATGAAATCAAAGCATAATTTGGAGTTACAAACCTTAGTACTCAAATAATTGGAGATATCTTTTATGTATATTATAACATACCTAATTTTGTTTCTTTTATTAATGAAGGCACATAATATTTACTCAAGGAAATAAAATTTATTAAACAATTTTGTTAGATATCTAAGAGAATATAAGCCTTAGAAAATTTTCACCTTATGTGTATGCATAGAAAATGTTTCTAACATTAAGAGAACAAATAAAGAGAGAAAATCTAATAGGAAAAATTAGAAATAACATACTAAAGAGATGCGAAATTCTTAGGTAAGGAAGATAAATTTTTGGAAACAAGTAAAGGTCTTAAAATTTCAAGAAAACATTGGATTAGGGTACTTTTTCTGAATTCAAGAACTAGAGTTACTAAGTTTAACATATTCACCCATACATTGGGCTTTCACCTATGGACACTTCATATAGAGTTTTTCCAATTCACATAAGTTTCTACCAAGCCCATTGGATGACCTAAGAAGGAAATAAAACATAGACTTGGACTAGTGTAATAGCCGTAAATTTAATAAAGTTCAAATTAAAAAAAATTTTGAATTAAAGAGAGGATTTTGAAAATGGAGATAAGAACTGGTGAAAATAAGTTTATTTATTACATGGATTAAAGAATTACAAAAAGGAATATGAAAATTTACATTTTGGGGTCAAAATACAATTTCTTAAAAGTTTCGGAGTTAAAATGTAAATAAGAAAAATTTGCAAGGACCTCCCTCTAAAAGTGAATTTTTGCATAAAGGTTCCCTGAGATATTTTAAGGGCCTTAGCCACTCAAGAAGCTTATTATTTCTAGATTTTTCTATCTCTCTTCATAAAGTTTCCTCTCAAAACCCTCTAACTTCTCTCTAAGATTTCTCCGCATCCAGACCTCAGATTTTGACACCACCACTGCCAACGAACTCAGGACGAAGAGTTCTATAAATCCATTTGATTGGTTTATGGAGAATTGGCCGGAGATTGGGTGGAAAAACACCTAAAAAGGTAATATCTGAAACTCCTATATGTGAGTCTCAAACGCAAAAACTAACATTGTAGATCAATCCAGAAAGTACCAAAAGTTTAGGATCTCAAATTTTAGGTCCAGACTCTTGTATGTGCCCCCATGCGCCGAATCTTCCTCGGAGAGTGAAGCCCACGCACAGCCTTCCCTGGTGGCGTGTATAGCGTGTGTAATCGGACCTGTTGCGTTGACCGAGCTCCTGGAGGTCAAATTTCGCAAATCCGAAGTCATTTTCAAGGTTTTTGGACGTTTTGGACTTCATTTTGGGGTTTATTTTCCGAATTCAGACTAGAAACGTGAATTTTGGGGTTATCGAACTTGGTACCTTAATTTTGTGAGTAGATGATTCTTTCTATGGCTTGCCATTACTCTTCTTGAACTTTAAATTGATAAATGAGTGTGTTTACAAGTTATTTATACTTTTATATGTTCCTGAAATGGTTTAAAATATCTGAAATGGTTGCAATATGATATCTAGTTCAAGAAGAGTATGAATTTTGAAATACATTGAACATGTGATTTTTACATCTATTTTTCATGATATGGCAAAGAAAATATGTTATGCATATGATATTGATTTCTACAGTGAAATGTTTGCCTCGGATATAGGCATCTATATGTGATTCCCCTGATTGGGAAGTTTTGACAGAGAAATATACTGAAAATGAAAATGCTGCATTAAAGAGTACCTCTGTTTTGATTAATATGTAATATATGAGATTATGGATTTTAAGGAGGAATCCTATTGGAAACACTATCTGCTAACAGCAGGTTATGTTAGCCCTGGTGCACCTTAATTGCCTCAACTAGCAGGGGGTGGTGCTAGCCGCTTGTGAGGGCCAACACACGGGAGATGATATGTGATGTAAAGCGGAATGCCTCCTATATAGGTATGATGCCAGTTATATGTCATGTGATTTGCCTTCCCTTGATGTGTGCTTGGGAAATACCCATATAGAGTTCCTTCGCGTCTTCTCTTGAATGGTAGTAGAGCAAACCTCAGTGGGATGCTGAGTTTAGGCAAATCCTATACCACCAAAATACAGAAGGGGTTAAACTTTGATATGGTGTTTTTGATATGGGATCCTCCAAATGTTTTTATAAGAATTATGTTGATGCATAACATGATTTTATTACCGTTCTTACAACATTACTTATAAATTGTATATGCATATGAATTTGAACAGAGTTTATTTGAAATGCGGGTCCCATATGAATGTACCTCTAAATTGTGATTTTCAATGTGACAAGTTTTAAAATAAAGAGTACATTCATATGTTGACCTGAGAGGTCATAGGAGGTGTTATCTGCTCACCGAGTTGTAAAACTCACTACACGTGGTTGATATGTTTTTCAGATAAAGACCAAGAGTTTGGTCCTGCGGCTTCTTGAACGACTAGGTGTCGTACTTCAGTGGTGAGCCTAAATTGTTTCTGGGCTCTCAGTTTTTAAAATTGTAATATATTTGTACTCTAAAGTTGCTCTGAACACCACAGGCAGGATCTTTGCTTCCGTTGTAATTTTTGTTAAGTGTGACTTTGGCATGTATAATTAATTATATTGGAAAATTACTTGCGAATGTATGATATTATCCTGTTTTTTCATAATATGAAGTTGTTCGCAAATAAATAAAGATTGAGTTATCGGACAATAGTGTTATTCGCGTTCTTAAAATTAAGGGCGTGACAAGTTGGTATCAGAGCATCAGGTTTCCCTGTGGCTATTAGAGCAAAGGATTCTTTAGTAGGACTTTTAGTATTGATATGAGCCGGGCATATTTATACTTCAGGTGCTACTGAGGGATTCTATATGATATTCGTTTCCTTCATATTCCAAGTGTGCTTAAATTTCTAGTGTAAGGTTTGAATAAATATTATAGTATCTTAAAAAGGTGTTTTATTCCGTATAATAGATAATGCCGCTAAGAACTAAAGCGATCACTAGAGAAGAAGCTGTAGATCGTGCACCCTCTACTGAAAAGTCTGAACAATCTACAATTCCAGTATAAAGAGGTCATGGTAGAGGCCGATCTAGAGGAAGATGTAGAGGTAGAGGGCATGCACAGGGTCTGAAAACCCCCAATACAAGATGAACATGCCTATGTATCTGAGAGAGTTCCTGAGGAAATAGTAGAACCTCCTCAGGAGCCACCTGATAGAATCGCTGATGTGATTACTGGTATACATAGGAGTTTAGAGACATTGGCTGGGTTTATAGTGGAACAAGGCAGAAGGGAAGACCAGCCACCAGAAAATGTTCTTGAACTGCAAGAACTGTGAAGAACAGCTAAGTAAGAGGAAAAGCTTACAAGGATTGAGGTGTCATTACCGCAATTTCTTAAGTTGAAACCTCTGACTTTTTATGGATTAGATGTTTAGGAAGATCCACAGATATTTATTGACGCTGTGGAACGAGTCCTAAGAGCTTTGGGGTGCTTTAGTAGAAGATCTGTTGAACTAGTGTCTTTTCAACTATCTGATGTGGCTCAAGTATGGTTTGAGACACATGTACAAGGACGGGCAGTTACTTTACCACCAATGGAGTGGGAAGAGTTTAAGGAAGCATTTATGAACCGCTTTTTGCCAATGAGTGAAAGAGATAAGAGGGCAAGAGAATTTGAAGAATTAAGACAGACATCGAACATGACAGTTTTTGAATATGACATTCGTTTTGCCCGGTTGTCCAGATATGCACCATATCTAGTCCCTACTAAAAAAGATAGAATTAAGACGTTTGTCTCGGGATTGATATGCCCATTGTTTAAATCAGTGGGCCCTCAGATGAATCATTTTTCAATCTATTCAGCAGCTGTGGACTATGCTAGAATGATGAAACACGAGAGTAAGCAGATATTGATGGTTTAAAAAGAATAAAAAGAGAGCGAGATAGTAATGCTCAAACAAGTTATAATCCTAATGTTAGAGGATCAAGATTTCAAAATCCACAGCACTTCACTCAAATAGGAACTGGTAGTTCTAATCAGACATCAGTAAATATCAACAAACAAAGAATGAATCAAAGAGATCTGAGACCTGTTAGCCAACAAGATTCAAGATCGATTCCACCATGTCCCAATTGTGGCAAGCCTCATACTGGACAGTGTCACAAAGAAACTGGTGCATGTTTTAAATGTGGAAAAATGGGTCATTTGATGAGGAATTGCTCATAACTAGGATTGAACCAGGAGATAAGGAATGCTGTTGTAGCTATGGAGACTAGGGAGTTTGTACCTCTGATAAATAAATGCAGACTCCTAGAAAAAAGCTTGAAGGCAGTGGAGGATGAGAAAGAAAGACAAAATTTCTGGAAATGAAAGAACGGTCCACAAAACTCTGATATAAATGTTAGAGGAAAAGGACAGGGTACTGGCAAGAGGCTAATGACTGCAAGTCCCCGACCCTTCTAACAGAACTTTTCTATAGTCAAGTGTACTAAGTGCGGACGTATGCATGGTAACCGGCCATGTTACATACGATCATATGTTTGCTTCAATTGTGGACAAAAGGGTAATTTTGCAAGGAACTGGCCACAGAATTTGGAGAAGTAGTCGAAACAAAAGCCTCAAGTGAAAGGAAGGGTTTTCAACTTGAACAGCCAAGAGGCAACTCAATCCCCAGAAATGATCCAAGATACATGCTATATCTATGGATTTGCTCTTATGGTGTTGTTTGACTTTGGTGCTAGTCATTCATTTATATCGAAAGAATGTATTAGGAAGTTTTAGTATCCTATTTCTAAAATCCCCTATGAGTTATCTGTAGTAACTCCCACGGGGGAAAGAGTCTTAACTTCCTCTATATGTAAAGACTGTCAGGTCACTATTTAGGAGAAAACGTTTTTTGTAGACCTCGTCTGTCTACCTTTAAAAGGTATTGATGTCATTCTAGGGTTAGACTGAATGTCTAGAAGTCGGGTCTTGCTAAATTGTTGCAACAAGACCATTGAATTTCTACCTCCTACTTCAGAAGAGGAGATGCAGTTATTAATGTTTAATGCCAATCAAGTCAATAGGGAGTTGAAGAATGGAGTACTTGGATACATTCTCTTACACTTATCAAATCTAGAAGTTGAACCAAAGCTTGATGAAATTCCAATAGTCAATGAGTTTTCTGAAGTATTTCCATCAGATATTCTAGGTTTACCTCCCAAGAGAGAGATAGAGTTTTCTATTGATCTCTTACCTAGAACAAGGCCTATTTCTATTGCACCTTATAGAATGGCCTTAAAGGAACTACAGGAACTCAAGAAACAGTTAGAGGAATTATTAGATAAGCAATTCATTAGACCAAGTGTATCACCTTGGGGAGCTCCTATATTGTTTGTTAAGAAGAAAGACAGAAGCTTGAGACTATGCATAGATTACAGACAATTGAATAAGGTGAGTATCAAAAATAAGTATCATCTCCCTAGAATAGATGATTTATTAGATCAACTGAAGTGAGCCTCCATCTTTTCTAAAATTGACTTGAGATCGGGATACTATTAGATTAGGATCAAGGAGGAGGATGTACCAAAAACAACCTTCAGGACTAGCTATGGGCATTATGAGTTTCTCGTAATGCCTTTCGGGTTGACAAATGCACCTGTAATTTTCATGGATTATATGAATCACATTTTTTGACCCTACCTAGATCAATTTGTGGTAGTTTTCATCGATGACATCTTGATATATTCTAAGAGTGAGAAAGAACATGAACAACATCTCTGAATTGTGCTGCAAGTGCTGAAAGAGAAAAATTTGTATGCCAAATTGGAGAAGTGTGAATTTTGGCTATTAGAGGTAAAGCTTCTCAGACATGTCATCTCTAATAGAGGGGTAGCCGTAGATCCTAATAGGATGGAAGCAGTGATTCAATGGGAGAGACCAAAGACGGTTACGGAAGTCAAAAGTTTCCTAGGTTTGGCAGGATACTACATGAGGTTTATACAAAAATTCTCTCGTATAGCCTCGCCATTGACTAAATTGACCAGGAAGGGAAGTCCTTTCAAATTGACTGATCAATGTGAAGCTAGTTTCCAAGAGCTTAAGACAAGACTGATCACTCCTCCTGTTTTAATTATTCCAGACCCTATAGGACATTTTGAAGTGTATAGTGACGCTTCAAAGAAAGGGCTAGGATGTGTGCTGATGCAAGATAAGAGAGTAGTTGCTTACACCTCTAGGCAACTGAGACCCCACGAAGGAAACTATCCAACCTATGATCTTGAATTGGCAGCAGTGGTGTTTGCCTTAAAGATTTGGTGACACTATTTGTACGGGGCAACCTTTGAAGTATATTGCGATCATAAGAGTTTTAAATACCTCTTTGATCAGAAGGAGTTAAATATGAGGCAACGAAGATGGGTAGAATTCCTCAATGAATACAAGTTTGAGATAAAGTATCATCCAGGAAAGGCAAATGTTGTAGCAGATGCCTTGAGTCAAAAATCTCTGCATATAGGTCAGATGATGATGTATGAGATGCAGATGCTAGAAGAGTTTTGAAATTTGAAGCTAGCCACTACTCTTACTCCAAAGGAGCCAATCATCAATGGGTTAAGTATAGAGTGTGACCTTAGATCCTAAATTAAAGAGGCTCAAGGTCACGACCAATACTTACGAGATCATAATGATCAGGATGATTTTTCTGTTTCGGAAGATAGAGTATTCATGTACCAAGGAAAGGTCTGTGTTCCTCAAGACCGAGAGTTGAAGACTAAGATCCTACAGGAAGCGCATCAGAGTAAATACTCAGTCCATCCTGAATCCACAAAAATGTACCAGGACTTAAGGAGGATGTATTGGTGGCCAGGGATGAAAAAAGACATTGCTGAGTTTGTGATGAAATATCTAATTTGTCAGAAGGTGAAGGTAAAGCATCAAAAGCCAGCAGGATTTTTACAACCTCTTGAGATCCCTAAATGAAAATAAGATAGTATTTCAATGGATTTTGTCACGGGCTTACCTAAGACTTCAGTTGGACATCACTCTATCTGGGTAATAGTTGACAGATTAACCAAATCTACTCACTTTTTGCCCATAAAGATTAACTATACATTGGACAAATTAGCCCAGTTATACGTCTAGGAAATAGTTAGAATACATGGGATTCACTTAAATATCATTTTAGATAGAGATTTGAGGTTCACGTCATGGTTTTGGAAGGCGTTGCAGGAAGCTTTTGGAACCCAGTTGCGGTTCAGTACTGCCTACCATCCTCAGACTGATGGGTAGATAGAACGAACCATTCAAACCTTAGAAGATATGTTGAAGGCCCGTGTGATAGAGCAAGGTAAATGATGGGATAAATACCTACCTTTAGTGGAGTTTACTTATAATAATAGCTATCACTCTAGTATTAAGATGGCCCCCTACGAAGCTTTATATGGTAGGAAGTGCCGATCTCCACTATGTTGGTTTGAGGTAGGAGAAAAGAACTTGCTGAGTTCTGATCTAGTTCAACAAACCACTGAACAAATTAGAATGATACGAGATAAAATACTTACAGCTCAGAGTCGACAAAAGAGTTACTATGATAAGAGACATAGACCTCTGGAATTTGAGGAAGGAGACCATGTATTTCTGAAACTTTCTCCGACTACTGGAGCTGGTAGGTCTCTCAAAACTAGAAATCTAAGTCCGCGATTTTTGGGACCCTATCAAATTTTGAAGAAAGTGGGGACGTCAGCATATCAAGTTGCCTTCCCACCTAATTTTTCAAACCTGCATGATGTTTTTCATGTATCACAGCTTCAGAAGTATCTCCCAGATTCATCACATGTAATACAGGATGAACCAATCCAAATAAAGGAGAACATGACATACCAGCTAGTATCGGCATCAATATTGGACACCGACGTGAAGCAATTGAGAAATAAAACCATTCCCCTTGTTAAGGTGTTATGGGAAGGTTTGACTTTAGAAGAAGCAACTTGGGAGCTGGAAGAAGTCATGAGGAAGAAATATCCGCAATTAGGTAATTACTAAAATTTTGAGGACAAAATTTCTTTTAGGGAGAGAGAAATGTAACATCCCTAATTTTGTTTCTTTTAGTAATGAAGGCACATAATATTTACTCAAGGAAATAAAATTTATTAAACAATTTTGTTAGATATCTAAGAGAATATAAGCCTTAGAAATTCTTTACCTTATGTGTATGCATAGAAAATGTTTCTAACATTAAGAGACCAAGTAAAGAGAGAAAACCTAATAGGAAAAATTAGAAATAACATACTAAAGAGATGCGAAATTCTTAGGTAAGGAAGATAAATTTTTGAAAACAAGTAAATGTCTTAAAATTTCAAGAAAACATTGGATTAGGGTAATTTTTCCGAATTCAAGAACTAGAGTTACTAAGTTAAACATATTCACCCATACATTGGGCTTTCACCTATGGACACTTCATATAGAGTTTTTCCACTTTACATAAGTTTCTAACAAGCCCATTGGATAACCTAAGCAAGAAATAAAACATAGACTTAGACTAGGATATAGAAATTGGACCGATAGCCCAAAAGTTATAAAAAAAGTGTCCAAGCCCTCCAAGAAAGGTAGAATTTTATCCAAAGCAAAGTAAATGGGTTGGAATAAGCCCAAATCCAAGACGAAAAATAAAATAAAATAAATCATGTGATAATATAATAAAGATTAGGTTACATGGTTTTAAGACAAAAATTTAGCAAGTGGTGTGATAATACAAGGCTTTAGGACAAAACATCTATATCCTACACTCATAATTTTAGCAAGTGGTATGATAATACAAGGCTTTAGGACAAAACATCTATATCCTACACTCATAATTTTAGCAAGTGGTATGATAATACATGGCATTAGGACAAAACATTCCTATGCCACACAAATAATTTCAACCAAATAATGGAGATTCAAGGGTTAGAAATTTGCCACCTAAAAAGGCAAACCTATCATACTTGATTAAGACAAAAGACAAAAGAAATGAATCCCTAAATCAAAGGGACCTTGTCCTTTATCTTAAAAACATATTATCATAATTTTCAAAATACAAATCTCCTTTTGCTATGCATATCTTGACTAAGGAAGAGGAAGAAAAGAACATAAGTTGTTTGTTTTCCAAAAATTCAACCAAGTGTATCCTAATTGTGATAAGGTAGACCCATGATCATGAAAGTTGAATTATTTGGTGGTATATTTAAGCAAAACCCACCCCTATAACATTTTAATTTCATCCAAGTGAGGGAGAGGGAAAAATAGAAGCAAGGTAGAGTGAGGAAAGAAGAAAAGAGAGGAGAAGAAAGGAAGGAAGAAGAAAGAGAAGTCTAGAAGGCTAAGTACTCAAGGTAAGTTAGCTTAATCTCCACTTAAATCCATTTTTCTTCTTCATCCTTGAGTTTCAAAAACTCACCGTCCTTCTCTTATTTAAGCTTCTAGAAAAGCTAAGGGAAGGGAGGAATCTTGCTACTTCTTTCAAGAAAAAACAAGAAAACAAATTCACTAAGTTAGAGAGATTCTTAGGTAAGTTTAACAATATTTCTTTTTGAAGAAAAGTTTTGAAATTTGCAAAATATTTGTGGGATTTTGACCTTAGAACTTTGATGATTGATCATGAATGTTGCTTTATTATGTTACATATTATGTATGTTTGAATACTTGGGCTGGTGTAGATAGTTTTGCATAGGTATGGCTATGGGTGGCAAAATTTTGAGCTTCTATTTTTCAAATTCTGGGAAGAATAGGTAAGGAATTTAAACAAATGGTTAACATAAAAAATGTATATCTATGTCTTATGGATTTTTAGCCACTGGAATCACTCAATTTGGACTCCATATGAGGAAGATATGGTCCGATTAGTATGCCGTCATAAAATGGTGAATCAGGGAAGAATATGTTAGGATAGCTTCTGTGTTTTAATTTCTGGAAAAATTCTATAGGTAATTCAAATACATGGTTAACATAACAATTATATCTATATGTGTTACATATGTTTAGCCACTGGAATCACTCAATTTGGAATACTTATGATGGGGATATGAATATATTTGTAAGTAGAGGTCAGAATCTACTCGAGAAGAATTCACCTGTATATTGAGGGAGTAATATCACCATGCGTCCTTAATCTTTCGCTAAACTTTTTAACATAATAGTTTTATCTTTAAATTGATACCAAGATCACCTAAATCCGAGTTAAAATGGGAGAGTTATGCTTTAGTGAGTAAGAGAAGGTCAGATAGGATAAAAACCTGCATCAAGAAAATAATGAAATAAAAATAATATTTAAAAAAAAGAATCTTAAAAATGAAAATAATAAATGACTAGTATATGCCATAGCCATTGCCATTGCATGAATTTCTTACCATCTTAAGTGTGAAATTTTGACATGAAAATATTTTATAAAGTGATATTTGAAATGGTTATGTAAATGACACGAATACCAATGAATTTTGGTAATAATTATATTTTGATGAACATAATTGTTATTGAAATCATATTTTTGGCTATTATTGTGAAAAGAAAAGAAATGAACACGGTCACATGGTAATCCGTGTGGTGTACCAGTGTAGGGGATGCCCTACCAACAGTTATGATTATGTTAATGAGAAAAGAAAGAGAAAGTGTGCCATGTCGGACGGAGCGAGGAAAGTCCGTATCAGAGAGTAGGAAATATTCACCCTCACCGGGGTAGCTTGATATGAGAATAAATTGATAATCATCATATGATATTCTAAAAATAGTTAATTCTGTCATACATGTCATTACTGTAAGATTTTCATGTGCATAGATTAATTGCATCCATGTGACCAAAGATATTTACTGTAGTTTATACAGATGAACATAACGTGATGAGCTATATTAATGATGATTTATTGTTGAACTTACTAGGATTTAATTCTCACTATTTTTCTATATCATGTTCAGAAAATTAATTATGCTGCTATTTTCTATAACTCTTATTATTGTTGTACGATGGATTAAACTGCCCTACCTTGGGCAAGTACCGATTATATCAGATATATCTGTTGTAGACATAACTAAGATTCTGGTGGAGGTGCCGCTACTCGCAACAGTGTCCCCGGAAGTGGTTTACATAGATGATTAGTGGGCTAATATGTATTTGTTAGACTTTTGTACGAATGTTTGTAAAATAATGATGTGTATGTGAACTCAGTGTTGTATAAACTAAATAAATGTTATTTTGAGTTAAATTGTAAAGAGGTAATAACGTCATGGATTTTTACAAATAAAAAAAAATGTTACTTAAATGGAGTTGTTACATATATCATCTTTACTTTTTAATACGTCTCTTCACTTGAGTGATTTTTCCATATAACTTAACTATAGAGATTTCTTTTATCCATAAGTTCTTCTCTTGTCGATCAATAATAAACATTGATTGTACCTATAGTTAAGCCAAATTTTTGTCCAATTAAATTTCTTGAAATTAGGTAATATAAGAAGAATCTAATAGGTACTTCCTTAGGATTGATGCAAGAAAGTCTATATCTACATTATTCAATCCTAATGGCAAGCTTAGGCAATGTATTATTATGCCTACTTTGTTCAAGTTTTCAAAAGATTCTATATACTATAGCTTAACTTTTTCCTTCTTTCCAAACCTCATTACCTCTTTCATTAGTGTGTCCTTCAAGAATATGTGGTCAACAATTGATAATTTCTAATGCTCAACATTCATGGTCCTTATCAATGACATCTTACCATAAGTCTAACTCTACTGAGTCATCAAACAAAAAGTTTGTAACACCTTTACTTTAGGAATTAAATCATCCAATAACACTTTATTATAAGCAAATTCTGTTAAGGGATCTCCCTTCAAACTCGAAGACATACGCTTGAAGCATACTCTCTAAATTAACATCATCGATTTAGGTTAATCATATTCTATCTATTTCTTGATATTCCAAATTAGATTCGAAAAACTTAACCTTATTCAACTCTTCCACCTATTAGGAGTCCTACGATACTTAATGTAAAACCTCAAATAGTGCCATTTATTTGTAAGGCCTGATAATTACTGATATGGACAAGTTCAACTAAAGATAAATGATTTTCTCCAAAATTTCACCAAAATTATATAAAGATACCTAAAGCATAATTTCTAATGTATAAATACATCATTTAAATTTACTATCAGCTATACTATAATCTAGTTAAGATCCTAAGCTTCTTGATTAGCTCTCTTAAAACAATATATTCAATTCTTACTTGCTGACATACCAAAAAACAAAAAATATTTCACTTATATCTTCTTTTACCATTATACTAGTACAATTATTTCATATCTTAGTATATTCTTATTGCCTCGGGTTATCCATGTTCACAATCTATGACTTCCTCTAAAATCTCCTTTCTCAACAATTGTTCATACGTGAATTTCCAATCTCAATATAATTCACATCCTAGGTACTAGACTCAACTTAGCATGGTATAAACCCTTAACACAAATACCTTGATCGCTTTACATTATTTTCAAACATTGTTCTCAAATTATTCTCCTTTCCCTTCTCAACCACATTAAGTAAACTTAAGTGTTCTTCATACCTTAATACTCAATTAGTATATACTGTAAACTCATTATTCTTTTTAATTTGCACATAGTCTGCCAAGTTACACAGTTATACCAACTTGATATAAATTTTTTTTAAATACGTTCTTTGTTAGATAAATTCTTTCAAAATCTCCATATTTCCAAATTAAGAGTTCAAAGATTAATTTAAATCCTACTTCCCATATTTTATTCCTCAAGAACTTCAACACCACTAGTCATCTTGATTACATTCGTGAAAACACCATAAGGCCATCATCCGTCCATTTCTTTCAAACTTTTCATTACTTTAACTTACTAACAACTTGGACATCATAATAATTGAGTTTCAAAAAAAATAAATTAACTTTTCTTGTGATGAGGAAAAAGAACTTTACATTTAATGCCAAACATTAATAAGGGAGAATGTAGTAGAACATACAAAAAGCATAAAAGAAAACTGTGCCAAATAGAAAGTCAAAAATTTGAACAAAACATTGAAAAAAATTAATATCAGTGACTGTAATTCTTGAAAATCTGTAAACAAAATCTAGCTATTATTTCGGAAAAAATCAGTGGATGCAAATTTTGAATATATGTGCCAAAATCTACTTTAAAACTGTTGATATTCGGTGGAAAAGAAATATTTATGAGCTTATGAAAGTCTGTGAAAATCAAAGAATACGTAGTTAACTGGTAGGATGCAGTTGATTGCTTTAAAATAGATATAATCAATCAACTGTAAAATAACCAGTCCAAATTAAAATTTCTCAAAATAGCTAGTCGACTTAATAATATCGATAGTGAACTGAAAAAAATATTGGGAAAACAAAATAAATCATTTGATTGTCCCTCTTCAACAACTAACTTGTTTACATTTTCTCTTTTTTTTCTTTTACAATTATGCCTATTACCTACAACTTCGCTACAAGAATCAAGATATCAATTCTTCATCAAGGACAATAAGGAAAAGACAAATTTCTGGTGATATCTTAACCTTATTCTTTTTATATGCCTAATATGAGCGACTATCACAACTACTGTACATATACATGCTTGCCGTCATTTTTGAAAATTTCACCTTCAATTTAGCTTATATCCACCAATCACTCATATTGTTGTTCTATAAATGCACACGTTAATATCTTTACTTTCATACTCAAAGTTAAAGTGTGTGCAACTATGGAGAGAATCGCATTCCGTCAGTTTCAAAATATTTGTGTCTTTTGTGGTTCTAGTCCTGAAAAAGATGGAGAGTATGTGAAAGCTGCACAAAACCTAGGTATGGTACTAGCTAGGAGAAAGATTCATTTAGTCTATGGTGGAGGTAATCGTGGATTAATGGGATGTGTGTCTACAACTGCACATGTAGGAGGATGTCAAGTTCTAGGTATTATTTCTACAATTCTAGCTGCATCCAACATCGTAGGAAAGACAATTGAGGAAGAGTTTAGGGTAGCTTCCATGCATAAGCGCATGGCTAGAATGATGAGCAATGCTAATGTCTTCATTGCCTTACCAGGTAGTTTTGGTACTTTAGAAGAGATTTTTCAAATAGTTTCTTGGGCACAACTGAATATCCATCACAAACCGATAGGTTTGTTAAATGTTAACCATTTCTTTGATGGTCTGTTGTCTTTTCCTGATCAAGCGGTAGAACAGAGGTTCATCCCATACTTAGCACGACGAATTCTCATCTCAGCTTCAAATGCTGAGGAGCTGATTGATGCTTTACAGGCATTTGTTTATGTACCTGATCCAACTATGGCTCAAATAGAATGAATGGCAGACAACTGCAGGAAACGCAAATTGAATTTGGATCTTCATCTTTAGATGTAGTAAAACGTAGCCATTGTTGTACCACTTTTACTTTCTTAGAGTCTACATGGATACCATTTTTACCAACTATACTCTCTTAGAGTTGGTAAAAATATCTTTAGATGTTGCTTATGATCCTTTGAACTCTTGAAATATTATAGTATATCATCAATAAATATAATAACAAATTTATCTAAGGATGACTTAATTACTATTCATTAAATCTATGATTGCAACTGGGGCATTTGTCAAACTAAATGACATAACCAAGAACTCATAATGGCTAAACTGAGTCTTAAAAGATTTTTTTTTGAATATCCTCTTCCGTTATCCTCAAGTAATGATACTCATATCTCAAATCAATTTTTGAAAAAAAATATTGAGCACCTTGTAACTAGTCAAATAGTTCATCTATACGAGGTTATGAGTATTATTCCACACTATCACCTTATTCAACTGTCTATAATCTACGCACAATTGCAACGATCCATCTTTTGTTTTTTACAAATAGTATTGGAGCTTTCCAAGAATGGGTACTAGGATATATAAATCTCTTGTCCAACAAGTCTTACAACTAATTCTTCAATTCCTTGAGTTCAGTCGTTACCATTCTATATGGGGGAATAGACACTGGTTGGGTTTCAGGAAGTAAATCAATACGAAATTATATTTTACATTTCTAAGTAATCCTAACAATTTCTTAGGAATTACATCAGAAAATTCTCTAACCACTGGAACTTGATTTACACTGGTATACTTTATATCAACATCTTCCACTACTGCCAAATATCCTTGGCACCTTTTTGTAATAACTTATAGGCTGCTGAAACAGAAATTAGATTTTTGGGTACCTCGCTACGGTCTCCTTGTATCAAGAAAGAAGAGTCTCTGGGAATATTGAATTTAATTATATTCGGATGACATTCTAAAATGGCCTGACATATTGCCAACCAATACATTTCTAATATCACATCAAAGTCTACCATATCTAGACATTCAAGTAAAACGGATATTATATTCAAAAATGATCATATTTGACATTTTTCTCAATTCTTTAAATTTTTTAGGACACATATCCCTTTCCTTTTCAAGCAGTAATTGACCTATAGATACCTCTTAAGATGTCATAGTATTCAATCAACTTTATACTAAGAAATTTAATAACTTGGAATACAAAGGAAATTAAAACCTTATAGAATCCCTTAGCAGCACCTGAAGTATAAATATGTCTGGCTCATACCCATACTAAAGGTCATACTAAAGAATCTTTTGCTCTGATAGCCATAGGGGAACCTAATACTCTGATACCAACTTGTAATGCCCTCAATTTTCGAGCATGTGAGACAAACATTTTTTTTCCACAATAAGATATTTTTCTTAACATGCATAACACTATTCTTTGTCATAGAAATAGATATATATATATATATATATATATATATATATATATATATATATATATATAGGTTCTCTCGTATATATACATTATACAGACCAAGTTATAAATGTCAAAGTAACAACAGAAGCAAGGATTCTACCTATAGCAATCAGAGCACACTATAGAATACAAACAAAATATAATTCAAAACTGTGAGCCTTCAAAGTAACGTAGACTCACCCAGAGAATATGTCACCTAACTGATCACCTATCTACAAAATCAGACTCTGTATTCTTATATGAAAAATGTAGAAATATCGTGTAGTGAGTTTGACAACTCAGTGAGCAGATAATACCTCCTATGACCTCTTAGGTCAACATATGGATGTACTTATGTTTTAAAATTTGTCACTTAGAAAATACAGTTCAGAAGTACATCCATATATGACTCGTATTTCAAATATTTTTAAATAAAAGGATATTCATATATTTAAACCATATTCAGCACGGTATGATCATTAAACAAATGTTGTTATGCTCAGCTGTATAAACTATAGTAAAATAGTAAGCTTTTGAGATAAAGTTATAAATTTTTAAAATGACCTGTCTCATTCGGCGACTTGGTCAACCCACACACACATTTGCTATACGCATAGTGACCGATCGACTACAGTCATAATAGTGATTATGGAATGTAAGTCCATCACCCATCTACCTCCTCATATTATTACTATCACCCGGTTGGAGCGACCCTTCCTCGGCTCACTCAGGCTAATAGGGCATCCCTTATTCGGTACCGTCACAAGCCATACAACCCGTCGATATTCATCCATACATATATATATATATATATATATATACATACATATATATATATATATACATACATATATATATATATATATATACATACATATATATATATATACATACATATATATATATACATACATATATATATATACATACATACATATATATATATATATATATATATATATATATATATATATATATATATATATATATATATATATATATATATATATATATATAAATGCATATTCATCAATGCAATGTAAAATTATCAAGCAACTCGCCATGAGCTTTACGCTTGCCATTCAATCATAATCAGTAACTTTATAGTCTTACAAATCAATGCCACATGCATAAATATTCACTTTATCATTTAATGAGAAATACATGCGAAATCATATATACCATGAGTTCATAAATTTATTTTCAAAACTATACTCTTCTCGAACTATATTCCAAATTGTAAGCAATTCAGATAATTTAATGTATTTCAGAATCATATAAAAGTGTAAATATTTCATAAAAATAATCAAATACATGCTTAAAGATCAAGAAGAGTATAGGGCAAGTTATAGAAAGAATTATCCACTCACAGGGTAAGGGGTCCAGATTGGACAGTCCCAAAATGTACTTTTTCAATCTACATTTGACTAAACAGACTTAAAAAACGTGTTCGAAGGGTCGAAAAATCAAGAAAATGACTCTGAGAACTTGGTCACTATTCACTGCCAAAAAATACTATTCATCGCGCGGAAAATACTATTTATCGCTGAAAAATACTATTCATCAATAACAAAAAGTTGTTAAATAGCTGAAAATTTTCATATCTTAAGGTTTATCTAGCTCCTGCATCTATCTACGATGTCAAATTTTCAATTTGAGATATCTAAATAAGAGTTTCAGAGTTTATATTTTTCTAAAATTTTCTACTTCCGATCTATAGTGATTCTACGACTGATTTGAGAAATTGTTCGGTTAAAATCGTAATATTCTCCATCCTGAATCAAGTGATACCCTTAGTTTAGAGATCAGAGGCCTATAGACACTCCAGATCTAAAGTGAAAATATAGAGATACTATTTATACTATTCACACTATTCTTTATTCATTCTCTTCTTCCCCCTCCCCATTTCTGCATTTTATCTCCCTCTCTCCCTTTTCTCTTTTTCATTTATAATAATAATAATAATTATTATTTAATAATTGAATAATAGAATTTTATTTTATATATATTCATATAAATACCGTTTTTTATCTTAAAACATCCCAATTTTTTTTAAAAATTCACATTCTCATAAACCTTTAGTTAAACTCTTAAATCATGACTTTTCTTGATAAAAATATTAATAAAATAAATCACAAAATAAATATCTTTATACATAATAAATGAAAGAATATTTCTAAAAATACAACAAAAATTTATTAAAGGCCAATATAATTATTTTTAGCAAAACAATAATTACTTTAATTAAAAGTATACTTGCTTTTAACAGAACATAATTATTTTTAAACAAATAAAAATATATTTGTTTATAGTAAAACATTATTATTTAAAAATAAAAATTACGGGATGTTACAAAAAATGTGTTGGGAGACCTTCTACGAATAGGCCTCACCTATTGCCACCCTAGGTGGCATGTGGGGCATGTGCAGTGGCTGTGAGTGTACTCTAGCCATGAAATTGTCTTTTAGGGTTTTTTTCCTCCTAAATTGATTTATGGGGCTAGTTTTGTATTTTGAGGACTCTAACTATGAGTTTCGAAACTCACCTTTTAGAGTTTTTTCTCCTACTTTTTGGCTTGTTTTCGACTAGTTCAGGTGCAACCAATTGGCCATGCTTATAGTTCTCATTATTCTGAATCCATTGATAGTGGTGGTGGTGGTGTTCCAATCAAAGGTCCGAAATTGGTAAAAAATTTAAAAAGAGAAAATAGGGGGTTCTAGAGAGAGAAATAAGGTTTAGAACCCAGTAGCCAATCCCCACAATTTCTACTGCCCTTCTACCCCAAAAATGATGCCTCTTGACTTTTCTAGAGGTTTGCTCAGCCATTTTACCATTTTTTCCCTTAAACATTCAAAAATTTCACTTTTACCCCTAAAACTTTTTAAAAATAACCATTTTACCCTTAACCCTAATCCATCTTATTTCACCACATAATTTCCCATAAAAACCATATAACATATAAAATAAAATTTTCTGAATTTAATAAATAAAACTAAATCTTTTGAATTTAATAAAATTACTCTTTAAAAATCTTAATAAATCCAACTTAGGGTTATATATATGAAAACTCTAATTATGCTCCTTTTCATAAATTTCCTTAACAAAATATAAAATAAAGTTCATATACATATTAAAATAAAAATATAATTATTCAAGACAAAACAAAATTATTAAAGTAGAACAAAAATCACTTAGGGAAAAATATAATTGTTTAAAACTAAAATTTAATTATTTATAGTAAAACATAATTATTTAAAAGCTACGGGGTATTACAACACTTTTTAATAAGAACTAAATAATTTTAACTCTTTTTTTATCATTTTATTTTGATTAAAATTAAAACTAATAGCCATGGTGAGGTGAGGAGTGATGGGTTATAAGAGGTTAGCATCAAGGGGCGTAGGAATCACATGGCGACTAGTAATATATTTGACCTTATACGGAGAAACATGGAGATGGACCACCACATGAAACCATAATAGCCATTATGGTAGAGGCATTAAGGCTAAATTGACAGTTTCTACTCTGTTTTGACAATGACTCTCGTGGAATCTCATTATCAGATTGGGTTCCCTATCTCAGAGCTAAATATCAAATTGGATTCTTCTTCACAGATCAGAGAGATCTATAAAAACGAAGGAGGAAGAAATGCTTCAGTAGATTTGCGATTAAGGGGATGAAATTTAGGTCATCTTTATCAAAAGCGAGAAGAGAATTTACATATAAATTTGAAAAAAAAAATCAATTTGATTTTTCTAAAAAAAATGTAATTTTGTTTGTCAGCTTCAAAACTAAGCAATATTATCTTTCATTCTTTTTAAAAAGTTTCAATTTTGTCTTCAGTAATAGCTTTTTTTTTTGGTATATAAAAGTTAAAAGTGAAGCTACTTCATTTATGTAACAAGTCTTAATAAGATTTTGCAATAATACTTACAGATTATATATTTAAAGAAACTGCTAGTAGGTCACAAGTTTCTCATGTGCAACTCTCATCTACCTTTTCCTAAATCGAAACTCTCAGATTCAGAATAGTGGTGGCATGTTCAGGGAAATTTCTCTTAAAATTTTCATGCAAATGTTGAACTCATTTCTGCTGAAGACAATGATGCATATAATAAACCCTGCAAACAGTAACCAATTTATTTTAACGCTAATTGTTTCGATTTGTTTTACTACTTTTTTTTATAAATTTATTAATAATTATTTTATTTCTCAATTTTTTTTAGAAAATCAAATTTAGCTAAAAATTTCTACTTTGAAGTGTTATAGTGAAAGTTGCATTAACTGAATAGATGAAAAGGCCAGCTAGGCAGCTACCATATTCAGAATCCAAGGAATCTCACAGATAGGGACAACACTCTGTTCTATTATACGAGATTGCCGGGAAGGACATTTGCTTCCCCTTGAACCTGAGAATATGACATAAAAGTGTAAAATAAGAAACCAGTTAGTTAATTAAGAGATAGTAAGGCTAAAACAGGCTTGCTTATTAACCAATCCATTCCATAGTCCTCTTACAAATAATTAATTCATTATTTTATTTTATTTTGTTAAAAATATTAATATTGTAAAATGTATAAATATTAAAAAAATTATATATATATATATATATATATAACATAATATACACCAAATGAGACTTATTATTCGACATGAGGACTAGATGAGAGAATTGGGAATTTTTAAAGGATAAATTTAAATTTTAAATAATAAGACTAATATGATGTGAGATATAGCTTTTTTTCTCTTTTAATATCATATTGTAGAGTTAATATATAGCTATATTTCACATTATTATTATATGCTTACGAATTCCCAAGTACATGTAATTCTCCTAAAATAGATCAATGCGCTAAGGCCTGTGCCTTCTAATATTGATCTAACTTCAAGGGAAAGTGAAAGAATAAGGATTCAATACAAATGATGGATTGTTTGATAACCATCTATCGACAAACTCGGTGGTGCAATATTTTAGCTATACTTAGCCCACATTTGACCTTAAAAGTTCCAACAAACTGTGAGAGAGCGGCATTGTTTGACTTTTTCTCAAATCATAATCCCAACAAATGATTCAGGAGACTTTGAAGTATACAAAGGAGTAAAGAGGTTTAAATTCTTCAACAAATTTAGTTGAAGTTTTGAAAAGATTGAATGCTTCTTGTGTTGGCTTAGGGAGTAAACATTTGATTGGTTCAAATAATTCGAACCACTCAATGAATCAATTTGGGAAATTCTTTTGACAGTCTTTGTGGAAACGGATAAACCAAGAGTGCATGTAGTTTTGTAGGCATATAGCATTATAACACGCTTGTTCATGATAATCCAAATAATTGAGAGTTTGAAGATGAAATCTTATTGAAAATCTTTTTTCAACAAATTAATCTTTATTTCGGTTTTCTTTTGAAAAAACTTTGAGAATTTGAAGATGAGAGAATGGAGTTGAATCAACTCCATTCAGGTGAGAAACAAGTATGGATTTAGTTTGAACTAGAATGAGTTCAAAAAAGTTTCTAGTTTTTTTAAGGGAATTTGGGACGAAGTGTCATTGGCCTGCATGACATGCTATAAATTAAGCATGTCTTTAGCATGTTTTAAGTTGCTTTTTATTTAATTTTAGTAGAAAATAGATATGAATTAATTAAGTTTTACGTTTTATGTTTTAGGAATAATAAAGAAGAAAAGAAGAGGAAAATAGAAAGAAAATCATAGAAAAATATTGATTTCTGACCCTTTGTCACTAATTAAGGAATATCTCACTCATTTGGACTCCGATTAAGGTGATTCCAGTGGCTATGGAAAGAAGAGACATAGTGCTACAACTTTTGTGTTTGGCACTTTGACAAAATCCAAAAGATTTTGTGCGCCATGGCGCCGCATGAGGACGTATCCGGAGTGCCACGACGCTCCCCAGTGCGTTGTGGCACTGAGCAGCCTAGCAATGAGCGCCGTAGCTCCCGATCCCTAACCAAGCAAAACACTATGGCCCTAGCATAAGCATCACGGTGCCCTGTCTTTGAAAGTCCACGGCGCTCGCCGCCGCATCAGTTTGCCGAATTCACAAATTTTAGGTCTTTTGACTCCAATTGAAGCCCGATGGGCTGGGATTTGACTTAGATACACTCCTACTTCGATTAGGAAGAGTTAATCTATAAAAAGGGAGGAAAGAAAGCAGAGAAATTATTCAATCATTCATCCAAGTTCTTAGTTACATTCTTCAATTCTTCTTTAGATTTTTTTATGGCCCTGCGTGGCTAGTTCTTTTTAGTTGGTTGAGTTAGATTGAAACCTCAAGGGATCTTCATGCATTGTGTGATGTGGATTTGATTTTATTATTTTAATTTGAATTGAGTATTGATTATTTATCTATTTTTCTTCTCAATGATTATTCATATGATTGCTAGGAGGCCTATTAGTATATTATCTGTCTTAATCTACTACTGAATTATGTTTTGAATAAAGTCTTCAATTCTGTGATTCATGAGGAAAATAGGTTTGAGAATTTTGGATTATAAATCATTGAACCTATGATGAATAATTAACTAAATTAGATATAACCGATGTGTTTATATTTGTTTAGCTCTATTAGTTTCTCTAGTTCTTCATGCAGTTAATAAGTTATGCTTTACCGATGTGCTAAATGATTACTTGTTAATTGGGGTCTAATTGGTGCGATTATCATTAATTTACTAGACTTAAGGAGGAACAGGGTTAGAAACCCAATGATAGATATTCAATTACAGATTGATTATGTTATCAATGATTAATGCAATCCTTTGACGGTGGATATCAACCGAAACCAACGTCTTTATCATTAATCACTCTCTCTTAATTACTTTCGTTATTGTTTACTTGGTTTTATTTGCAATTATCAATCCTCCCTTTTCTCAATCACATAAGATAATTCCAGTCTCTGTGGGATCGACCCTTACTCCCACTACTACAAGTTAGTTTTGAGGTAAGGTATCAATTTAGGTGTTCCTGCGACAGTATGCACCAACTTTTGGCGTCGTTGCCGAGGACTGCGTCTATTACATTTTGTGATTTTATTTTGATTTATGCCTGTGACTCGTTCTTCTAATTCTCAAAATTTAGAGTTCAATCCAGATATTGTAAAATCTGTATACAGGCACAAAATCAAGAGGACATTGATCAAGAAAAGGAGGAAGTAATCATGGCGAGACACCCTACTCTAAAGGAGCTTGCAACTCCAGATTTGCATTAGCAACCCTTATACATTACTTTTCCCAATCTTGATGACAATGTTAATTTTGAGTTAAAATCTGGATTAATTAATCTCTTACCTAATTTTCATGGTCTTGCAGGTGAAGACCCACATAAACATTTGAAGAAATTTTATGTGGTATGTACCAGTATGAAGCCCCCTGGAGTAATTGAGGAACAAATAAAACTCAGGGCTTTTCCTTTTTCATTAAGAGATTCAGTCAAAGATTGGTTGTATTATTTTCTCTCTGGTACTATCACTACTTGGAATGAGATGAAGAGAATTTTTTTAGAACGTTATTTTCCTGCATCTAGAGTCGCTACTATCAAGAAAAAAATATGCGGCATTAGGAAATTGCATGGAGAAACACTTATGAATATTGGGAGAGGTTTAAAAAGCTTTGTGCAAGCTGCCCACATCATTAGATTAGTGAGCAGCTACTAATCCAATATTTCTATGAAGGTCTTTTGCAGGGAGATAGGAGCATGATAGATGCAGCTAGTGGAGGAGCACTAGTAGATAAGACTCTTGAAGCAGCCAGAATTTGGCATTAGACAGGATCCTCCTATTAGACATGCCCATGAGGTAAGTATTACTTCTCTTCAGAATCAGATATTTGAACTTACCTCTCTTGTGCGCCAAATGGCTATAGGTACACCGTAGCAAGTTAAAGTTTGTGGAATATATTCAACCACAGGACACCAAACTGACATGTGTCCTACATTTGAAGAAGAATCCATAGAACAAGCTAATGTTGTAGGAGGTTTTCCTAGCCAACCAAAGAGGTATGATCCATATGCTAATACATATAATCCTAGATGGAAGGATCATCCAAATTTTAGGTATGGGAATGCACAACATAGGCTTACAGGACAAAATTTTCAGCATAACCACCAGGCCTATTATCCTAGATAGAATGCATCCCAAGATCACTAGGTAAGTAATCCATTGGAAGATATTGTGAAAACTCTTGTACATAATTCTCATCAATTTCAGCAAGAGACAAGAGCTAGTATTCAGAACTTGACAACTCAAATAGGTCAGTTAGCAACCACAGTGAGTCGATTGGATGCTCAGAACTCAGGTAAGTTACCTTCTCAAACTGTGGTGAATCCCAGAGAAAATGCTAGTGCAATTGTTTTAAGGAATGGTAAGGAAATTGAAAGCCCACCAGCACCCTCTTCTCCTAAGAAAACTGAAAAACCAATTAAGGAGAATGAAGCACCAACAGGTAAGTCTCCTTCTAATTTAAATTATGAAGTAGTGCCTCCTTTTCTAGAAGCTCTTAAAGAAAATAGGTTACATGAGAAAACTTCTAATTTATATGAAATTTTTAGAAAATGGGAAGTTAATATTTCCCTCCTAGATGCTATTAAGTAGGTACCAAGATATGCAAAGTTCTTGAAAGAACTAAGTACTCAAAAAAGAAAGAAAAAATTGAAGGGGTTTGAAAAGGTTCAAATGAGTCAGAACGTCTCTGCCATGATACAAACAAAACTCCCCACTAAATGCAAGGATCCAGGTATGTTTACTATTCCATGTAAAATTAGGGATACTCATGTTGAAAAAGCTATGTTGGATTTAGGAGCTCCATAAATGTCATGCCATATTCTATATATGGTTCCTTGAAATTAGGACCATTGAACTCTACTAATATGGTCATTCAATTAGCTGACAGGTCCAATGCATACCCTAAGGGAGTAATTGAGGATGTCTTGCTACAGGTAGATGATTTGGTTTTCCCTGCAGACTTTTATGTACCTGACATGGAAAACAGGGATTTTACATCCCCAATATTATTAGGGAGGCCATTTTTGAAAACCTCAAAAACTAGGATAGATGTTCACAATGGCACACTCACTATGTGTCGTGTGTGTTTTATTAAATAACCACAAGCACATGGCATAGCTGTAGCTAGTTCGGCGAGTACAGATCGTATCCCACAGAGAATAATGTCAATTACTAGAATAATACGAAATATGTTATCTAAATCGATGTAGTGCGATAGAAAGTTTGTCAAAATTAAACTAACAAGTAATTCAATTAATAAAAGCCTAGGGTTAAGGTTCACCACACTTATGATATTCAACATTCAACATGGACCTCTAATTGTAATTATCTAGATTAATTGGGGATGGTTTAGCCTTAATTAACTAGCAATCTCTTTCAAGCATTACTAATCGTACCTAGGTTAATCAAATTGCCTACTTTCGTGGTTCTTAGTTTAACCTAGGATCATTAAGTTCTATGCCAACCATGGAAGTCAATTAATCGGTTTTCTCTTGCCCACTAATCGATTCATTCCTAGAGAATCTTAAACTACTTTCATGATTAAGATATCCCCAATTAACTACTAAGTTCTGGTATTAATCTTCACCTTTTAATTCATCAATTAATATCCTAAAACATGATAAAATGTTGGCCAGACATTCATCAACTCATATGATCAATGCATAATAGCTAATCCTAATTAACTATGGATAACAAAATTAGGGTTCGAATAATTTAATTAGCACAATGTATCATCACATCATAAGTGGGTTTACCAAAACCCTAGATCAAATCTACTCAAACATAATTAAAAGAGAAAACATAATCAAATTCATTAAAGTAATCATCAATGTTCAATACAAACTAAAAGGAAGAGTAGAAGAAGAGATGAGTGTAGAGATAGAAAGATAGAACCTAGATGAAGAATGTAATGATGAAACACAGACTTGAATTACTATAAAATCTACTCTAAGAACATGAATTAAACATTAATCCTACTCGAAACATAATCTAATGGTGTTTCTTAAGCCTAAAATTGAGTAAAAGAAGGTCTGAATGCATCCCGATGCCTTTGGTTGCGTTTCCTCATCAATATATAACACTTTGGCTGCTCAAAACCCTAAAAAATACTATATGTATGGACCTGAAGCACAGTCGTGTTCCAGGACATGGCCTGGCCGTGCTTCGGGCTGGATTCTGGGGCTTTTTTTGCATCTTTTGCACAAAACACGGCCTGGCCGTGTTGGGTGCTGCCATGCTCCTTTCTTGCCCATTTTTAGTGTGTTGCCTCCTTTCTTCCTCCTTAGCATATTCCAAGTCCATATGGCACTTCTCATGGGTGTTTTCCCTTGCTTCGTGGCCTCTTTTGCTCTCCTACAAACATAAAACAAACCAAGGCTACTCCAGAGCAAAGCATAACCAAATGCGGGGAAATAATCACAAGTTTACTACTAATTAGGGGATAAAATATAACCATTAAACACTCAAATTTTCCCTTTATCAACTCCCCCATGCTTAAACCTTTGCTTGTCTTCAAGTAAATAACATATCATATCAGAAGGAAGGGGGAATATGCAATCAAATTCCAGAAGATAGAAAAATGCAATACAGGTAATTTTTCACTCAATCAATGTGCACATAACTAATATATGAATAGAAATTTATCATATAGTCTATGTTCTTCTAAAACTAAACCAAAATTCTCCTATTATATATCTGCTTCTATTGGTGCCATTGAAGGTATGCATCTAATTGATTTTCAGTCACTCAAGTAGGCTACCTCATCCTTTAGATCTCCCTATGTTGCCTTACCCTTATTTCTATTTTTCTCATTCTTTTTCTTTTATTTCTCATCATCATTTTTTTTCTCTTTTGTCTATTTCATTCATCTCTTTTTTTTATAGAAATATGCAGTGAGTGCATTTTATGCTCCATCTCACTAGGGTAAAGGCAACTAGGTACTCATACTAGGGCCTTTTTGGTGCCTTGAAGGGGTACTCAGAGTGAAAAATTTTTAGGTGTTATATTCTCTCATTTTTCACCTCTCCCAGCCTTCATACTCTCATGGTGTTAAAAAACAATAAAGACATACTATTCAAAGCACAATAAGAGAGATATTTTTAAAAAAATTAGAGGTTTAATGCTAGAAGAGAGAGAGTAAAATTTAAACTACATATTTCATGCCCTACTGTGCATCACATGTTCATGAGTTAAAATCAACCTATATTACATCAATCTATCTCTGAAATAGCAAACTATATGATTATATTATGAAACAAGAGATATTCAGCTTATAAAACCACAAGCCTAAAGTCTACTCCCCCATGCTTAAACTTGACATTGTCCTCAATGTTAATATCAATGAAAGTAGGCAAATGGGGAATTAACTTACTTGCTTACTGGTCTTCTAAAGGAGGAGGTTGAGGGTTCTGACTCAGGTGTTAAGTGTCTACTCTCAATGAGATTTAACCAGCTAATCATAAATCAAAGTAGATAAGCCACAACCAAAATTATTGTAAATTATATATCAGCCAACAGAGTGCTTGTCAAAATCAAAGCATTCTAAGGGCAATGCACTAATCATAAAAATACTTTGTCCAACAACTTAGGTAATGCAAAAATTAGAAAAAATTAGCACTCCATCAATCCAGAGGAGTAATCCAGTCCAACCATTAGGGAAATTCAATCCAGATAAAAAAAATTAAGCATAAAGCAAATGTTAAAATTAGACCTGGAGGGAAGCTATAATGGTGATGACAATAGCAGATGGCTCTTTTCCCTTTTCTATTTTTTTTACCCAGAACACAGCCGTGCTTCAGAGCACGGCTCACCCGTGCTTGGCGCTGGAATTCCAAAATTCCAGGATTTGGCCCGTGTTGAGCAACACGGGTGAGGGGTGCTTGGTCTGGGCCTGACCGTGTTTGATGTTGGATCCTCCAATTCTTCCAAAATTGCTGTAGTTTTTAATCCTTTTCAATTTTCCTTGATTTTCATTCTTTATTTCAACTTTGGGCACATGGGAATGGACCTATAAATCATATGGAAACACTTATTAAACTATAACCTAAGAAATCAAATAAAATTAAAGATAAAAACTAAACTAAAAGCTAGAAAACAAAACCAAAAGAAACTTAAAAATTAAAATGTGGGTTTCCTCCCACAAAGCGCTTGTTTTAAGTCTTTAACTCGACTCCCTTTTCATGCTTTCCACTCAAGGAGGTTTGAAGAGAGTTTGAATGACTCTTTTTAATACATTGCCTCTTAGTATAATACTTGAGGCTTTGCCTAATAGCCTTCAAAGTTCCTTTTGGCTCAATCTTTTCTTCCTTTGTTCTATCCAAGTTGAGAAGGGGTGGTTTAGGTTCTACTTTTGAAACTTGAATTGCCTCCTCAATAGCCTTCTTTTCTTCCCCCTCTTTATCATAAACAAAAGAACTTTCCACAGAGCATAACTCAAGTGGGTTAGAAGGAGGAAAATTTGTGATATAATCATCCATATTTGGTTTAGGTAAACCAATCATACAACAAGATTCATTTAGAGATGGGGGGTTCATTGTATCATTCAAATTAAATTCTACTTTTTCATCCCCTATATTTAAAGAAAGTTTTCCATCTCTCACATTTATATTAGCACCAGCTGTAGCCAGGAAAGGTCTTCCAAGAATGATGGGGATTTTGTTATCTTCCTCCATCCCTAAAATAATAAAATCAATAGGTACGAAACATTTACCTACCTTTAGAGGAACATCCTTTAAAATACCTACCAGATGCTTGATAGATCAGTCAGCCAAATGAAGAGATAGAGTGGTAGGCTTCAAGTCACCCATTTGAAGTCTCTTACAAATTGAAAGAGGCATGAGGCTCACACTTGCTCCAAGGTCACATAAGGCTCTGTCAATCTTCATGTCTCTTATAGAGCAAGAAATTGAGAAGCTTCTGGGATTCTTAAGCTTTTGTGGCAACTTATTTTGAATTAAAGCACTGGATCCCTCTGTCAGTGCCACAACAGGATGCTCTTCAATTTTCCTCTTATTTAAGAGAATTTCCTTCAGAAACTTTGCATAGGAAGGAATTTGGGAGATGGCTTCTAGGAATGGAATATTGATATTTAACTTCTTCAAAATATCCAAAAATCTCCCAAATTGATTCTCTAACTCAGCCTTAACCAATCTTTGAGGAAAAGGGATCGGTAGCTTGTTTGGTTCAGGAGCCATATATTTGGGCTCTTCTTCCTTCTTTTCCTCTTCTTCTGGTTCCTCTTCTCTTTTCTTCTCAGATGCAGCTTGAGGTTCATCTTCGTTTATCTCTCCTCTTCTCTCTAATTCAGCCAATTGTTTACCACTTCTCAGGGTAATGACATTACACTGCTCCCTAGGATTCTCAATCTGACTTGGAAGTCTACCAAAGTTCCTATTACAATGGGTCGCCTGCTGTGCTATCTGAGTTTCCAGCATCTTGCTATGAGTAGCAAGCGAGTCAACTTTAGAGGCTAAATCCTTTACGGCCTCATTCATTGAGTGGTGCTTGGCTCTGAATTCATCATTTTGTTTACTCTGTGTGGTGATGAAATTTTTCATCAGAGCCTCCAAATTTGACTTCTGTGGAGGAGGATTGAATGGCCTCTAATCTTGGAACCCAAGAGGTTGCCTAAAATTATTATGAGGCTAATTCACATTAGACTTGTATGAAAGATTTGGGTGGTTCCTCCAACCTGAATTGTAGGTGTTGCTGTAGGGATTGTTTTTCTGATTATTGTTCACAAAGTTCACCTGTTCACAATCCTGAGGTGTAGAATTTCCAAGTTGACAATCACTAGCCATATGGCCAACACACCCACAGATCTTACATGTAGAAGATGAAGAAGAACCAACAGCATTGATGCTCAATTTATCCAACTTTTAAAATAATGCATCAACTTTAGAAGTGAGATGATTAAAAGCATCTACTTCATACATACCTGATGGTTTTCTTGGCTGCCTTTCACTAAACCAAGAGTACTGGTTTTGAGCCATATCTTCAATTAACTCATATGCCTCATCAACTATTTTGTTCATAATAGCACCTCCAGCTGCAGCATCCACAGACATTCGGGTGCTGTAAATCAGTCCATTGTAGAATGTATGGACTATCAGCCACTTCTCTAACCCATGGTATGGGCATATTTTGAGGAGTTATTTAAATCTCTCCCAAGCCTCATATAATGACTCCCCATCTTTCTGAGCAAAGGTAGTAATCTGATTTCTAAGATGGGCAGTCTTGCTTGGTGGGAAGTATTTGGCTAAGATAGCTTGAGAAAGCTACTGCCATGTAGTGATGGACCCTGATGGAAGAGAATGCAACCATGCACGAGCCTTGTCCCTCAGAGAAAAAGGGAACAGTCTTAGTTTGATGGCATCAGAAGAGACTCCATTTAGCTTCAGTGTGTCACAGTACTCCAAAAACACTAAAAGATGGAGATTAGGGTCTTCAATAGGTGACTCTTCAAACTGATTTTGCTGAACCATCTATAAAAGAGAAGGCTTCAGCTCAAAGTTGTTGGCCTCAACAATAGGTCTTACAATGCTGGGATTCAAGCCATGAGTATCTGGGGAGGTAAAATCCTAAAGAGATCGATTATCTCTTTCCGCCATGATAGGTGCAAAATTTTCTTATTGTTGTCTTCTTCTTCTCCTTCGTAGTGTGTGTTCAATTTCTGGGTCAAATTCAGCAAAGAGTTCATGGCCTCTTTGCATAAAATAGCTACACACCTATGAAGGAAGAAAAAGGAACAAAAATCAGTAAAAGAAAATTATGCAGAAAAATAAAAAAAAGTGATCTAGTCTAGCTATTTCACAAAATATCTAATATTGACTATTGTTCCCCGGCAACGGCGCCAAAAACTTATCATGCGAGTACGAGTCGTATCCCATAGAGAATAATGTCAATTACAAGAATAATACAAAATATGCTATCTAAATTGATGTAATGAGATAGAAAGTTTGTCACAATTAAACTAACAAGTAATTCAATTAATAAAAGCCTAGGGTTATGGTTCACCACACTTATGATATTCAACATTCAACATGTACCTCTAATTGCAATTATCTAGATTAGTTAGGGATGGTTTAGCCTTAATTAACTAGCAAGCTCTTTCAAGCATTACTAATCGTACCTAGGTTAATCAAATTGCCCACTTTCGTGGTTCTTAGTTTAACCTAGGTTCATTAAGTTCTATGCCAACCATGGAAGTCAATTAATCGGTTTTCTCTTACCTACTAATTGATTCATTCCTAGATAATCTTAAACTACTTTCATGATTAAGATATCCCTAATTAACTACTAAGTTCCGATATTAATCTTCACCTTTTAGTTCATCAATTAATATCCTCAAACGTGACAAAATGTTGGCCAGACATTCATCAATTCATATGATCAATGCATAATAGCTAATCCTAATTCACCATGGATAACACAATTAGGGTTCCAACAATTCAATTAGCTCAATGTATTATCACATCATAAGTGGGTTTACCAAAACCCTAGATCAAATCTACTCAAGCATAATTAAAAGAGAAAACATAATCAAATTCATTAAAGTAATCATCAATGTCAATACAAACTAAAAGTAAGAGTAGAAGAAGAGATGAGTGTAGAGATAGAAAGATAGAACCTGGATGAAGAATGTAATGATGAAATACAAACTTGAATTGCTGTAAAATCTACTCTAAGAACACGAGTTAAACATTAATCCTACTCTCAACCTAATCTAATGGTGTTTCCTAAGCCTAAAACTGAGTAAAAGAAGGTCTGAATGCGTCCCAATGGCTTTGGCTGCGTTTCCCCATCAATATATAACACTTTGGCTGCTCAAAACCCTAAAAAATACGGTGTGTACAGACCCGAAGCACGGTCGTGTTCCAGGACACGGCCTGGCCGTGCTTCGGGCTGGATTATGGGGCTTTTCTGCATCTTTTGCACAAAGCACACCAAGCACGACGTGGCCCTGTTGGGGTCTGCCATGCTCCTTTCTTGCCCATTTTTGGTGTGTTGCCTCCTTGCTTCCTCCTTAGCATATTCCAAGTCCATATGACACTTCTCATGGGTGTTTTCCCTTGCTTGTTGGCCTCTTTTGCTCTCCTACAAATATAAAACAAAGCAAAGAAGTATTCAGAGCAAAGCATAACCAAATGCAAGGAAATAATAATAAGTTTACTACTAATTAGGGGATAAAATATAACCATTAAACACTCAAATTTCTCCTTTATCAATACGGAATTTGATGGTGAAGTAATAAAATTTAATATGTATGAAGCCATAAAACACCCAGGTGATGATACTCTTATTTATTCTATAGATATCTTTGATTCCCTAGCACATGATGTATTTGAATTAGATGGACAGGATAAATTGGAAGTGATTGTGAGAAAATCCATAGAAGAAGATGACGGTAAGATAGAATTGGATTAAGAAACAAAAGAGGAATTGGCTACACTAAATGGTTTTTCAGAAGGACCACCAACAGGTAATGTTTCTTATATAGAATTACCAATTTCTGATACTTATCTTTTACCTTCTATTGTGCAGGCTTCTACTCTTGAACTGAAGCCACTCCCTGATCACCTCAAATATGTATTCTTAGGAGAGGGAGAAACACTTCCTGTTATTATCTCCAACAAGCTTGAAGCTTATCAAGAGGCAAAACTAATCCAAATTCTTAAAGAACAAAAAAATGCAATAAGTTGAACCATAGCTGATCTTAAGGGAATAAGCCCTTCTACATGTATGCACAAAATATTGATGGAAGAAAGAGCTAAACCATCTAGACAGCCCCAAAGAAGGCTAAATCCACCTATGATGGATGTAGTGAAGAAAGAAATTCTTAAAATGTTGGAGGTTGGGGTAATATACCCTATTTCAGACAATCATTGGGTGAGCCCAGTGCAAGTGGTTCCTAGGAAAACAGGAATAACCAGAATAAAAAATCAGAAGGAGGAATTGGTACCCACCCAAATTGAAAATGGGTGGAGGGTTTGTATAGATTATAGAAAATTAAATTATGTAACTCGAAAATACCATTTTCCTTTACCTTTTATTGATCAAATACTTGAAAAGTTATTAGGTAAACCTTACTACTATTTTCTTGATGGTTATTTAGGCTATTTTCAAATTGCAATTGCTCCTAAAGACAAGGAAAAGACAACCTTCACTTGTCCATTTGGGACATTCGCATATAGGCGCATGCCATTTGGGCTTTGTAATGCCCCTGCTACTTTCCAAAGATGTATGGTTAGCATATTTTTAGATTATCGTGAAAATTTCATTGAGGTATTTATGGATGATTTTTCAGTTTATGGGGATTTATTCGATGATTGTTTGCATAACCTTTCACTAATTTTGAAATCTCAAGAAACTAACCTTGTTTTAAATTCTGAAAAGTGTCATTTTATGGTTGAACAAGGTATAGTTTTAGGACATGTTGTCTCAAAAAGGGGAATAGAGGTAGATAAAGCAAAAATTGATATTATACAAACTCTACCTTATCGCACATGTGTGTGGGAAGTTCATTTTTTTCCTGGCCATGCAGGTTTTTATAGAAGATTCATAAAAGAATTTTCTAAGAAAGCAGCACCTATGTGTAAATTGCTTCAAAAAGATGTTTCTTTTGAATTTAATGAAGAATGCAGGGAAGCTTTGACAAATTGAAAGAGTCTTTGATTTCAGCTCCAATCATCCAAGCACCAGACTGGAACATCCCTTTTGAACTTATGTGTGATGCTAGTGATCATGCAGTTGGAGCAGTACATGGCCAAAGAGTTGGAAACACATCCCATGTGATATATTATGCCTCTAGAATACTGAATGATGCCCAGAAGAACTATACTACCACTGAAAAAGAACTCTTAGTTGTAGTCTTTGCATTAGAAAAATTTAGATCATTTTTAATATGTACTAAAATTATTGTTTTTACTGATCATGTAGCTTTGAGGTACTTGGTGATGAAAACGGAGACTAAACCTAGGATAATTAGATGGGTTCCATTGCTTACAGAATTCGATTTAGAAATTAAAGACAAGAAAGTGTCTGAAAATAAAGTAGCAGATCACCTAAGCCACCTAACACATGTGGAAGAAAAATTGAAAATTGAAGAATCATTCCCAGATGAAAATTTATTCTCAATTTCAATTCATATGCCATGGTATGCAAATATTGTAAATTATTTGGCTACTAATCAGTTACCTCCTCTTTTGACTAGGGCAGCTAGAAATAGGATCCAGAGTGATGCCAAATATTACATATGGGATGATCCTTACCTTTGGAAGCAATGCTCAGATCAAATTATAAGAAGGTGTATTCCTGATTCTGAAGTTTTATCAATTCTAACTTTTTGCCATTCTTATGCATGTGGAGGAAATTTTGGAGCAAAAAGGACAACAGAGAAAGTATTAGACTGCGGTTTTTACTGGCCTACTATATTCAAGGATTCATATCGCTTTAGTAAGTCATGTACTAACTGTCAGAAAATAGATTTCATTAAATCTCATATCTTCTCAAGATTTGGGATTTCAAGTGTAACAACTCCATTTAAGTATCAATTTTTTTTTAAAATACCAAGAAGTTATTACCTCGTTACAACTTAACTCAATATAACATTTATTTAATTTATACAATACAGAGTTTACATACATGTCATTAATCAAAACATACGTACAACATATCAAACACATAAAAATCTACATCTTATTTATTCTAGTTGAACAATTCCGGAGATACAGGTGCGGGTGGTTGCACCTTCACCGGGATCTAAGTCAACTCGACCACAAACATTTTATTTGCTTATGGGATCTGCCCAACATAAAGTACTCAATCCAACGTGCACTAAAAGCCAGAGCTATAGAAAAATCTGCATATCTAATTTTCTGAACATGATATGGAAATATAGTGAGAATTAAATCCCAGTAAGTTCAACAATAAATCATCATCAATATAGCTCATCACGTCATGTTCAGCTGTATAAACTACAGAAAATAACTTTGGTCACATGAATGCACTATATCTATGCACATGAGAATCGTACAATAATAACATATATGACAGGGTTAACTATTTTTAGAATATCATATGATGGCCATCAACTTATTCTCATTTCAAGCTACTCCGGTCAGGGTGAGTATCCTCTACTCTCCGGTACGGACTTTTCTCGCTCTGTCCGACATGGCACACTTTCTATTTCTTTTCTCATAATCATAATTATAATCGTTGGTAGGGCGTCCTCTACTGGTGCACCACACGGATTGCCATGTGACCGTGCTCATTTCTTTTCTTTTCACAATGATAGCCAAAAATATGCTTTTAATAACAAGTATGTTCATCAAAATATAACTATTACCATAAATCATTGGTAATCATGCCATGAACATAACCATTTCAAATATCACTTTATAAAATATTTTCATGTCAGAATTTTACAATTAAGATGGTAAGAAGTTCATACAATGGCAATGACTATGGCATATACTAGTCATTTATAAGATTCGTATTCTTTTTTAAATATTAATTTTATTTCTTTATTTTCTTGATGCAAGTTTTCATCATATCTAACCTTCTCTTACTAATAAGAGCATAACTCCCTCAATTGAACTCCGATGTAGGTGATCTTAGTGTCAATTTTAAGATGAAACAATTATCTAAAACTATTATGTTGAATATTATAGCGAAATATTAAGAAATCAAGGTGATATTACTCCCTAAATGTACATGTTATTTCTTCTCGGATAGGTTCTGACCTCTACCAACTAATTAGACCATATCTACCTCATATGGACTCCAACTTGAGTTATTTCAGTGGCTAAAAATCCATGACACACATATATATAATTCTTATGTTAACCAATTATTTTAATTCCATACAGATAGTTCCCAAAAATTAAAATACAGAAGCTACCCTAACATATTATTCCCTGATGAACCATTTTCTGACCTTTGACTACTGATCAGCTCATATCTTCCTCATATGGACTCCAAATTGAATGATTCCAGTGGCTTAAAATCCGAGACACACATAGATATAATTCCTATGTTAACCATTTATTTTAATTCCATATAGATAATTCCCAGAAATTAAAATACAGATACAGAAGCTATCCTAACATATTCTTCCCTGATGAACCATTTTCTGACCTTTGACTACTAATCGGACTATATCTACCTCATATGGACTCCAAATTGAATGATTACAGTGGCTAAAAATCCGTGACAAATATATATTTAATTCTTATGTTAACCAGTTATTTTAATTCCCTACAGATAATTCCCAAAAATTAAAACATAAAAGTTATCCTAACATATTCTTTCCTGATGAACCATTTTCTGACCTTTCGTTACTAATCGGACCATATCTACCTCATATGACTCCAAATTGAATGATTCCAGTGGCTAAACTTTTGTGCCACATATATATTTAATTCTTATGTTAACCATTTATTTTAATTCCCTACAGATAATTTCCAGAAATTAAAACACAGAAGCTATCCTAATATATTCTTCCCTGATGAACCATTTTCTGACCTTTGCTTACTAATCGGACCATATCTACCTCATATGGACTCCAAATTGAATGATTCTAGTGGTTAAAAATCCGTGACACATATATATTTAATTCTTATGTTAACCATTTATTTTAATTCCCTATAGATAATTCCCAGAAATTAAAACACAGAAGCTAAAAAGTTTGCCACCCATAGCCATACCTATGCAGAACTTTTTATACTAGTCGAAGTATTCAAACATACATCACATGCAAGATCAATATGTAACATGATATAGCAACATCATGACCAATCATCAAAGTTCTAAGATCAAAATCTCATATAAATATTATAAGTTTCAAAATTTTTCTTCAAAAAGAAATATTGTTAAACTTACTTGGAGCACTTAGTCCCCTAGACTTCTCCTTCCTCTTTCTTCCTTTCTTCCTCTCATTTCCTCACTCTACCTTGCTTCTATTTTTCCTCTCCCTCACTTGGACGATATTCTAATGTTGTTAGGGTGGGTTTTCTTATATAGACCACCAAATAATTCAACTTTCATGATCATGGGTCTACCTTATCACAATTAGGATACACTTTGTTGAATTTTTGGAAAACAAACAACTTATATTCTTGTCTTGCTCTTCCTTAGTCAAGATATGCATAGGAAAAGGAGATTTGTATTTTGAAAATTATGATGACATGTTCTTAAGATAAGGAACAAGGTCCCTTTGATTTAGGGATTTATTTCCATTTTCTTTTGTCTTAAACAAGTATGATAGGTTTGCCTTTTTAGATGGCAAATTTCTAGCCCTTGAATCTCCATTATTTGGTTGATATTATTTGTGTGGGATAGGAATGTTTTGTCCTAATGCCATGTATTATCATACCACTTGCTAGAATTATGAGTGTAGGATATAGATGTTTTTGTCCTAAAGCCTTGTATTATCATGCCACTTGCCAAAATTATGAATGTAGAATTACACCACTTGCTAAATTTTTGTCTTAATGCCATGTATCTTGAAATTTTAAGACCTCTACTTGTTTCTAAAAATTTATCTTCCTTATCCAAGAATTTTGCATCTCTTTAGTATGTTATTTCTAATTTTTTTCCTATTAGGTTTTTCCCTCTTTATCTATTCTCTTAATGTTAAAAATTTTTTTTTATGCATATACATAAGGTGAAGAATTTCTAAGGATTATATTTCCTTAGATATCTAAAATATTGTCTAATAAATTTTATTTCCTTAATTAAATATTTATGTAGTTTTATCAATAAAAGAAATGAAATTAGGGATGTTACACCAAGGGCTTTGATAAGTGACAGGGGAACACATTTTTGCAATAGGACTATTGAAGCCCTATTAAAGAAATACAATGTCACTCATAAATTGTCAACTGCATACCATCCCCAAACCAATGGGCAAGCTAAGGTATCCAACAGAGAAATAAAAAATATCATTAGTAAGACAATAAATCCCAACCATAGGGATTGGAGTCTCAGATTAGATTATGCTCTCTGGGCATATAGAACAGCCTATAACACCCCAATTGGTATGTCTTTATATAGGTTAGTATTTGGCAAAACTTGTCATCTTCCAGTTGAATTGGAACATAAAGCATTTTGGGCTATAAAGAATTTTAACATGAATGTGGAAGAAAGTGGACAATGCAAGAAATTACAACTTCAGGAATTAGAGGAAATTAGAAACGAGGCCTACGAAAAAACAAAAATTTATAAGGAAAAAACTAAACTCTTACACGATCGTATGATTTCACGCAAGGAGTTTACCAAAGGATAGAAAGTCCTCCTGTATAATTCTAGGCTCTGATTGTTTCCAGGTAAATTTCGTTCTAGATGGGAAGGACCATTTATTGTTACTGATATTTTTCCTTATGGTGCAGTTGAAATAAAAAGCATAGATAACCAGAATAGCTTCAAAGTCAACAAGCATAGGCTCAAACCTTACTATGAAGGATTTCAGCAAGAGGAATCACAATGGACAACTTTTCAAGATGCTCCTTGATTTTTTTAGTTTATGTCGAGCCAACGACATTAAACAAAGGCGCTGGTTGGGAGGTAACCCAACAACCATTCTTCTTCTTCTTATTTTCCTTTTCATAGTTTTAATTTTTCTTTATTTCAAAAAAAATATTCAGAACAGCGGACGCACAAGTGCCGCGGTGTTCAAATCGAGTGCCGTGGCGCCTATCGCCCAGATCGGGTGAGTGCCACTGTGCTCAAGAACAGTGCTGTAGTGCTCCAAACCTAGATTAGGTGAGCACCGTGGCGCTCTCTATAAGAGGTCCGCGACCTCTTCGTCCTAGGTAGTCATTTTTTGCATCCCCTCACCACTATATACAATTTCCTGCCTCCAATCCACTATAATAACCTCTCATTATGTTTTCTTGCTTGAATTACCTAGTTTTTCATCTTCTTTTGTAGGATTAAACAGTTCTTTTAGCGTTTGGGTTGGATTCAATGGCAATTTTCTAGGGTTCTAAGACAAATTTTATTTTGCAAGTTCCAACCACAATTCAAGCTCAATTAGGTACGGTTTTCTTCATCTTTCTGCTGTAGATTAATCTCTATACTCTGTTGTTACCTGGTTGCATTTAATTTGGACTCCACTTTGGGAATCTACCACCCATTCTGCTTGTATTTTAAGAGCGCACACCAGGTGTTTGATAAAACGCCCCAGTGAATTTGCTAAGTGCAATGGCTCCAAAAACTTCCAAATTAGGCCTCTCAAAGAGGAAGAATAGAGCAGAGGACCCTCCAGCATTTGCTAGCACGACGTTTGTGAGTGAAGAAGTCTATCAACACCATAGTAAGGTGGTGGTTCATAAATCCATCCTTCCTAGGAGGGGTTTCATTATCACCATGGTTTCCTCAAAGAGACAATATCCTCCACAAGCATTGGGAGATTTTCTGCAGCAACCTCGAACCAGGAGTCATTCCCGTGGTACAAGAGTTTTACTCTAATGCTACAGTCCATGAACGCCACAAAGCACAGGTTAGAGGCAAGATGGTAAATTTTAATCCTCATGCTATCAATGAATTCTACTCTCTGCCTGACATTGAAGATGATGAGTACTCTGTCTTCATCCAATCAGACATAGACTTTGAAGAGATTATATCCACTCTTTGCTACTGAGGGGCTTCCTGGAAGTTGGATAGCAATGGACAGTCAGTGTATTTTGCCAGGGCAGACATGAATAAAGTGGCTAAAACTTTGCACTATTTCGTGGCAGCACTATTCATTCCTAGCTTGAACATGAGCCAGGTCAGGAGGGACAGAGCCATTCTGATTTTTGCTATACTGAAAGGTTTTTCCATTGACGTGGGAAAACTCATCGACAGACAAATACTTGGCTGTATTCATTCTAGAAGCAGATCCCTCTTTGCCCCTAGTTTATTCACTAGTCTATGTGGGAAGGCTGGCGTCAGCTGGGATTCTATTAAGGCTCACATTCAACCAATGAGACCTATTTCCTACGCAGACATTCAGAAATATAAAGGGCAGGAGGAAGCAATAAAAAAGGAGTTAGGCATTTCACCTATGATTACAGAGGAACCTGGTAGTAGTTTAGCTCCACCACTAGCCCATCACACTATTGAAGATCTATGGGAGCGAACAGAGGTCTTCACCCATCAGATGAATGACTTAGCTCTCTACCAATACTTCATAGCACAGCACAACAATGCTTGCTTCAGCCAGCTGGCCCTTGCCATGAACCTTCCTATAGAATTTTCGGCACCTTCTGCGCTGCCCTTTAGGCTTGCACTTGAGCAAGATGAGATGGATGGTGATAACTAATCAGGGAAGTTTCACTAGACCCTCCTCTTTTTATTACTTGTTTCTCTTATTTTATGCTTTTTCTATTCTACATTGAGGACAATGTAAAATCTTAACTGTGGGGGGGTCACTTTATGATTCAGTTGGATGACTATATAATAACTAATATTTGTGCACTATTTACTTTGCTGTATACTATAGTAAGCTTCTATGATCTTAGCACTTTTATTCTAGTTATTAAATAAGGTGAGCATGTGAACTTTATCTCAATCTATGAGTTTGTGTTAGTTGAACCAACAGCCAATGATATAACTATTTAAATTGCTTATAGCTCTTGAGAGACGTAGGAAAGTCATAATTATGTGTAATTTTAATTTCTTTTCAATTTATTATTACCTATTTTCTAAAAGTCCAAAAATTCTTTTGCAAAGTAATGTTGGATATTTAATTTGTCTTTTACTTAGAAAAAGATGATATAACTCAAAAATATTTTATGATCTCATTAAAATTTCTAGAACTCATTTAAATGCTACTTGAGGCGAAATTCTAGGCTGATAATAATAATTAGGAGATGATTTAGGTATTATTTGATGAGATTGAGCCTTTCAAGCTTGACCCAAGCAAGTAAATATCCTTAGAACCTCTATTTTGAGCTTAATTAACATTTTATTCTATACCCACAAAACAACCAAGACCAAATTTTGTTATTAATATCTTTATTTTTTTTACCTGATTCACTCACTCCATGATTAATTTCTAAATACTTGTTTTGTAGATCAACATTAATAAAAGGGTGGAAGGGTGGAGCAAGGACAAAAGAAAAGAAAAATCAAAAGAAAAGAAAGTCTCAAAAGACTAATGAAAGTTTATTCAGTGGTTGAAAGAGAAGAAATAAAGAATCAAGGAAAAGTAGAATGAAGTAAAGCAAGGAAATAAGTGTGGGGGAAAAATTCCCCAATCTTGAGAATTAGCTCAAATAGATTAGAATTAATCATGTGATGTTGGGTGATTGAGATCAAACTACATTAGTGCAGAATAGCATGAAAAATAAGCCTATGGAAATCTTAAATAGAGATCCATGCTTCAATTCTTGAGATATATAAACTAATTTAGGTAAAAGAAAATTAAATCATTCAAAGACACACACACACTAAGGATTTTAGAGAATAAAATCATAAATTGCTTTTGAATTAAATTTTGCACATGACCTTGAAAATTTTCTGAAATTTCTTCAAGAGCATACAATTTTCCCTATGAGGCAGTGCATTGGTAAGCCATTCACTCATCTCATATATTGAATTTTGTTCACATGAATCAATGTTTGCTTGAGGACAAGCAAAAGAGTAAGTATGGGGGTATTTGACATGCTATAAATTAAGCATGTCTTTAGCATGTTTTAAATTGCTTTTTATTTAATCTTAGTAGAAAATAGATATGAGTTAATTGATTTTTGTGTTTTATGTTTTAGGAATAATAAAGAAGAAACGAAGAGGAAACTAGAGAGAAAATCATAGAAAAATGCTGATTTCTGACTCTTTGTCACTAATTAAGGCATATCTCACTCATTTGGACTTTGATTAAGGTGATTCTAGCGGCTGTGGAAAGAAAAGACATAGAGTTACAACTTTCATGTTCGGCACTTTGGCAAAATCTAGAAGATTTTGGGTACCGCGGCAGTCACAAGAGAGCGTTGCGGTGCTGCATAAGGACGCATCTGGAGCTCCGCGGCGCTCCCCAGCGCACTACGGCGTTGCGCAGCCCAGAAATGAGCGCCGCGACTCCCGATTCCTAACTGAGCAAGATGCCGTGGCACTAGCATAGGCGTTGCGGCACCCCGTCTTTGAAAGTCTGTAGTGCCGCGGCGCTCGCCATCGCATCAGTTTGCTGATTTCACGAATTTTAGGTCTTTTTGACTCCAATTGAAGCCCGATGGGCTGGGATTTGACCTAGATACACTCATACTTCGATTAGGAGGAGTTAATCTATAAAAGGGAGGAAAGCAAGCAGAGAAAGTATTCAATCATTCATCCAAGTTCTTAGTTACATTCTTCAATTCTTCTTTAGATTTTTTTATGGCCCTGCGTGGCTAGTTCTTTTTAGTTGGTTAAGGTAGATTGAAACCTTAAGGGATCTTCATGCATTGTGAGATGTGGATTTGATTTTATTATTTCAATTTGAATTAAGTATTCATTATTTTTCTATTCTTCTTCTCAATGATTATTCATATGATTGCTAGGAGGAATACTAGTATATTATCTGTCTTAATCAACCGTTGAATTTTGTTTTGAAGAAAGTCTTCAATTCTGTGATTCATGAGGCAAGTAGGTTTGAGGATTTTGGATTATAAATCATTTAACTTATGATGAATAATTAACTAAATTAGATGTAGCCGATGTGTTTGTATTTGTTTAGCTTTGTCAGTTTCTCTAGTTCTTCATGCGGTTAATAAGTTATGCTTTACCGATGTCCTAAAGGATTACTTGTTAATTAGGGTTTAATTGGTGCGATTGTCATTAATTTACTAGACTTAAGGAGGGACAGGGTTAGAAACCCAATGACACATATTCAGCTATAGATTGATTATGTTGTCAATGATCAATGCAATCCCTTGACGGTGGATATCAACCGAAACCAACGTCTTTATCATTAATCACTCTCTCTTAATTACTTTCGTTATTGTTTACTTGGTTTTATTTGTAATTATCAATCCCTCCTTTCTCAATCACATAAGGTAATTCTACTCTCTGTTGAATCGACCCTTACTCCCACTATTACGGTTAGTTTTGAGGTAATGTATCAATTTGGGTGTACCTACGATAGTACGCACCACTGCATTTGATGTTTTTGGGAAAACAAGGAGGACTGACTCGGCCAGGTCAAGTTTGATTTAGTCATTTTCTAAAGTACAAATGTGCTGCACCAAAGATTTTTTAACATAAAATGAGCCAAGGTGTTATATTTTTTTTAGCTTACTTCATACAAAACCAAAGCTATGACCACATTATTATCACAAAGGAACACACCAAATTGTTTGTATTTTACACTCATGTGTTTTCTCCGGGCCAAAGTGACTCAAGATGTAATAGTCTTAAAATTTAAAGAAAATCCTAAATTAAAGAAAATTTTGAATAAAAGAGAGGATTTTGAAAATAGAGATAAGAACCATTGAAAATATGTTTATTTATTACATGGGTTGAAGAATTATAAAGAAAATATGAGAATTTACGTTATGAGGTCAAAATGCAATTTCTTAAAAATTTAGGGGTCAAAATGTAAATACAAAAAATTTGTAAGGACCTTCCTCTAAAATTAAATTTTTGTAGAAAGGTTCCCCGGGATATTTTAAGGGCCTCAGCCACCTAAGAAGTAGAAAATTTCAGATTTTTCTCTCTCTCTTCCAAATTTTTCTCCTTGAAAACACTAAAACTTCTCTCTAGAATAATACCGCTTCCAAACTTCGGATTTCGACATCACCACCACCAACAGACTTAGGACAAAGAGTTCTACAAATCCATCTGATTGGTTTCTTGAAAATTGGCTGGAGATTGGCCAAAAAATGGAGGGAAAAATAACCTAAAGAGGTAATCTCTGAAACTCCTATTTGTGGTTCTCAAATGCAAAAATAACACCATAGAACAATTCAGAAGGTGCCGAAACCTAAGGATCTTAAATTTTAGGTTCATCCTCTCTTGCATGTGCCCCCACACGCTGCTTCTCCCTTGATAAGTGACCCCCATGCGCAACCCCTGTGGTGGCGCGTGCAGTGCATGACTCCAATACCCTGCTGTATTGACTTGCATTGACCGAGCTCCTGAAGGCCAAATTTCACGAATCCGGAGTCATTTTCAAGGTTTTTGGACCATTCAAACTTTTTTTTAGAGTCTATTTGGCCAGATTTGGACTAGAAACATGAATTTTGGAGTTGTCCAACTTGGAACCCTAACTTTGTGAGTAGATGATTCTTTCTATGACTTGCTTTATACTCTTCTCGATCTTTAACTGTATAATTGATTATGTTTATAAGTTATTTATACTTTTATATGTTTTTGAAATGGATTAAATTATCTGAATTGTTTACAATATGCAATATAGTTCAAGAAGAGTATAGTTTTGAAAAAGAATTTTTGAACTCATGGTATATTTAATACTACATGTATTTCTCATTAAATGATAAAGTGAATACTTATGCACGTGGCATTGATTTATAAAGCAATATGATTGCCTCGGGAAAGGGCATGTATATGTGATAAACCTTGATTGGGAAATTTAAGACATATGAGCTGTATTGAGACAGAAATTTTGTATTATATTGAAAGCTCTATTTTGAAAAATATGAAATAAGTGCATATGATAATTTTTGTGGAGGAATCCTATTAAAGACATTGTTTGCTGATAGTAAATAATGTTATCCCTGGTACCCCTTTATACTTCAGCTAGCAGGGGTGGTGCTAGCCTCGTGTGAGGGCCAACACACGGGATATGATATGTGATAGAGAGCGGAATGCCTCCTATCTGGGTGAGATGCCAGTTAGATGATATGTGATTTGTCTTCCCTTGATTTGTACTTGGGAAATTGCTCATATTAGAGGCCCTTCGCGTGTCCTCTTGAATGGTAGTATGGCAAACCTTACCTGAGATGCTAAGTATAGCCAAATCCTACACCAACAAAGTATGGAACAGATTGAACTCTGATATGGTGGTTCTGATATGGGATCCTCCTAGTAGATTTATAAAAAAAAATTTTAATGTATATCAACGTTTGATTAATGATCATATTATATCATAAATGGTTAAATATATCTGAATATGATTTGAACTGAGAATATTTGAAAATGCAGGTCCCACATGGATGTACTTTTGAACTATAATTTTTGATGTGATAAATTTTAATATATAAGTACATCCATATATTGATCTGAGAGGTCATAGGGGGTATTATCTGCTCACTGAGTTGTCAAACTCACTACACGATGCTTACATTTTTTTTTCAGATAAAGATACAGAGTTTGGTCTTGTAGCTACGTGATCAGTTAGGTGTCATATTCTCTGGGTGAGCCTATGTTGCTTCCAAGGCTCGAAATGTTTAAAATATTCTGTCATTGTAATCTAGAGTATGCTCTGAATGCCACAGGCGGGATCCCTGCTTCTACTGTAATATTGTTAAGTGTAGTTTTGGCATGTATAATTAGCTATACTGGAAACTTGTAAATGTATGATATTTTTCATGATATGTGATATTGTGAAGTTGTATGCAAATAAATAAGTGGTAAAGTATTCTGTTAGTTGTTTTATTCGCGTTCCATTAAATTGGGGCGTGACTAGTTGGCATCAGAGCATTAGGTTTTCCTATGGCTATTAGAGTAATGGATTCTTTAGTATGACCTTTAGTTTGGATATGAGCCAGATATATTTATACTTCAAGTGCTACTGAGGGATTCTATAGGATATTAACTTCCTTTCTATTCCAAGTTTGCAAAATTTCCTAGTATAAGGTTTGATTGAATATTATGGTATCTTAAAAATAAGTTTTGTTCTGTATAGTTTATATTGTTGCCAAGAACTAGAGCGGTTACTAGAGAAGCTGTAGATCGTGTACCTTCTACTGAAGAGTCTACACAATCTACAATTCTAGTACAAAGAGGCCATAGTAGAGGCCAACCTAGAGGAAGAGGAAGAGGCCGAGGGCATGCACGGGGTATGAGAATCCCAAGACAAGAAGAACATACTCATGTATCTAATAGAGTTCCTGAGGAGAGAGTAGAACCCCTTCAAGAGCCATGTGATAGAACAACTGATATGATTACTGGCATACATAGGAGTTTAGAGACATTAGCTGGATTTATAGTAGAACAGGGCAAAAGGGATGGCCTGCCACCAGAAAATGCTCGTGAAGCGTAAGAACTGGGAAGAACAGCTGAGCAAGAGGACAAGTTTACAGGGATTAAGGTGTCATTACCGAAATTCCTTAAGTTGAAACCCCTGACTTTTTCTGGGTTATATATTCTGGAAGACCCACAGATATTCATTGATGCTGTGGAATGAGTTCTCAAAACTTTGGGGTGTTCTCCTAGAAGATTTGTTGAACTAGTGTCCTTTCAACTATCAGATGTGGATCAAGTTTGGTTTGAGACTCTAGTACAAGGAAGAGCAGTTACTTTACCACCAATAGAGTGGGAAGAATTTAAAGAAGCATTTATGAATCGTTTTCTACTAATGAGTGAAAGGGACAAGAGAGCTAGAGAATTTGAAGAATTAAGACAAACATCGAACATGACAATTTTTGAATATGACATTCATTTTACTCTGTTGTCCAGATATGCACCATATCTGGTTCCTACTGAAAAAGATAGATTTAAGAGATTTGTTTCAGGATTGATACGTCCATCGTTTAAATTAGTGGGTCCTCAGATGAATCATTTTCCAACTTATTCAGTAGCTGTGAATTGTGCTAGAATGATGAAAACATAAGAGCAAGTGGATATAAAAGGTTTAAGAAGAAGAAAAAGAGATCGAGATATTAATATCCAGACTAGTTATAATCCTAATGTCTAAGGATTAAGATTTTAAAATCCACACCATTTTACTCAAATAGGATCTGGTTGCTCTAACCAGAAATTAATTAATATCAATAAGCAAAGAATGAATGAAAGAGATATAAGACCTGTTAGCCAACAGGATTTAAGGTCAATTCCACCATGTCCCATTTATAGTAAGCCTCATATTAGTTAGTGTCACAGAGAAACTGGTGCATGTTTTAAGTGTGAACAAATGGGTCATTTGATGAGGAATTGTCCACAATTACAAAATTTTAGTCAAGCATCAATACAACCAACTTCACCCCCTGCATCTGTACTAGCACAACCAAATAGAGCATTTTTAGTATAAGCAAGTAGTGGTGGTATTGGTAGAGGATCAGGAAGTCGAGGTCGAGAACAAGCTTGAGTTTTTTCCTTGACACGATAGGATGCTCAGGCCTCAAATGCAGTTATGACAAGTACATTATCAGTATGTTCCCATAAAGCATATGTCTTATTCGATCTTGGTTTTACTCATTCTTATATATCACCTTCCTTTGCTAAAAAATTGGATAGAGATCTTACTAGTTTACATTGTTCTTTCTTGGTTGCTACTCCAATGGGAGAATTCTTATTAGTAAATGATGTGTATAAATCATGCGAGATTTTGATAGAAGATAAGGAGACTCTTGTAGATGTGATAGTTCTAAATATAGTAGACTTTGATGTGATACTGGGAATGAATTGGTTGACGTCATGCCATGCCATTCTAGACTGTCATCTTAAGGTGATTAAGTTTAATATTTCTGAAGAATCTTCCTTCTTGTACAAGGAGATCGTAGTGAGGTGCTTAGTAACTTAATCTCAGCTCTAACAGCTCATAAGCTGTTACAAAAAGGATGCCAAGGGTATTTAGTAGTAGTCAAAGATGTTGATATGAAGTACACTAAGGTAGAGCAGGTTCTAGTGGTTAGGAAATTTTCTGATGTGTTTCTTGATGAGTTGCCAAGGTTACCCCCAGAATCAGAAATTGAGTTCAGTATTGATTTACTTCCTAGAACTCAACCAATATCTATATCCCCATATAGAATGGCACTGACTAAGCTCAAGGAATTGAAAAACTAGTTACAAGACTTGTTAGACAAGGGATTTATACGCCCTAATACTTCTCCTTGGGGTGTTCCAGTCCTATTTGTGAAAAAGAAAGATGGATCGCTATGACTGTGTATTAATTACAAACAGTTGAATAAGGTGACAATACATAATAAGTATCCATTACCTCATATAGATTATCTATTTGACCAGTTACATGGTGCCCAATGTTTTTCAAAAATTGATTTAAGATCTGGGTATCATCAATTGAGGATAAAGAAGGAGGATATTTCGAAAACTACTTTTACGACTAGGTATGGGCATTGAGTTCTTAATAATGCCATTTGGTTTAACAAATGTTCCAGCTGCATTTATGTATTTGATGACTAGAGTATTTAAACCTTTCCTGGATCAATTTGTTATTGTATTTATAGATAATATCTTGGTATATTCAAAGAGTTCAGAGGAGCACAAACGACATTTAAAAATAGCTTTGCAAACCCTAAGAGAACACCAGTTGTATGCCATGTTTTCAAAATGTGAATTTTGACTTAGTAGTGTTACCTTTCTAGGGCATGTGGTTACAAAAGATGGTATTCAAGTTGATCCTAAAATGGTAGAAGCGGTGCAGCAATGGCTGTGCCCTACGACAATTACAAAGATTTGTAGTTTTCTTCGTTTAGCAAGCTATTACTATAGATTTGTTAAAGATTTTTCAAAAATAGCTGCTCCTTTAACGAGGTTGACAAGGAAGTGAATAAAGTTTGACTGGTCAGATAAATATGAAAGAAGTTTACCCAAAATCAAAGAATGTTTGACTACGGCACCAGTACTATCTATTCCTTTAAGTATCGAAGGATACACGGTATATTGTGATGCATCAAGAATTAGATTAGGGTGTGTGTTGATGCAACATGGTTGAGTTATTGCATACGCATCTAGGTAGCTTAAAACACATGAGAAAAATTATCTAACTCATGACTTGGAAATGACAGCAGTAGTTTTTGCTCTCAAAATTAGGAGGCATTATCTATATGGTGAGACATGCAAAATTTATACAAATTATAAAAGTCTCAAATATATTTTCCAATAAAAGGATCTTAACTTGAGACAAAGATGATGGATGGAATTACTTAAAGATTATAACTGCATAATACTATATCTCCAGGTAAGGCCAATGTAGTGGTTGATACATTAAGTAGGAAGTCTATGAGTAGTTTGGCTCATATCACAGTGGTAAGAAGTCTGTTGGTGAAAGAAATGCATAAGTTGGAAAGTAATAGGTAGTAATGGAAGTAAAGGAGCCTGGGATATTATTAGCCTATATATAGTTTCAATCGTCTTTGATTTAGCAGGTGAAAAAGACACAGAAAGAGGATGCATATTTATGCAAAAAAAATTGAAGAGTTGAAAAATGGCGGTGAAGTTGAATTTACTATAGATTCTGAAGGAATTCTGAGATTGGGTAAGCGGCTGTGTGTACCAGATAAAGGGAAATTTTGAGTACTTAATGGCTATATTTTATCCCCTAATTTATAGTAAACTTATGGCTATTTCTTTGCTTTTGGTTATGCTTTGCTTTGGATACTGCTTTGGTTGTCTTTATGCTTGTAGGTGAGCAAACGAGGCTAAGAAGCAAGGAAAAACAGTCATGAAAAGTGCCATATAGACTTGGAACAAGATGAGAAGGAAGCAAGGAGGAAGCCCACCAAAAATTAGCAAGAAAGGAGCATGGCAACCCTCAACACGGCCAGGCCGTGCTTGGTGGCATGGAACACGGCCAGGCTGTGTTCTGAGCCAAAGCTGTAGAAACTCCCCATAATCCAGCCCAAAGCGCGGTTAGGCCGTGTCTTGGAACACGGCCGTGCTGCAGGTCCGTGCGCACCATATTTTTTAGGGTTTTGAGCGGCCAAAGTGTTATATATTGAAGGGGTTACGCAGCCAAAGAAAAAAAGAACACATTCAGACCTCCTTATACTCAGTTTTAGGCTTGGGAAACACCATTAGATTAGGTTTACAGTAGGATTAATGTTTAATTCATGTTCTTAGAGTAGATTTGACATAAATTTCAGTTTGTATTTCATTCTTCATCGAGGTTCTATCTTTCTATCTCTGCACTCATATCTATTTCTACTCTTTCTCTTGGTTTGTATGGAATATATTTACTTAATGAATTGGATTAAACTTTTGATTTATGTTTCTATCATGCTTGAGTAGATTTGTTCTAGGGTTTTGGTAAACCCACTTATAGTGTGATGATACATTGTGCTGATTGAGTTAATGGGACCCTAATTGTGTTATCTATGGTTAATTAGGATTAGCTATTATGCATTGGTTATAGGAGTTGATGAATGTCTGGCCAATATTTATCACGTCTTAGGAAATTAATTGATGGACTGAAAGGTGAAGATTAATACCGAAACCTAATAGTTAATTAGGGATATCTTAATCACGAAAGTAGTTTAAGATTCTCTAGGAATGAATCAATTAATGGGCACGAGAAAATCGATTAATTGTATTCCATGGTTGGCATAGAACTTCATGGACTTAGGTTGAACTAAGAACCACAAAAGTAGGCAATTGGATTAACCTAGGTACAATTAGTAACGCTTGAAAGAGGTTGCTAGTTAATTAAGGCTAAACCATCCCCACTAACCTAGATAATTACAATTAGAGGTATAAATTGGATATTGAATATCATAAGTGTGGTGAACTGTAACCCTAAGTTTGTTTAATTGGTTATTTTCATTCATTTAATTGTGACACTCTCTAATCGAATTACATCGATCTAGATAGCATATTTTGCATCATTCTAGTAGTTGACTAAGTTCTCTGTGGGATACGACCCTTACTCGCCGGACTAGCTACAGCTACGTCGTGTGCTTGCGGTAATTAGTAAAACATACACACAACAGTACCTGATAAAGAAGAACTTAAGAAAAAAATTTAAAGGAAGCCCATAGATCCATATATACCATTCATCCTGGAATACCTAAAATGTATAAGAATCTAAAAGAAATTTATTGGTGGGAAGGTATGAAGAAAGACATAGTTGATTATGTTTCTCGATGCTTAACTTGCCAGCAGGTAAAAGCAGAACATCAAAGGCTTATAGGACTACATTAGCAGATAGAGATACCTGAATGGAAATGAGAAAGAATAACTATGGATTTTTTTACGGGACTACAACAGACACCAAAAGGGTTTGATTCAATATGGGTGATCATTGATAGGTTGACTAAATTAGTACATTTCCTACCAGTGAAAACCACATACAACGTAACTCAATATGCAAGTTTATATATGAATGAAATAGTGAGGCTTCATGGAGTGCCAATATCAATTATTTTTGATCGAGGACCACAGTTCACAACTCGTTTTTGGATAACATTCCAAGAAGCTTTAGGGACAAAGTTAAATCTCAATATTGCATTCCATCCTCAAACAGATGGACAGTCTAAGTGAACCATCCAAACATTAGAGGACATGGTACAAACATGTGTGCTAAACTTTCAAGGTAGTTGGGAAATATTTTTTCCCCTAGCTGAATTTGCTTATAACAATAGCTACCAAGCCAGTATACAAATGGTCCCTTTTGAGGCATTATATGGTAGACGTTGCCGTTCTCTAATCGGATGGTTTGAGATGGGCAAAGCTAAGATTTTAGGGCATGATATGGTACAGGATGCACTGGTCAAGGTAAAATTAATTAAGGAAATGTTATTAGCAACTCAAAGTAGACAAAAATCCTATATTGATAATAGATGTCGACCATTGGAATTTTCCATAAGTGAACATGTCTTTTTGAAAATATCTCCTATGAAAGAAGTAGTAAGATTTGGGAAGAAAGGGAAGTTAAATCCATGGTACATAGGACCATTTGAAATTATTGATAGGATCGGCCTAGTAGCTTATCGGTTGGCTTTACCCCCTGAATTGGGTAATGTCCATCCAGTTTTTCATGTGTCTATGTTATGGAAGTATTTATCGAATCCTACACATGTTATACAATGTCCACAGATTTAGTTATGAGAAGATTTAACTTATAAGGAACAACCAGTAGCAATAGTGGACAGACAAGTAAAGAAATTTTGTTCAAAAGAAATACCTACAGTGAAAATGATATGGCAAAATCACTCTTCCGAGGAGGCTACTTGGGAAAGAAAGGATGAAATACGCGCTAGATACCCACATTTGTTTGAACAGTGAGGTAAGTGTTTATTTGCAACTAAGGTAATGAAATTTGGGGACCGAATTTTTTAAAGGGGGGAAGAATGTAATAGTCTTAAAATTTAAAGTAAATCCTAAATTAAAGAAAATTTTAAATAAAAAAGAGGATTTTGAAAATAGAGATAAGAACCGTTGAAAATATATTTATTTATTACAAGGGTTGAAGAATTATAAAGAAAATATGAGAATTTACGTTATGGGGACAAAATGCAATTTCTTAAAAGTTTAGGGGTCAAAATATAAATGAGAAAATTTGCAAGGACTTCCCTCTAAAAATGAATTTTTGTAGAAAGCTCTCCTGGGACATTTTAAGGGCCTCGACCAACCAAGAAGCAGAAAATTTCGGATTTTTCTCTCTCTTCTCCAAATTTTTCTCCCTCAAAACCCTAAAACTTCTCTCTAGAATTCTATCTCTTTTAGACCTTGGATTTCGATACCACCACCACCAACGGATTCAGGACAAAGAGTTCTACAAATCCATTTGATTGGTTTTTGGAAAATTGGCTAGAGATTGGCCAGAAAATGGAGGGAAAAATCACCTAAAGAGGTAATATTTGAAACTCCTATTTGCGGTTTTCAAATGCAAAAGCTAACACTGTAGATTGATCCAGAAGATGTCAAAACCTTAGGATCTCAAATTTCATGTTCATCCTCCCTTGCACGTGCCCCCACGCACCATTTCTCCCTCGACAAGAGATGCTCACATGCAGCCCTTGTTGTGGTGCATGCAGCGCGTGACTCTAGCACCCTGTTGCATTGACTTGCATTGACTGAGTTCCCGAAGGCCAAATTTTACGAATTTGAAGTTATTTTCAAGGTTTTTGGTCCCTCCGAACTCATTTTTAGGGTTTATTTGCCCATATTTGAACTAGAAACGTGGATTTTGGGGTTGTCCAACTTGGAACCCTAACTTTGTGAGTAAATGATTCTTTCTATGATTTGCTCTATACTCTTCTTGATCTTTAAACGTGTAATTAACTATGTTGATTAGTTATTTACACTTTTTAAATATTTTTGAAATAGATTAAATTATCTGAATTGTTTACAATCTGCAATATAGTTCAAGAAGAGTATAGTTTTAAAAATAGATTTCTGAACTCATGGTACATTTGATACTACATGTGTTTCTCATTAAATGATAAAGTGAATATTTATGCACATGGCATTGATTTATAAAGCTGTATGATTGCATCGAGAAAGGGTATGTATAAGTGATAAACCCTGATTGGGAAATTTATGATAGATTAGATGTATTGAGACTGAAATTTTGTATTATACTGAAAGCTATGTTTTGAATAATATGAAATATGTACATATGATGATTTTTGTGGAGGAATCCTATTAGAAACATTATTTGCTAACAGCAGGTGATGTTAGCCTTAGTGCAACTTGATACCTCAGCTAGCAGGGGTGGTGCTAGCCTCGTGTGAGGGCCAACACACGGGATATGATATGTGATAGAGAGCGGAATGCCTCCTATCTGGGTGAGATGCCAATTAGATGATATGTGATTTTTCTTCCCTTGATTTGTACTTGGGAAATTGCTCATATTAGACGCCCTTCGCGTGTCCTCTTGAATGGTGGTATGACAAACCATGGCTGAGATGGTAAGTATAGGCAAATCCTACAACAACAAAGTATGGAAGGGATTGAACTCTGATATGTGGTTTTGATATGAGATCCTCCTAATATATTTATAAGAAATGTTTTTAATGTATATCAACGTTTGATTAATGATCATATTATATCATAAACGATTAAATATATTTGAATATGATTTGAACTGAGATTATTTGAAAATGCGAGTCCCATATAGATGTACTTCTGAACTATAATTTTTGATGTGATACATTTTAATATATAAGTACATTCATATGTTGATTTTAGAGGTCATAGGAGGTATTATCTGCTCACTGAGTTGTCAAACTCACTACACAATGCTTACATTTTTTTTTCAGATAAAGATACAGAGTTTGGTCCTATAGCTATGTGATCAGTTAGGTGTCATATTCTCTGGGTGAGCCTATGTTGCTTCCAAGGCTCGAAATTTTTAAAATATTATGTCATTGTAATCTAGAGTATGCTCTGAATGCCATAGGCGGGATCCTTTCTTCTGCTGTAATATTGTGAAGTGTAGTTTTTCATAATTAGCTATACTGGAAACTTGTAAATGTATGATATTTTTCATGATATGTGATATTGTGAAGCCGTATGCAAAAAAAAAAAGTGGTATAGTATTCTGTTAGTTGTGTTATTCGCATTCCATTAAATTGGGGTGTGACACAAGAACATAAACAAGTGGCTAGTGATGTAAAAGTTGATGACAAACGCCTATCGACTTTTATTTCAAATGACTGAAGATTCTACAAGAGGCTATAATTTCCTCTCAGCTAGATCCAATTCTAAAGTACCTATTCTAGCAATGGCTCGAGTACTTCAAGGAGTACTTTAATCCTATGTTCATAGATACATCATAGGCGAAGCATGAACTTTTCCAAAAAAGAAAAATTCCTTCGTAGGTTTCCACTTTTTCTCTAGCATAGAAATGTACTAACCTAGTGATAAACTAAAGGTGAACTAATATAGCGAATACAAGCATCTAAACTATATCTCCTTCGCAAGTTTGCAGTGCAAGAACATATGATTAATATCTTATATGTTAAAACGCCTAAATGAACACAAATTCTTTAACTCGTAACCTTGTTGTTGCAAGTTATGTCTCAACGGAAGTGAGTTATGAAGTAATTTCCATAAGAAAGTGTTGCATCAAGGAAGGGACTGGAGTTTGCAAATTTCTAACCATTCAAATCTTGAGCTCATGAGAGGTTTTGGATTATTAGAAGAAAAAAAATGATAACCAAATTATACCATGTATTCACAAGAATGAACAACGTTTTAGAACAATTTCTTATTGGCCCCAAACTTTAATATTGATAAGCATAAGATAGCTTGTGTAGTGGAGACATCATTAACCTATAGAAGAGACTTATATTTCCATAAACCACTCGGATAAGTGACATCCTAAACAAAAGAACACTATGACTAAAGATAAAACATATTTGATAAGAACAAGCTTACCAACCTGTGAAAAACACTTTGGCCCTTAACCTTCTTTCAAGATTGTTATAGATTTCTTCAAATGTTCTATGATTCCTTTGAGAGCCATCAATATAACCTCCTAGATACTTGCCTAAAGATTGAACTTGATATTTAAGTTGTATTGCCATATATTTTTAAAGTACCAAGGGGTATTCGAACAAAAACGAATTAAAACTTAATATTATTCACTTTTAGCCTTGGATATTGACCAAATTCATCTAGAAGATTTCATACCCACTTACAAGACTTGACATCAAACTTGAAGAAGAAAAGCAAATCATCCATATATAACAAGTGACTAAATAGTTTAAGAACATTTGTTATTCTTAATACCCTAATTAAACCTTGTTACTTAACCCAAAATAGAGAGTATAACAATATATTTATGTAGAAAATAAATGAATATAGGGATAGAGAATCTCCTTGGCCACTTGTGAAAAACTTGTTTCCATAAAAATGAGAACCAACGTGAAAATGCACTGTTGCGAGTACACCAAATATAATTAATACCTTATCTCAAAACTACCAGCACTAGTGGGAGTAAGGGTTGATCCCACAGAAAATGATATTATCTTTTATAAAAATAAGAAAGGGTGGAAAAGTTGTAAATAAACTATTAGATATAAAACAAAACAATAGCAATAAACTAAATATGAGAGTAAATCAATGATAAGAGCATTGGTCTTAGTTGATATCCACTATCAAGGATTACATTAATCATCAATAATATAATCAATTCTATATTGAATATCAAGATGTCATCAATGAACACTACAACAAATTGATCTAGGTAGGGTCAAAAAATGCGATTCATGTAATCCATGAAAATTGTAGGTGCATTCGTCAACCCAAAGGGCATTATGAGAAACTCATAGTGCCCATACCTAGTCCTGAAGGTAGTTTTTGGTACGTCCTCCTTCTTGATCCTAATCTGATGATATCCTGACCTCAAGTCAATTTTAGAAAAGATGGAGGCTCCCTTCAATTGATCCAATAAGTCATCTATCCTAGGGAGAGGGTACTTGTTTTTGATAGTCACCTTATTCAGTTGTCTGTAATCTATGCATAGTTTCAAGCTCCCTTCTTTCTTCTTAACAAATAATACAGGAGCTCCCCAAGGTGATACACTTGGTCTAATGAATTGTTTGTCTAATAGCTCCTATAACTATTTCTTGAGTTCTTGTAGTTCCTTCGAGGCCATTCGATATGGTGCAATAGAGATAGGCCCTGTCCCAGGTAGGAGATCAATAGAGAACTCTATCTCTCTCTTGGGAGGTAAGCCTGGAATATCTGATGGAAATACTTCAAGAAACTCATTGGCTATTGGGATTTCATTAAGTTTCGATTCAACTTCTAGGTTTGATAAATACAAGAGAATGTATCCAAGTACTCCATTCTTCAACTCCCTATTAACTTGATTGGCGTTTAGGATCAATAACTGGACCTCCTCTTTCAGAGTAGGAGGTAAAAATTCAACCGTCTTGTTACAACAATTCAATAAGACTCGATTTCTAGACATCTAGTCTAACCCTAGAATGACCTCAATACCTCTTAAAGGTAAACATACGAGGTCTACAGAAAATTTTTTCTCCTGGATGGTGACTTGACAGTCTTTACATACAGAGGAAGTTAATACCCGTTCCCCTGTAGGGGTTACTACGTATAGCTCATAGGGAGTTTTAAAAATAGGAAACTGAAACTTCCTAATACATTCTTCCTATATAAATGAATGACTAGCACCATAGTCAAATAACACCATAAGAGCAAATCCATAGATATAGCATGTACCTTGAATCATTTCAGAAGATTAAGCTGCCTCTTGGTCGCTCTGGGTGAAAACCCTTCCTTTCACCTGAGGCCTCTGTTCTGGCTGCTTCCCCACATTCTGTGGGCAGTTTCTCGCAAAATGTCCCTTCTGTCCACAATTGAAGCAGACATCTTGTCCCATGTAGCATGGCCGGTTACCATGCATGCGTCCGCACTTAGCGCACTTGACTGAGGCGAGGTCTTGTTGAAAAGGTCTAGGATTCGTAGTCAATGGCCTCTTACCAGCTCCATATCCACTTCTTCTCATGTTCTTTCCAGGGTTAGGAAAATTTTTCTTCCTCTTCCATAGGTTTTGCCTTTGCTTCTCGTCCTCCACTGCCCTTAAACTCTTTTCTAGGAGTCTGCATTTATTTATCAGAGATATAAACTCCCTGATCTCCATAGCTATAACAGCATTCTTTATCTCCAGGTTTAGTCCCACTTCAAACTTAACCGCCTTCCATGCTTCATCTAGGTTATATCGCAAATAAGAGGAGAACTTAGATAGCTCCTCGAACCTTATGATATACTGGTCCACGGTCATGCTGCTTTGCCTGAGTTGGAGAAATTTGATCTCTTTCTCTACCCGTACAGTACTTGGAAAGTACTTTTCAAAGAAAATATCCTTGAACACTTGCCAGGTGATCTGTCTTCCCTGATGAGCTAAAAGTTCTCTAACTCCACGCCACCAGTATTCTGCTTCATCCTTTAACATATATGCAGCAAAAATAATTTGCTGCTCTTCAGTACAGCCCATCACTTCAAAGATTTTCTCTAATTCCCTTATCCACCTTTCAGCTACCGTTGGGCCATAGCCACCTTGGAAACAAGGTGGTCTAGTCCTCAAGAACTCGGATATGCCATTATCTTTTCCAGCCATCCGGTTGTTAGCACCATTCTCACCATTTGGGTTATTAGCATTCTGGAGATATTGTAAAATTTGGTTGGTGGTCATGACTTGGTCTCGAATTGCCGTGGCCAGGTTGTGTAGGGTTTCCTCTGCATTGGTTGCTGGATTCCTCCTTTGTGGTGCCATTTCCTACTATGGCAAAAACAAAGTTATGCTGCTATTGAGGTGATCAAACCCAATAGTTAGTTCAAAAATATTTAATAGCAGTCATAACACCGCCTCGGCATATAGATAGGAAACACTAGTAATTTCTCACCTATATGAATCACTGATCCCCTACACAGCACAACTACAACATACTCAAGACACTATAAGATCGATTCAGATAACATTCCACCCATTGGCCATCTAGGATCGACCTGCTCTGATACGAATTATGTAACAACTCCATTTATGTAAATGTAAAATTTTTTTTTTTATATTTGTAAAATTCCATGAAGTTATTACTACTTTAATTCTAACCACTTAACTTGTAATAATAATCACTTTAACCAAGCATAATTGTTATTAACAGTGATACAATACTGAGTTTCCATACACAATATTATTTTACAAACTACACACCATTATTTTACAAACATTTGTACAAAGATACATATTAGCTTTAATCATCTATGTCGACTACTTCCGGGGACACTGGTGCAGGTGGCACCTCCACCGCAATCTCAGTCACATCTACGACAGATACATCTGAAATAACTGGTAGTTGCCCAAGGCAGGGCACATCGATCCAACGCACGGAAATAATAAGTGTCATAGAGAAAATCTGCATATTTATTCTTCTGAACATGATATGGAAATATAGTGAGACTTAAATCCCAGTAAGTTCAACAATAAATCATAATTTACCATCAATATAGTTCATCATGTCATGTTTAGTTATATAAACTACAGCAAATATCTTTGGTCACATGAATGCATTATATCTATGCGCATAAGAATCATACAATAATGATATATATGACAGGATTAATTATTTTCAGAATATCATATAATGGCCATTAACTTATTCTCATTTCAAGCTACCCCGGTCAGGGTGAGTATCCTCTACTCTCCGGTACGGGCTTTTCTCGCTCCGTCCGACATTGCCCACTTTCTCTTTCTTTTCTCATTAACATGATCATAACCGTTGGTAGGGCGTCCCCTACTGGTGCACCACACGGATTGCCATGAGACCGTGCTCATTTCTTTTCTTTTCACAATGATAGCCAAAAATATGCTTTCAATAACAAGTATGTTCATCAAAATATAACTATTACCATAAATCATTGGTAATCATGCCATGAACATAACCATTTCAAATATCACTTTATAAAATATTTCTATGTCAGAATTTCACACTTAAGATGGTAAGAAGTTCATATAATGGCAATGGCTATGGCATATACTAGTCATTTATAAGATTCGTCTTCTTTTTTAAATATTAATTTTATTTCTTTATTTTCTTGATTCAGGTTTTCATCATATCTAACCTTCTCTTTATGCTTGGCCTTAGTCATTTTCTTCTTATTTATATCATTTCCAACACATGTTCTTACAAATTTATAAAGCATTGTTCCCCAATTTGATTTCTACTATTACCCTATAGTTAAAGAGGTTCATCTAGGGTAGAAAAATATTGAAAATAGGCTTCACTAGCTTCAACACGGTCTGGCCATGTTCCAGGACACGGCCATACTTTAAAAGTACTTCAAATGTACTCAAAAACAGCCCCCAACACGGCTAACTCGTGCTTGAAGTACCCAGAACACGGCCTGGCCGTGTTCTGTGACATTTGCTCACTAATCAGAGCATAACTCCCTCATTTTAACTCCGATTGAGGTGATCTTGGTGTCTATGGAACGATTAGACAATTATCTAAAACTATTATGTTAATCATATTAGTAAAATAGTAATAACTCTTGGTGTGGTTACTCACTTAAATTCAATATTATTTCTTCTCAGGTAGGTTCTAACCTTTACTTACTAATCTGACTATATGTCCCACATAAGAATTCCAAATTAAGTGATTCCAGTGGCTAAACATCGGTGACACATAAATATATAATTCATATGTTAACCATTTATTTTAATTCCTTATATATTGTTCCTAGAAATTAAAACACCAAAGCTATCCTAACATATTCTTCCCTGATTAACCATTTTCTGACCTTTGTTTACTAATCGGAACATATCTACCTCATATGAACTCTATATTGAATGATTCCAGTGGCTAAAAATCCGGGACATACATAGCTATAATTCTTATGTTAACCATTTATTTTAATTCCATACAGACAATTCCCAGAAATTAAAATACAGAAGCTATCCTAACATATTTTTCCCTGATGAACCATTTTTCGACCTTTGCTTACTAATCGGACCTTATCTATCTCATATGGATTCCATAGTGAATGATTACAATGGCTAAAAATCCGTGACACATATATCTTTAATTCATATGTTAACTATTTATTTTAATTCCTTACAAATAATTCTCCGAAATTAAAATACAGAAGCTATCCTAACATATTCTTCCCTGATGAACCATTTTCTGACCTTTGCTTACTAATCGGACCATATCTACATTATATGAACTCCAAATTGAATGATTCTAGTGGTTCAAAATCCGTGACACATATATCTGTAATTCTTATGTGAACCATTTATTTTAATTCTCTACATATAATTCCCAGAAATTAAAATACAGAAGCTATCCTAACATATTCTTCCCTGATGAACCATTTTTTGACCTTTGCTTACTAATCGGACTATATCTACCTCATATGGACTCCAAATGGAATTATTCCAGTGGCTAATAATCCGTGACACATATATCTTTAATTCTTTTGTTAACCATTTATTTTAATTCCCTACATATAATTCCCAGAAATTAAAACACAGAAGCTATCCTAACATATTCTTCCCTGATGAACCATTTTCTGACCTTTGCTTACTAATCAGAACTTATCTACCTCATATGGACTCCAAATTGAATGATTCCAGTGGATAAACATCAGTGACACATATATCTTTAATTCTTATGTTAACCATTTATTTTACTTCGCTACAGATAATTCCCAGAAATTAAAACACATAAGCTAAAAATTTTGCCACCAATAGCCACACCTATGCAGAACTTTCTATACCAGTCTAAGTATTCAAACATACATCACATGCAAGATCAATATGTAAGATGATATAGCAACATCATGACCAATCATCAAAGTTCTAAGATCAAAATCTCATATAAAAATTATAAGTTTCAAAAGTTTTCTTCAAAAAGAAATATTGTTAAACTTACTTAAGAATCTCCCTAGCTTACTTAGTGAATTGGTTTTCTTGTTTCCTCTTGAAGAAGTAGCAAGATTCCTCCCTTCCCTTAGCTTTTCTAGTGGCTTGGGTAAGAGAAGGAGGGGGAATTTTTGAACCTCAAGGAGGAAGAAGAAAAATGGACTCAAGTGGAGATTAAGGTAACTTACCTTGAGTACTTAGCCTTCTAAACTTCTCCTTCTTCTTCCTTCCTTTCTTCAACTCTCCTCACTGTACCTTGCTTCTATTTCTCTCTCTTCCTCACTTGGACGAAATTAAAATGTTGTAGGGGTGGATTTTACTTAAATAGACCATCAAATAATACACCTTTCATGATCATGGGTCTACCTTATCACAATTAGGATACACTTTGTTGAATTTTTGGAAAACAAACAACTTATGTTCTTGTCTTCCTCTTCCTTAGTCAAGATATGCATAGGAAAAGGAGATTTGTATTTTGAAAATTATGATGATATGTTCTTAAGATAAGGGACAAGGTCCCTTTGATTTAGGGATTCATTTCCATTTTCTTTTGTCTTAAACAAGTATGATAAGTTTGCCTTTTTAGGTGGAAAATTTCTAGCCCTTGAATCTCCATTATTTGGTTGATATTATTTGTGTGGGATAGGAATGTTTCGTCCTAATGCCATGTATTATCATACCACTTGCTAAAATTATCAGTGTAGGATATAAATTTTTTTGTCCTAAAGTCTTGTATTATCATGCCACTTGCCAAAATGATGAATGTAGAATCACACCACTTGGTAAATTTTTGTCTTAATGCCATGTAACCTAATCTTTATTATTATATCATCACCTAATTTTTTTTTTCATCTTGGATTTGGGCTTATTCCTACCCATTATGGGCTTATTCCTACCCATTTTCTTTGCTTTGGATAGAATTCTACCTTTCTTGGAGGGCTTGGTCACATTTTCATAATTTTTGGGCTCATTGTCCAATTACTATATCCTAGTCCAAGTCTATGTTTTATTTCTTGCTTAGGTTATCCAATGGGCTTGCTAGAAACTTATGTGAAGTGGAAAAACTTTATATGAAGTGTCCATAGGTAAAAGCCCAATGTATGGGTAAAGATTTTAAACTTAGTAACTCTAGTTCTTGAATTAGGAAAAATTACCCTAATCCAATGTTCTTGAAAATTTAAGACCTTTACTTGTTTCTAAAAATTTATCTTCCTTATCCAAGAATTTTGCATCTCTTTAGTATGTTCTTTCTAATTTTTTCCTATTAAATTTTCCCTCTTTATTTGTTCTCTTAATGTTAGAAACATTTTCTATGCATATACATAAGGTGAAGAATTTCTAAGGATTATATTTCCTTAGATATCTAAAATATTGTCTAATAAACTTTATTTCCTTAATTATCAATAAAAGAAACAAAATTTGGGATGTTACAACTTTTGCCTCCTTTTGTCTGGCTTCCTGAGAGTTCGCTTCAAGAGACTTTCAAAATTAGTTTTAAAATCTTAAGTCTACCTTACATAGAAAAAATTTCAAGTTTTTCTCAATAGAGACTAACCATAGCTTAGTGCTCTTGATAGAAAGTTTCAAACTATAAGAAGTCAATATGTAGAAACTCTCCATTCAATCTAGTTAGTTTTTATCCTTTCTTCCTAGGGTTTCCTTGAACCAATAGCAAGCAACAAGAAAACACACACACACACATACATAGATATATATATATATATATATATATATATATATATATATATATATATATATATTCACCTAATTTATGTAACAACTCCAAATTATGTAACAATTTTTTTTTAATTTATACAACATAGAGTTTACATACACGTCATTAATCAAAACGTACGTTGTAATAGTCAGAAAGTTTAAAAGAAAATCAAATTAAAGGAAAATTTCAATTAAAAAGATGTTTTTAGAAATGGAGATAAGAACTAGCGAAAATAATTTTATTTATTATATGGATTAAAGAATTACAAAAGGAATATCAGAATTGACGTTTTGGGGTTAAAATGCAATTTTTTAAAGTTATGGGGTCAAAGTGTAAATAAGGAAAATTTACAAGGACCTCCCTCTAAAAGTGAATTTTTTGCAGGAAGGTCCCCCGAGATATTTTAAGGACTTGAGCCACTCCGGAAGTTGGTCATTTGCAGATTTTTCCATCTCTCTTAAGAAAAGTCTCCCCGAAAACGCTCTAACTTCTCTCTAAGATTTCTTCGCCTACAGACCTCGGATTTCGACACCACCACCACCGACGAACTCAGGACGAAGAGTTCTTCAAATCCATCCAATTGGTTTCTGGAGAATTGGCCGAAAAATTGAAGGAAAAATCTGCCAAAATGGTAACCCCCGAAACTCCTATTTTTAGTTGTCAAATGCAAAACCTAACACTGTGGATCGATCCAGAAGGCACCGAAACCTTTGGATCTCAAATTTCAGGCCAACCCACCACCGCACGCGCCCCCATGAATCGAATCTCTCTCGGCGAGTGGCACCCACGCGCAACCCCCTCGACGGCACGTGCAACGCGTGTAACAGAACCCTTCTTCGTTGACTGAGCTCCTAGAGGCCAAATTTAGCTAATCGGGAGTCATTTTCAAGGTTTTTGGACCTTTCGGACTCGATTTTGGGGTTTATTTTACTGAATTCGGATCATAAACGAGTATTTTAACGGTGTCCAACTTTGTACTTCAAATTTGTGAGTAGATGATTCTTCCTATGGCATGTTTTTACTCTTCTTGAACTTCACATTGATAAATGAGTATGATTACATGTTATTTATACTTTCTTATGTTTATAAAATGGTTTTGGAATATTTGAAATGGTTGAGAAATGATATCTAGTTTAAGAAGAGTATGATTTTTGAAATAGATTTCGAAATGTTTTGAATACGTGATTTTTGAATACATTTCTCATTATATGACGGAGGAAATATGTTATGCATGTGATATTGATTTATAAAATGATATTTTGCCTCAGATATAGGCCTGTGTATATGATTCCCCTAATTGGAAAGTTTTGACAGAGGAAATATATTGAGATAGAAAATGTTATATTATGATAGAACCTCTGTTTTGATAAATATGAAATATACGAGAGTATGATTTTGTGGAGGAGTCCTATTAGAAACACTGTCTGCTAACAGTAGGTTATGTTACCTTGGTGCACCTTGATTGCCTCAACTAGCAGGGGAGGTGGTGCTAGCCTCGTGTGAGGGCCAACACACAGGAGATTATATGTGAAGGAGAGCGAAATGCCTTCTATATATGGGCGAGATGCCAGTTATATGAGATGTTATTTGTCTTCCCTTGCTGTGTGCTTGGGAAAAGACCTACATATAGTCCCTTTGCGTGTCCTCTTGAATGGTAGTAGGGCAAACCTCAGTAAGAGGCTGAGTTTAGGCAAATCCTATACCACCAAAGTACGGAACGGGATTAGACTCTGATGTGGTGGTTCTGATATGTGATCCTTCGAATATTTTATGAGACATGTTTTGATGCATAACATATTTTGATTAATGATTTTATAGTGTTGAATATGATTATGAAGTTGATATGAGCATTGTTTATATAGTACCGTATATTGTTTGAAAGACCTGATTATGATTTTTGACCAGAGAATATTTGAAATGCGGGTCCCATATGAATGTACTTCTGAATGTAACTTTTCTTTATGAGAAACTTTGAAATAAAAAGTACATCCATATGTTGACCGTAGAGGTTATAGGAGGTATTATCTACTCACTGAGTTGTAAAACTCACTACACGTGGTTGATATATTTTTTAGATAAAGACCCAAAGTCTGGTCTTGCGGCTTCTTGATCGACTGAGTGTCGTACTTCAGTGGTGAGCCTAAATTGTTTCTAGGCTCTCAGTATGTAAACTTGAAATATATTTGTACTCTAGAGTTGCTCTGAACGTTACAGGCAGGATCCTTGTTTTCGCTGTAAACCTGTTATAAATATATATAGACTTGGCATGCATAATTATCAATCTTGGAACTTTGTAAACATATGGTAATACTCGGATATGTGATAATGTGAGACTATTTGCAAGTGCATAATAATAAAGTTTATCGGATGTTACAGATATTTGCGTTCTAAAGTAGGGGCGTGACATACGTACAATATATCAAACACATAAATATGTACATCTCATTTATTCTAGTTGACCAATTCCGAAGATATAAGTGCGGGTGGTTGCACCTTCACCGGGATCTGAGTCAACTCGACCACAAACATTTTATTTGATTCTGGGATCTGCCCAACATAAAGTAACTTGATCCAACGTGCACTAAAATCCAGAGCTATAGAAAAATTTGCATAACTAATTTTCTGAACATGACATAGAAATATAGTGAGAATTAAATCCTAATAAGTTCAACAATAAATCATCATTAATATAGCTCATCACGTCATGTTCAGCTGTATAAACTACAGCAAATATCTTTGGTCACATGAATGCACTATATCTATGCTTATGAGAGTCATACAGTAATGACATGTATGACAGGATTAACTATTTTCAGAATATCATATGATGACTATCAATTTATTCTCATATCAAGCTACCCCGGTCAAGGTGAGTATTTTCTACTCTCCGGTACGAGCCTTTCTCGCTCCGTTTGACATGGCACACTTTCTCTTTCTTTTCTCATTAGCATAATTATAACCACGGGTAGGGCGTCCCCTACTGGTGCACCACATGGATTTGCCATGTGACCATGCTCATTTCTTTTCTTTTCACAATAATAGCCAAAAATCATTGGTAATCATGCCATGAACATAACCATTCCAAATATCACTTTATAAAATATTTCCATGTCAAAATTTCACTCTTAAGATGGTAAGAAGTTCATGCAATGGCAATGGCCATGGCATATACTAGTCATTTATTGTTTTCATTTATAAGATTCTACTTCTTTTTTAAATATTAATTTTATTTCTTTATTTTCTTGATGCAGGTTTTCATCCTATCTGACCTTCTCTTACTAATCAGAGCATAACTCCCTAAATGTAACTCTAATTTAGTTTATCTTGGTGTCAATTTAAAGATAAAACAATTATCTAAAACTATTATGTTGAACAGTTGAATGAAATATTAAGAAATCATGGTGATATTACTCCTTCAAAATACAGGTTATTCCTTTTCGGGTAGGTTCTAACCTTTAACTACTAATATGTCCATATCTCCCTCATAAGAATTCCAAATTAAGTGATTCCAGTCGCTATAAATCCGTGACACATATAGAAATAATGTTTATGTTAATCACTTATTTTAATTTCCTACAGAATGTTCCCATAAATTAAAACACAGAAGCTATCCTAACATATTCTTCCCTAATTAACCATTTTCCGACCACTGCTTACCAATTAGACCATATCTACCTCATATGTACTCCAAATTGAGTGATTCCAGTGGTTAAAAATCCGTAACACATATAGCTATAATTCCTATGTTAACCATTTATTTTAATTCCCTACAGAATGTTCCCAGAAATTTAAACACAAACGCTATCCTAACATATTCTTCCCTGATTAACCATTTTCTGACCACTGCTTGCTAATCAGACCATATCTACCTCATATAGACTCCAAATTTAGTTATTCTAGTGGCAAAAAATCTGTGACACATATAGCTATAATTCTTATGTCAACATTTCTTTAAATTCCTTACCAATTCTTCCCAGAATATTAAAAATAGAAGTTTAAAATTTTTCCAACCATAGCCATACTTATGCAAAACTATCTACACCAGCTGAAGATCAAAATGATATAGCAACATCCATGACCAATCATTAAAGTTATAAGATCAAAATCCCATATAAATATTACAAGTTTCAAAAATTTTCTTCAAAAAGGAATATTGTTAAACTTACCTTGAGCACTTAGTCCTCTAGACTTCTCCTTCCTCTTTCTTTCTTTCTTCCTCTCCTATCCTCACTCTACCTTGCTTCTATTTTTCCCCTCCCTCACTTGGACAAAAATCCTAATGTTATAAGGGTGGGTTTTGCTTATATAGACTATCAAATAATTCACCTTTCATAATCATGGGTCTACCTTATCACAATTAAGTTGCACTTGGTTGAATTTTTGGAAAACAAACAACTCATATTCTTGTCTTCCTCTTCCTTAGTCAAGATATGTATAGGAAAAGGAGATTTGTATTTGGAAAATTATGATAATATGTTCTTAAGATAAGGGACAAGGTCCCTTTGATTTAGGGATTCATTTCCTTTTTCCTTTGTCTTAATCAATTATGATAAGTTTGCCTTTTTAGGTGGCAAATTTCAAACCCTTGAATCTTCCTTGCTTAGTTAACATTATTTGTCTAAGATAAGGATGTTTTATCATAATGCTATGTATTATTACCCACTTGCTAAAATTATGAGTGTAGGATATAGATGTTTTGTCCTAATTCCATGTATTATCATACCACTTGCTAAAATTATGACTGTAGAATATCACACCACTTGCTAATTTTTTGTCTTAATGCCATGTCACCTAATCTTGATTACACCATTACTTCATCACTTTATTTTATTTTTTATTTTTATTTTTCCTCTTAGGTTGGGCTCATTCTTACCCATTTTCTTTACTTTGGTTAAAATTCTACCTTTCATAATGGGCTTAGTCACATTTTCATGATGGGCTTAGATATCTAAAAATTGTCTAATAAATTTTATTTCCTTAATTAAATATTTATTTACCTTTTCAACTAAAAGAAACTAAATTAGGGATGTTACTTTGAATACATGAAACAAAATTAGGGATGTTACAATTTTCAGATCATATCAGTATGCACTTACAATCAATTAACAGTTTAGCACACAGAGCAGTCACAACACTTCACAACACACTCCCAAACTTAAGGAATAGCAATGCCCTCACTGCTACCAATTTACAACTTTATCAAAATAAAAGGAATAATTATTGTTCCTAATGCGCATGTATACACCTAGTCAATGCTAACAAAACAACATGCAACACCAAAATTAATTAAAAGGAAGTATAAAGGAAATTTAAAGAAGAGAGAAGGTTTCCCTGAGATGCATGCAAATTTGCTAGGGCAAAAATTTTAGGCCGAGTTCACCCAAATTTGGAGGCATTCCAAAGTCTAGTTTTCCTCTTTGCTGAATGGCTATGCTAGAAAATTTGTTTTTTCCTTTTTGTTTGGCTAACTTCCTCTCTGTAATTGGTTCAGCATCTTCTGAGGATTCCTCTTCCTCTTTGGCCTCATGTGAACTCTGTCATTTTTCCTTACTTTAGTGGGGTTCTTGCTCCTCATCGCTCTGTGGCTCTATTTCCTCACTTTCTTGTCCAAATAAAATGTTCAGAATATCTATTGGAAAGTGAGGGAACGAGAAGAATTGTTTGGAATTCCTTTTCAAGGTTTGCTGAAGAGTAATATCCCTTTGGTGTTAATAACTCCATAATTTTTGTTTCTTTTGCATGAATGATGTTTGTTGCTCCTCCAATAGCTTTAACCTCTGCTTAATTTACTGATAGTGGCTGGAACATGAGGGTGTTTTGCTATCGGGTTGTAGGGGATCCTAGGCTTGTGTTGATGGCTCTTATTCTCCTCTTTCATGCATAATGCGAGCTATGGCCACCGAGCTAATCACTCCCCCAAGCCTCAATTTCTCTTCCTCAACTATAATAGGGACATTACTAGCTAATCACAGACATGAAATCAAAGATGGGAAAAGCAAGCAGCCTTTTTTTCCAATTAGCACACACCCTAATTTTACCTATAATAATCATCCCCACATTAATAGCCCTCCTTAATATGATGGCATCTACCATGGCTACCCAATCTCTACTTACAATTTTCCTATCAGTGGAGGACAAGAGACTGCTCTTAAAAAAATGGTACCACATCTTGGTTGCCGAGAGCAAAGATGCTTTGTTCATTGTGGAAGCTCTTTGTGAAGATTTGTCCCAAGATGTCTCTAGTACACATGCACATTCCAACATTTCATCCTAATCCTTTTCTTCTAGAGATTCCAAATACTTCTCATATTCATCCTCTTCATCGTTTAGCTAGAAGGTATTGTTGATTGCACTAGAATCAAATGATACTTAAGTTCCTCTAATTTCCACCCATTCAGTAGCATCCTTGGGAAAATTTGCATAGAACTCCTGAACTAAGGGAATCATAGTTAGCTATGGGTGTTTGGCCAATTCATTCCAGCTTCTCTACTTGACTACTTCAGTAATGTATTCTAGCATTCCCAAATCCTCTGTATTTGTGAAGATAAATCCCTTCTCCCCACAAAATGTCCTCTTACTGGTTTCCTCATCATGCCTCTTTTTGTTCTCCTCTGAGTTAAATTTTTTCACTGCACTCCCTTTCTTAGATAATGATTTTACCCTTGGCATAGTGCTCAAACTAAGCAGTTGAAGAGATGAAGCACCAACCTTACAATGGCGAGTTCATCAGAGTGAGAGAGCAGGTCTTACGTACGGTAAGCTTCACTTGTTTACTTACCCCTTTTGCTTTGAGCAACAACGAAACCTTCAACAGTTTCACCCGATTGCTCAGACTGTAGAAATTTGAACGAGCAACCATAAATTTTGGCTAAAGGGGAATATGGAATCATGATTTAGGGCACCTTTTGATTTTCCCGCTCTCTTTTTTTTTATATATAATTATTGGGCTTAAAATGTTGGGCTATTGTTTTCTTTTTCTTTTTTCATAACTTATTCAATGGATCACTCATCCCATTCTTTTCTAGCCCAGACTCATCAACCCAATCCTTTCTAGCCCAGATTAATCATTGTGGCCCAGTTTCCATTCATCTCCTGTAGCGGCACCAGCCGCCGTACCAGTCGCTAAATTCATGATTTTTAGGGTTTTTCAACTCTAATTGAAGCCCGATGGGCTAGGATTTGACCTAAATACATTCTTACTTCGATTAAGAGGAGTTAAGTTATAAAAGGGGAGGAAAGCAAGTAGAAAAAGATTCATTCATTCATCCAAGTTCTTAGTTACATTCTTCAATTCTTCTTTAGATTTTCTTATGGCCCTGCATGGCTATTCTTTTTAGTTGGTTGAGGTAGATTGAAACCTCAAGGGATCTTCATGCATTGTGAGATGTGGATTTGATTTTATTATATCAATTTGAATTGAGTATTGGTTATTTATCTATTCTTCTTCTCAATGATTATTCATATAATTGCTAGGAGGCCTACTAGTATATTGTCTGTCTTAATCTACCGTTGAATTATGTTTTGAACAAAGTCTTCAATTCTGTGATTCATGAGGCAAATAAGTTTGAGGATTTTGGATTATAAATCATTGAACCTATGATGAATAATTAACTAAATTAGATATAGCTGATGTATTTATATTTGTTTAGCTCTGTCAATTTCTCTAGTTCTTCATGCTGTTAATAAGTTATGCTTTACCGATATGCTAAAGGATTGCTTGTTAATTAGGGTTTAATTGATGCGATTGTCATTAAGTTACTAGACTTAAGGAGGAATAGGGTTAAAAGTCCAATGATAGATATTCAATTACAGATTGATTATGTTGTCAATGATCAATACAATCCCTTGACGGTGGATATCAACCGAAACCAACATTTTTATCATTAATCACTTTCTCTTATTTACTTTCATTATTGTTTACTTGATTTTATTTACAATTATCAATCCCCCCTTTCTCAATCACATAAGGTAATTTCAGTCTCTGTGGGATCGACCCTTACTCCCACTACTACAGGTTAGTTTTGAGGTAAGGTATCAATTTGGGTCTACCTGCGACAGTACGCACCAAATTTTGGCACCGTTGCCGGGGACTGTGTCTATTACTTTTTGTGATTTTATTTTGTTTTATGCCTGTGTCTCGTTCTTCTAATTCTCAAAATTTAGAGTTCAATCCAGATATTGGAAAATATGTATACAGGCACAGAAGAGAACTTCAAGAGGACATTGATCAAGAAAAGGGGGAAGTAACCACGACGAGGACCACACTCTGAAGGAGCTTGCAGCTCCAGATTTGCATCAGCAACCCTTATGCATTACTTTTCCTAATCTTGATGATAATGTTAATTTTGAGTTAAAATTTGGATTAATTCATCTCTTACCTAATTTTCATTGTCTTGCAGGTGAAGATCCGCATAAATATTTGAAGGAATTTCATGTGGTATGTACCAGTATGAAGCCCCCTGGGGTAACTAAAGAGCAAATAAAACTCAGGGCTTTTCCTTTTTCATTAAGAGATTCAGCCAAAGATTGGTTGTATTATTTGCCCTCTAGTACTATCACTACTTGGAATGAGATGAAGAGAATTTTTTAGAACGCTATTTTCCTGCATTTAGAGCTGCTACTATGAGGAAAGAAATATGCGGCATTAGGAAATTGCATGGAGAAACACTTTATGAATATTGGGAGAGGTTTAAATAGTTTTGTGCAAGATGCCCACATCATTAAATTAGTGAGTAGCTACTAATCCAATATTTCTATGAAGGTCTTTTGTAGGGAGATAGAAGCATGATAGATGCAGCTAATGAAGGAGCACTAATAGATAAGACTCCTGAAGCAGCCAGAATCCTGATATCAAATATGGCTACCAATTCTCAACAATTTAGCATAAGGCATGATCCTCTTATTAGACATGCCCATGAGGTAAGTACTACTTCTCTTCAGAATCAAATATCTAAACTTACTTCTCTTGTGCGCCAAATGGCTACAGGTACACTACAGCAAGTTAAAGTCTGTGGAATATGTTCAGCCATAGGGCACCCAATTGACATGTGTCCTACACTTCAAGAGGAATCCATAGAACAAGCGAATGTTGTAGGAGCTTTTCTTGGCCAACCAAAGACGTATGATCCTTATGCTAATACATACAATCCTGGATGGAAGGATCATCACAATTTCGGATATGGAAATGCACAAAATAAGCCTGTAGGACAAAATTTTCAACAAAATCAACAAGCCTATTATCCTAGATAGAATGCATCCTAGGATCACTAGGTAAGTAATCCATTGGAAGATATTGTGAAAACTCTTGTACATAATTCTCATCAATTTCAGCAAGAGACAAGAGCTAGCATTCAGAACTTGACAACTGAAATAGGTCAGTTAGCAACTACAATGAGTTGATTGGATGCTCAGAACTCAAGTAAGTTACCTTCTCAAACTATTGTGAATCCCAGAGAAAATGCTAGTGCAATTGTTTTAAGGAATGGTAAGGAAATTGAAAGCGCACCAGTACCCTCTTCTCTTAAGAAAACTGAAAAATTAATTAAGGAAAATGAAGCACCTACAGGTAAGTCTTCTTCTAATTTAAATTATGAAGTAGTGCCTTCTTTTCCAGAAGCTCTTAAAGAGAATAGGCTAAATGAGAAAACTTCTGAATTGTATGACATCTTTAGAAAATGTGAAGTTAATATTCCCCTCCTAGATGCTGTTAAGCAGGTACCAAGATATGAAAATTTCTTGAAAGAACTATGTACTCAAAAAAGAAAGCAAAAATTGAAGGGGTTTGAAAAGGTTCAAATGAGTCAGAACGTATCTGCCATGATACAAACAAAACTCCCCACTAAATGAAAGGATCCAGTCTCTGTGGGATCAACCCTTACTCCCACTACTACAGGTTAGTTTTGAGGTAAGGTATCAATTTGGTTGTACCTGCGACAATACGCACCACTCCTTGCCAAAGAATAACCCCGTGCTTCATGGAGAGCTGCCCTTGTTGCGTCATTTCTGTGACAAATGTTGTAAAATAAAATTTGCAAGTCTTCTCCTCTATTTGCCTTGTAAAATTTATAAAAACTAATATGAAATAAAAAATCAAGCTAACATATCAACTATAAAATATTTTAAAATTTATAAAAGTATGAGTTGCCTCCTATTAGCGCTTGTTTTAAAGTCGATAGCCCAACTACTTCCATCTTATCCTTCTTGTAATGGCATTGATGTGTGCTGGCATTCCACATCACCTCTAAAGTAGTGTTTGATTCTTTGCCCATTTACCTTGAATGTTCTCACAAATTTTTCCTTTTCCAACTCAACCGCTACAAATGGAAAGACTTGGTTAATACAGAATGGACAAGACCAGGGAGATTTTAGCTTTCCAGGGAATAGAGTTAATTTGGAATTGAACAACAAGACTTGTTGTCCCACTTCAAAGTCTCATGGATGTATCTTCTTGTCATGCCATTGCTTTGTCTTTTCTTTATAGAGCTTAGCATTCTCATAAAATTGCCTTTAAAACTCATCCAATTCATTCAGTTGCAGCATTCTTTTTTCATTGGTAGCCTCCAAATTCAAATTGAATCTCTTGATTGCCTAGTAAGCCCGATGCTCCAGCTGCACTAGCAAATGACAAGATTTTTCAAACACTAGCTTGTATGGAGACATCCCCAAAGGTGTTTTATATGTTATTCGATAAGCCCACAATGCATCATCCAATCTTGATGACCAGTCCTTTCTATTTGGACTAACAATTTTTTACCAAATTCTCTTGACTTCTCAGTTCAAAATTTTAGCTTGCCCACTAATTTGGGGAAGTTATAGAGTTGCCAACTTGTTCTTAACCTTATACTTGGCCAGCAATGCTTCAAACTGTTTATTGTAAAAGTGAGATCCTCCATCACTGATGATTGCTCTTAGAGTTCTAAATCATGTGAAGATGTTCTTTTTAAGGAATCTTGTCACAACCTTTGCATCATTGGTTGGAAAAGCTCCTGCTTCCACCCACTTTGAGACATAGTCAATAGTAACTAGAATATATTGATTCCCAAAACTTGAAGGAAATGGCCCCGTGAAATCAACCCTCCAAACATCAAATAATTCCACTTCCAAGATGCTTTTTATATGCATTTCATGTCTTCATGATATGTTCCCCAATCTTTGGCACCAATCACATTGCATCACAAAAGAATGGGCATCTTTAAATAATGAAGGCCAATAAAAACCTACTTGTAATACTTTGTTTGCAGTCTAAATTCCTCCAAAATGATTGCCATAAGGTGAGGCATGGCATTGGTGCAAGATAAACTTCATTTCTTCTTTGGAAATGCATCTCCTAATCATTTGGTTAGCACATTGCTAAAATATATATGGCTCATCCTAGTAGTAGAATTTAACCTCATGTAGAAATTTCTTCTTCTACTGTGATATCAAATCTGGTGGTAGTAGTCCACTAACTAAATAATTCACATAATCAGCATACCATGGCATATGAGTTTGGGACATTAGGAAGAGTTGCTTATCCAAAAACTTCTCATTAACTTCCTCTATATTTTCTTTGTCTTGTTGAAGTCTAGAAATGTGGTCTTCTACTTGATTCTCAGTTCCCTTCCTATCTTTGATTTCCAAATCAATTTCTTCTAATAAAAGCACCCATCGAATGAGCTTGGGCTTTGTTTCCTTCTTTTTCACTAAGTGTTTGATGGCAGAGTGGTCAGTATACACAATCACCTTAGTGCTAACTAGGTAGGATCTATATTTTTCAAAAGCAAACACAATAACAATTAGCTCTTTCTCTATTACTGTCTAATTAAGTTGAGCTCCTTGTAGTGTCTTGCTAGCATAGGATATGGAGTAAAATACCTTGTTCCTAAGTTGCCCTATAACAGCTCCCAAAGCCACATTACTAGCATCACAGATGAGCTTAAATGGCGATGCCCAATCTGGTTCCACAATAATAGGTACTGTACTTAATTTCTCCTTAAGATCAAGGAATGCTCTAATACAATCTCCATCAAAGAAAAATGTGTTGTCTTTTTCAAGTAGATTGCATAGTGGCTTAGCAACTTTAGAAAAGTCCTTAATAAATCTTCTATAAAATCCTGCAGGACTAAGAAAGCTTCTAATACCCTTTACAAAAATGGGAGGAGGTAGCTTCTCAATGATTTCTACCTTGGCCTTAAATTTCTAGCCCATTTGGAGAAACTTTGTGTCTCAATACAATTCCTTCTTTCACCATGAATTGACATTTCTCTTAATTCAACACAAGGTTTATCTCTTCACAGCTTTGGAGAACCTTTGCTAGATTTCCTAAACATGAGTCAAAGGAATTTCCAAAAATAGAGAAGACATCTATGAAAATCTCCACAACCTGCTCTACCATTTCAGTGAAAATTACCATCATGCATCTTTGAAAGGTAGCTAGAGCATTGCATAGACCAAATGGAATCCTCCAAAATGCGAAAGTTCCATATGGGTAAGTGAATGTAGTCGTAAGCTGGTCCTCGGGAGCTATGGAAATTTAGTTGTACCCTGAATACCCATCCAAGAAACAATAGTACTCTCTTCTAGCAAGCCGGTCAAACATTTGATTAATGAATGGTTAAGAGAAATGGTCCTTTTGGGTGCTCTTATTTAGATCCTATAGTCCATGCAAATTCTCCATTTGATAATAACTTTGGTTAGAATTAACTCATTGTTCTCATTTTCCACCACGGTCATACCCCCTTTTTAGGAATACACTATACTAGACTAATCCAAGAGCCGTCTTATATAGGGTAGATAATTCTAGCATTTAACCATTTAATGATCTACTTCTTGACCACGTCTTTCAGTATTGGATTAAGCCATCGTTGAGCTTCAATAGGCCTTTTTTCATTGTCCTCTAATAAAATCCTATGCATACAAAATGAAGGACAAATGCCTTTAATATTTGTAAGTGTCCACCCAATAGCTCTTTTAAATTTCTTCAACTCCATGATTAATTGGCTCTCTTGCTCCTCTGTCCAATGTGCTGAAATAATGACTGGTAGAGTAGTTGAATAACCTAAGTAAGTATATTTCAAGTGTGAGGGTAGTGGCTTCAACTATAAGGCTGGTGGCTCATCAACTGATGCTTTTGAAAGCTTCAACTCCAGCGAAGATGTGTCCAACGGCTCAGCTGACAGTTTCTATTTTCCAACAATCTGTCTTGTTTCTATACAAGCCTTTTTTTTCATTTTCACCTTTTGAATTTGAACTATCATGCAACATAAACTGTAATGGGTCCCTACAACACTTCTCAAATTACTTAGATATTAAAGAATCTATCACATAAATAATTGAACACTCCTCCACCTCACTTGGAAACTTCATGGATTGAAAGACATTGAATATGATTTGCTCATCTTGTACTCTTATTGTCAATTCTCCCTTTTACACATCAATTAAAGTTAAGCCAGTAGCTAAAAATAGCCTTCCTAAAATGATTGGTACCTTTGCATTTACTTCATAATCCAACACTATAAAATCCACTAGAAAAATGAATTTATCGACCTTGACCAAGAAATCTTCTATTTTTCCTTCAAGATAAGCTATAGATCCATCTGCCAATTGTAATAAAACAGTGGTAGGCCTAGCTTCTCTAATCCGTAATTTCTTGAATATTGACATAGGCATGAGATATTAATGCTTTCACCCAAATCACAGAAGGCCTTGCCAAAATACTAGTTCCCAGTAGAACATGGAATGGTGAAATTGCTTGGATCTTTAAGTTTGGGTGGCAATTTATTTTGCAACACAACAATACATTCCCGAGTTAGAGCAACAGTTTCAAATTCCCTAAAACTCCTTTTGTTAGTCAAAATATACTTTATAAACTTGTCATAATTTGGAATTTGTTCCAATGCTTCCACCAAAGGAATATTAATGTGTAGCTGCTTGAGAACATCCAAAAACCTTTTTAATTAAGGGATAAAATATAACTATTAAACACTCAATTTTCCATTTTATCACCTATTCTCTTCCAACCTAGATTCATCAACCCACTTCTTTCCAACCCAGAGTAACCACTGTGGCATTTCTATGGCATATGTTGTGAAGTACAATTGCAAGTCTTATACTCCAATTGGCCTAGAAAATTTAACACAACTAATATCAAAATTCAAACTAACTTATTAACTTTAAAATAAATGAAAATTTGTAAAAGTATGGGTTGCTTTCCATTAGCGTTTGTTCTAGAGTCGATAGCCTGACTAATTCCTTTTTATCCTTCCTGCAATTGCATTGATGTGTGCTGGCATTCCATATCACCTCCAAAGTAGTGTTTAATCCTTTGCCAATTTACCTTGAATGTTCTTCTAGATTTTTCCTCTTCCTATTCAATTGCTCCAAATGGAAAAATGGGTTAATATGAAAAGGACCAGACCAGCGAGATTTTAGCTTTCGAGGGAACAGAGTCAATTTGGAATTGTATAACAAGACTTGCTATCCCACTTCAAAGTCTCATGGATTTATTTTCTTGTCATGCATTGCTTTGTTCTCTGTTTGTAAAGCTTAGCATTCTCGTAAGACTGCCTACAAAACTCATCCAATTCGTTCATCTGCAACATTCTTTTTTCACTAGTAGCCTCCAAATTCAAATTGAAATTCTTGACTACCCAATAAACCCGATGATCCAGCTCTACTAGCAAATGACAAGCTTTGCCAAATGCTAGCTTATATGGAGACATCCCCAAAGTTGTTTTATATGATGTTCGATAAGCCCACAATGCATCATCCAACCTTAAGGGCTGATCCTTTCTAATTGGGCCAATAGTTTTTTCCAGAATTTGCTTGATTTCTCTGTTTAAAAGTTTAGCTTGCCTACTAGTTTATGGATGGTATGGAGTTGCCACCTTGTGCTTTACCCCATACTTGGTTAGCAATGCTTCAAACTGTCTATTGCAAAAATTATATCCTCTATCACTGATAATTACTCTTAGAGTTCCAAATCTTGTGATGATATTCTTTTTAAGGAATCTTGTCACAACCTTTACATCATTGGTTGGAAAAGGTCCTGCTTCCACCCACTTTGAGACATAGTCAACAACAACTAGAATATTTTTATTCCAAAAACTTGAAGAGAATGGCCCCATGAAATTAATCTCCCACGCATCAAATAATTCCACTTCCAAGATGTTGTTCAGAGTCATTTCATGTCTTCTTGATATAATCCCTTTTTTTTGGCACCTATCACATTACATCACAAAAGAATAGGCATCCTTAAATAACGAAGGCCAATAAAAACTTGCTTGCAATACTTTGTTTGTAGTCCAAATTCCTCCAAAGTGGCCTCTGTAGGGTGAGACATGGCATTGGTGCAAAATATACTCCATTTCTTCTTTGGTAATGCATCTCCTAATCATTTGGTTTGCACATTGCTTAAAAATATATGGCTCATCCTAGTGGTAGAATTTAACCTCATGCAAATATTTCTTCCTCTGCTGAGATTTCAAATCTGGTGGTAGTAGTCCATTAACCAAAAATTCACATAATTAGCATACCATAGCATATGAGTTTGTGACATCAGGAAGAGTTGCTCATTTGAAAACTTCTCATTGATTTCCTCTACATTTTCTCTATCTTGTTTAAGTTTAGAAATGTGGTCAGCTACTTAATTCTTAGTTTCCTTCTTATCTTTGATTTCCAAATAAAATTCTTGTAATAAAAGTACCCATCAAATGAGCCTGGGCTTTGAATCCATCTTCTTCACTAAGTGTTTAATGGTAGAGTGGTCAGTATACACAATCACCTTTGTGCCAACTAAGTAGGATCTAAACTTTTCAAAAGCAAACACAACTACAAGTACCTTTTTCTCTGTTATAGTGTAATTGAGTTAAGCCCCTTGCAGTGTCTTACTAGCACAGTATATGGAGTGAAACAGTTTTTTCCTATGCTATCCAAGAACAGCTCCTAAAGTCACATCACTTGCATCACACATGAGCACAAATAGTGATGCCCAATCTGGTACCATAATAACAGGTGATATACTCAATATCTCCTTAAGGTTAAGGAATTATCTCATACAATCTCCATCAAAGCAAAATGTTCTGTCTTTTTCAAGTAGATTACACAGGGGCTGTGCAACCTTGGAAAAATCCTTAATAAATCTTCTATAAAATCCTACATGCCCAAGAAAGCATCTAATACCCTTTACAGAAGTGGGAGGTGGTAGCTTCTCAATGATTTCTACCTTGGCCTTATCAACTTCTAGCCCATTTGGAGAAACTGTGTCCTAATACAATTCCTTCTTTCATCATGAATTGACATTTCTTTAATAAAACTTCTATAAAATCTTGCATGCCCAAGAAAGCTTCTAATACCTTTCACTAAAGTGGAAGGAGGCAACTTCTTAATGATTTCTACCTTAGCCTTACCAACTTCTAGCCCATCTTTCAAAACTTTGTATTCCAATACAATTCTTACTTTCACCATGAATTGACATTTCTCCCAATTCAACATAAGGTTTGTCTCCTCACAATTTTGAAGAACCTTGGCTAGATTTCGCAAACATGAGTCAAAGGAATTTCCAAAAACAAAGAAGTCGTGCATGAAAATCTCCATAAACTGCTCTACTATTTCAGTGAAAATTGCCATCATGCATATTTAAAAGGTGGTTGGAGTGTTCCAAAAACAAGTGAATGTTGTCTTGTGTTGGTCCTCAGGTGCTATAGCAATCTGGTTGTATCTTGAATACCCATCCAAGAAATAATAGTGCTAGTTTCCAGCAAGCCTATCTAACATTTTGTTAATGAATGGCAAAGGGAAATGGTTCTTCCTGGTGCTCTTGTTTAGCTCCCTGTAGTCCATGCAAATTCTCTAACCAGTCACAACTTTGGTTGGTATTAACTCATTGTTCTAATTTTCTACCATAGTCATGCCCCTTTTTTTAAGAACACACTGAACTAGACTAACCCAGGAGCTGTCTGATATAAGGCAGATAATTCTAGCATCTAAACATTTAATGATCTCATTCTTCACTACATCCTTTATTATTTGATTAAGCCTTCGTTGAGCTTCAATGGGCCCTTTTTCATTGAACTCTAATAAAATACTAAGCATACAGAACGAAGGGCTAATGCCCTTAATATCTGTAAGTGTCCACCCAATGGCTCTTTTAAATTTCTTCAACACCATAATTAATTGGCCCTTTTGCTCCTCTATAAAATGCGTCAAAATAATGACTGGTAGAGCAGCTGAATCTCCTAAGTATGCATATTTCAAGTGTGAGGGTAGTGGCTTTAACTTCCAGGTAGGTGGCTCATCAACTGATTGGTGCGTACTGTCACAAGTACAACCAAATTGATACCTTATCTCAAAACTAACCTGTAGTAGTGGGAGTAAGGGTCGATCCTATAGATACTGGTATTACCTTATGTGATTAGAAAAAGGGGGATTGATAATCGCAAATTAAGTAAAGTAACCAATAATGAAAACAAATAAGAGAGAGTGATTAATGATAAAGATGTTGGTTTCGGTTGATATCCACCGTCAAAGGATTACATTGACCCTTGACAACATAATCAATCTGTAATTGAATATCTATCATTGGGTTTCTAACTCTGTTCCTCCTTAAGTGTAGTAAATTAATGACAATCGCACCAATTAAACCCTAATTAATAAGCAATCCTTTAGCACATGGGTAAAGCATAACTTATTAACCGCATGAAGAACTAGAGAAACTGACAGAGCTAAACAAATATAAACACATCAGTTATATCTAATTTAGTTAATTAGTTATCATAGGTTCAATGATTTATAATCCAAAATCCTCAAACCTATTTGCCTTATGAATCACAGAATTAAAGACTTTGTTTAAAAAATAATTCAACAGTAGATTAACATAGATAATATACTAGTAGGCCTCCTAGCAATCATATGAATAATTATTGAGAAGAAGAACAGATAAATAATCAATACTCAATTCAAATTAAAATAATAAAATCAAATCCACATCTCACAATGCATGAAGATCCCTTGAGGTTTCAACCTACCTCAACCAACTAAAAAGAACTAGGCACGCAGGGCCATAAGAAAGTCTAGAGAAGAATTGAAGAATGTAACTAAGAACTTGGATGAAGGATTGAATGAATTCTCTGCTTGCTTTCCTCTCTCTTTAAAGATTAACTCCTCCTAATCGGAGTAGGAGTGTTTCTAGGTCAAATCTCGGCCCATCAGGCTTTAATTGGAGTCAAGAATACCTAAAAATTGCGAATTCAGTAATCTGGTGTGGATTCTAATGCTCGGGCACCTAGGCTAGCTCTGGCGCACTCTGGATTCTAACGCTTGGGCACCGCGGCCCTCCGAATCTGTGATGACGCAGCGCCGCGGTGCTTGGAAAACTCCAGAATTTGCCAAAGTGCCGAACAAAAAAGTTCTCTATGTCGCTTCTTTCCATAGCCACTGGAATCATCTTAATCGGATCTAAATTGAAGGAGATATGACAAAATTAGTGACCAAAGGTCAGAATTCATCCTGCAACACTGTGATTTTGATTTACGAGCTCTGTAATGCTATGAAATCTCCCGAATTTGACCAAGTGTTCAACATAAACATTGTAGATGTTTGTGTTATCTTTTCACAGCCGCTTGAATCACTTTAATTGGAGTTCATAAGAGGGAGATATACTCAAAACAGTGCTGAAACATTTGGACTCTCTACAATGTAGCATTTTTCCATGAATTTCTTATCTTTTTCTTCTCTTTTATTCTTCCTTTGTTCCTACAACACAAAGCAAAAAATTAAGCTAATTCCTAATTATATTTTACTTAAATCAAACAAAAAGTAAGTTTAAAAGTATTAATATCATGGTTAATTAAGATCACATCAAATACCCCCACACTCAACCTTTTGCTTGTCCTCAAGCAAAATAATCCCTAAAGACAAAAAGAAACAACAATCAATAATGTAGTGAGTGTTAGGCTTACCAAACTTTTTCCTCATAACATAAAAATATACTCTAGAAAAATTTTGGAAGGTCATAATCATGCATAAGATTAATACAAATGCAATCTATTATTTTATCCTTCTAAATCCTTAGTGCCTAATTAACTTCTAATTTAGTTAATTATTTATCATAGGTTCAATGATTTATAATCAAAAATCCTCAAACCTATTTGCCTCATGAATCATAGAATTGAAGACTTTGTTCAAAACATAATTCAGCGGTAGATTAAGACAGACAATATACTAGTAGGCCTCCTAGCAATCATATGAATAATCATTGAGAAGAAGAACAGATAAATAATCAATACTCAATTCAAATTGAAATAATAAAATCAAATTCACATCTCATAATGCATGAAGATCCCTTGAGGTTTCAACCTACCTCAACCAACTAAAAAGAACTAGGCACGCAGGGCCATAAGAAAATCTAAAGAAGAATTGAAGAATGTAACTAAGAACTTGGATGAAGGACTGAATGAATTCTCTGCTTGATTTCCTCCCTTTTTAAAGATTAACTCCTCCTAATCAGAGTAGGAGTGTTTCTAGGTCAAATCCCGGCCCATCGGGCTATAATTGGAGTTAAGAATACCTAAAAATTGCGAATTTAGCAATCTGGTGCGGTGATGAGCTCCTCGGCGCGCTGCTCGGGCACCGCAGTTCTACGGAAAGCTTTTGACGGGGCGCCGTGGCACCTAGGCTAGCTCTAGTGTACTCTGGATTCTGATGCTTGGTTGCCACGGTGCTGGCCATCAGGCGCCGCGACGCTCGGTGCTTCTGGGCAACAAATGCCACGGCGCACTGGGGAGCGCCGCGGCCTTCCGAATATGCGATGACGCAGTGCCGCGACGCGTAGAAAACTCCAGAATTTGCCAAAGTGCTGAACACAAAGGTCAGAATTCATTAGTGACCAAAGGTCAGAATTCATCTTGTTGCACTATGATTCTGATTTTCGAGCTCTTGAATGCTATGAAATCTTTAGAATTTAACCAAGTGTTCAACATAAAAGTTGTAGATGATTGTGTTATCTTTTAACAGACACTTTAATCACTTTGATTGGAGTTCATAAGAGGGAGATATTCGTAAAAAAGTACTAAAAGGTCTGGACTCGCTGTAATGTAGCATTTTTCCATGAATTTCTTATATTTTTCTTCTCTTTTCTTCTTCCTTTGTTCCTACAACAAAAAACACAAAATTAAGCTAATTCCTAATTATATTTTACTTAAATCAAACAAAAAGTAAGTTTAAAGGTATTAATATCATGCTTAATTAAGATCACATCACTGATGCTTTTGGCAGCTTCAACTCCAATGAAGACGTGTCCAATGGCTCAACCTGCAATCTCTACTTTCCAGCACCCTATTTTGTGTCTATCCAAGCCCATTCTTCTTAATCTTCACCTTATGAATCCGAATTGTCATGTAAAGCAGCTTGTAATGCATCCCTATAATACTTGTCAAATTGATCAAATAGTAAAGAATCTATCACAAAAATAATTGAACACTCGTCCACCTCACTTGGAAACTTCATGGATTGGAAGACATTGAATGTAATTTACTCATCTTGTACTCTCATTGTCAATTCAGCCTTTCGAACTTCAATTAAAGTTCGATCAGTAGCTAAGAATGGCCTTCTCCAAAATGATTGGTACCTCTGCATCTACTTTATAATCCAGCACTATTAAATCCACTAGAAAAATGAATTTATCCACCTTGACCAAGACATCCTCTATTTTTCCTTCTAGATAAGCTATAGATTTGTCTACCAATTACAATAAAACAATAGTAGGCCTAGCTTCTCCAATCCCCAATTTCTTGAATATCGACATAGGCATAAGATTAATGCTTGCACCCAAATCACACAAGGCCTTGCCAAAATACTGGTTCCCAATAGAACATGGAATGTTAAAACTGCCTGGGTCTTTATGTTTGGGTGACAGTTTATTTTGCAACACAACAGTGCATTCCCTAGTTAGAGTAACAATTTCAAATTCCCCAAATCTCCTTTTCTTAGATAAAATGTCTTTCATAAACTTGATGTAATTTGGCATTTTTTCCAAAGCTTCCACCAAAGGAATATTAATGAGTAGCTACTAAGAACATCCAGAAACCTTTTGAATTTCTGGTCTTGCTATTACTTTTGAAATCTTTGGGGGAATAGTGGAGGTGGTCTGTGGTGCTAAACATTTTGCTGCAGTAGTGCTACAGCATTTGTTCCAAATTTTTCTGCTACTTTGCTTGCCTCCTCAACCTACTCCTATTTGTTCTCCTTTTTATCGAGATGTGGAGAAGGATCTTTTGATTTTATTTCTTGACTTGGGTTGTTTCGATTATTTTTCCACTCCTAAGTGCTATAGCCATGCAATGCTCCTTCCTATCTCTCTTGGGAACTTCAATATTGCTTGGAAATGTCGATAGAGGTCTATTCTTTAACTCATTAGCCAGCTGCCTAACTTGGGTCTCCAGATTCCTTAGTGAAGCAACTTGACTCTGGATTACAGCATCATTTCTTGCCATATATTATTTAAGCAACGACTCCAAGGAGTTTGGAAGCTCAATAGGTTGATGCTTCTATTGTTGGAATCCTGGTGAAAATTGTGACCTTTGAGTAGCAAAATTACTTCCTGGCTAACGCTGTGATTACTCCACCAAAAATTAAGATACTATCTCCACCCTAGGTTATATGTATTTGAATAAGGGTTATTGTTGCGATTCATGTCTCCATGTAACATATTGACTCTAGATTTGAAGGGCAGCTATCAAATAAATGAGACCTATTTCACAAAACCCTATATACACCAGTTTCTTGGACCGAGTTAACACCTTAAGGGCAATTCAATTGCTTTTTTTCCAAAATATTTACCATTGAAGATACTTGAGCCGTTAGAGATGTAACAACTTTTTTTTTATTATTGTCAATATAAAGTTCACATACACATCATTAATCAAAACATACGTACAACATTCAAACACATAAATATCTACATCTTATTTATTCTGGTTGACAAATTCTGGAGATTCGGGTGCGGGTGGTTGCACTTCACCGGGATCTGTGCCAACTCGCCCACAAACATTTTATTTAAGTTCTGCCCATCATAGAATAACTCGATCCAACGTGCACTAAAAGCTAGAGCTATAGAAAAATCTGCATAACTAATTTTCTGAACATGACATGGAAATATAGTGAGAATTAAATCTCAGTAAGTTCAACAATAAATCATTATCAATATAGTCATCACGTCATGTTCAGCTGTATAAACTACCGTAAATATCTTTGGTCACATGAATGCACTATTTCTATGCACATGAGAATCGTACAGTAATGACATGTATAACATGATTAATTATTTTCAGAATATCATATGATGACTATCAATTTATTCTCATATCAAGCTACCCCGGTCAGGGTGAGTATTTTTCTACTCTCCGGTACGGGCTTATCTCGCTCCGTCCGACATGGCACACTTTCTCTTTCTTTTCTCATTGACATATTCATAACCGTTGGTAGGCGTCCCCTACTGGTGCACCACACGGATCGCCATGTGACCGTGCTCATTTCTTTTCTTTTCACAATGATAGCCAAAAATATGCTTTCAATAACAAGTATGTTTATCAAAATATAACTATTACAAAAAATAATTGGTAATCATTTCATGAATATAACCATTTTAAATATAACTTTATAAAATATTTTCATGTCAAAATTTCACACTTAGAATGGTAAGAAGTTCATGCATTGGCAATGGCTATAGTATATACTAGTCATTTATTATTTTCATTTTTAAATTTTTTTTAAATATTAATTTTATTCCTTTTTTTTTATGCAAGTTTTCATCCTATCTGACCTTATCTTACTAATCAGAGGATAACTCCCTCAATTTAACTCCGCTTTAGGTGATCATGATGTCAATTTAAATATAAAACAATTATCTAAAACTATTATGTTGAACAGTTGAACGAATTATTAAGAGATCATGGTGATATTACTCCCTCAAAGTACAGGTTATTTCTTCTCGGGTAGGTTCTGACCTCTACCTACTAATCTGTCCATATCTCCCACATAAGAATTCCAAATTAAGTGATTCCAGTGGATAAAACTCCGTGACACATATATCTATAATTCATATGTTAACCATTTATTTTAATTCCTTATATAATGTTCCCAAAAAGTAAAACACCGAAGCTATCCTAACATATTCTTCCCTGATTAACCATTTTCTGACCTTTGTTTACCAATCGGATCATATCTACCTCATATGAACTCTAAATTGAATGATTCTAATGGTTAAAAATCCAGGATACATTTATCTATAATTCATATGTCAACCATTTATTTTAATTCCTTATAGAATATTCCCAGAAATTAAAAAACCGAAGCTATCCTAACATATTCTTCCCTGATTAACCATTTTCTGCCCTTTGTTTACTAATCAAAACATATCTACCTCATATGAACTCTAAATTGAATGATTCCAGTGGCTAAAAATCCATGAGACATAAATCTACATTTGTTATATTAGCCATTTGTTTAGATTCCCTATAGAATATTCCCATAAATTTAAACACAGAATCTTAAAATTCTGCCACCCATAGCCATACCCATGCAGAACTATCTACACCAACCTAAGTATTCAAACATACATAATATGTAAGATGATATAGCAACATCCATGAACAATCATCAAAGTTCTAAGATCAAAATCCCATATAAATATTACAAGTTTCAAAACTTTTTTTCAAAAGGAAATATTGTTAAACTTACCTAGAACACTTAGTCCCCGAGACTTCTCCTTCCTCTTTCTTCCTTTCTTCCTCTCCTTTCCTCACTCTACCTTGCTTCTACTTTTCCTCTCCCTCAATTGGGCAAAATTCTAATGTTGTAAGGGTTAGTTTTCTTGTAGAGACCACCAAATAATTCACCTTTCATGATCATGAGTCTACCTTATCACAATTAGGTTACACTTGGTTGAATTTTTGGAAAACAAACAGCTTATGTTCTTGTCTTCCTCTTCCTTAGTCAAGATATGCATAGGAAAATGAGATTTGTATTTTGAAAATTATGATAATATGTTCTTAAGATATGGGACAAGGTCCCTTTGATTTAGGGATTCATTTACTTTTTCTTTTGTCTTAATCAATTATGATAGGTTTGCCTTTTTAAGTGGCAAATTTCTAGCCCTTCAATCCCCATTATTTGGTTGAAATTATTTGTGTGTGATAGAAATGTTTTGTCTTAATACTATGTATTATCATACCACTTGCTAAAATTATGAGTGTAGTATATAGATGTTTTGTCCTAAAGCCTTGTATTATTATACCACTTGCTAAATGTTTGTCTTAATACCATTTCACCTAATCTTGATTACACCATTATCTTATCACTTTATTTTTATTTTTATTTTTATTTTTCCTATTGGATTTGGGCTCACTCTTGTCCATTTTCTTTACTTTGGTTAAAATTCTACATTTCATAATGGGCTTGGTCACATTTTCATGATTTTTGGCCTACCGGTGCAATTTCTATCTCACTCTTGTCCATTTTCTTTACTTTGGTTAAAATTCTACATTTCATAATGGGCTTGGTCACATTTTCATGATTTTTGGGCTACCGGTCCAATTTCTATATCCTAGTCCAAGTCTATGTTTTATTTCTTGCTTAGGTTATCCAATGGGCTTGCTAAAAAAATTATGTTAAGTGGAAAACCTCTATATGAATTGTCCATAAGTGAAAGCCCAATTTATGGATGGAGATACTAAACTTAGTAACTTTAACTCTTAAATTAGGAAAAATTACTCTAATCAATCTTCTTGAAATTTTAAGACCTTTACTTACTTCACAAAAGTTTATCTTCCTTATCCAAGAATTTCAAATTTCTTTGGCATGTTTATTTCTAAATTTTCCTCTTAGGTTTTCTCTCTTTACCAATTCTATTAATGTTAGAAAATTTCTATGCATACACGTAAGTTGAAGAATTTCTAAGGATTATATTTCCTTAGGTATCTAAAAATTGTCTAATAAATTTTATTTCCTTAAATATTTATCCATAAAGGAAACGAAATTAGGGATGTTACTTTGAATACTTTTGTACTTTTATTAATACATGAAACAAAATTAGGGATGTTACATTTCCCTCCCCCTAAAGGAAATTTTGTCCTCAAAATTTCAAAAATTACCTAGTAAGAACAATTTTGGATATTTTTTCCTCATGACTTCTTCTAGCTCCCAAGTTGCTTCTTCTGGAGTCAAACCTTCCCATAACAGCTTAACTAGGGGAATAGTTTTGTTCTGCAATTGCTTCACGTCAGTGTCCAGTATAGATTCTGGTACTAGCTGGTATGTCATGTTCTCCTTTATTTGGATTGGTTCATCTCGTATCACATGTGAGGAGTTTGGAAGATACTTTCGGAGTTGTGATACATGGAAAACATTATACAAGTTGGAAAAATTATGTGGGAGAGCAACTTCATATGTTGACATCCCTACTTTCTTCAAAATTTGGTAGGGTCCTAAAAATCGTGGCTTTAGCTTTTTGGTCTTGAGAGACCTACCAACTCCGGTGGTCGAAGAAAGTTTTAGAAATACATGGTCCCCTTCCTCAAACACCAGAGGTCTATGTCTCTTATCATAGTAACTCTTTTGCCGACTTTGAGCTGTGAGTATTTTATCTTGTATCATTCTGATTTGTTCAGTGGTTTGTTGAACTAGATCAGGACCCAGCAAGTTCTTTTCTCCTACCTCAAACCAACATAGTGGAGATCGGCACTTTCTACCGTATAAAGCTTCGTAGGAGGCCATCTTAATACTAGAGTGATAACTATTATTATAAGCAAATTCTACTAAAGGTAGGTACTTATCCCATCCTTTACCTTGCTCTATCACACATGCCCTTAACATGTCTTCTAAAGTTTGAATGGTCCGTTCTGTCTGCCTGTCAATCTGAGGATGGTAGGCAGTACTGAACTGCAACTGAGTACCAAAACCTTCCTGCAACGCCTTCCAAAACCTCGATGTGAACCACAGATATCTATCAGAAACAATATTTAAGGGAATCCCATGCAGTCTAACTATTTCATGGACGTACAGTTGGGCCAATTTATCCAATGAAAAGTTAATTTTTATGGGCAAAAAGTGAGCAGATTTGGTTAATTTATCAACTATTACCCAGATAGAGTCATGTCCCACGGAAGTCCTAAGTAAACCCACAACAAAGTCCATCGAGATACTGTCCCATTTCCATTTAGGGATCTCAAGAGGTTGTAGAAATCCCGCTGGCTTTTGATGCTCCACCTTCACCTTTTGCCAAATTAGACATTTCGCCACGAACTCTGTAATATCCTTTTTCATCCCTAGCCACCAATATATCCTCTTTAAGTCTTGGTACATTTTAGTGCATCCAGGATGGACAGTATATTTACTCTGATGTGCTTCCTGTAGGATCTTAGTCCTCAACTCTCGTTCTTGAGGGACACAAATCCTTCCTTGATACATGATTGCTCCATCTTCCATGACAGAAAACTTTTCTTGATCTTTATGATCCTGTAAGTATTGGTTGTGGATTTGAGCCTCTTTGATCTGGGCTCTAAGGTCACACCCTATACTTAAACCATTAATGATTAGCTTCTTTGAGGAAAAAGTAGTGTCCAGCTTCAAATTCCAAAACTCCTCTAGCATTTGCATCTTATACAGCATCATCTAGCCTATGTGTAGAGATTTTCTACTTAAGGCATCAGCTACAACATTCGCCTTTCCTGAATGATACTTTATCTCAAACTTGTAGTCATTGAGAAATTCCACCCATCTTCGTTGCCTCATATTTAACTCCTTTTCATCAAAGAGATATTTAAGACTCTTGTGATCGCAATATACTTCAAAGGTTTCTCCGTATAAGTAATGTCGCCAAATCTTTAAAGCAAACACCACCGCCGCCAATTCAAGATCATGGGTTGGATAGTTTCCTTCGTGGGGTCTTAGTTGTCTAGAGGCGTAAGCAACTACTCTCTTGTCTTGCATTAGCACACACCCTAGCGCTTTCTTTGAAGCATCACTATACACTTCAAAATGTCTTATGGGGTCTGGAATAATTAAAATCGGAGGAGTGGTCAGTCTTGTCTTAAGCTCCTAAAAACTAGCTTCACATTGATCAGTCCATTTGAAGGGACTTCCCTTCCTGGTTAATTTAGTTAATGGCAAGGCTATACGAGAGAATTTTTGTATAAACCTCTTGTAGTATCCTACCAAACCCAAGAAACTTCTGACTTCCGTAACCATCTTTGGTCTCTCCCATTGAATTACTGCTTCCATCTTGCTAGGATCTACAGCTACCCCTCTATTTGAGATGACATATCCGAGAAACTTTACTTTTGACAGCCAAAATTCACACTTCTCCAATTTGGCATACAACTTTTTCTCTTTTGGTACTTGCAGCACAATTCGGAGATGTTGTTCATGTTCTTTCTCACTCTTAGAATATATCAAGATGTCATCAATGAACACTACCACAAATTGATCTAGGTAGGGTCGAAAAATGTGATTCATGTAATCCATGAAAATTGTAGGTGCATTTGTCAACCCGAAAGGCATTACGAGAAACTCATAGTGCCCATACCTAGTCCTCAAGGCAATTTTTGGTACATCCTCCTCCTTGATCTTAATCTGATGATATCCCAACCTCAAGTCAATCTAAGAAAAGATAGAGGCTCCCTTCAATTGATCTAATAAGTCATCTATCCTAGGGAGAGGATACTTGTTTTTGACAGTCACCTTATTTAGTTGTCTATAGTCTATGTATAGTCTAAGGCTTCCGTCTTTCTTCTTAACAAACAATACAGGAGCTCCCCAAGGTGATACACTTGGTCTAACAAATTGCTTGTCTAACAGTTCCTCTAACTATTTCTTGAGTTCCTGTAGTTCTTTCGAGGTCATTCTATAAGGTGCAATAGAGATAGGCTCTATCCCAGGTAAGAGATCAATAGAAAATTCTATCTCTCTCTTCGGAGGTAAGCCTGGAATATCTGATGGAAATACTTCAGGAAACTCATTGGCTATTGGAATTTCATCAAGCTTCGCTTTAACTTCTAGATTTGATAAGTACAAGAGAATGTATCCAAGTACTCCATTCTTCAACTCCCTATTAACTTGATTGGCATTAAGCATCAATAACTGCACCTCCTCTTTTGGAGTAGGAGATAGAAATTCAACGGTCTTGTTACAACAGTTCAGCAAGACCCGATTTTTAGACATCCAGTCTAACCCTAGAATGTCCTCAATACCTCTTAAAGGTAAACAAACGAGATCTATAGAAAAATTTTTCTCTTGGATGGTGACTTGACAGTCCTTACATACAGAGGAAGTTAATACCCTTTCCCCTATGGGACTAACTACAGATAGCTCATAGGGAGTTTCAGAAATAGGAAACTGAAACTTCCTGATACATTATTCCGATATAAATGAATGACTAGCACCAGTGTAAAATAACACCATAAGAGCAAATCCATAGATATAGCATGTACCTTTAATCATTTCAGAAGATTGAGCTGCCTCTTGGCCGCTCAGGGTGAAAACTCTTCCTTTCACCTGAGGCTTCTGTTCTAGCCGGTTTCCCATATTTTGTGGGCAGCTTCTTGCAAAATGGCCCTTCTGTTCGCATTTAAAACATACATCTAGTCCTATGTAGCATGGCCGGTTACCATGTATGTGTCCGCACTTAGTGCACTTAATTGGAGCAAGGTCTTGTTGGAAGGGTCAAGGACTCACAGTCATTGGCCTCTTGCCAGTACCTTGTCCTTTTCCTCTGACATTTCTGCCAGAATTTTGTGGCCCGTTCTTCCTTTTCCAAAAGTTCCGTCTTTGTTTCTCATCCTCCACTGCCTTTAAACTTTTCTCCAGGAGTCTGCATTTATTTATCAGAGGTACAAACTCCCTGATCTCTATAGCTATAACAGCATTCTTTATCTCTGGGTTCAATCCCGCTTCGAACTTAACAGCCTTCCATGCTTCATCTGGGTTAAATTACAGGTAAGATGAGAACTTCGACAACTCCTCAAATCTCGCGATGTACTAGTCTATGGTCATGCTGCCTTGCCTGATTTAAAGAAATTTGATCTCCTTCTCCACCCGCATAGTACTTGGAAAGTACTTTTCCAAAAAGGTGTCTTTGAACACCTGCCAAGTGATTTGCCTTTCCTGGTGAGCTAAAAGTTCTCTAGCTCCCCGCCACCAGTATTCTGCTTCATCTTTTAGCATATATGCAACAAAGATTACTTGCTGCTCCTCAGTACAGCCCATCACTTCAAAGATTTTCTCTAACTCCCTTATCCATCTTTCAACTACAATCGGGTCAAAGGTGCCTTGAAAACAAGGTGGCCTAGTCCTTAGGAATTCGGATATGCCGTTATCATTTCTAGCCATCCGGTTGTTAGCACCATTTGAGTTATTAGCATTTTAGAGGTATTGTAGAATTTGGTTAGTGGTCATGACTTGGTCTCGAATTACCGTGGCCAGGTTGTGCAGGGTTTCCTCCACATTGTTTGCTGGATTCCTCCTTAGTGGTGCCATTTCCTACTATGGAAAAAACAAAGTTATGCTGCTATTGAGGTGATCAAGCCTAATAGTTAGTTCAAAAATATTTAGCAGCAGTCATAACACCACCCTGGCATATAGATAGGAAACACTAGTAATTTTTTACCTATATGAATTCATTGATTCCCTACACAGCACAACCACAAACATACTCAAGACACTACAAGATCGATTTAGATAACCATCCACCCACTAACCATCTAGGATTGACCTGCACTGCTACCAATTTTGTAACAACTTTTTTATTTATTATTGTACAATATAAAGTTCACATACACATCATTAATCAAAACTTACATACAATATTCAAACACATAAATATCTAGATCTTATTTATTCTGGTTGACCAATTATGAAGATTCTAGTGCGGGTGGTTGCACCTTCACTGGGATCTATGCCAACTCGCCCACAAACATTTTATTTAAGATCCGCCCATCATAGAATAACTCGATCCAATGTGCACTAAAAGCCAGAGCTATAGAAAAATCTGCATAACTAATTTTTTGAACATGACATAGAAATATAGTGAAAATTAAATCCCAGTAAGTTCAACAATAAATTATTATCAATATAGTCATCATGTCATGTTCAGCTGTATATACTACCGTAAATAGCTTTGGTCAAATGAATGCACTATTTCTATGCACATGAGAATCGTACAGTAATGACATGTATGACATGATTAATTATTTTCATAATATCATAGACTTGGATTAGGGCAATTCTAGGGTAAGGAAGATAACTTTCAAGAAGATTGGATTAGGGCAATTTTTCCTAATTTAAGAGTTAGAATTCCTAAGTTTAACATCTCCACCCATACATTGGGCCTTCACCCATGGACACTTCAATTCCACTTCACATAAGTTTCTAGCAAGCCAATTGGAAAGCCCAAGTAAGAGATATAACATAGACTTGGACTAAGATATAGAAGTTGGATCGATAGCCCAAAAATCATGAAAATGTGACCAAGCCCTCCACGAGAGGTAGAATTTCAGCTAAAGCAAAGGAAATGGGCAAGAATGAGCCTAAATCCAAGAGGGAAAAATAAAAGTCATGTGATGAAATAGTAGTGTAATAATAATCAAGATTAGGTCACATGGCATTAAGACAAAACATCTATATCCTACACTCATAATTTCAGCTAGCCATGTGATGATATAGTAGGTAATAATACATGGTATTATGACAAAACATCCCTATCCTACACAAATAATTTTAGCCAAACAAGGGAGACTCAAAGGCAAGAAATTTTCCACATAGAAAGGTAAACCAATCATAATTGAGTGAGACAAAAGAAAAAGGAAATGATCCTTAAATCCAAGGGACCTTGTCCCTTATCTTCAGAATATTTTATCACGATTTTTAAATACAAATCTCCTTTTGCTATACATATCTTGACTAAGGGAGAGGAAGAAAATAACATGAGTTGTCTTCCCCCAAAAAGCAGTTAAGTACATCCTAATTATGATAAGGTAGACCTATAATTATGAGAGAAGGACCAATTGATAATTTATTTAAGAAAAAACCACTCTTATAACATTAGAATTATGTCCAAGTGGGGGAGAGGGAAAAATAAAAGCAAGATACAGCGAGGAAAGGAGAGAAAGAGAGGAGCAGAGAGGAAGGAAGAAGAAGAAGAAGGAGAAGTCTAGAGGGTTAAGTACTCAAGGTAAGTTAGCTTAATCTTCACTTGAATCCATTTTTTTCTTCATCCTTAGGGTTCAAAACTCACCCTCTTTCTTTTATTTAGGCTACTGGAAAAGCGAAGAGAAGGGAGGAATCTTGCCACTTCCTTCAAGAGGAAACAAGAAAAAGAATTCACTAAGTGAGTTAGGGAGATCTTTAAGTAGGTTTAATAATATCTCTGTTTGAAAAAAAAAGCTTTGAAATTTGTAACTTTTATTTGAGATTTTGATCCTAGAACTTTGATGAAAATTACAATATTTACTACTTTGATGATTGGCCATGGATGTTGCTATATTATGTTAAATGTTGATATTGCATGTGATGTATCTTTGAATACTTAGGTTGGTGTGGAAGGTTCTGCATAGGTATGGTTTGGGGTGGAAAAATTTTAGGGCTGTTATGTATATTTAAATATGGTGAAAAATTGATGGGATATGGTTAGATTGATAAAATGAATATGGCCTTAAACACTTAGAAGAAGACTATAAGACATTTCTGTTGAGAAACACCCTTAATAATACATGATTTGATTTATGTTTTCTTGAGAAGTAGATGATGGAATATGTTAAATTAAGTGTAAGGAATCTAATTAAAATGTTGAAATGAGTAATCTTAATATTAGATGTAACTTAGGAAGAAAATGGAAGAGGACGTAATAAAAGAATGAACTAAAACCTTAGGAAGGGTTTGTTTAGAAAACTGAATTTCAGAGTAACTAGGGAAGCTTTGTTTTTTGAAATTTTGGGAAGAATTGGTTAGGAATTAAAAGAAATGGTTAACATGAAAAATTTAGAAATATGTCTCAAAAATGTTTAGCCACTAGAATGACACATTTTGGAGTTTAGATGAGGGAGATATGGTCTGATTAAGAAGCAATGGTCAAAAACTAGTTCACCAAGGAATAATTTGTTAGGTAAGTTCCTGTGTTTGAATTTCTGGGCAAAATATGTAGGGAATTAAAAGAAATGATTAACATGAAAAATATATATATATGTCTCACAAATTTTTACCACTAGAATCAATCAATTTGGAGTCTATAATCGGGAGATGTGGTCAGATTAATTGGTAGAAGTCAGAACCTACCCGGGAAGAAATAACATTGACTTTAAGGGAGAAATAACACCAAGATTCCTTATGATGTCACTAAAATGTTCAACATAAGAGTTTTAGATAATTGTCTTATCTTTAAAAGAACACTAAGATATCCTTAATCAGATTTAAAATGAGGGAGTTATATTCTGATTTGTGAGAGAAGGTCAGGTTGGACAAAAACCTACATCATGGGACAACACAACACAGAGCATAGCCGTGTTCCAAGACACGGTTCAGTGTGGGAAAGGGCTTTTTGAAGTCTAGAGCATGTCTGTGTCACAAGAAATGGCCAGGCCATGTTATAGGACACGTCCAGACTGTGTTGGGAGCTCGTAAAGCTTATTTTCCAACATTTTTCTACCCTAAATGAACCTCATTACCTATAAGTAATAATAGAAACCAAATTTAAGAAGAATTCCCTATAAAATTTGTGAGAACAAGTGTTGGAAATGATATAATTAGGAAAAAAGTTACTAGAGGTCAAGCATAAAGAAAATGAAGAGATGAAAATAATATTTAAGAAAGAAGAAGAATCTTATAAATGAAAATAATAAATCACTAGTGTATACCTTAGCCATTTCCATTGCTTGAGCTCCTTACAATTTTAAGTCTGTAATTTTGACATGGAAATATTTTATAAAGTGATATTTGAAAATGATGATGTTCATGGCATGATTGCATTTTACCAATAATTTTTGGTAATGATTATGCTTTGATGATAAATTATGGCATATGAGTATAATGAACATACTTGTTATTGAAATAATATTTTTGGCTATTAATGTGAAAAGAAAAGAGATGAGCACGGTCACATGGAAGTTTGTGTCATGCACCAGTAGGAGACGCTCTACTCACGGCTATGATTATGCTAATGAGAAAAGAAAGAGAAAGTGTGACATGTCGGACGGAGCGAGAAAAGCCTATATTGGAGAGTAAAAAGTACTCGACTTGACCAAAGTAGCTTTATACAAAAATGAGTTGATAGCCATTACATGACATTCTGAAAATAGTTATTCATGCTATACATGTCATTACTGTACGATTTTGATATGTATAGAGAAAGTGCATTCATGTGACCTAAGATATTTGTTATAGCTTATACAAATGAAAATGACATGTTGAGCTATATTGATGATAATTATGATTTATTGTTGAACCTATTGGGATTTAATTCTCCTTATATTTCTATATCATGTTTAGAAGACTAAATATGCAGATATTCTCTATGACCAGCTTTTAGCCTATGTTGGGACAAGTTGGCTAAGATCTTAATGAAGGTGCAACTACCTGCACCCGTATTTTGATTTTTGTACGGACAATTTTAATTAATGATGTGTATGTGAACCTAAAATTGTATTAGTGTTAATGGTATACCATAAACCTTAATTATGCTTGGTTAATTTAATTAAATGTTATTATGAGTTATATAGTTAGAAGTAAAGAGGTAATGACTTCATGGGATTTTAGAAATATATATATATATATATATATATATATATATATATATATATATATAAATGTAAAAAAAGGGAGTTGTTACATCATGTATACCAGTAACTCTTTTTCCAATTGAGACTCTGTCCATAGGCCATTGATAATTTTTACTAGCCATCTTTTCAAGCAATTCATAAGCTTCATTATATGTTTTAGACAGAAGTGCTCCATTAGTTGTTGTATTCACTATGGTTCTGGTTTGAGCATTGAGACTATTATAAAATGTCTTTATCTGAATGCAATATGTAATCTTGTGGTGATGACACCTCCTTAGCAGCTCCTTGTACCCTTCCTAGGTTTCATATAGTGACTCTCCATTTAGTTTCTCAAACGAAGTGATGTCATTTCTCAACCTTGCATTCTTAGTAGGTGGAAAGTACTTCATTAGGAACTTCTTGGCTAAATCATTCCAATTGGAGATAGAATCAGGTGGTAGAGAATTCAACCATGCTCTAGCTTGATCTCTTAAGGAATATGGGAATAGTTTGAGCTTCAAAACTTCATATGTCACCCTATTCATCTTAAATGCATAAGTGACTTCTATGAACACTCTGAGGTGAAGGTGAGGATCCTCTGTAGGCATCCCACTAAATTGCCCAGCAATTTGTAACATTTGGAACATCACCGATTTGAGCTCAAAATGAAGAGCTTGAATTTTTGGCCTTACTATGCTTGGATTTAACCCATCCAAATTTGGCTAAACATAACCATTCAGGATCTGTCACGGTCATCCATGTTGCCTCCTCTTGGATTAGCCATTAATACAACTTGGTGTAAACCCAACTCTTCTCTCCTTCTTTGTAGAAGAGTCTTCTCTATCTTAGGATCTAATGGTAGTAGTTCTTTATTTGACTTGTTCATCCACTGATTTCACCTACCCAAAATACCAGGATTCCTTAAGAATTAAAATCCTCTAAAGCTAGTCAAAATCTACAAACTAATTTATGAGTTCTCAATTCCTCGGCAACGCCGCCAAAAACTTGTTGCTTAAAATTTAATCTATGCAATGTAAACACATAAGTGCACGTATTGCAAACAAGTAATAAAATGATTAGAGAGTATCGTCCCACGTGGAACTGTTAACTTGGAATTACTATAGAAAATTGACTTGCTGGTGCTTAAAGAAAAATTTGATTCAATTACAAACTAAAGAAATGAAGTAAATAAGGAATACTGAAATTTCTACTTGCAACAACACTAGGTTAACAAAAGAAAATCTAATAATAAGGACAACTAGGATTTCTTTAGGGTTAATATTGGTTCCTGCATCAATTTTGCTTTGACTTTACTTCGGCAAGCGCTCCAGTAACCAGGTTTTTTTATCTTGGATGGATTCTTTCCAAAACTACCATTGCCAGACATTCTCAAGGTTTTGTTTCATATATTCTTAAATAAATCTACCTCGTGAACTTTATTTAATGCTTTAAAACCATTAGGTTATATGGGACAACGTTATATTCATATAATAGTTGCAACTTTAGCCTAAACATGAGATTTAGCTAAACCAATAATATTCAAACTTAGTCTAACCTCCATTAACCTTCCTAAATTAAATGTCAGTTCTGTATCCTACTATTAGTGATCAAGCAATGGTAGAAATTAAGAGTTGTAATGTAGTCTGAACATCAAGAGCATTTTCCAAAAATAAAGTCAATCAATAACTTAAAATGTGCTTAGAGTTCATATCAACCCTTTTGTAATCCTAGTTGGAGACATAGCCCAGCACCATATCCAAGTTATTTACACGTGAGAATACCATAACAGCCATAGCCACAAAGAAGAAAATACGATAGAAAATAGAGAAAAAAAATAACAGTAAGCAAGTAAGGAGGTTCTATAGAAGGTTCTCTTATATTGCCCACATTCAGCTGCTCCCTATGCTTCCTTCTATGCAGCCTTTTTCTTCCTCTTCTAGACTAGCCATTAACGTTCTTCTTCCTTGTCCAAAAGCTCCCAATGGAATAATCATTCTTTTTCTTCTTGTGTGTTTTTCCAGGAGGTAGTAGCCGTTCAGAATTTTTTTTCGTGCCTTTTCTGTTGTTTCCTTTACATTTATATGCTAGGGTTGAGGTGGCATGCCTTTTTGTAATATTTTCTTCTAGCTTGCCTTTTCACTAGTGTCCTTTTTCCTTTTCCACTTTGAGTAGTGGAGATAGCTCCTACAGTAGCAGCCAAGTACCTCTGCCTACCTACAACATACCTCACAATATTCAACCCCCACGTATGCAATAAAATATCAATAGGATGAAATACCCAGCATATTCTGGCTTGTACGTCCTTTTTCATGCAATGTAATCATAATTTCATAATTAATGCAATGGGTGCTCTTATACTCAGGAAATACAAAAACCATATCTATTTAGGGAGAATTATTACTAAATCAACCAAATTGTAGAATAATAAGCATGAAAAAAGCATGTAATAACTCTAATAAATTAGAGTTAACACTTTATTGAATTCAATTCCTACTTTCCTTGGTCTCTGTTTCTTTTCTTTCACCCATTGCCTAGACTTTCATCAGTATTTTTGGACATTTTCTTTCCTTTTGATTTTTCCTTTCTTTTGTCCTTGCTCCACCCTTCCACCTTTTTATTAATGTAGCTCTACAAAAAAAATTATTGAAAATTTAGTCGTGGAGTGAGTGAATTAAGTAAACAAATAAAGGTATTGATCCCAAAATTTGGTCTTAGCTTTGTAGTGGGTATGGAATAAAATGTTAATTAAGCTCAAAATAAAGGTACTAAGGATATTTTATTGCTTGTGTTAGACTTGAAAGGCTCAATCTTATCAAATAATGCCTCAATCATCTCCTAATTAATAGTATCAACCTATGATTTCACCTCAAGTAGCATTTAAATAAGTTTTAGAAATTTAATGAGATCATAAAATATTTTGACTTATATAAACTCTCCCTAACTAAAAGAAAATTAAATACCCAAACTTACTGTGCAAAGTAGTTTCAGGAATTTAAAAGAAATATGGGTAATAATGAATTGCAAAGAAATTAAAATTCCACATAATTGTGACTTACCTATGTCTCTCAAGCGCAATTAGCAATTTTAAACAGTTATATCATTGGCTATTGGTTCAGCTAACACAAACTTATAGATTGAGATAAGTTCACATGCTTACTCCATTTAATAACTGGAATAATAGTGCATAGATCAGTTATCCAATTGAATTATAAAGTGATCCTCCAACACTTAAGAATTTGCATTGTCCCCAATTTAAAATATAAAAGAATAAAATAGGAGAGACAAGTAATAAAAAGAGGAGGGTCCAGTGGAACTTCCCTAATTAATTGTCATCATCCATCTCATCATGCTAGGTGTAGGAATAAAGGGCAGTTCAGGAGGCACTAGGAATGCTATTGGAAGGTTCAGGGCATGAACTAGTTGGTTGAAACAAGTAGTGTTATGCTATGCTATAAAGTATGGGTAGAGTGCTAATTCATTCATCTGGTGGCTATGGAACTTAGTTCGCTCCCATAAATCTTCAAGAGTATGCTAGGCTGGTGGTGGAGCTGAACTACTGCTAGGTTCCTCTGTAGCCAATGGCTAAATTCCTAACTCCTCCTCTTCTGCTTCCTCATGCCCTTTTATATTTTTGTATGTCCATGAAGGATATAGGTCTTATTGGTTGGATGAGAGCCTTAGTGGAATCCCAGCTTACTTCAGCATTCCTACATAAACTAGTGATTAAACTGTTGGCAAAGAGGGCTTTTCCCCAAGAATGAATACAGCCTAACATTTATCTATGGATAATTTTACCCACATCAATGGAAAGTCCCTTCAGTATAGCATAGATCAAGATGGCCCTATCTCACCTGACTCGACTCATGTTTAAGCTAGGCATGAATCTTGCTGCCACGAAATAATGCCAAGCTGTAGCCACTTTATTCATATCTGCCCTGGCAAAATACACTGGTTGGCTATTGTCATCCAATTTCCAAGATGCCCTTCTATGGCAAAGAGTGCAAATAATATCCTCAAAATCAATATATAATTGAAGAAGTGCAGAGTATTCATCATCTTCAATGCCAGGCAGAGAGTAAAATTCACTGACGGCATGAGGAGTGAACTTCACCAACTTGCCCCTAACCTGAGCTTTATGGTGCTTATGGATTGTAGCATTAAAGTAAAACTCCTATAATACGGGGATGACCCTTGGTTTTGGATTCCTACAAAAAATTTCTCAATGTCTTTGGAGTATACTATCTTTATGCAAGAGTCCAGTGGTGACAATAAATCCTCTTTCTGGGACGATGGGTTTATGCACTATGAATTTGATATGACGCTGATATACCTCTCCATTCACAAAAGATGTGAGGGTCATCTACTCTATTCTTCCTCTTTGAGAGGGCTGACTTCGAAGTTTTAGAAGCCTTCTAACTTGGAAAGCTCACTGGGACTTTTTATCCAACAACTGGTGTGTGCTATTAGAATTGGAAAAAAATGGGTGATGGATTCCCAATTTGGAGTCCTAATTTGATGCACTCTATAAGAAAAGTAGTGATGATATTAGGAACAGCAAATAATCAGCACAATTTCTCACCCAATTGAGCTTGAATTACTACCAAGTATATGGAGATTGCAGATGCCATGGAAACCCTTAAAGACTTCAAAGATTCTCACCAAATTGCTTGAAAAAGATGGTTAATCTTGCAAAATAAGATGTAAAATCACTTAATTCAAGTAAAGAAACATAATTGAAGCTTAATAGGAGTGATAGGATGCAAGGAATGGTGATTGGGGGTGAGTAGGAGTGAAAAAAGGGGTAAGAGAGGTGCATGGGCACAAGAGACGTGTGATCTCTTATAAAGAGCGCTGTGACAATTCCCGCCCACCCAATATGGGAATTAATCGCCGTGATTCTCGTCCAATCTGGACAATGGGTGCCGTAGCACTATGCATCCGTAGTCTTAATTTTTTTATATAATAAAAGAAATAAAAATATAAAGAAGAAGAAAAATAGATGTTGTTGGGTTGCCTTCCAACCAGCCTCTTTGTTTAACGTCGTTGGCTCAACATAAACTCATAAAATCAAGGAGGATCTTGAAGCATTGTCCATTGTGGTTCGTCTTGCTAAAATCTTTCATAAAATGGTTTAAGCCTATGCCTGTTGACTTTGAAGCTATTCTGATTATCAATGCTTTGTATTTTGACTGCACCATGAGGGAAAATTTCAGTAACAATAAATGGTCCCTCTCATCTAGAACGAAACTTACCTAGAAACAATAGGAGCCTGGAATTATAGAGGAGGACTTTATGTCCTTTAGTAAACTCCTTGTGTGAAATCATATGTAGGAGTTTATTTTTGGCCTTATAAATATTTACATTTTCATAGGCCTCGTTTCTGATTTATGTTAACTATAATTTATTAGAGTTATTATATGCTTTTCTTATGCTTATTATTCTGTAATTTGGTTGATTTAACAATAATTCTCTCTAAATAAATGTTGTGTTGTATTTTTTTAGTGCAAGAGCACCTAATGAATTAACTGTGACTTTCTGAATGCATTGCATAAAAAATTGATGCACAAAACCAGAATATATTGTATATATCAATCAACCTATTGATATTTTGTTGCATGAGTGGAGATGAATATTGTATTGTACGCTGTAGGTTGTAAGATTTGGTTTATTTTTATTTTCATTATTTATTTATTATTATTATTATTTTATTTTTTTTACATTCGGCATGTTAAGTACGCCATATGTATAAATACAATATATATGTATGTATATATACATACATACATATATACATATATACATACATATATATATATATATATATATATATACATATATATATATATATACATATATATATATATATATATATATATATATATATATTGCAAACCTCACACAAGTAATAATTATACAATACATAAATAAGAGTCCCTATACAGCACTCCACCCTTGAAACACAAAAGGTGAGGAGGTGGTGCTGATATCGAGATCTCCATCGGTAACACTATTCCCTGTTACATCTCATTTCATTTTATCTGAACATAACACCACAGTAATAGTGAGAACAAAGGTTCCCTATAAACTTAACATAAATAAAATATAATGAGAAAACATGAGTTATGTTCAGCTATATAAACTATAAAAAGTATTAAAATTTGGAGATAAAATTATTACATCGGTTGATGCATAATTAACATACTATATATGCACTAAAAATCCACTCTATTTCTTTTAATATTCAGACATATCACAACTCTCAATATACTCAATTCACTCATTTGCTATACGTATGGTGACCGATCGACTACAGTCACGATAAGTAATCAGGGAATGTGAGTTCATCAACCATCTGCCTCCTTACATTACCTCTGTCACCCGGTTGGAATGGGCCTCCCTTGGCTCACTCAGGCTAATAAGGCATCCCCTACTCTGCGTCATCTCAAGCTATGCAACATGTCGATATTCATCCATACATATAAATTTATATATATAGATGCATATTCATCAAATACAATATATAATTATCAAGCAACTTGCCATGAGCTTTACGCTTTCCATTCAATTACATTCATAATATGACATGCATTATTTTTATAGCCAATGAGTAATAATCATCCATCACATACCAATATCCAATATGATTCATTTTGAATCAAATAAATAAAAGGGTAATTTGTGATACCAAAATCATCATTTTAAAAGTATTTTTCTTGGATATATGTTTCCTACAAAATTTTCAACAAACAAGACTATTTTTAGGTAGAATTCAGTGATAAATACGATAATTAAGCACCAAACACGGCCTGACCATATTCCAAGACATGACCATGCTTGAAAAATACTTTAAACATGCTCAAAAACAACTCTGAAAAATACTTTAAACTTACTTTGAATTTTCCTTTCCTCTTCCTTCTCCTTCGTCTTCCTCTTTCTCTTCTTCTTCTTCCTCTTTCTTTTCTTCCTCTTTCTTCCCGACACTCCTTCTCCCTCATAATTATTAAAATTTCTTCTTACCTACCATCCTCCATTATTTACAAAAATGCCATCCTAGAGTATTTACAAAACTTCCATCCTAAAGTATTTACAAAACTGGCATCTCAAGGAATTTACATAAATGTCATCTAATGTGATCTTAATTAAGCATGATATTAATACCTTTAAACTTACTTTTTGTTTTATTTAAGTAAAATATAATTATGAATTAGCTTAATTTTTTGTTTTGTGTTGTAGGAACAAAGAAAGAAGAAAAGAGAAGAAAAAGATAAGAAATTCATGGAAAAATGCTACATTGCAGCAATTCCAGACCTTTCAGCATTGTTTTGAGCATATCTCCCTCTTATGAACTCCAATCAAAGTTATTCAAGTGATTCTGAAATGATAACACAATTATCTACAACTTTTATGTTGAACACTTGGTCAAATTCGGGAGATTTCATAGAGTTACAGAGCTCGTAAATCAGAATCACAGTGCAGCAGGATGAATTCTGACCTTTGGTCACTAATTTTGTCATATCTCCTTCAATTCAGATTTAATTAAGGCGATTATAGTGTCTATGGAAAGAAGAGACATAGAATTACAATTGTTATGTTGGGAACTTTTGCAAATTCTGGAATTTTCTGGGCGCCGTGGCGCTCATAATAGAGCACCATGGCGCCACTGCAGTTCAAGTCATTAAAATCACAATTTTTAGGGTTTTTTTTACTCCAATTAAAGCCCGATGGGCTGGGATTTGACCTAGATACAATCTTACTTCGATTAGGAGGAGTTAATCTAAAAAAGGGAGGAAAGCAAGTAGATAATTGATGCAATCCTTCATCCAAGTTCTTAATTACATTCTTCAATTCTTCTTTAAATTTTCTTATGGCCCTGTGTGGCTAGTTCTTTTTAGTTGGTTGAGGTAGATTGAAACCTCAAGGGATCTTCATGCATTGTGAGATGTAGACTTGATTTTATTATTTCAATTTGAATTGAGTATTGATTATTCATTTGATCTTCTTCTCAATGATTATTCATATGATTGCTAGGGAGGCCTACGAGTATATTGTATGTCTTAATCTACCACTGAATTATGTTTTGAACAAAGTCTTCAATTTTGTGATTCATGAGGCATATAGGTTTGAGGATTTTGTATTATAAATCATTGAACTTATGATGAGTAATTAACTAAATTAGATATAGCCGATGTGTTTATATTTGTTTAGCTCTGTCAGTTTCTCTAGTTCTTCATGCGGTTAATAAGTTATGCTTTACCGATGTGCTAAAGGATTGCTTGTTAATTAGGGTTTAATTGGTGCTATTGTCATTAATTTACTAAAATTAAGGAGGAACAGGGTTAGAAATCCAATGATAGATATTCAATTACAGATTGATTATGTTGTCAATGATCAATGCAATCCTTTGACGGTGGATATCAACTGAAACCAAAGTCTTTATCATTAATCAATCTCTCTTATTTACTTTCATTATTGTTTACTTGGTTTTATTTACAATCATCAATCTCCCCTTTCTCAATCACATAAGGTAATTCCAGTCTCTGTGGGATCGACCCTTACTCCCACTACTACAGGTTAGTTTTGAGATAAGGTATCAATTTGGGTGTACCTGCGACAGTACGCACCACCATCTTAAGGAATTTACATAAATGTCATCTCAAGGAATTTACAATAATGACATTTCAATGAAATTACATAAATTTCATTTTAAGCATCCTAAGATCTTGTTTGACTTGAGTAAAATTGTAAAATAATTTAATCCTCCCTTGAGATCCAAAATGCTTCCTCCTCTTTAAAGAAAAAATTGCAATTAGTAACATAAGGAAAAATCAGGGATGTTACACAAGTTGGCTGAGGCACATGGCTGTTACTGCAAGGGCTGTCTCCACTACTCAACGTTGATAGAGAAAAGGACATCGGCAAAAGGGCAAGCTGGAAAAAAAGTGCAAAAGGATGCCACCTCAACCCTAACATATAAATGGAAAGGAGACAACAGAAAAAGAGGACACATAGAAAATTTAGAGCAGCTACTACCTCCTCAAAATTTGATGCATGTTGTCACAAGTACACCCAAATTGATACCTTATCTCTCAACTAACTATAGTCATGGGAGTAAGGGTTAGTCCCATAAATACTAAAATTACCTTATGTGATTAAGAAAACAGGGCACTGATAATTGCAATTAGAGCAAAGTAAACAAGAATAAAAGTAATTAAGAGAAAGTTATTAATAATAAAGTTATTGGTCTCGGTTGATATCCACCATCAATAGAATGCATTGATCATTGACAACATAATCAATCTTAATTTGAATATCTATCATTGGGATTATAACCTTATTCCTCCTTATGTCTAGTAATTAAGGACAATCGCCTCAATTAAACCGTAATTAATAAGCAATCTTTTAGCACATCGATAAAGTATAACCTATTAATCACATGAAGAACTAGAGAAATTGATAGAGCTAAAAAAATATAGACACATCGGCTATATTTAATTTAGTTAATTATTCATAATAGGTTTAATGATTTATAATCCAAAATCCTTAAGCCTATTTGCATCATGAATCATAGTAATGAAAACTATGTTCAAAACATAATTCAGTAGTAGATTAAGACAGACAATATACTAGTAGGCCTCATAGCAATCATATGAATAATAATTGAGAAGAGAAGAGTAGATGAATATTCAATACCCAATTAAGATTACAACAACAACAAGAACAAACTAAGCCTTTTCCCACTAGGTGGGGTTGGCTACATAGATCGAACGACACCATAGTGGTCTATCATGGATGAGATCAATAGATAAGTTATTAACTATTAAATCATTTTTAATAGTTTCACTTATTGTTTTCTTTGGCCTCCCTCTACCTCTAATTATTGGATTATTCTCCATCCAATTTACTCTTCTCACTAGGGCTTCTGCAGGTCTTCTCCACACATGACAAAACCACCTTAAGCGAGATTCAACCATCTTCTCCACAATAGGTTCTATCCCAACCTTCTCTCTAATTCACTCATTTCAATCATATCTCTTCTGGTGTGTCCATACATCTAGCGCAACATTCTCATCTCCGCAATGTTGAGTTTATCTTCATGTTGTCTTTTAACCACCCAACATTCAATACCATACAATATAGCAGGTCTTATAGCTGTACGGTAGAATTTTTCTTTAACTTTGAGCAGCACTTTTTTATCACAACTGATGCTCGAAGCTTTCCTCCATTTCATCCATCCAGCTTGAATCCTATGGTTTACGTCCTTCTTTACTTTGCCGTCATTTTATAATAGACCCAAGATATTTATAACTTGTAACTTGTTTTAATATATAGTCTCCAAGTTTCACGTCTACATTTCTATTTGTTCGTCTCTTACTAAAAATACATTCCATATATTCTATTTTATTTCTACTTATCTGAAAACCATGTGTTTCTAAAACTTGTCTCCATGACTGTAACTTCATATTTATTTCCTCTTTCAATTCACCAACTAAGACTATATCATCTGCAAAAATCATGCATTGAGGCCCTAACTCTTGTATATGTTTAGTAACTGCATCCAAAATCAAATTAAAAGATACGGACTCAAAGAAGACCCTTGATGTAGTCCAATAGTTGTGGAAAAATCCTTTGTATCCCCATTTTGTGTTCTCACGTAAGTCGTTATCCTGTCGTACATGTCTTTGATTGCTCGAATATATGCAATTCGTACTCCTTTCTTTTCAAAAGCCTTCCATAGAATCTCTCTTAACACTCTGTCATATGCCTTTTCCAGATCAATAAAAGCCATATGCAAATCTTTCTGTCTGCTTTGATACCTTTCCATCAATCTCTGTAGTAAATAAATTACTTCCATAGTTGACCTAACTGGCATAAATCAAAATTGGTTCTCTGTAACTTGAGTCTCTTGTCTTAATCTTTGCTCAATGATCTTCTCCCATAACTTCATAGTGTGTGGCTCATGAGTTTAATCCCCCGATAGTTGGAACAATTCTGTATGTCTCCTTTATTTTTATATATAGGGATTAAAGTACTTCTCCTTCATTCATCCGGCATTTTCTTAAATTTCATTATCACATTAAACAACTTAGTGAGCCAACTTATATCCTTCCTTCCTAAACTTTTCCACACCTCAATAGGTATATTATCAGGTCCTACTGCTTTGCCATTATCCATTCTCTTCAAAGCCTTCTCTACTTCAAACTCTTGGATTCTACGATAAAAGGTATAATTACGGTCCTCTTCTGTAATATTAAGTCTGTCAGAGTTACAGGTCAACTCATGTCCTTCGTTAAAAAGTCCTTGAAAGTAACTCCTCCATCGTGCTTGGATATCATGCTCCCTCACCAAAACATTACCCTCTTCATCTTTAATACATTTCACTTAATCTAGGTCCCTTGTCTTTCTTTCCCTACCCTTCGCAAGTTTGTAAATTTTTCTTTCTTCCTTCTTAGTTCCTAAAGATTGATATAACCCCACAATAGCTCTAGTTCTTGCTTCACTCACAGCCTTCTTAGCATCTTTCTTAGCCGCTTTATATTTATCCCAATTTGCATTATCTTTACATAAGTGCCACTCCTTATAACACTCTCTTTTAATCTTAATCTTATCTTGCACCTTCGCATCCCACCACCAAGATTCTTTACCCTTAGGTCCAATGCCTCTTGATTCTCCAAGTATCTCTCTTGCTATATTCCTAATCCCTTTGGCCATCTCGTCCCACATATCATTAGCATTTCCTTGGACCTCCCAAAGCTTCTCTTCCTCCACTCTTCTTTGAAAGTTCTTTTGTTGTTCATTCTTCAAAGACCACCACCTAATTCTAGGAATTGTTTTCTTACTCTTTCTTGCTACTCTTCTCATAACTCGTACGTCCAAAACTAGAACTCTGTGTTGGGTAGCCAAGCTCTCACCGGGTATGACTTTACAATTTGTGCAGAACTTTCTATCTGATTTCCTTACTAAGAAAAAATCTATTTGAGAGCTTGCTCCTCCACTATTGTATGTGATAAGATGTTATATCCGCTTTCTAAAGCAAGTATTTGCTATGGTAAAATTATAGGCTAAAGAAAAATGCAAGATAGTTTTACTCTCTTCATTTGCATCTCCTAATCCAAAACCTCCATGTATACCCTCGTATCCTTTCAATTCTCTCCCTACATGACCATTCAAATCCCCTCCTAGGAAAATCTTTTCTCCCAGAGGTATTTCTTGAATCAAACCTTCTAGATCCTCCCAAAAAGTTCTCTTGTGATGCTCCTCTAATCCAACTTGGGGTGCATATACACTAAACACATTAAAAGTGTCCTGCTCAACTACAATCTTTAAAGCTATAATCCTATCTCCTAATCTTTTCACATCTACTACATTGTTTCTCCATTCTTTATTAACTATTATACCTACACCATTACTAGTTCTTGTCTTGCCTATGTACCAAAGCGTAAAACCTGAAGAATCTAATTCTTTTGCCTTTTCTCCTACCCACTTAGTTTCTTGTAGACACATGATATTGATCCTTCTCTTAATCATGGAATCAACTATTTCCATTGATTTTCCTAGGAGTGTGCCTACATTCCAAGTTCCAAAACGGATCCTACCCTCATGAACTAACTTCTTTGCCCACACCCGTTCATTAAAGTGTGGGAACCCTTGCTTATTTTTCACTGCATCCGGGCGCCGATGCAGCGGCCCTTGCTCTTTTGACACTACACTCGAGCTATACAGTGTGTTGCTTCTGGGAAACGACCTAGCTTTAAAATTATTGCTTCGTTTATCCATGTTCATGCGGTTACGACAAAGTTTTACGTTGGTTGTTGAACGTCTAACACAACCCTCTCTTTTATCCTGGCTTGGGACCGGTTATACGAATATAGGCATAGTTTCAATACCCAATTAAGATTAATCTAATAAAATAAAATTCAAATCTCACAATGCATGAAGATCCCTTGAGGTTTCAATCTTCCTCTACCAACTGAAATTAAATCAGTCGCATAGGGTCATAAAAAAATCTAGAAAAGAATTGAAGAAAATAATTAAGAGCTTGATTGATACCTTGATGCTTCCTTTTTCCACCTTTTTATAGATTGGATGCTCCTCATTGAAGTAAAACTATTTCTAGGTCAAAACATAGCCCATCGATCTTTAATTGGAGCTAAAATGACCTAAAAATTGTGATTTTAGCATTCTAGTCTGACGACAAATGCCACAGCATGCTACTCGAGTGCCATAATGTTATGGATTTACTCTGATGAGGTGCTTGAGCGAGTGTCGCAACGTTTCAAAAATCTGGCCACATGATGCTGCGGTGTTGGTTCCTCTTCTTTTCCTCTTTATTATTCCTAAAACATAAAACACAAAACTGAGTTAATTCCTATTTTTTTTCCTACTTAAATTAAATAAAACGTAACTTAAAATATGCTAAAGACATGCTTAATTTATAGCATGTCATATGCCTTTACCATAGGTTAGAAAAATGGCTTATAGTTTATACATTCTACAATGGATTAATATACAGCACCCATATGTCTATGGATGCTACAGCAGAAGGAGCCTTAATGTATGAAATAATTAATGAGGCCTATAAGCTAATTGAAGATATGGCTTAAAATCACTACTCCTAGTCTAGTGAGAGGCAGTCATATAGGAAACTAGCAGGTATGTATGAAGTTGATGGATTTAGTAATCTTACTTCAAAGGTTGATGCATTGTTTCAAAAGTTGGATAAATTGAGCATCAATGCTGTTAGTTCTTTTTCATCTTCTGCATGTAAGATTTGTGGGTGTGTTGGCCATGTAGCCAATTACTATTAGCTTAGAAACCCTGCAACTCAGGATTATGAATAGGTAAATTTTGTTAATAACAATCAGAGAAACAATCCCTACAATAATACTTATAATCCAAGTTTGAGGAATCACCCCAATCTATCTTACAACCATAATGTGAATCAGCCTCCTCAAAATAACTTCAGGAAACCTCCTGGATTTCAAAATCAGAGGCCATTCAATCCTCCTTCATAGCCAAAATTAAATTTGGAGGGTCTGATAGAGAATTTTATAATAACTCAAACTAAATAGAATTATGAGTTCAAAGCCCAACATCATTCAATGAATGAGCCTATAAAAACTTAGCCTCTGAGGTTGACTCGTTTGCTGTTCATAATAAAATGTTTGAAATTCAAATAGCACAGCAAGCCAACTCTTTAAATAAGAACTTTGGCAGACTATCTGGCCAAACTGAGAACCCTAGAGAGCATTGTAATGTTATAACCTTGAGAAGTGGTAAGCAGTTAGCTGAATCAAAAAGAAGTGGAGAGGTTGAGGGAGACGAACCTCAATCTAAATTTGAGAAGAGAAAAGAAAAGGAATCCAAAGGAGAGGTGTTGGTTGCAAAGTATATATACAATGTCAGAATGCAAGTGCACATGTCGTGACCAAGTAATATAATGATGAGTGAGTATCATCCCACAAGGAGTATACTAGAAACTACTATAGGACTCTTTGACTCGTGAAATGCTGTAGCAAAATTTTGTTGGTTCACACGGTTTAATGTTCAGGAGAAATTAAAATTTAACAAACTAGACAAGGATTAAATTGAGTTGAGAGACTTTGGGTTATGAAGAAAAAGATATTAGGTGAACTAGGGTTGCTTCAGGGTTTCCATGAACTTCTACACTCATTTTGCTCTAGCAATTGCTTTATTGCCCAGTCTACTCTTGAATGGAGTCTTTCTAGACTACCATTCCTTGCACTCTTGGGGTTTGGACATGCATCCCTGCATCAATCCCAACCCTAGAGTTGTACTTGAAGCCCCAACTCTTGGGTCAAATGGGACAACCATACATTCCTATATGAGTTATGCCTACACATCCAACTTTTTTCCAGCCTTCATCACCTTTTCAGGTTAATAATAGCCTCAGCCTTCCTCTATCTAATTTCAGTTAGTAGGGGAAGTTAAGATATACAAACACAGTTGAATGTCACAGCGTTGCTACAGCAAAATCAATCATAAATTAACATGTGCATGTGTTCATTGCAACCCATCTACAACCCTAGTTGGAAAATTAGCCCAGCCTCATATCCAAACTGACTACAAGCATTAGATTAACCAGTATGCAGTGAAGAGTAATACAACTATAGGAAAAGAAAAATGCAGTTTCTTGCTAACAATGTAAACACAAAGAAAGAAAATGAAAGGAATCCTCAGCAACCGTCCTCTTCCTTGCTCCTGTGCTTCACCAGGCAGGGTTGCCCCGTCCTAGGCTAGAGTGTAACCACGCAGCCCACTCCAGTCAGGGATTTCTGGGCTTCCTCTTCCTATTTTCTTCTGTCACCTCCTGTCCCCCTTTCTGTGCTTTCTGTTTTTCCCTTTTATAGGCAAGCCTTGTGGTCCCATTAAAGTGGCTTGGTCTGCTGAAATTCTCCTTGCTTTTTGGCCAGCACCTCTGTGAGTAGCGTTTTCTCCACTTCCAGTAGTAGAGGCAGCTCCTGTACCTCCAACAGTTTGCTGTGTCAGCTGGGCGCTTCTTTTCCCTTGCTGGGTGATGGCTGCTCTTGCTGCACAGCTCTGACTCCTTGCCACCTGCACCATATTACAAAAGGTAAGCTTCCCTTCTTATGCATCACATTAAAAAGGACCAAGATCACCCAACATCACTCGATTTGCTGCCTTAATTGCTGTGCATGTATACTAAATTTTCACAGAAAACAGAATGGATGATCTTGTGTCTGTGGGAGGCTAAACATTCTATTAAATCAAGGGGCGTGATAGCTAATAAGTCAAAATGCATATTAAATATCCTCAGAAAAACATAGAGAAACTCTAATGAATTAGAGTTATCAATTCCCCCCAAACTTAAATGGTTGCTTATCCTCAAGCAATTTACTCTATCCACTACACCTCTTCTTATTAAGCTCTAGCTCCTTTCCCCTGTATAGTTCCATGTGGTCCTGCTGCTAGCCCTCAACTCTCAGGGTTGTTTCCATGTAGGGAATATCACTTGCCTTTTGCCTTTTTCTTTAATCTTAACCAAAACCTTCATCGAAGTTGTGTGTGTGATATGGACAGTTTTCCAAGAGCCACTTAGGTTAAGATCAGGTCAAAGTCCTAAGATTCCCCTGCTAATATATCGAGTCTCCTTAATCAGGACAAGTTAGCATACTTCATAGGCACAGCCAGGGCAAAGAAGATGGGGTAGCTCACTGATTTTTTATTTTTTGATTCTTTTGTACATAAATATTTTTTTATTATTTCAACAAAGGTCATTAGTGCCTTTTGACGTGAATGCCAACATGTGAGAAGAAGGCACCCGGTTACTCAGCATTATCACCCTTAAGCAGAATCCTACTCATACCTCTATGTCCCTATTTTACACAAAAGTACACATGGGGCTCATGCATACCCCTGGTTACTAAGGAACAACAGAGGCATTGAAGTGGCAACATTTCTCTCTTTTTCTTCTCTTTCCTCCAAACTTAAACCTTTCTGACCATAGCCCATGCCTCTTTTTGTAATTCAGCAGGAGACTCTCAACATTAACTCTAAAAACTTAGGCCCAATTCCTGAAGAATCACCAAATTTCTCTTGCTAAAACTGACCATAGTCCCGTGTTAATTAGAGGAAGGTTCTGGTTATGTGGGGTTGACATGCAGAGTTCCTGTTTTAGCTATCAGTGAAGTTCCAAAACTTCCTCATGGAGTTTCCTAGAGCTAACAACAGGTCATGAAATACACACGACATACTCATCTCTCTTCTTCTTGTATTTTTCATTCTTTTTAAGTAAAACAAAAAGTAATTGTAAGAACCCCCTAATTGCTAAAGTTAACTACACATCAGACGTAAACTCACATTCAAACACAATCAAATAGAAATTCATACCAAAACTAGCACAAATTGAAACACACTCATTCAGTCAAGCACAGTAAATGCCACGACAAACACTAAAGCAATTACTAAAGCAACACTAATTCCACCCACCAGCATAGCAAATTCCACAGCAAACACTAAAGCAACACTAATTTCACCTCCCCCCCAAACTTAAAGATGAGCAATGTCCCCACTGCTGATTATATTGTAAAAGCTAAAGAAGAGACAAAATACTAAAACAAGAACAACAACATGCAAAGTAGAGTGAAAATACTAAAACAGCAAAAGGAAAATAAAAGGTAAGGGGACTCCCTTAGGGTGCTAGCAAGGATGCTGCAGCACCTTAGTCGCATTAACCCCTTTAAGACTTTGAGGCGCTACGGAGCCCACTCCTTCATTAAGTTGATCTTTGTGGGCTCTGGAGTTTGGCCTTCTCTTTCTGCATTATTGCTGCACTCTTTGCAAGTGTCTCGTCATCCTCTGAGGACTCATTTTCCTCATGAGTCCTTGGTGGGGATGGCTACTGTTCGTGGCTATGGGAAGATTCTTAGGACTCTTGGCCCTCTTTAGACTGAGGCTTTGGGGCCTTCTATTCTCCTACAGTTATGTAGTGTAGTAGGTTCGAGGGAAAGTCTGGAAAGGGGAAGAACTGCCTGAAATTTTGCTCGAGTGTTTTCTGGAGGGAAATATCCCTCTGTTGTTGGTACTGCCAGAAGGTGTGCTGGTGTTTGGGGAGTAGAGATTGCTGCTACAAGATGGTGGTTTACTGTTAAAGCAGTAGGTGTAGGGTTTTATCAGCCGGATGAGGAGCAGAGGTGGAGGCAGCTTGGCCTTTAGAGTCTGGTAAGGCTTGTGTGGCAACTGGTGGATCTGATGCACCTTTTTCTTGGACAATTTGAGCTATGGTTATGATGCTAATAGTGTTGCCTCCCTTGAGTGTCTCCTCATCGATTGAGATGGGCACTTTGCTGTCTTAGCACAACAGGGTGATGAGGGAAGGGAAGAGTAGACTTCACTTTTTGCGGCTTGCGCACACTCTAATTTGTTCGTTAATGACCCTGCCTATGTTAATAGGCCTGCCTGAAATAATGGCATCGACCATTGCCACCCTATCTTTGATCACTATTTTCTCATGAGTGGAGGGCAAAAGGCGAGTCTTTAGAAAATGATACCAAACCTTTGCCACAGGCACCAAGGAAGCTTGATTGATGGTAGCAGTACCGTGGGAAGATCTATCACAGGTGATGCCTGGGATACATACCCGAGTCAGCATTGCTTGCCAGTCGTGGTGTTGTAGAGCCTCTAACTATGCTTCATAATCATCGTCCTCATCAGGCAATTTATAGGCTTTGTTGATCGTGGCTTGGTCGAATAATACCCGGGTCTCCCTGACTCTGACCCATTCCTTGGCTTTTTGCTGAAAGTTGGCGTAGAACTCCCTTATCGGAGGGATAAGGGCAGGCTTGGGGTGAGGGGTGAAGGTCTCCCATCCTCGTTGCTTCCCCAGTTGATAAAGTGGTATTTTGAGTACTTAAAGGCTATATTTTATCCCCTAATTCATAGTAAACTTATGGTTATTTCTCTGCTTTTGGTTATGCTTTGCTTTGGATACTGCTTTGGTTGTTTTTATGCTTGTAGGTGAGCAAAAGAGACCAAGAAGCAGGGCAAACACTCATGATAAGTGACATATGGATATGGAACCATGTTGAGGAGGAAGCAAGGAGCAAGCCCACCAAAAATCAGCAAATTCTGAGCATGGCAGCATGAAGCACGGCCAGGCCGTGCTTGGTGGCATGCACCACGGCCAGGCCGTGCTCTGTGCAAGAAGCTGCAGATTCTCCCAGAAACCCGCCCGAAGCACGACCAGGCCGTGTCCTGGACCACGGCCATGCTGCAGGTCTGTGAGCTCCGTGTTTTTTAGGGTTTTGGCCGCCCAAAGTGTTATATATTGAGGGGAAATCGCAGCCAAAGAGGAGAGGACCGAAAATATACTTGGGGAATGAGTTCTTAGGCTTAGGAAACACCTTAGGGTTAGGTTTAGAGTAGGATTAATGGTTCAATTCATGTTCTAAGTTAGATTTTACATTGATTCAGCATTGTATTTCATCTCTACATTCAGCAATCCAGGTTTTATCTTTCCATCTTTACTTCTACTTCTACTTCTGCTGCTTTCTCTTGGTTTGTATTGAATACTTATGATTTGCTTAATGAATTTGGTTTTAGTTTCTGTTTCTATCATGCTTGAGTAGATTTTGATCTAGGGTTTTGGTAAACCCACTTATGGTGTGATGATACTATGTTGAATTGAACTTCTGGAACCCTAATTGTTGTTATCTATGGTTAATTAGGATTAGCTATTATGCAATGGTTATAGGAGTTGATGAATGTTTGGCCAATATTTGTCACGTCTTAGGATATTAATTGATGGACTGAAAGGTGAAGGTTGATACCAGAACCTAATGGTTAATTAGGGATATCTTAATCACGAAAGTAGTTTAAGGTTCTCTAGGAATGAATCAATTAGTGGGCACGAGAAAACTGATTAATTGTATTCCATGGTTGGCATAGAAATCAATTGACCTAGGTTGAATTAAGAACCACGAAAGTAGACAATTGGATTAACCTAGGTAAGATTGGTAATGCTCAAAAGAGGTTGCTAGTTAATTAAGGCTAAACCATCCCCCAATAACCTAGAAAATTGCAATTAGAGGTATAAATTGAGTGTTGAATATCTTAAGTGTGGTGAACTGTAACCCTAGGCTTTATTTTATTGGTTATTTACATCTATTTAACTGTGACAAACTCTCTATCACTTTACATCGATCTAGATAGCTCGTTTTACATAATTCTAGTAATTGACATTGTTCTCTGTGGGATACGACCCGTACTCGCTGGACTAGCTACAGCTATGCCGTGCGCTTGCAGTTATTTGGTAAAACTTACACACAACACCACTGCTGCCACATACATTGGCAGACCCATATCTTCAAGCGTGGTAAAGGCGAAGCCTTTCTCTGCGCAGAAATTTTGTTGAATGGTTTCTTCATTGTGTCACCTCTTGTTCTCTTCGGAGGCAAACTTCTGCATCTTGCTTGCCTTTCATGCTACGATCTTGACCCTCAGCATTGTTGGCTAGTGGAGATTCTGAGAGATGTAGGTTTACTTTCGTGCAAACGAGGTTCCAGGATGTGAAGGGATGAGAGTACAATAGAGTACTTGGAATGTGAAGGGGTTGAGAGAGTCTTGCAGAGGCTTTCGAGTACACCAGACTGGGTTGGGTGAAATGAGCGGGTGTACGTGACTTATGGGATTCTCAAGGTTTTCTCTCCCTTTTTTTTCAAGACTGAGCGCTTTTGCTGTAGCAATTCCTGTGGCAAAAACTGGCTTCCCTATGATTTTGCTACAGCAAATCTTGTGACAAAAGCTGACTTTCACACGCTTTTGCCACATCAAAGCAAAGACTAGTTTTCACATGCTTTTGCTACAGCAAGGTAAAAACTAACCTTCAGCTTGATGTTCTCCCCATCTTACGAAACGAACACAAATGATATTAGAGTCATAATTTAAGCTACCTAACAATTGTAAAATTAAAAAAATGAATTAAACTTAGGTTGCCTCCCATGAGCGCTTGTTTTAGAATTAACAGCCTGACTTCTCCCCTGTTCATCCCTCTTGCAATTAGAGTGAGGTGTGCTGGCAATCCATATCACCTACCAAGTAGTGCTTGATCCATTATCTGTTATCCCTGAATGTCCTCCCTTCCTTTTCTTCTTCCAGTTTAACAGTTCCAAAAGGGAAGACTTTGCTGATGCGGAAGGGGCCAGACCAATGAGATTTTAATTTCACAGGGAACAAGGTTACCCTGGAATTGTATAGCAGCACTCTTTGTCCTACTTTGAAGTCCTTCGGCTATATCTTCTTGTCGTGCCATTGCTTTTCCTTCTCCTTGTATATCTTGGCATTCTCATAAGTTTGACCACGGAATTCATCCAGCTCATTTAGCTGCAGTATTCTTTTCTCACTCGTAGCTCCCAAATTCAGATTTAACTCCTTCACTGCCCAATATGCCTGATGCTCTAGCTTTACTGGTAGATGACAAGCCTTACCAAACACCAACTTGTATGGTGACATCCCTAGTGGTGTTTTATAGGTTGTTCTATTGGCCCACAATGCATCATCTAACCTTAAGGACCAATCCTTCCTAGTTGGGCCAACCGTTTGTTCCAGTATCCTCTTGATTTGTCTATTAGAGACTTCAACCTGCCCACTGGTTTGTGGAAGATATAGTGTTGCCACCTTGTGCCTTACACCATATTTGGCCAGCAGTGCTCTGAATTTCCTGTTACAGAAGTGGGATCCTCCAAAGCTGATGATGGCTCTAGGGGTTCCAAACCTTGTAAAAATGTTCTTCTTTAGAAATTTGGTTACCACCTTTGCCTCGTTAGTGGGAGACGCACTTGCTTCTACCCATTTTGAGATGAAGTCAATAGATACTAGGATGTATTGGTTCCCAAAACATGAAGGGAATGGACCCATGAAATCTATTCCCCATACATCGAACAATTCCACTTATAGAATGTTGTCTAGCGACATTTCATGTCTTCTGGATATGTTTCCCATTCTCTGGCACCTATCGCATTGCAACTCAAAGGAGTGGGAGTCCTTAAATAGAGAAGGCCAGTAGAACCATGCTTGCAGTACCTTGTTTATAGTCCTCATGATGTGTGTATGATTTACTAATTACCGGAAGCGCACGGCGTAGCTATAGCTAGTTCAGCGAGTACGGGTCGTATCCCACAGAGAACAATATCAATTACTAGAATTATACAAAACGAGCTATCTAAATCTATGTAATCCAATGAAAGTTTGTCACAATTAAATAAGTAAAGACAATCAATTAAACAAAAGCCTAGGGTTACGGTTCACCACACTTATGATATTCAACATCCATCTTGTACCTCTAATTGTAATTATCTAGGTTATTGGGGATGGTTTAGCCTTAATTAACTAGCAACCTCTTTCAAGCGTTACTAATCATACCTAGGTTAATCCAATTGCCTACTTTCGTGGTTCTTAGTTCAACCTAAGTCCATTAAGTTCTATGCCAACCATGGAATACAATTAATCGATTTTCTCGTGCCCAGTAATTCATTCATTCCTAGAGAACCTTAAACTACTTTTGTGATTAAGATATCCCTAATTAACTATTAGGTTCCGGTATTAATCTTCACCTTTCAGTCCATCAACTAATATCCTAAGACGTGATAAAACGTTGGCCAGACATTCATCAACTCCTATAACCAATGATTAATAGCTAATCCTAATTAACCATAGATAATAGAATTAGGGTTCCATTAACTCAATCAGCACAATGTATAATCACACCATAAGTGGGTTTACCAAAACCCTAGATCAAATCTACTCAAGCATAATAGAAAGATAAATCAAAGCCATAATCATTAAGTAAATCATCAATGGTTCAATACAGTTCAAGAGAAAGAGTAGAAGTAGAAGTAGAATTAAATATGGAAAGACAAAACCTAGATTGCTGAATGTAGAGATGAAATACAATGCTGAATAAATGTGACATCTGAGCTAAGAACATGAAATTAAACTCTAATTCTACTCTAAACCTAATCTAATGTTGTTTCCTTAGCCTAAAACTGAGTAAAAGAGGGTCCTAATGCGTCTCCCCCCTTTTGGCTGCGTATCTCCTTCCATATATATCAATTTTGGCGGCCAAAACCCTAAAAAAGACTATGTGTATGGACCCAAAGCACGGTCGTGTTCCAAGACACGGCCTGGCCGTGCTTCGAGCTGGATTTTGGGGAGTTCTTGCACTTCTTGCATAGAGCACGGCCTGGCCGTGTTAGGGGCTGCCATGCTCAGAATTTGTTGATTTCTTCTGGGTTTACTCCTTGCTTCCTCCTCATCTTGTTCCAAGTCCATATGCCACTTTTCATGAGTGTTTTCCCTTGCTTCTTGGCCCCTTTTGCTCACCTACAAGCATAAAAACAACCAAAGCAGTATCCAAAGCAAAGCATAACGTAAAGCAGGGAAATAACCACAAGTTTACTATAAATTAGAGGATAAAAAATAGCCATTAAGTACTCAAAATTCCCCTTTATCAACTCCCCTATGCTTAAACCTTTGCTTGTCCTCAAGCAAATAACATATCATATCAGGAAGGGGGAAAGATGAAATCAGATTCTAGAAGATAGAAAAGTGCAATACAGGTAATTTGTCACTCAATCAATATGAACACAATAGATATTTGAATAGAAATTTACTAGATAGTCTCTGTTCTTCTAAAACTAAACCAAAATTCTCCTATTATATATCTGCTTCTATTGGTACCATTGAATGTATGCATCTAATTGATTTTTCGACACTCAAGTAGGCCACCTCATCCTTTAGATCTCCCTATGTTACCTTACCCTTATTTTTATTTTATCACTCTTTTTCTCACTTAAACTCTTTTACTTTCCATCATCAAAATTTTTTTTCATTTATTTTATTTTATTTTATTTTATTAGAAATATGCAGTGAGTGCATTTTATGCTCCATCTCACAAGGGTAAAGGCATCTAGGTACTCATACTAAGGCCTTTTTGGTGCCTTAAAGGGGTACTCAGAGTGAAAACTTTTTGGGGTGCACATTCCCTCATTTTTCACCTCTCCCTACTTCCACACTCTCATAGTGTTAAAAATCAAAAATAGCATACAATTAACAGCACAACAGAGAGATATTTTTCAAAAAATTAGAGGTTTAATCCTAGAAGAGAGAGACTAAAATAATAACTACCTATTTCATATCCTATTGTGCATCACATGTTCATGAGTTAAAAATCAACCTATATTATGCCAATCTATCTCTAAAATAGCAAACTTTATGATTATACAATGAAACAGAAGATAAAATATTCAATCAATGAAAACCACAAGCCTAAAGTCTACTCCCCTATGCTTAAACTTGAAATTGTCCTCAATGTCAGTATAAATTAAAGTGCAGGCAAAAGGGAGAAGGAACTTATGTGCTCATTGGTCTTTCTGAAAGAGGTGGTGGAGGGTTCTAACTCTAGTGCTAAATGTATTTGGTTCGCATTAGCAACATATAAAGCCAATGTCAAATTCTAACTTCAAATCAATGGCGAAATCAGCAAATTAGCAAGTAACAGTTATCAAAAAATCCATATTCAGATAAAACCATTCAGATAACAACTAGAGAATTCAGTATAGATTCAGTCCCAATTCTGTAGAAATTCACAAAACCATGCTAATAAATCCACAGTTGCAGAGTAAAATATATAATTAGATATATAATCCTATCTAGTTCAATCCTGAGGAATAATCCAATCCAACCATCAAGGAAGTCCAATCCAGATACAAGAAATTAGCCAAAAAGCAAAGGTTAAAATTATACCTAGATGGAAGCTATAATGGTGATGCCAATAGCAGATGGCTCTTTTTCTCTTTGCCCTTTTTTTTTACCTAGAGCATGGCTGTGCTTCATAGCACGGTCTACCCGTGCTTGGCGCTGGAAATCCAAAAACTCTGGATTTGACCTGTGTTAGCCAACACAGGCAAGGGGTGCTTGGGCTGGGCTTGGGGTACGGCCGTGCCCTGTGACACAGCCTGCCCGTGTTGGCGGCTGGATCCTCTAATTATTCAAAAATTAGATGCATTTTTCAACCCTACTCAATTTCCCTTAATTTTCATTCTTTATTTCAACTTTGGGCATATGGGAATGGACCTATAAATCATATAGAAACACTCATTAAACTGTAACCTAAGAAATCAACTAAAATTAAAGATAAAAACTAAAAAAAAAGGCAAGAAAACAAAACAAAAAAGAAACTTAAAAATTAAAAGATGGGTTGCCTCCCACAAAGTGCTTGTTTTAAGTCATTAGCTCGACTTCCTTTCTATGCTTTCCACTCAAGGAGGCTTGAAGAGAGTTTAGATGACTCTCTTTTTCAGCTCAAAGTTGTTGGCCTCAAGAACTGGTCTTACGATACTGATATTCAGGCTATGAGTATCTGATGCGGTAAAATCCTTGAGAGATCGGTTATCTCTCTCCACCATGGTAGGTGCAGAATTCTCTTGTTGCTATATTCTTCTTCTTCTCCATAGGGTGCACTCAATCTCCGGGTCAAATTCAGCAAAGAGATCATGGCCTTTTCACATAAAATAGCTACACACCTATGAAGGAAGTGAAAGGAACAAAAATCAGCAAAATAAAATTAAGCAGAAAAATAAAAAGAAAGTGATCTAGTCTAGCTATTTCGCAAAATATCTAATATTAACAATTGTTCCCCGGTAACGGCGCCAAAAACTTGTTGTGTATATGTTTTACTAATTACCGTAAGCGCATGGCGTAGCTGTAGCTAGTTCGGCGACTACGGGTCGTATCCCACAGAGAACAATGTCAATTACTAGGATTATACGAACGAGCTATCTAAATCTATGTAATCCGATGGAAGTTTGTCACAATTAAATAAGTAAAGACAATCAATTAAACAAAAGTCTAGGGTTACGGTTCGCCACACTTATGATATTCAACATCCATCTTGTACCTCTAATTGCAATTATCTAGGTTATTGGGGATGGTTTAGCCTTAATTAACTAGCAACCTCTTTCAAGCGTTACTAATCGTACCTAGGTTAATCCAATTGCCTACTTTCGTGGTTCTTAGTTCAATCTAAGTCCATTAAGTTCTATGCCAGCCATGGAATACAATTAATCGATTTTCTCGTGCCCAGTAATTCATTCATTCCTAGAGAACCTTAAACTACTTTCGTGATTAAGATATCCCTAATTAACTATTAGGTTCTGGTATTAATCTTCAACTTTCAGTCCATCAACTAATATCCTGAGATGTGATAAAACGTTGGCCAAATATTCATCAACTCCTATAACCAATGCTTAATAGCTAATCCTAATTTACCATAGATAACATAATTAGGGTTCCATTAACTCAATCAGCACAATGTATCATCACACCATAAGTGGGTTTACCGAAACCCTATATCAAATCTACTAAAGCATAACAGAAAGATAAATCAAAGCCATAATCATTAAGTAAATCATCAATGGTTCAATACAGTTCAAGAGAAAGAGTAGAAGTAGAAGTAGAATTAAATATGGAAAGACAAAACCTGGATTGCTGAATGTAGAGATGAAAAACAATGCTGAATCAATATGAAATCTGAGCTAAGAACATGAAAGTAAACTCTAATTCTACTCTAAACCTAATCTAATGGTGTTTCCTCAGCCTAAAACTGAGTAAAAGAGGGTCCTAATGTGTCTCCCCCCTTTTGGATGCGTATCTCCTTCCATATATATCAATTTTGGCAGCCAAAACCCTAAAAAAGACGATGTGTACGGACCCGAAGCACGGTCGTGTTCCAAGACACGGCCTGGCTGTGCTTCGGGCTAGATTCTAGGGAGTTCCTGCACTTCTTGTACAGAGCACGGCCTGGCTGTGTTGCATGCCACCAAGCACGGCCTAGCCGTGTTGGAGGCTGCTATGCTCAGAATTTACTGATTTCTTCTGGTTTTGCTCCTTGCTTCTTCCTCATCTTGTTCCAAGTCCATATGCCACTTTTCATGAGTGTTTTTCCTTACTTCTTGGCCCTTTTTGCTCACCTACAAGCATAAAAACAACCAAAGCAAAGCATAACCAAAAGTTGGGAAATAACCACAAGTTTACTATGAATTAGAGGATAAAATATAGCCATTAAGTACTCAAAATTCCCCTTTATCACCTCACTCCTCCAAAGTGGCCTTCATAGGGTGAAGCATGGCATTGCTACAGGATTTGCTCCATCTATTCGCTGGGAATGCATCTTCTTATCATCTGATCAGCACACTGCTTGAAGAGGTATGGTTCATCACAGTAGTATGAATTCACATCATGCAGAAATTTCTTCTTCTATTGTGACGTCAACTCCGGTGGGAGCAGGCCATTCACCAGGTAGTTTACATAGTCAGCATACCATGGCAAACCGGCTTGGGACATGAGGAAGAGTTGTTCATCTCATAATTTTTCATTAATTTCTTCTGCTTCTGCGCTGTCCTTTTCCAGCCTCGAGAAATGGTCTGCCACCTAATTCTCTGTTCCCCTTCTATCCCTAATCTCCAAATCGAATTCCTGGAGCAAGAGCACCCATCGAATGAGTCTAGGCTTTGAATCCTTCTTCTTAACCAGGTGCTTGATGTCAGAATGGTTTATGTGCACAATTACTTTTGTTCCTACCAAATATGATCTAAACTTCTCAAAAGCAAATACTGCTGCAAGCATCTCCTTCTCTGTTACTGTGTAGTTGAGCTGGGCCCCTTGCAGCGTTTTGCTTGCATAATATATAAAATGAAAAACTTTATTCCTGGGCTACCCAAGGATGGCTCCCAATGCTGCTTCACTTGCGTCACACATTAGTTCAAATGGAGAAGTGTAGTCTGGTGCCACAATCACTGGTGCTGAACTCAATTTCTTTTTTAGGTCACAGAATGCTATCATGCAGTTTTCATCAAAGCAGAAATTTTTGTCCTTCTCTAGCAAACTGCATAGAGGTTTCGCAACCTTGGAAATGTCCCTGATGAACCTCTTGTAGAATCCTGCATGGCCAAGAAAGCTTTTGATGCCCTTGACTGAGGTGGGAGGAGGCAACTTCTCTATGATCTCTACTTTGGCTTTGTCAACCTCTAGTCCATTTTGAGAGACTTGATATCCCAGCACAATGCCCTCCTTCACCATAAATTGACACTTTTCCCAGTTCAGCACCAAGTTTGTTTCCTCACATCTTTGTAGGACCTTAGCAAGGTTTCCTAAACATAAATCGAAGGAGTCCCCGAAAATTGAGAAGTCATCCATGAAAAATTCCACAATTTGCTCAGCCATTTTTTTGAAAATTGCCATCATGCGTAGCTAAAAAGTTGATGGAGCATTGCATAAGCCAAACAGCATCCTTCGAAATGCAAAGGTGCCATAAGGACATGTGAATGTAGTCTTATGTTGGTCTTCGGGTGCTATAGCAATCTGATTGTAGCCTGAATACCCGTCTAGGAAACAATAGTATTCCCTTCCCGCAAGTCTATCTAGCATCTGGTCTATGAATGACAGGGGGAAGTGGTCTTTCCTGGTGCTTTTGTTCAGTCTTTGCTAGTCCATGCAAATCCTCCAGCCAGTCACAACCTTGATGGGATGAGCTCATTGTTTTCATTTTCCACCATAGTCATGCCCCCTTTCTTAGGAACACATTGGACTGGACTAACCCAGGAACTGTCTGATATGGGGTAAATAATCCTAGCATCTAACCACTTTATGATTTCCATTTGTACCACCTCCTTCATTACTGGATTGAACCTCCGTTAGGGTTCAATAGACCCTTTTTCGTTTCTCTCCAAAAGGATCTTATGAATACAAAATGAGGGGCTGATACCCTTAATATCAGCAAGGGTCCAACCAATAGCTCTTCTGAATCTTTTCAATGTCAGGACTAGTTTCTCCTCTTACTCTTCTATTAAGAGTGCTGAAATGATCACAGGAAGGGTGGTTGTTTCGCCTAGATACGCTTACTTGAGATGTACTGGCAAGGGCTTCAACTCCAAGATTGGTAATTCCTCTACTGATGCTTTAGGCAACTTTGCTTCTAGTGAGGACAAGTCTAAGGGCTCATTCATCGGCCCCTGCTTCCTAGTGCCATGTCTAGCTTCAATCCAAGCCTATTCTTTCTCACTTTCCCCCTCTGAATCTGAGTTATCTACCCATACAATTGGTGATGGGCCGTTGCAGCATTTTTAAAATTGCTCTGATGCTAATGTGTCTATCACGTAAACAACTGAACATTCCTCTACTTCACTGCGAAATTTCATGGACTGGAATACATTGAATGTAACCTGCTCATCCTGTACTCTCATGGTTAGTTCCCAATTTTGGACATCAATTAAGGTTCGGCCAGTTGCTAGGAATGGCCTGCCCAAAATAATTGTCACCTCTGCATCAGCTTCATAGTCCAGTATTATAAAATCTATTGGGAAAATGAATTTGTCCACCTTAAATAGGACATCCTCGATTTTCTCTTCTGGATGTGCAATGGATTTGTCAGCCAATTGTAGTGAGACCATCGTAGGCCTTGCTTCTCCAATCCCTACCTTCTTGAATATGGCCATTGGCATGAGGTTGATGCTTGCTCCCAAGTCACAGAGGGCTTTGCCAAAATACTGGTTCCCAATGGAACAAGGTATGGTGAAGCTACCTGGATCCTTGAGTTTGGGAGGTAGCTTATTATGCAGCATAACACTACATTCTCGTGTGAGGGCAACAATCTCAAATTCCCCAAATCTTCTCTTTTTGGTCAAGATGTCCTTTGTTGTTGTTTTAGTTAAAACTCACAAGTGCACGAATCTTTTGAAGTATAGATTTAGTGGTATGCAAGGTCGATCCCACAAGGATTGCCAATTGAGAGAAAATTCGAATTTAGATCCGAAATAAATACTTCTAACCTAGTTGCTAATGTCTTGTTTTGTGAAAGGAATATTGAACAAAGTATGCAAAGAACTAATATACTAAAATTAAATGAAGATGTATTCAAAGTAAAGAAGCATGCTAAGGTTAGGAGATCCACTCTTGGTATTTCAAATAAAGATAAATTTAACTCTTTTATTACTCAATTAGAATCCTTACATGAATAAGTTTCCAATCGGAAGATATGTTAATTTAAACTCATCTTTGTTTATACATGAATTATATTTACCTCCTTTTTTTTGTATTACTAATATATAAAACACTCTTGTAACATGGATTCAAGCGTACATTGTGCCAATCATAATATTGTCTACAATAAACCAAGACTGATTCAAGTATTTATTGTGCCAAAAATTGTCTACAATGTATCAAGGTTCACACTTTACAAGATTAAAAATACAAAGATGCAAAAGATAACTTGTAAATGGATTCAAGCATAAATTGTGCCAATCATTATATTGTCTACAATAAATCAAGATTGATTCTAGCATTTATTATGCCAAAGATTGTCTACAATATATCAAAATTCACATTTTACAATATTAATTTATGCAGAAGATGAAAGAGGTAATAAAATAATTAACATAACAAAATAAAATGAAATAGAATAGGTGGCAAAGCCAACCATGAACAATAAAAATAAGAAGTAGACGGCAACGCTATCCATTAAACAAGAAGAAGAAATATGTGGCTCAGCTAGCCAGTAAAACATAATATAAGAAAATGAGGAGGTAAATACAACATCAAATATAAACATTAAAATTAAGAGTTAAATGAATTATTATTTTCATACCAAGAGTTTCACCCTTTGACCTTAGCATTAGGAGATTAGTTCTCCATAATTAAAGCAAGAAAGTAAAATGAAAGATGAAGAAACATGATAATATTACAAAATAAAATGAAAAATACAAAATGTCTAAAGAGAGAATAACATTACAAGTACATAGAATTCCAACAAAGCTTTCGTAAGCTCTCTCCAAAAGCTCCCTAACTGACCCCTCAAGCCCTCTGTTTATAGAAACAATTAGGTGTGGTAGGTGTTGTAATTGTCAAAATTGTTAGGCAGGAAGTTGTACAAAGTTGACAATTTGGATTGCATCATGTGAATTGAAATTGATCCTTGAATATCTTCTTGAAATCCACCGAATTTGCTGACTCCATCAACATGAAAGTTGTAGAAAATATCATTAGCTTTCCGTCAAGACAAATCGTGGACAAATTGGATACGTGATTTATGACTTATGGCAAAGTTGGGCTGGACTGCAGTAGTAGTAAGATTCTTTTCTAGCCCACTTTTGGCCCTTTTAATGTCTGAATGTTTTGACCATTTGAACATGAAAGTTGTACCCAATTGTGTCAGCTACACACCTACCAAATTGCATACATATTGGATATGTATTTTCTAAGATATGGCCCAAGTACTACAACAAGGTTGGGCTAGACTGCAAACAGCAAACATATTCTCCACATTGGGTGCTTTGCCTTCAATCTTTATGTTTTAGTTCTTTTGGAAATATGATCATAAATTAAGAATAAATTTGTGCATATATCCATTAGGATGTGTCTTAAGAGTCAATATGATAATGCTCCTTACTCAGCCATACTTAATGAATTTTTTTTATCTACTTGATTTATAGACATTATTCCCAAAGAACCAAAATTTAGCTCTGATTCTTCCAATTAAGTCCATTTTCTACTCTTCTCTCCATCTATAGAAAATACACAAAACTAAAGACAAGTAAGGGAGATTTATGCTTAATTATGGCAAAAAGATAAGATGAAAATATTTAATTTATGAGTATAAAACTCACTCATCATCCTTCATGAACTTTACATAGTTTAGCATTTGCTCTAATGCTTCCACCATGGGGATGTTAATATACAGCTGCTTGAGGACATCCAGGAATCTTCTGAATTGATGGTCATTATGCTGTTTTTGGAATCTTTGAGGAAATGGTGGAGGTAACTTGGTCCGCTGCACGTTTTGCTGTGGCAAAGCTGCAGTATTTTACTATGGCAAAGTTGCATACTTTTCTCCAAAGATTCCTGCTTCATCACTTGCTTCTTCCACTGACCTCTGCTTTTCTTTCTTCTTTTCCAGGGGTACAGTAGGGTCTTTTTGGTCCTACCTCTTTGCTTGGGGTGCTTCCACTACTTTTCTACTCCTAAGAGTTATAGCCTTGCAGTGCTCTTTCCCTTCTCTCCGTGGGACTTCAGTATTGCTTGGAAGCGTCCCTGGAGGTCTTCTTTTTAATTCATTGGCAAGCTGCCCAACTTGGGTCTCTAGATTCCTTAATATTGCAGGTTGACTCTGAATCACAGCATCATTTCTTGCCATATACTCCTTCAGCAGGGACTCCAATAAAGTGGGAGTTTCATTAGGCTAATGCCTTTGCTGCTGAAATCTTGGGGGGGGGTTGTGGTCTTTGTGGGGTAGAGTTGCTTCCCTGTCTAGTACTATAGTTAGTCCAAGAAAAATTGGGATGCTACCTCCAACCAGGGTTATACGTGTTTGAATAGGGATTGTTGTTGCGATTCATGTTTCCCACATAGCATACCGACTCCAGATTCGAGGGACAGCTTTTGAATAAATGAGGCCCGTTGCACAGAACACAAGATACTCCATTCTCCTGGATTGCATTAGCTGCTTGAGGGCGAATCAACTGCTGGTTTTTAAGGACATTCACTAATAAAGCGAGCTGGGCTTTGAGAGAAGTGACTTCACTCATTTCATGCATACCTGTTGTCTTCATTCCAGTTGAGACTCTATCCATAGGCCATTGATAGTTATTGCTAGCCATTCTTTTGAGCAGCTTATGTGCCTCATTGTATGTTTTGGATAGAAGTGCCCTATTAGCGGCTGTATCCATTATGGTTCGTGTTTGAGCATTAAGGCCATTATAAAATATCTCCATCTGAATACAGTATGGGATTCCGTGATGGGGACATCTCCGTAGCAGCTTTTTGTACCTTTCCCAAGTGTCATATAGCGATTCCTTGTCTAGTTGCTGGAAGGACGTGATATCATTCCTTAATCTTGCATTCTTGGTAGGTGGAAAGTATTTTAGTAGAAAATTCTCTGCCAAATCACTCCAGTTTGCAATAGAATCGGGTGGCAGAGAGTTTAACCATGCCCTAGCTCGATCTCTTAATGAGTAGGGGAATAGTTTAAGCCTAAGACCTTCATCTGTCAGCCCATTCATTTTGAAAGCATCAGTGACTTCGATGAATACTCTCATGTGAAGGTGTGGGTCCTCTATAAGCATTCCACTGAATTGCCCTACGGTCTGTAGCATATGAAATGTAACATCTCGTAAGAAAATAAAATTTATTAGCCAATTTTTAGATATCTAAGGAAATATAATCCTTATAAATTATTTACCTTACGTATATGCATAGAAATATTCTAACATTAATGGAATAGGTAAAGAAAGAAAACTTAAGAGGAAATATTAAAAATAAATATACTAAAGAAAGTTGAAATTCTTGGGTAAGGAAGATAAATTTTTGTGAAGTCAGTAAAGGTATTAAAATTTCAAGAAGATTGGATTAGGGTGATTTTTCCTAATTTCAGAGTTAAAGTTACTAAGTTTAGTATCTCCACCCATAAATTGGGCTTTTACCTATGGACACTTCATATAGAGTTTTTCTACTTCACATGAATTTTTAGCAAGCCAATAGGATAGCCCAAGGAAGAAATAAAACATAGACTTGGACTAGGATATAGAAATTGAACTGGTAGCCTAAAAATAACGAAAATGTGACAAGCCCATTATGAAAGGTAGAATTTTAACCAAAGTAAAGAAAATGGGCAAGAATGAACCCAAACCCAAGCGGAAAAATAAAAATAAAAATAACGTTATGGAATAATGGTGTAATCAAGATTAGGTGACATGGCATTAAGACAAAAATTTAGAAAGTGGTGTGGTATCTTACATTCATAATTTTAGCAAGTGGTATGATAATACATGGCATTAGGACAAAACATCTATATCATACACTCATAATTTTAGTAAGTGGGTAATAATACATAGCATTATGACAAAACATCTTTATCCTACACAAATAATTTTAGCTAAGCAAGGAAGATTCAAGGGTTGGAAATTTGCCACCTAAAAAGGCAAACCTATCATACTTGATTAAGACAAAAGAAAAAGGAAATGAATCCCTAAATTAAAGGGACCTTGTCCCTTATCTTAAGAACATATCATCATAATTTTCAAAATAGAAATCTCATTTTCCTATGCATATCTTGACTAAGGAAGAGGAAGACAAGAACATAAGTTGTTTGTTTTCCAAAAATTCAACCAAGTGCATCTTAATTGTGATAAGGTAGACCCATGATTATGAAAGGTAAATTATTTGATAGTCTGTATAAGCAAAACCCAACCTTATAACATGAGAATTTCATCCAAGTGAGGGAGAGGAAAAATAGAAGCAAGGTATAGTGGGGAAAGGAGAGGAGAAAGGAAGAAAGAGGAAGGAGAAATCTAGAGGACTAAAAGCTCAAGGTAAGTTTAACAATATTTCTTTTTGAAGAAAAGATTTGAAACTTGTAATATTTATATGAGATTTTGATCATAGAACTTTGATGATTGGTCATGGATGCTTCTATATCATGTTACATATTATGTATGTTTGAATACTTAGGCTGGTGTAGATAGTTCTGTATAGGTATGGCTATGGGTGGAAAAATTTGAAGCTTCTATTTTTAAAATTCTAGGAAGAATAGGTAAGGAATTAAAACAAATGGTTAACATGAAAAATGAAGCTCTATGTCTCATGGACTTTTACCCACTGAAAGCACTCAATTTGGAGTTCATATGAGGTATATATGGTCTGATTAGTAAGTAGTCATCAGCAAATGGTTAATCAAGAAAGAATATGTTAGGATAGCTTCTGTTCTGGGAACATTCTGTAGGGAATTAAAATAAATGATTAACATAAGAATTATAGATATATGTCTCACAGATTTTCATCCACTGGAATCACTCAATTTGGAGTCCATATGAGGTAGATATAGTCTGATTTGTATGCAGTGGTCAGAAATTGGTTAATCAGGGAAGAATATTTTAGGATAGCTTCTGTGTTTTAATTTCTGAGAAAATTATGTAGGGAATTAAAATAAATGATTAACATAAAAAGTATTTCTATATGTGTCATGGATGTTTAGCCCCTGGAATCACTTAATTTATAATTCTTATGAGGGAGATATCGACAAATTAGTAGGTAGAGGTCAGAACCTACTCGAGAAGAAATAACCTGTACTTTAAAGGAGTAATATCACCATAAGTTCTTAATATGTCGTTGAACTGTTCAACATAATAGTTTTAGATAATTGCTTTATCTATAAATTGACACCAAGATCACCTAAATCGGAGTTAAATTTAGGGAGTTATGCTCTGATTAGTAAGAGAAGGTTAGATAGGATGAAAACCTGTATCAAGAAAATAAAGAAATAAAATTAATATTTAAAAAAGAAGAAGAATCTTATAAATGAAAATAATAAATTACTAGTATATGCCATAGCCATTGACATTGTATGAACTTCTTACCATCTTAAGTGTGCAATTTTGACATGGAAATATTTTATTAAGTGATATTTGAAATGGTTATGTTCATGGCATGATTACCAATGATTTTTGGCTATTATTGTGAAAAGAAAAGAAATGAGCACGATCACATGGAAAATCCGTGTGGTGCACCAGTAGAGGACGCTCTACCAATGGTTATGAATATGTTAATGAGAAAAGAAAGAAAAAGTGTGCCATGTCGGACGGAGCGAGAAAAGCCCGTACCAGAGAGTAGAAAATACTCACCCTGACCGGGGTAGCTTGATATGAGAATAAATTGATAGTCATCATATGATATTATGAAAATAATTAATCTTATCATACATGTCATTACTGTATGATTCTCATGTGCATAGATATAGTGCATTCATGTGACCAAAAATATTTACTATAATTTATACAGCTGAACATGACGTGATGAGCTATATTGATGATGATTTATTGTTAAACTTACCAAGATTTAATTCTCACTATATTTCCATGTCATGTTCAGAAAATTAGTTATGCAGATTTTTCTATGGCTCTGGCTTTTAGTGTACGTTGGATTGAGTTATTTTATGTTGGGTAGATCCTAGAATCAAATAATATGTTTGTGATCGAGTTGGTTCAGATCCCAGTGAAGGTGCAACCACCCGCACCTATATCTCTAGAATTTGTCAACCAGAATAAATAAGATGTAGTTATTTATGTGTTTGATTTTGTTGTACATACATTTTGATTAATGACATGTATACAAACTCTATATTGTATAATAAATAATAATAATAACAAAAAGAGGTTGTTACATGAAACATTACCGGCTTGAGCTCGAAATGAAGAGCTTCAATTTCTGGTCTTACAATGCTTGGGTTCAACCCATTCAAGTTTGGTTAAACATAAGCATTCAGGACTCTATCTCTGTCGTCCATGTTGTCTGCTCCATTCTGGTTGGCCATTTCTTCTTGTTGCTAAGGTCCCAACAATCATCTCCTTCTTCTCATAAGTGTTCTTTCTATCTCAGGATCTAAAGGTAGTATCACTCTTTCGGACCTGCTCATGTACTGCATCACCTGCCCAAAAATAACACTAGAATAACTAAAAGATAAAGTCCTTCACATAATCAAACATCTAACAATAATTTTTTAGTTGACACTCCCTGGCAACGGCGCCAAAAACTTGTTGGTTGCAAAGTATATATGCTATGTGAGAACGCAAGTGCACATTTTGTGACCAAGTAATATACTGATGAGTGAGTATCGTCCCACGACGAGTATACTAGAAACTACTATATAATGCTTTGATTTATGAAATGCTGTTGCAAAATTCTGTTGGTTCACACGGTTTAATGTTCAGGAGAAATTAAAATTTAACAAACTAGACAAGGCTTAAATTGAGTTGAGAAACTCTGGGTAATGAAGAAGATATTAGGGGAACTAGGGTTGCTTCAGGGTTGCCATGAACTTCTGCACTCATTTTGCTCTCGAAATTGCTATAACAATTGCTTTAGTGCCCAGTCTGCTCTTGAATGAAGTCTTTCCAACCCCAGAGTTGTACTAGAAACCCCAACTCTTGGGTCAAATGGGACAACCATACATTCCTCTATGAGTTATGCCCACACATCCAATTCTTTTCTAGCCTTCATCACCTTTCCAAGTTAATGATAGCATCAGCCTTCCTCTATCTAATTTCAGTTAACAAGGGAAGTTAAGATATACAAACACAGTTGAATGTCACAGCGTTGCTGCAACAAAATCATTCATAAATTAACATGTGCATGTGTTCATTGCAACCCATCTACAACCCTAGCTAGAAAATTATCCCAGCCTCATATCCAAACTGATTACAAGATTAGATTAACCAGTATGCAGTGAAGAGTAATACAACTATAGGAAAAGAAAAATGCAGTTTCTTGCTACCAATGTAAATACAAAGAAAAAAATGAAAGGAATCCTTAGCAGCCGTCCTCTTCCTTGCTCCTGTGCTTCACTATACAGGGTTGCCCCATCTTGGGCTAGAGTGTAACCACGCAGCCTACTCCAGTTAGGGATTTCTAGGCTTCCTCTTTCGGTTTTCTTCTGTCACCCCCCCCGTCCCCCTTTTTGTGCTTTCTGTTTTTTCCTTTTATAAGCAAGCCTTGTGGTCCTATTAAAGTGGCCTGGTCTGCTGAAATTCTCCCTGCTTTTCGGCCAGCACCTCTGCGGGCAACTTTTTCTCCACTTCTAGTAGTGGAGGCAGCTCCTGTACCTCCAACAGTCTGCTGTGTCAACTGGCCGCTCCTGCTGCACAGCTCTGACTCCCTGCCACCTGCACCATATCACAAAAGGTAAGCTTCCCATCTTATGCATCACAATAAAAAGGACCAAGATCAACCAACATCACTCGGTTTGCTGCCTTTATTGTTGTGCATGTATATTAAATTGTCATAGCAAACAGAATGGGTGATCTTGTGTCTGTGGGAGGCTAAACATTCTATTAATTTAGGGGGCATGAAAGCTAATAAGTCAAAATGCATATTAAATATCCTCATAAAAACATAGAGAAACTCTAATGAATTAAAGTTATTAAGAGGAAAAGAGTGAAGAAGAGCCCAAATATGTGGCTCTTACACTATACAAGTCACTAGTCCCTTTTCCTCAAAGATTAGTCAAAACTAAATTGGAGTAGTATGGGAAGTTTCTAGATGTATTAAAGAAGTTGAACATTAACATCATTTTCCTAGAAGCCATCTCTCTGACGCCTTCCTATGCTAAGTTTTTGAATGAGATCCTCTCAAATAAGAAAAGAATTGAAGAGCATGCTATAGTGGCACTGATAGAAAGATACAATGCATTAATTCAAAATAAGCTGTTACAAAAGCTTAAGGAACCTAGAAACTTCTCTATTCCTTGCTCCATTAGAGATATGAAGATTGACAAAGCCTTATGTAACCTTGGAGCAACTGTGAGCCTTATACTTCTATCTATCTACAAGAACCTTGATAAAGGGAAAATTTAAGTACTTAATGGCTATATTTTATCCCCTAATTTAAAGTAAACTTGTGATTATTCCCCTATTTTTTTATTATGCTTTGCTCTGAATACTGCTTTTGTTTGTTTTATGCTTGTAGCTGAGGAAAAGAGGCCAAGAAGCAAGGAAAAATACTCATGAGAGGAGCCATATGGACTTGGAACATGCTGAGGAGGAAGCAATGAGGCATCCTTAAGAAATTGGCAAATTCTGAGCTTGGCAGCTTGAAGCACGACTAGGCCGTGCTCTGTGTAGAAGTTAGAGAAAAGTCCCAGAATCCAGCTTGAAGCACGGCCAGGTCGTGTCCTGGAACACGGTCGTGCTTCTTGTCTATACATCACATGATTTTTAGGGTTTTGAGTAGCCAAGTTGATACATATGCATGGAGAAACATAGAGGAACACATTCAGACCTGGACAGACATTTTAGACTCAGTTTTTAGGCTTAGGAAACACTCTTAGATTAGATTTTTACTTGAATCATTGTTGAATTTATGTTTTAGAGTATGATTTACAAAAATTGAAGGTTGTAATTCATCTTTACTTTTTTGCAAATCAGGTTTTATCTTTCTACTTTAACTCTCTACTTCTACTTCTACTCTTTCTCTTGAATTATGTTGAACTAGAATGAATTACTTAATGGATATGAATTTGGTTTTTGTTTATATGAAGTGTGAGTAGATATTTATCTAGGGTTTCGGTAAACCCACTAGTGATATGATGATACTATGTTCTTGAGTCGAATGTTGGAACCCTAATTGTGATCACTTCTAGATTAATTAGGATTAACTATTATATGCATGAATAAGAGTTGGTAGAATGCCTGATCACTAATCTATCACGTTTTACGTATTTAATTGATGAACCGAAAGGTGGTAGTTAAAACTCGGACCTAATTAGGGATATCTTAATCACGAAAGTAGTTTAAGATTCTTTAGGAATGAATCAATTAGTGGGCAAGAGAAAGCTGATTAATTGACTTCCGTGGTTGGGATAAAACTCAAAGGACCTAGGTTGAACTGAGAACCACGAAAGTAGGCAATTGGATCAATCTAGGTACGATTAGTAATACTTGAAAGAGTTTGCTAATTAATTAAGGCTAAACCATCCCCAATTACCTAAATAATTGCAATTAGAGGTACAAGTTGAATGTTGAATATAATAAGTGTAGTGAACCCTAACCCTAGGCTTTTGTTAATTGAATTCTTAATTTACTTAATTATGACAAACTCTCCATTGAATTACATCGATTTAGATAGCATATTTTGTACCATTCTAGTAGTTGACATTGTTCTCCGTGGGATACGAACCGCACTCGCCAGACTAGCTGCAGCTACGCTGTGCGCTTGCAGTTAATTATAAAATAGATATAACAAACCTCCAAATGGGTGACTTAAAGCCGACTACCCTTTTTATTCATTTAAAAAACCGACCCATTAAGCATCCAGTGGGTATATTGTCATCCAGTGGAGGAAGATGACAAATTCCCTATCATTCTTGAAAGGCCTTTTCTAGCCACTATAGGTGCTAATAACAATGTACGAGATAGAAAGTTTTCTTTGAATGTAGGGGATGAGAAAGTAGATTTTAACTTATAAAATATAGTGAAATCCACATCATGAATCTTGTAGTATGATTGGCATACTTGAACCGAATATAAGTAATAATATTATGAACATTTGTTTTATTGACCTACATGAGCTATGGCCTGTGGAAAGTCCTTCTTGTGCTAAACTGGTTGGAGTTGTTGCATATACAAAGGTAGAATAGCAAGCAATTGAAGAGGAAGTCAAAAATCCAAAGGTAGAACCCAAACCAACCCTCTTTACTGTGCCTCACCTTCCTTTGTCCCTCTACTACCCACAACCTCATCCACTGTAGCTCTATCTCTGCTGTAGACTCACCTAGGTCTATAACATCACTAATTTCATTTCTTTTATTAATAAAGGTACATAAATATTTAATTAAGAAAATAAAATTTATTAAACAATGTTTAGATATCTAAGAAAATATAAGCCTTAGAAATTCTTCACCTTATATGTATGCATAGAAAATGTTTCTAATATTAAGGGAATAGGTAAAGAGAGAAAACCTAATAGAAAAAATTAGAAGTAACATCCTAAAGAGAGGAAAAATTCTTGGGTAAGAAAAGTAAATTGTTGGAAGTAAAGGTCTTAAAATTTCAAGACGATTGGATTAAGGTAATTTTTTTTTTCTAATTCAAGAACTAGAGTTCCTAAGTTTAATATCTCCACCCATATATTGGCCTTTACCTATGGACACTTCATAGGGTTTTTTTTCCACTTCATATGAGTTTCTAGCAAGCCAATTGGATAGTCCAAGCAAGAGATATAACATAGACTTAGACTAGGATATAGAAGTTAGACCGATAGTCCAAAAATATGAAAATGTGACCAAGCCCTCCAGGAGAGGTAGAATTTTAGCCAAAGCAAAGAAAAAGGGCAAGAATGAGCCCAAATCTAAGAGGAAAAAATTAGAGTCATGTGAAGAAATAGTTGTGTAATAATAATTAAGATTAGGTTACATGGGATTAGGAAAAAATATCTATATCCTACACTCATAATTTTAGCAAGCCATGTGATGATATAGTAGGTAATAATACATGGAATTATGAAAAAAACATTCTTATCTTACACAAATAATTTAAGCCAAGCAAGGGAGACTCAAGGGTTAGAAATTTGCCACTTGGAAAGGCAAACTTGTCATACTTGAGTGAGACAAAAGAAAAAAGAAATGAATCCCTAAATCAAAGGGAACTTGTCTCTTATCTTAAGAACATTTTATCATGATTTTCAAAATACCAATCTCATTTTGCTATGCATATCTTGACTAAGGGAGAGGAAGACAAGAACATGAGTTGTCTTCCCCCAAAAAAACAACCAAGTGCATCCTAATTGTGATAAGGTAGTCCCATGATTATGAGAGGTGAACCACATGATAGTTTATTTAAGTAAAACCCACCCTTATAACATTATAATTTTGTCCAAGTGAGGGAGAGGAAAAATATAAACAAGGTAGAGTGAGGAAATGAGGAAAGAGAGGAAGGAAGAAGAAGGAGAAGTCTAGAGGACTAAGTACTCAAGGTAAGTTAGTTTAATCTCCACTTGAATCAATATTTTCTCTTCATCCTTGTGGTTCAAAACTCACCCACCTTTCCTTATTTCAGCTGCTGGAAAAGTTAAAGAAAGTGAGGAATCTTGTCATTTCCTTCAAGAGGAAACAAGAAAAAGAATTCATTAAGTGAGCTAGGGAGATCTTTAGGTAGGTTTAACAATATATCTTTTTGAAGAAAAGCTTTAAAATTTATAACATTTATATGGGATTTTCATCCTAGAACTTTGATGAAATTTTCAATATTTGCTACTTTGATGATTGGCCATTGATGTTGCTATATCATGTTACATGTTGATCTTGCATGTGATGTATCTTTGAATACTTAGGTTGGTGTGGAAAGTTCTGCATAGATATGGCTATGGGTGGCAAATTTTTAGGGTTTTGTGCTGTTGTTATGTATATTTAAATGTGGTGAAAAATTAATGAGATATGGTTAGATTGATAAAATGAATATGGCCTTAAATACCTAGAAGAAGACCATGAAAAATTTCTATCCGGAACAACCATAATAATACATGATTTAATTTTCTATTTTCTTGAGAAGAGGATTATGGAATATGTTAAATTAAGTGTAAGGAATCTAATTAAAATGTTGAAATGAGTAATCCTAGATGGAAATTAGGAATAAAATGGAAGAGGATTTAATAAAAGGATGAACTAGAACCTTAAGACGGGTTTTGGTTAGAAAACAGGATTTCAGATTAACTAGGAAAGCTTCTATTTTTAAAATTTTGGGAAAAATCTGTTCGGAAGTAAAAGAAATGATTAAAATGAAAAATGTATATATATGTCTCACAAATTTTTATCCACTGGAATCATTCAAATTGGAATCCATATGAGGGGGATATGTTATGATTAGTGAGCAATGGTCAGAAGTTAGTTAACCAGGGAAGAATCTATTGGGTAACGTTCTGTGTTTGAATTTTTGTGAAATATTTGTAGGGAATTAAAAGAAATGGTTAGTATAAAAAATATAGATATATGACTCACAAATTTGTAGCCATTAGAATCACTTGATGTAGAGTCCATAGAAGGGAGATATGGTCAGATTAGTAAGTAGAGGTCAGAACCTACCTACGAAAAAATAACATTGAATTTGAGGGAGTAATAACACCATGATTCCTATGATGTCACTGAAATTTTCAACATAAGATTTTTAGAGGATTGTCTTAGCTTTAAATGAACACCAAGATAACTTCAATTAGAGTTAAAATGAGAAAGTTATACTCTGATTAGTGAGAGATTAAAATAATATTTAAGAAAGAAGAAGAATTTTATAAATGAATAATAAATGACTAGTGTATACCCTTGCCATTGCCATTGCATGAACTCCTTACCATCTTAAGTGCATAATTTTGATATGAAAATATTTCATAAAGTGATATTTGAAAATGATTATGTTCATGGAATAATTGCATTTTACCAATGATTTTTGGTAATGATTATACTTTGATGATAAATTATACCATGTGAGTATAATGAACAAACTTGTTATTGAAATCATATTTTTGGCTATTAATGAAAAGAAAAGAAAAGAAAAGAGATGAGTACGGTCACATAGCGATCCGTGTGGTGCACCACTAGGCAACGCCCTACTCACGGCTATGATTATGCAATTGAGAAAAGAAAGAGAAAGTGTGTCATGTTGGATAGAGCGAGAAAAACCCGTACTAGAGTGTAGAAAGCACCATGACCGATGGAGCGAGAAAAGCCCATACCGGAGGGTAGAAAGCACCCTAACCGAGGTAGCTTGATATGAAAATATACGGATAGCCATCATATGATATTCTGAAAATAGTTATTCATGCCATACATGTCATTACTACATGATTTTTATGTGCTTAGATAAAGTGCATTCATGTGACCTAAGATATTTGTTGTAGCATATACAGATGAACATAACATGATGAGCTATATTAATGATAATTATGATTTATTATTGAACCTACTGTAATTTAATTCTCACTATATTTCTATATTATTTTCAGAAGACTAAATATGAAGATATTCTCTATAACCGGCTTTTAGTGTACGTTGGGTCGAGTTGGGTTTTGTAACACAGTCATGCTTTCTCATGTGCAACAGGGGTTCTCTATGTTTTGTAACAAAGTCTTTCCTAGATTTTTCCCACTCTCACCACGAGCATGTCGTGCTATCCAACATGGCCTGATGCAGGTAACAATCCGAAACACGGGTTACCTGTGTCCCAAGACACTACCGTGGTTTAGGCATTTCATTCTATTTGCCCACTTTTTCTTCTCCCTTTTCACCTATGCTCTTCCATCGGACCTAAACGTGCTTTCCCTTTGCCTTTCTTCCTGTTATCTCAACTCTCTTCACCTATTCCCCTTATAGCCTTTTTCCTATTATCCTTTATCTCCCTTACCTAATGTAGTCCTCATTCACTATAACCACCCCTCTCCCATTGTTCCTTTGCTTCACCGTGCCCTAGCCTCCCGTTCTCTCCCTTTGCATCCTCACCCATGCCCTTTTCCATGCCCTAGTCTCCCTCACCATCCTTGTGCCCCACATTCTCACGCCCTCTAGTATTTTCCCTTTCCTGTGTTCCTTCACTCCCTTTGTATCTGTCTCTTAGCTTCTCCCTTACTCTCTACCTTCTCTCAAAACTCCCAGCACCATTCCCCCCTTCCTAGTCTGCTCATGCCTCCCTTATTCCTTTCTTTTCCATCCTAACTATATACTTACTATAACATCCCAGATTTTAATAAGTGAAAAATAATTCTCATGGTGAAGGGAATGGAAGAGAATAAAATGGAACATTGATGAAACCTTAGAAAAATGATAAAGTGGTTAAATGGCAAAAATGTAATTCTTAAAGAAAGAGAAGGCATGTGTTAAAGAGAGGCGACCTTCTAGAAGCTTGGAATTAAGATAATATTTTTCCCTTGATTTGGAATAGAAATCGACTAAGGGGAGAAAGGGATGGCTTATTGGAGAAGCTTGGATTAAATAATCTTATCCTTCACTTGGAGAAGAAGCCTTGACTTGGAGAAGTATTGGCTTGGAGGAGAAGTAGTTGACTTGAAGAAGTCTTGGCTTGAAGGAGAAGTAGGCCAAAAGATTAAGGGGGAAGAGAGATGGCGGCCAAGGAAAAGAAGAGAAGAGAGAGAGAGGCCAAGAGAAGGAGAGAAAGGAAAAGAAGAGAGAGAAATAGGAGAGTGAAAGCCAGTAAAGGTGAAGATCCAAGAGAAAGGAAGAAGGAGAAGTAATCAAGAGGAGGAAATCTAAGGATAGAAAGAATCTCTGGTTTGGTAGGTTTAACATTATTCATATTTCCATGGAATTTCATGTATTTTGAATTATTTATAAGAGTTTCAAATATCCTCTTTTAATGATGCATGATGGATATTTGTGTTTAGCCATGAAAAGTGAGAGTTTGGATGCATAGATTATGCATGTGTATGCTGAAATTGGCTTGAAAAGGGTGAAAATTGATTCTCTTAATACTTGGTTCTAGGTGTTATGTTTTATGTCAAATATGGAAATATGTCTAACATATAAGTTGTAGCCATGTTTTGTAGCTTTCCAATGCCTCTAGAATCACCTTGATCGGATTTAAAATGAAAGAGATATGCCCTGATGAGTGAAGAAAGGTCAGATTTATCGCACAGAATCGAGATGCTGTTTTCGGACACCTTTTTCATATCTTACTAATCTGTTAACGTAGTAAACATTAAAGTTGTAGATAATTGTCTTAGATTTTCATAGACACTGAAATCACCTAAATCGGAGTTAAATGAGAGAGTTATGGTCTCTTTAGTAAAAGAAGGTCTGGCTGGACGAAAATATAGGGTGCAGGAGAACCCGAAGCACGGCCACGCTTGAGGCTACAATCGCTCTGTTTTGTAATTTGAAGGCTCTTAATGAACTCTAATGAATGGATGATGTTAAGGGGAACTAAAATACAAATAAATACCTTTTTAATGATGCATTGTAGTGTGAATTCTATCCTTTTATTATGAGAAATTAAATCACATATTGCATATTGATGAGATGTATGTTTAATGTATGGATAAAAACACATATTAGTGAGACCTATGCAAGTGAATTTGTTATGTATTGATGAGATATTGGTAGCTCTAATTCATTAGAGTTTCTCTATGCTTTTCTGGGGTATTTTCTGTGCACTCTGACTTATTAGAATTCATACTCCCTGTTTTAATAAGATATTTTGCATTCCATGGATGCAAGATCACCATTCTATTGCTGTGACAATTCAGTATACATATACAGCAAACATGGCAGCAAACCAAGTGATATTGAGTGAGCTTGGCCCTTTTTAATATAATGCAGATGATGGGGAGTTGATCCTGTTTGATATTATTGCAGGTGGCAGGGCATAAGAGCAGTGCAGCAGGCGCAGCCACTACCTAGCAGGAAAAAGGAGCAACCAGCTGACACAGCAGACTGCGGGGTGGCACAGAAACTGCCTCCACTACTGGAAGTGGAGAGAAACCTATTGGAAGAGGTATTGGCGGAAAAGCAGGAAGAATGTCATCATAATTAGGCCACTTTAATGAGACCATAAGGCCTGACTATAAAAGGCAGAAAATAGAGTAGAAAAAGGAGGATGCTACGGAGACAAGGAGAGAAAAAGATAGAGTGAGCCCAGAAATCCCTGGCGGGAGTGGGCTGTTAAAAACACTCCAGCCTGGGATACGGTAATATCGCATGGTGAACCATTGGAGCAAGACAGAGACTGTCGTTCCAGAATTCCTTCGATCCCTTTTATGATTTTTATTGTTTAGCAGGAAACTATATTTGTCTGTTTATTTTTAGTTGTATCACTCAGACTGCATACTGGTGTTTTTCCAATGTCTGTAACCAGTTTAGCTATGAGGCTGGGATAATTTTCAGCTAGGGTTGTAATGAACTCAAGCACGTTTTAATTTATCAATGATTTTGCTGCAGTTTTGTTGTATCATTCAACTGTGAGTGTAAGTTTAAACTTCTTCTGATAAATGAAATTTGATAGAGGAAGACTAAGCCAATATTTACCTGGAAGGGTGGTGGAGGCTGAAAGGAAAAAATTGAATGAATGGGATAAGCCAATATTAGGATATATGGTGGTCCCATTTAGCCCATATAGTTGGAGTTTCATGCACAATTCTGGGGCTAGGATTGATGCAGGGATGTGTGTCCCGACCCCATAATTGCATGGGATGGAAGTCTGGAAAGACATCGTTCTATGACATATTAGGCACTGAAGAAATTACTACAGTAATTTCTAGAGCATAGTGAGTGCAGAAGTTCATGGCAACCCTGAAGCAACTCTGGTCCACCTAATATCATTGTCTTTTCTACCCGAGTATCCCTCAACTTAATTATAGCCTTATTTGGTTTGCTCTACCTCTTGAACATAAATCTTGTGAACCAACCAAATTTTGCTACAACATTTCACGAGTCAAAGCATTCTATAGTAGTTTTTAGTACACTCCTCGAGGGACGATACTTACTCATCATTTTATTACTTGGTCACGATACGTGCACTTGCGTTTTGACATTGCATACACACTTTGCAACCAACATATTTTTGGCGCTGTTACCGGGGAGTGTCAACTTGAAAACTTTTATAAGATATTTGACTGTGTAAAGAATTTTATCTTTTAGTCACTGTGGTGTCATTTTGGGCAGGTGAACGCAGTGCATGAGCAGGTCTGATAGGGAACTTCTGCCTCTAGATCCAAAGATAGAAAAAACGCTTCTGAGAAGAAGGAGAAGACTGTTGGGACCTCAGTCACAAGAAGAAATGGCCAACCTGAATGGAAAGACACCATTCTAGGACATACTAGGCACTGAAGAAATTGCTATAGCAATTTCTAGAGCATAGTGAGTGCAGAAGTTCATGGCTACCCTGAAGCATCCCTGGTCCACCTAATATCACTGTCTTTTATACCTGAGTATCCCTCAACTTAATTATAGCCTTATTTGGTTTGCTCTACCTCTTGAACATAAATCTTGTGAACCAACCAAATTTTGCTACAACATTTCACAAGTCAAAGCGTTCTATAGTAGTTAAACATATTTTTGGCTATCATTGTGAAAAGAAAAGAAATGAGCACGGTCACATGGCAATCCGTGTGGTGCACCAGTAGGGGACGCCCTACCAACGGTTATGATCATGATAATGAGAAAAGAAAAAGAAAGTGGGCCATGTCGGACGGAGCGAGAAAAGTCCGTACCGGAGAGTAGAGGATACTCACCCCGACCGGGGTAGCTTGAAATGAGAATAAGTTGATGGCCATCATATGATATTTTGAAAATAGTAAATCCTGTCATACATATCATTACAGTATGATTCTTATGTGCGTAGATATAATGCATTCATGTGACCAAAAATATTTTCTGTAGTTTATACAGCTGAACATGACGTGATGAGCTTTATTGATGATGATTTATTGTTGAACTTACTGGGATTTAATTCTCACTATATTTTTATATCATGTTCAGAAAATTAGTTATGCAGATTTTCTATAGCTCTGGCTTTTAGTGCACGTTGGATCGAGTTATTCTATGATGGGCAAATCCTAAATAAAATGTTTGTGAGCGAGTTGGCACAGATCCCGGTGAAGGTGCAACCACCCGCACCTATATCTCCGGAATTGGTCAACCAAAATAAACAAGATGTAAATATCTATGTCTTTTATGTTGCATGTACGTTTTGATTAATGACGTGTATGTGAACTCAATATTGTATAATAATAAAAAAATGATGTTACACTTGAGGCTGAAATTGCCCTGTTTTGCATTTTGAAGGCTCTAAATAAACCCCAATGAATTGATGATGTTAAGGAAAAATAAAATACAAATAAATACCTTGTTAATGATGCATTGTAGTGTGAATTATAATATTTTATTCTGAAAAATTAAATCACATATTGCATATAAATAAGATGGATGCATGATGCATTGATGAGAATCATATAGATGAGATGTATGTGAGATGAATACATGATGCATTGATGATATTCATTTAGATAAGATGTGTGTGAGATGTATACAAGATGCATTGATGAGATGCATATGAATGAGAAGTGTGTGCATGTGTGAAATACATGCATGGTAAATGGATGAGGTATATGCAGATGAGGCATGTGTGTGTGCTGTATATATGTTGCATTAATAAAAATATGAGAGTGAATGACCTAAGGAAAGGCATGTATGATATATGGGTAAATTGCATATTCATGAGATGCATGATTTTAATGGTTTATTTAATGCATATGAAGTGAATGCTTAAAAGCATAAGTGGCACATGTGATGGTGTGATGTGTAAGTGATAGACCTATATTTTGAAATGAGATACCCTTATGGTGGTAAGGTGACCTGGCAACATGCGGCACCTTGTGGCGGTAAGGTGACCTGAGAGGTCGTAATGGCTATGAGACGGTACCGGATAGGGGACACCCTATTAGCCTTGAGTGAGCCATGCATTATGGCCACTCCGACCAAGTGATAGTGACCTATTAACAACCGAAAATTTTATGGTGTATGCATTTCAATCATTTTATATTATATGCACTGATTATAGCTTTAAATAATGTTTTCTGTAGCCTATACAGCTGAACACATCACTTGTTTTACTTTCATTATAAATTGTTAACGTTAAACCTATTGAGATTTTATTCTCATTAATTTTGGTGAACTGTTCAGATAATAGGAACTGAGATGCCTATACTGATGGTAAAGGTACAAGTAGTGGACGTGCCCCTCCTGGACCAGTTCACTGTCATACAAGATGTAATAATAATGAACGTAGTAGAGATCCCGGCATTGGCACCACCCCCTCTATCACACCATGCACCCTAGAGGTGTGGTGCTAGGCCAGGGCCTAGTCAGTAGGATGTACATTATGTAATATAACCAGTGTATATTTTTGGAAGAATAATTCTTAGTGTTTCAGTAGTATCTAGTGTTACTCTTGTATAGCTCTAATACTGATGTAACCTCTTGTGGAGTGATTATATAAATATGTGGTATTTTATTCTTATGGCTTAGTAAGATTAAGGAAATTCACTTGTAGTATAAACCAAGATAAAACTGAACGCATATATAAAAAAAAACCTGGCTCTTACAAAAGGGAGGAAGCAGGAATCTCTAGAGAAAATGCTCCAGCTTCACCACAACAAAATGCTACAACTCTGCCACAGCAAAATACCGCAGCTTTGCCACAGCAAAACGTGCAGCAAACTAAACTACCTCTACCATTTCCTTAAAGATTCTAGAAATAGCAGAATGACCAACAATTTAGAAGATTCCTGGATGTCCTCAAATAGCTACACATCAACATACCCTTGGTGGAAGCACTAGAACAAATGTCAAACTACGTAAAGTTCATGAAGGACATCTTGACCAAGAAGAGGAGATTTGGGGAGTTTGCGACTGATGCTCTTACATGGGAATGCAGTGCTGTGCTGCAGAATAAGCTACCGCCCAAACTCAAGGATCCAGGCAGTTTCACCATACCATGTTCTATTGGGAACCAGTATTTTGGCAAGGCACTTTGTGACTTGGGAGTAAGCATCAACCTCATGCCAATGGCCATATTCAAGAAGCTGGGGATTGGAGAAGCAAGGCCTACCACAGTTTCACTACAATTGGCAGACAGATCCATTGTACATCCAGAAGGGAAAGTCGAGAATGTCCTAGTTAAGGTGGACAAATTCATTTTCCCAGTAGATTTTATAATTTTGGACTATAAAGCTGATGCAAAGGTGCCAATTATTTTGGGCAGACCATTCCTAGCAACCGACCGAACATTAATTGATGTTCAAAAAGGGGAACTAACCATAAGAGTCCAAGATGAGCAAGTTACATTCAATGTACTCCAGTCCATGATGTTTCCCAGCAAAGTAGAGGAATGTTCAATAGTGTCTATGATAGACACATTAGCATCAGAGCAGTTCGAAAAATGCTGCAAGGGCCCATCACCAATTGTATGGACAGATAACTCAGATTTAGAAGGGGAAAACAAGAAGGAATGGGCCTAGATTGAAGCTAGACATGGCACTGGGAAGCAAGGGCCGATAAAGGAGCCATTAGACTTGTCCTTACCAGAATCCAGGCTGCCGAAGGTATCAGATGAGGAAACACCAATCTTGAAGCTGAAGCCACTACCAACACACCTCAAGTATGCATATCTAGGAGAAACAACCACTCTTTCTGTGATCATCTCAGCACTCTTGACAAGAGAACAAGAGGAGAAACTAGTCCTGACATTGAAAAAATTCAGAAAAGCGATTAGTTGGACCCTTGCTGATATAAAAGGTATCAGCCCCTCATTTTGCATGCATAAGATCCTTTTAGAGAGCAATGACAAAGGGTCTATAGAACCTCAACGGAGGCTCAACCCAATAATGAAGGAGGTGGTAAAGAAGGAAATCATCAAGTGGTTAGATACTGGGATTATTTACCCCATATCAGACAGCTCCTGGGTTAGTCCAATCCAATGTGTACCTAAGAAAAGGGGCATGACTATGGTGGAAAATGAAAACAATGAGCTCATCCCCACCAAGTTGTGACTGGCTGGAGGATTTGCATGGACTACCAGAAACTGAACAAAAGAACCAGGAAAGATCACTTGCCCCTACCATTCATTGACCAAATGCTAGACAGACTTGCAGGAAGGGAATATTATTGCTTCCTAGATGGTTATTAGGGGTATAATCAGATTGCTATAGCACCCGAAGACCAGCATAAGACTACATTCACATGTCCTTATGGCACCTTTGCATTTTGAAGGATGCCGTTTGGACTATGCAATGCTGCAGTAACTTTTTAGAGGTGCATGATGGCAATCTTCACAGATATGGCTGATCAATTTGTGGAAATTTTCATGGATGACTTCTCATTTTTTGGGGACTCCTTCGACCTATGTTTGGGAAACCTTGCTAAGGTCCTACAAAGATGTGAGGAAACACACTTGGTGTTGAACTGGGAGAAGTGTCAATTCATGGTGAAGGAGGGGATTGTGCTGGGACATAAAGTCTCTCAAAACGAACTGGAGGTTGACAAAGCCAAAGTAGAGATCATAGAGAAGCTGCCTCCTCCCACCTCAATCAAGGGCATCAGAAGCTTCCTTGGCCATGTAGGATTCTACAGGAGGTTCGTCAAAGGACTTCTCCAAGGTTTCTAGACCTCTATGCAGTTTGCTAGAGAAGGACAAATTTTGTTGCTTTGATGAAAGCTGCATAACTACATTTTGTGACCTCAAGCAAAAATTAAGCACAACACCAGTTATTGTGATGCAAGTGAGGCAGCATTGGGAGCAGTCCTCGGGCAACGCAGGAATAAGGTTTTTCATTCTATATATTATGCAAGCAAGACGCTGCAAGGGGCCCAGCTAAACTACACAGTGACAGAGAAGGAGTTACTTGCAGTGGTATTTGCCTTTGAGAAATTCATATCATATTTGGTAGGAACAAAAGTAATTGTGCACACAGACCATTCTGCCATCAAACACTTGGTTAAGAAAAAGGATTCCAAGCCCAGGCTCATCAGATGGGTGCTCTTGCTCCAGGAATTTGATCTAAAGATCAGGTATAGAAAGGGAATTAAAAATCAGGTGGCAGCCCATCTCTCTAGACTGGAAGGGGAACGCACAGGAGCAGAAGAAATTAATGAGAAATTCCCAGATGAACAACTCTTCCTCATGTCCTAAGTTGGGGTGCCATGGTATGCTGACTATGTAAACTACCTGATGAGTGGCCTGCTTCCACCAGATTTGACGTCACAGCAGAAGAAGAAGTTTTTGCATGACGTGAACTCATACTACTGGGATGAACCACATCTCTTCAAGCAGTGTGCTGATCAGATAATAAGAAGATGCATTCCCAGCGAAGAGATAGAGTAAATCTTGCAACAATGCCATGCATCACCCTATGGAGGACACTTCGGAGGAGTGAGGACTGCAAACAAGGTACTATAGGCAGGGTTCTACTGGCCTTCTCTATTCAAGGACTCATACTCTTTTGTGATGCAATGTGACAGGTGCTAGAAGACAGGAAACATATCTAGAAGGCATGAAATGCCACTGAACAACATCCTAGAAGTGGAATTATTCGATGTGTGGGGAATAGATGTCATAAGCCCATTCCCTTCAAGTTTTAGAAACTAATACATCCTAGTAGCTGTTGACTATGTCTCAAAATAGGTGGAAGCAAGTGCATTTCAAACAAATGAGGCAAAGGTGGTAACTAAATTTTTGAAGAAGAACATATTTACAAGGTTTAGAACCCCTAGAGCCATCATCAGTGATGGAGGAACCCATTTCTGCAATAGGCATTTCAGAGCACTACTGGCTAAATATGGAGTAAGACACAACGTGGCAACACCTTATCATCCACAAACCAGCGGGCAAGCTGAAATCTCTAATAGGGAAATCAAGAGAATTCTAGAGAAAACGGTAGGACCAACTAGGAAGGATTGGTCCTCAAGGCTAGATGATGCATTGTGGGCCTATAGAACAACCTATAAAACACCATTGGGGATGTCGCCATACAAGTTGGTGTTTGTTAAGGCTTGTCATCTGCCAGTAGAGCTAGAGCATAGGGCATATTGGTTAGTGAAGGAGCTAAATCTGAATTTGGAAGCTGCTGGTGAGAAAAGGATGCTGCAGCTAAATGAGCTAGATGAGTTCCGTGGTCAAGCTTATGAGAATGCCAAGCTATACAAGGAGAAAGAAAAGCAATGGCATGACAAGAAAATACAACCAAGGAACTTTGAAGTAGGACAGAGAGTGCTGTTATACAACTCCAGGTTAACCCTGTTCCCTGGGAAATTAAAATCTCGTTGGTCTGGTCCCTTTCGCATTAGCAAGGTCTTCCCTTTTGGAATTGTTGAACTGGAAGAAGAAAAGGAAGGGAGGACATTCAGGGTTAACGAACAACGAATCAAGCACTACCTGGGAGGTGATGTGGATCTCCAGCACACCTCAATTCATTTGCATAAGGGATGAACAGGGAAGAAGTCAGGCTGTTGACTATCAAACAAGCACTCATGGGAGGCAACCCATGTTTAATTTCGTTGTTGTTTTATTTGATAGTTTATAGATAGCTTAAATTGTGAATTTAATATCATTTGTGTTTGTTTCATAGGTTGGGAAACACAACACTCTGCAGGATAGCCTTTGCTTTGCTGCAGCAAAACCATGCGGAAGTTAGTCTTTGCATTGCTATAGCAAAATTATGTGCAAGCCACCTTTGTTGCAGCAAAATCATAGGAAAGCCAATTTTTGCCATGGGACTTGCTGTAGCAACGCATATAGCCCTGAAGAAAGTAGTCTCCCATTCAAAAAATAAATAAATATATATATATATAGACGAAGAGGCACCAAGGGCTTGAGACAAAAGAGAAGCTATCAAAAGCAAAAAGGGGGCGGGAAAACTTGGCGAAGCCCATAAGTCACGAACACACGTCCTTATCCCCCTTATTTCACCCCTGTGCACAACATCTTTTGCAATTCCTCTCAGCCCCTTTGTATTCCCTTTCGCATCCCAAGTGTCCTACGTTCCTCTCATCCTCTTCGTCTAGCACCCTGAGTACCTTTTTGTACTTTCAGCCCCTTCACATTTCGGAATCCTCCCTTTGCACAATAGAAGCCTGCATCTCTCTCAGAATTTCCCACCCTCCCCCACAACCAACAATGCTGAGGATTAAGATTGCGGCAAGGAAAGTGAGCAAGGTGCAAAAGTTCACCACTGAAGAAAATAAGCAAAGACACGGTGAAGAAATCCTGCTGCAGAATTTCTGCGCAGAGAAGGGTTTCACCTTCACTGCGAAGGAGGATTTGGGTCTGCTGATGTATGTGGCAGTAGTGGTCAAGCAGAGGGGATGGGAAACCTTCGCTAGTCACCCGCGAACTTCCCTTATCCCTCTGGTAAGGGAGTTCTATACTAACTTTCCACAAGACAACAAGGACTGGGTCAGAGTCAGGGAGACTCGGGTTCTGTTCAATCAAGCCTCCATTAACAAGGCCTATAATCTGCCTGATGAGGAGGACGAATATGAAGTGTAATATCCCTAATTTCGTTTCTTTTATTAATAAAGGTACATAAAAAATTTAATTAAGAAAATAAAATTTATTAGACGATATTTTAGATATCTAAGGAAATATAGTCCTTAAAAATTCTTCACCTTATGTATATGCATAGAAAATGTTTCTAACATTAAGAGAAAAATAAAGAAGGAAAACCTAATAGGAAAGAAATTAGAAATAACATACTAAAGAGATGCAAAACTCTTGATAAGGAAGATAAATTTTTAGAAACAAGTAAAGGTCTTAAAATTTCAAGAACATTGAATTAGGGTAATTTTTCCTAATTCAAGAACTTGAGTTACTAAGTTTAAAATCTTTACCCATACATTCGGCTTTTACCTATGGACACTTCATATAGAGTTTTTTCACTTCACATAAGTTTCTAGCAAGCCATTGGATAACCTATGCAAGAAATAAAACATAGACTTGGACTAGGATATAGTAATTGGACCAATAGCCCAAAAATTATGAAAATGTGACCAAGCCCTCCAAGAAAGGTAGAATTTTATCCAAAGCAAAGAAAATGGGTAGGAATAAGCCCATAATGGGTAGAAATAAGCCCAAATCCAAGAGGAAAAATAAAATAAAATAAAATAAATAATGATATAATAATAATAATAAAGATTATGTTACATGGCATTAAGACAAAAATTTAGCAAGTGGTGTGATTCTACATTCATCATTTAGGCAAGTGGCATGATAATACAAGGCTTTAGGACAAAAACATCTATATCCTACACTCATAATTTTAGCAAGTGGTATGATAATACATGGCATTAGGACAAAACTTTCCTATCCCACACAAATAATATCAACCAAATAATGGAGATTCAAGGGCTAGAAATTTGCTACCTAAAAAGGCAAACCAATCATACTTGTTTAAGACAAAAGAAAATGGAAATGAATCCCTAAATCAAAGGGACTTTGTCCCTTATCTTAAGAACATATCATCATAATTTTCAAAATGCAAATCTCCTTGTCCTATGCATATCTTGACTAAGGAAGAGGAAGACAAGAACATAAGTTGTTTGTTTTCCAACAATTCAACAAAGTGTATCTTAATTGTGATAAGGTAGACCCATAATCATGAAAGGTGAATTATTTGGTGGTCTATAAAAGAAAACCCACCCTTACAACATTATAATTTCGTCCAAGTGAGGGAGAGGAAAAATAGAAGCAAGGTAGAGTGAGGAAAGGAGAGGAAGAAAGGAAGAAAGAGGAAGGAGAAGTCTAGGGGACTAAGTGCTCCAGGTAAGTTTAACAATATTTCTTTTTGAATAAAACTTTTGAAACTTATAATATTTATATGAGATTTTGATCTTAGAACTGTGATGATTGGTCATTGATGTTGCTATGTCATGTTACATATTGATCTTGCATGTGATGTATGTTTGAATACTTAGGCCGGTATAGAAAGTTTTGCATAGGTATGGCTATGGTTGGCAAAATTTTAAGCTTCTGTATTTTAATTTCTAGAAATTATCTATACAGAGTTAAAATAAATGGTTAACATAAGAATTGTAGATATGTGTGCCACGGATTTTTAACCACAGGAATCATTCAATTTGGAGTCCATATGATGTAGATATGATCCGATTAGGTAGCGAAGGTCAGAAAATGGTTCATCAGGGAAGAATATGTTAGAATAGCTTCGGTATTTTAATTTCTAGAAATTATCTGTATGGAATTAAAATAAATGGTTAACATACGAAATGTAGATATGTGTATCACGGATTTTTAACCACTGGAATCATTCCATTTGGATTTCATATGATGTAGATATGATCCGATTATCTAGCAAAGGTCAGAAAATGGTTGATCAGGAAAGAATATGTTAGAATAGCTTCGGTATTTTAATTTTTTAGAATTATCTGTATGGAATTAAAATAAATGGTTAACATAAGAAATGTGGATATGTGTATCACGGATTTTTAGCCACTGGAATCATTCAATTTGGACTCCATATGATGTAGATATGATCCAATTAGGTAGCAAAGGTCAGAAAATGGTTCATCAGGGAAGAATATGTTAGATTAGCTTCGGTATTTTAATTTCTGGGAATTATCTGAATGGAATTAAAATAAATGGTTAACATAATAATTGTAGATATGTGTGTCACGGATTTTTAGCCACTGGAATCATTCAATTTGGAGTCTATATGTGGTAGATATGGTGCGATTAGTAAAAAATGGTCAGAAAATGGTTTATCAGGGAAGAATATGTTAGGATAGCTTCGGTGTTTTAATTTTTGGGGATTATCTGTAGGGAATTAAAATAAATGTTTAACATAATAATTAAATATATATGTGTCATGGATTTGTAGCCACTGGAATCATTCAATTTGGAGTCCATATGAGAAAGAGATGAGCTGATTAGTAGTCAAAGGTCAGAAAATTGTTCATCAGGGAAGAATATGTTAGGACAGCCTCTGTATTTTAATTTCTGGGAATTATCTGTATGGAATTAAAATAAATGGTTAACATAAGAATTATAGCTATGTGTGTCATGGATTTTAAGCCACTGGAATCACTCAAGTTGGAGTCCATATGAGGTAGATATGGTCTGATTAGTAGGTAGAGGTCAGAACCTATCCAAGAAGAAATAACTTATACATTTTGGGAGTAATATCACATTGATTTCTTAATATTTCACTATAATGTTCAACATAATAGTTTTAGATAATTGTTTTATCTTGAAATTGACACCAAGATCACCTACATCAGAGTTAAATTGAGGGAGTTATGCTCTGATTAGTAAGAGAAGGTTAGATAGGATGAAAACCTGCATCAAGAAAATAAAGAAATAAAATTAGTATTTAAAAAAGAAGATGAATCTTAATAAATGACTAGTATAGCCATAGCCATTGCCATTGTATGAACTTCTTTCCATCTTAAGTGTGAAATTCTGACATGGAAATATTTTATAAAGTGATATTTGAAATGGTTATGTTCATGGCATGATTACCAATGATTTATGGTAATAATTATATTTTGATGAACATACTTGTTATTGAAAGCATATTTTTGGCTATCATTGTGAAAAGAAAAGAAATGAGCACGGTCACATGGAAATCCGTGTGGTGCACCAGTAGGGGACGCCCTACCAACAGTTATGATCATGTGAATGAGAAAAGAAAGAGAAAGTGGGCCATGTCGGAAGAAGCGAGAAAAGCCCGTACCGGAGAGTAGAGGATACTCACCCTGACCGTGGTAGCTTGAAATGAGAATAAGTTGATGGCTATCATATGATATTTTAAAAATAGTTAATCCTGTCATACATATCATTATAGTATGATTCTTATGCGCATAGATATAATGCATTATGTGACCAAAGATATTTTCTGTAGTTTATACAGCTAAACATGATGTGATGAGCTATATTGATGATAATTTATTGTTGAACTTACTGGGATTTAATTCTCACTATATTTCCATATCATGTTCAGAAAATTAGTTATGCAGATTTTTCTTTAGCTCTGGCTTTTAGTGCACATTGGATCGAGTACTTTATGTTGTGCAGATCCCAGAAGCAAATAAAATGTTTATGGTCAAGTTGGCTTAGATCCCGGTGAAGGTGCAATCACCCGCACCTGTATCTCCGGAATTGGTCAACCAGAATAAATAAGATGTGGATTTTATGTGTTTGATATGTTGTACGTATGTTTTGATTAATGACATGTATGTGAACTCTGTATTGTATAAATTAAATAAATGTTATATTGAGTTAAGTTGTAACGAGGTAATAACTTCATGGTATTTTTAAAAAAAATTGATACTTAAATGGAGTTGTTACATGAAGAGCATTTAGAGGATCTACAGGACCATCAATGGCAGGAAATGCTGACTCGGGTGTGCGTCCCAGGAACCAACTGGGACAGATCTCCATAGGGTGCCACCACCATCAATCGAGCCTCTTTGGTACCTGCAGCAAGGCGTGGTACCTATTTCTTTAAACTTGCCTTTTGCCCTCCACACACGGGCAAACAGTGAGCAGAGACAGAGTAGCAATGGTGGATGCTATCATCTCGGGCAGTCCTATTAATGTAGGCACAGTCATCAGTGAACAAATCAGAGTGTGTGCAAGCCGAAGAAAGGGAAGCCTCCTTTTCCCTTCCCTCATCACTCTGTTGTGCCAGAATAGTCGAGTGCCAATCTTAATAGATGAGGAGACCCTCAGGGGGATAGCCCCATAAGCACCATTACCATAGCCCGGATTGTCCAAGATAAGGGTGAACCAACTACCCCACAAGGCCCACCACATCTTGAAGACTAAGGTGCATCCACCTCTACCCGCCATTCATCTGCTAAGACCCTACAATTGCTACTGTAGCAGCAAACTACAATTCTGCAGCAACAAGCCCTGCTCCTTAAATGCCAGCAAATATTTTGGCAATATCAACAGAAAAGGGATATGGCGCTCCAACAAATGCTCGAGAAAAACTTCAAGCAATTCTTCCCCTTCCCAGACTTTCCCTCGGACCTCCTGCATGACCCCACTAGGGAAGAACAACCGGTCCCTGAGCCTCAGTCCAAAGCAGGTCAAGAGTCCCAAGACTCTTCCCACAGCCATGAACAGCAGCCATGCACACCAAGGACCCATGAGGAAGATGAGTCCTCAGAGGATGATGAGCCACTGGCAAAGAGGGCTGCGACCATTAGGAAAGGGAAGGGCAAACTCCAGAGCCTGCAAAGATCAGCACAACGAAGGAGTGGGCTCCTAAGCTCCTCAAAGTCTTTCGGGGGTCAATGCCACTAGGGTGCTACAGCATCCCTGCAGGCACCCTCAGGAAGTTCCCTTACCTCTTATTCCCTCTTTGTTGTTTTAGCATTTTTCTTTTTTTACCTTGCTCTACATGCTGCTGGTCATGTTTTTGAACTGTGCATCTTCATGGATTTGACAATATAATCAGTAGTGGGGACACTGCTCAACATTAAGTTTGGGGGGAGGGGCTGTGAATTAGTGATTGCTTTAGTGTTTGCTGTGGTAATTTTTGTGTGTAACTGAATGATTGTGTTTTAATTTGTGCTAGTTTTGCTATGAATCCCTATATGATTATGCTGGAATATGAGTCTACATCTGTTAACTTTAGCAAATAAGGAATTCAATTAGGGAATTTTACAATTATTTGTTGTTTTACATGAAAAAAAAATATGTCTTGTGTATTTCATGACCTACTGTTAGTCCTAGGAAACTCCATGAGGAGGGTTGGAACTTCACTAATATGCATGCCAACCCCACACGACTAGAACCTTCTTCTATTTAGCACATAATCGGTTTTAGCAAGAGAAATCTGGTGATCCTTTAGGAATTAGGACTAAGTTTTTATAGTTTTTGAGAGTCTCCTGCTAAAAAAAGAAGGGCACGGTCTATGGTCAGAAAGGTTTAAGTTTAGGGGAAAAAGAGGAAGAAGAGAGAAATGTTTCCACTCCAATGCCTCTAGTGTTCCCTAGTAACCAGGGGTATGCATGAGCTCCATGTATGCTTTGCGTAAAACAGTGACATGGAGGTAAGAGTAGGATTTTGCTTAAGGGTGATAATGCTAAGTAACCGGGTGCCTTCATCTCACATGTTGGCATTCACGTCAAAAGGCACTAATGACCTTTGCTGAAATAAAATAAATAAAAAAGAAAAGAGAAAAGAAGAAGAAAGTAAGGTAAAATATATTTTTTTACAAAAGAATCAAAAGATCAAAAATCAAGGAGCTACCCTATCTTATTTGCCCTGGCTATGTCCATGTAGTATGCCAAACTTGTCTTGATTTAGGAGACTCGATATATTAGTAGGGGGATCTTAGGATTTTGACCTGATCTTGATCCAAGTGGCTCGTGTAAAACTGTTCAAATCACACATACAGTTTCGATGAAGGTTTTGGTTGAGGTTGGGGAAAAAGCCAGCAGGCACGCGTTTTTCCATACATGGAAATAACTCTGAGAGTTGAGGGTTAGCAGCAGGACCACATGAAACTATACAGGGGTTCAGGGCTAGAGTTTAATAGAAGAGTTGAAGGGGGTAGAGTAAATTGCTTGAGGACAAGCAACCCTTTAAGTTTGGGGGGGTTTGATAGCTCTAATTCATTAGAGTTTCTCTATGCTTTTCTGGGGTATTTTCTGTGCACTCTGACTTATTAGCATCCATACTCCCTGTTTTAATAACATATTTTGCATTCCATGGATGCAAGATCACCATTCTGTTGCTGTGACAATTCGGTATACATATGTGGTAAACATGGCAGCAAACCAAGTGATACTGAGTGAGCTTGACCCTTTTTAATATAATGCAGAAGATGGGGAGCTAATCCTGTTTGATATTGTTGCAGGTGGCAGGGCATCAGAGCAGTGCAGCAGGCGCGGCCACTACCTAGCAGGGGAAAGGAGCACCCAATTGATACAACAGACTGCTGGGTGGCACAAAAGCTGCCTCCACTACTGGAAGTGGAGAGAAAACTGCTAGAAGAGGTGCTGGCCGAAAAGCAGGAAGAATGTTAGCATAATCAAGCCACTTTAATGGGACCACAAGGCCTGACTATAAAAGGCAGAAAATAGAGTACAGAAAGGAGGATGCTACAGAGACAAGGAGAGAAAGAGATAGAGTGAGCCTAGAAATCCTTGGCGGGAGTGGGCTGTGAAAAACACTCCAACCTGGGATACGTTAATTTCGCATGGTAAAGCATTGGAGCAAGACAGAGACTGTCGTTCTAGAATTCCTTTGATCCTTTTTGTGATTTTTATTGTTTGGCAGGAAACTGCATTTGTCTGTTTATTTTTAGTTGTATCACTCGGACTGCATATTGGTGGTTTTCCAATGTCTGTAACCAGTTTAGCTATAAGGCTGGGCTAATTTCCAGCCAGGGTTGTAATGAACTCAAGCACATTTTAATTTATCAATGATTTTGCTGCAGCTTTGCTGTGTCATTAAACTGTGAGTGTAAGTTTAAACTTCTTCTGATAACTGAAATTTGATAGAGGAAGACTAGGCCAATATTTACTTGGAAAGGTGGTGGAGGCTGAAAGAAAAAAGTTGAATGAATGGGATGAGCCAATATAGGGATATATGGTGGTCCCATTTAGCCCAATAGTTGGAGCTTCACGCACAATTCTAGGGCTAGGATTGACGCACAGATATGTGTCCAGACCCTAGAATTGCATGGGATGAAAGTCTGGAAAGACACCAGTCTAGGACATACTAGGCACTGAAGAAATTGCTGTTGCAATTTCTAGAGCATAGTGAGTGCAGAAGTTCATGGCAACCCTGAAGCAACCCTGTTCCACCTAATATCACTGTCTTTTATACCCGAGTATCCCTCAACTTAATTATAGCCTTATTTAGTTTGCTCTATCTCTTGAACATAAATCTTGTGAACCAACCAAATTTTGCTACAACATTTCACGAGTCAAAGTATTCTATAGTATTTTTTAGTACACTCCTCGAGGGACAATACTCACTCATCATTTGATTAATTGGTCACAATATGTACACTTGCGTTCTAACATTGCATACACACTTTGCAACCAACAAATATATGTAAGTGAATTGCATATGAGCTATATGTGCAATGTATGGATGAAATGCATGTTGATTTGATGCCTATGCTAGTATGTCAATGAATGAGGATTACATGATATAAGGTATGCATTATTGGTAAGTGTATTAATACATATTTGTTAAATGATGTGGTGATGATGTTATGCATGATATTAGTGATGTTCTTGGTTAATTCTTGGTTAATGCATAATCCAATTGTGATGGTCATGATGATTAAAGAATATGATGTGTACATTATTATATGACAATAGAGGGGTTATTACATAGTGATTGTATGAAGAGACAAAGTTGATTACAGATAGCAAGCATGATGATAAAGTTGAGTTGGTTGATGTATACATGGTTATATCCTATCAATATGGTTGAGATGTGGCTACAGACAATTAGTCACAGAGTGTGGAGATGTGGCTACAGACGGTTAGTCATTGAGTGTTGAGATGTGGCTACAGATGATCAGTCACCATGCATGAAGCACTGCAAAGATATATAGATACAAGCATAATATTGAAGTATAACCTGGTTATTATACATGCTTGATATTGTTGCATAACCTATCTATTGAATATGAAAGCATGCTATGCATTCTTGTTATTTTATCATATACAAAGAGAAAATGCTTTCTGTAGTTTATACAGATAGACATAACACTGTGTTTTCCTTATTTATAGTATAATGCTATTAATATTAAACCTGTTGGGAACTTCCGTTCTCATTATTGTTGGTGTTATGTTCAGATAAGAGCAAACGTCATGCTAGTTGCTTCCGTGTAATTGATCATAGAAGATCCAGTGGATAGCAATGCCTTGTATATATCCTAATGCCAGCACCACCTCCTCCACTCTTTACACCTAGAGGAGATATGCGGGATAGGGTTCAGTGTTAAGTTGATGTAGTTATGTGTCTCAGTGTCGCTTATGTGTAAATATTAATCTCTGAACTAGGTCAATATTCAGAATTCAGAGAATGAGCATTTAAGAAATTCCACAGGCATCAGCTAAGTTAATTTAACTAAACATAATCCAAGAGTAGATAAATCAAGGCAAAAGTTAAGCCCATTTTATATCATAACCAGTAAAGTGCAAGATAGTTCCTAGTGCAAACAGGGGAATTCAAACTCCAAACAATCTAAAACCAGTCGTTACATTTATTTAATTCTTTTTGCACTTTATTGCATATCATTATCTAATGGCCCTAAAAAGCCTCATTCATTTGCAACCCCAGTTTTAGATATTTACAACACCTAATGGCCCATACCATTTTTGGTAGGCCTGAATGTGGTTGCTAATCAACGAGAGCTTTAGGGTTTGTTTGTTTTTCAGTTTTAAAAACTATTTTCTATTCTCAGTTGTTTTTAGAACAGAAAAACTCGTTTGCTAACTGTTTTCTGTTGTTTTTTCGGAAACAAGTTTTGAAAACAAATTGTTTTTAAAACAAATAAATAGAAACAATGAAAAGTTGTTTTTGTTTCCATTTTTTGTTTTCAGAAGAAAAAAAATCAAAAAATAACATGTTTTCAAAACAGTTTATCAAACGGATTTTTTTTATTTTTGTTCTACAGAACAACTTTTAAACATAATTTTCAAAAACAGTTTTTAAAAACGAAAAAACAAAAACAGAATTAAACAAGCCCTTATTTTTTATGGGCTATGTTAAACCGTACTAAGGTGGATACGGAAGGCCTTCATGGCTCACCAGATGGAAAGGGTAGGTAATGCCATGAGTGGCAAGGTCATCATAAGGGATTTAGTAACTACAATTGCTAGAGGGCTAGGATTAGAGGCAAATTTATAGATTTGCAACCAATAGCTGGTAGCAGTAAGATTGATTTAGAATCCTGTCTGCATATGAAACTAATTGTTTGAAGAAATGTCAACTATTGGCTGCATCTCCGTGGCCATAACATTTTTTCCTTCCTAACCCTACTAAAACGACAATCACTAACGAAGACAAATGGATTTACCCTCCAGAAGCGGGTATTAAACATGACTTTGACTCTGAGGGGGATGACTTTCCCCATAAGCCATTCCTAGCTCTACCACCCCTACCCCATTTCCAGCCTTCTAACTCTGTAACCCATCATATGTACCACACGATGACCAAAATGCAATCTCTTCACAGCTTTGCTGAATAGAGGAGCAAAATAGTTGAAAAGGCCACCTTGCATGCCATAAATGACTTAGTACAAAGCATGGAAGGAATGATGCAAAATTGGTACAATTAGCACTTGGCACAGAATCCACCACCACCACCTTTAGACGACCAATAAGCAAGTAAGTTCCTTCTTTTCCTTTACATGTAAATTAATTGTTAGTGACATTGAGGACAATGTCAATTTTAAGTATGGGGGAGTAATTACCTTTGGGTTTTGGTTTTCATTGGCTAATTAGTTTCCTCTTTCATATATATACCTCATTTACAAATCTCTTTTGTTTTATTACTATTTTAGAGACAGACTTATGTAATATAGGTTAATTTTAACTTAAGAAAATGTGATACACAATAGAATATGAAATAGGTAGTTGTCATCTTAATCTCTCTCTTCTAGCATTGAACCTCTAATTTTTTTAAAAATATCTCTCCTATTGTCCTATGAATTGTATGCCCCTTTTTGATTTGAACTTGATGAAAGTGTGAAGGTAGGGAAAGGTGAAAAATGAGGGAATGCGAAACCAAAAAGTTTTCACTCTGAGTACCCTTTCAAGGCACCAAAAAGGCCTTAGTATGAGTACCTAGCTGCCTATACCTAAGTGAGATGGAGCATAAAATGCACTCACTATATATATATATAAAAGAAGAATAAAAAGTGTGAAGCAAAAGCATTTAAGTGAGAAAAAGAGTGACAAAGTTAAAATAAGGATAAGGCACAAAATGGAAATTTAAAGTGTAACATCCCTAATTTTGTTTCTTTTATTAATAAAGGTACATAAATATTTAGCTAAGAAAATAAAATTTATTAGACAATTTTTAGATATCTAAGGAAATACAATCCTTAAAAATTCTTCATCTTATGTGTATGCATAGAAAATGTTTCTAACATTAAGGAAATAAGTAAAGAGAGAAAAAACTAATAGGAAAAATATTTGAAATAACATACTAAAGAGAGGCAAAATTCTTAGGTAAGGAAGATAAATTTTTGAGAAGTAAGTCAAGGTCTTAAAATTTCAAGAAGATTGGATTAGGATAATTTTTCTTAATTCAAGAGTTAGAGTTCCTAAGTTTAACATCTCCACCAATACATTGGGCTTTCACCTATGGACACTTCATATAGAGTTTTTCCACTTCACATGAGTTTCTAGCAAGCCAATAGGATAGCCCAAGCAAGAAATAAAACATAGACGTGGACTAGGATATAGAAATTCGACAGATAGCCCATAAACCATAAAAATGTGACCAAGCCCTCCATGAAAGGTAGAATTTCAGTGAAAGCAAAGAAAATGGGTAAGAATGATCCCAAATCCAAGAGGAAAAAATAAGAATCATGTGAGGAAATAGCAGTGTAATAATAATTAAGATTAGGTCACATGGCTTTAAGACAAAACATCTATGTCTTACATTCATAATTTAAACAAGTTGGTAATAATACATGGCATTAGGACAAAACATCTACATCCTACATTCATAATTTCAACGAGTAGGTAATAATACATGGCATTATGACAAAACATCATTATCCTACACAAATAATTTCAACCAAGCAAGAGAGACTCAAGGACTGAAAATTTGCCACCTAGAAAGGCAAACCTATCATACTTGATTAAGGCAAAAGAAAAAGGAAATGAATCCTTAAATCAAAGGGACCTTGTCCCTTGTCTTAAGAATATTTTATCATAATTTTCAAAATACAAATCTCCTTTTGCTATGCATATCTTGACTAAGGGAGAGGAAGACAAGAACATGAGTTGTCTTTCCCCAAAAAACAACCAAGTGCATCCTAATTGTGATAAGGTAGACCCATGATTATGAAAGCTAAACTACTTGATAGTTTATTTAAGAAAAACCCACCCATATAACATTAAAATTTCGTCCAAGTGAGGGAGAGGAAAAACATAAGCAAAGTAGAGTAAGGAAATGAGAGAAGAAGAGGTGAAGAGAGGAAGGAGCAGTCTAAAGGACTAAGTACTCAAGGTAAGTTAGCTTAATCTCTACTTGAATCTATCTTTTCTCTTTATTCTTAGGGTTCAAAACTCACCCTCCTTCTCTTATTTAAGCTACTAGAAAAGCTAAGGGAAGGGAGGAATCTTGCTACTTCCTTCAAGAGGAAACAAGAAAAAGAATTCACTAAGTGAGCTAGGGAGATCTTTAGGTAGCTTTAACAATATCTTTTTTTTGAAGAAAAACTTTGAAATTTATAACATTTATATGGGATTTTGATCTTATAACTTTGATAAAATTTAAAATATTTGCTACTTTGATGATTGGGCATGGATGTTGCTATATCATGTTATGTGTTATCTTGTATATGATGGATGTTTTGAACATTTCAGTTGGTGTGGAAAGTTCTACGTAGGTATGGCATTGGGTGGCAAAATTTTAGGATTTTTTATTGCTATTTTGTATATTTGAATGTGGTGAAACATTGATGGAAGATGATTAGATGTAAATTAGTAAGAAAATGGTAAAGAAAATAATAAAATCATGAACTAAAACCTTAGGAAAGGTTTGGTTCGGAAACTGGATTTTGGAGTAAGCAGGGAAAATTCTATTTTTGAAATTATGGGAAGAATCGGTTAGGAATTAAAAGAAATGGTTAACATGAAAATTGTAGATATATGTCTCACAGAATTTTATCCATTGGAATCACTTAATTTGGAGTCCCGATGAGGGCGATATTGTCCAATTAGTAAGTAGTGGTCAGAAACTAGTTAACCAGGGAAGAATATGTTAGATAAGCTTCTGTGTTTGGATTTATGGGCCAAAAATGTAGGGAATTAAAGGAAATTGTTAACATAATAAATATAGATATATGTATCATGGATCTACAAGCTCTAAAATCACTTCATTTGGAGTCCATATGAGGGTGATATGGCTAATTAATTAGTAGAGGTTAGAATCAGTCTAGAATCTAGGGACGTAAATGTAAGTGTTTTTGTTTTGGATTTTCTAGGAATAATTCTTAAAGAATCTGAAGAAATGAAAGTTTTAGATAATCATCTTAGATTTTTATAGGCTTTTGATTCACCTCAATTGGAGTTGGTATGAGGGAGATATAGTTGGATAAGTGAGGAAAGTTCACAAAACACCGCCAGGCAATGTTCTGTGTTACTTTAGCACTAGTAGTCTGTGTTCAGGACTATTTTTGAGTATGTTTAAAGTATTTTTAAGCATGGCCGTGTCTTGGAACATGGCCAAGCCGTGTTGGGAGTTGGTAAAGCTTATTTTTAACATTTTTCTACTGTAAATGAACCTCATTAACTTTAAGGTAATAATAAAAACCAAAATGGAGAAAAATGCCCTATAAAATTTGTGAGAACATGTGATGAAATTAATATTTAAAAAAGAAGAAAAATCTTATAAATGGAAATAATAAATAATTAGAGTATGCCCTAGCCATTGCCATTGCATAAATTCCTTACCATCTTAAGTATGTCATTTTGACATAGAAATATTTTATAAATGATATTTGAAAACGATTATGTTCATTGCATGATTACCAATGATTTTTGGTATTGATTATATTTTGATGAAAAATTATGGCATGCGAGAATAATGAACATACTTGTTATTGAAATCATATTTTTGGCTATTAATGAGAAAAGAAAAGAAATAAGCACGGTCACATGGCAGTCTGTGTGGTGTACCAGTAGGGGACGCCCTACCAACGACTATGATTATGTTAATGAGAAAAGAAAGAGAAAGTGTGCCATGTCGGACGGAGTTAGAAAAGCCCGTATTGAAGAGCAGAAAGTACTCACCCTGACTAGAGTAGCTTGATATGAAAATAAGTTGATAGTCATCATATGATATTCTGAAAATAGTTATTCATGCCATATAATCATTACTGTATGATTTTCATGTTCGTAGATAAAATGCATTCATGTGACCTAAGATATTTTTTGTAGCTTATACAGATGAACATGACGTGACGAGCATTATTAATGATGATTATGATTTATTGTTGAACCTGTTGGGATTTAATTCTCACTATATTTTCATATCATGTTCAAAAAACTAAGTTATTCATATATTCTCTATGATCGACTTTAAGCGTACGTGGGTCGAGTTGGCTAAGATCACAATCAAGGTGTAACCACTCGTACTTGTATCTCTAAAACTAGTCAATATAGATAAATAAGATGTAGACATATATGTGTTTGAATTTTTTTGAATGGATGTTTTTAATCAATGACGTGTATGTGAACTCAGAATTGTATTAGTGTTAATGGTATTTCATAAACCTTAATTATGTTTGGTTAATTTCATTGAATGTTATTATGAGTTAAATAGTTAAAAGTAAAGAGGTAATGACTTTGTGGGATTTTACAAATATATAAATTAAAAAAAGAAAATAGAGTTTTTATATAATTGGTATCAAAGCAAGTTGATCCTAAATGGCCAGTGGGTGGATGGTTATATGAATTAATCTTATAATTTCTTGAGTTTGTTATGGTTATGCTGTGTAGAGGATGAGTGATTTCATATATGTTAGAAATTACTAGTGTTTTCTACCTATATGTCGAGTTGGTGTTATGACTACTGTTAAATATTTTTGAAACTAACTATTGTGCTTGATCACCTCAATAGCAACATAACTTTGTTTTTGCCACAGTAGGAAATGGCACCACTAAGGAGGAATCCAGATAACATTGCAGAGGAAACCATCCACAACCTTTCCACTACAATTCGAGACTAAGTCATGACCATCAACCAAATTCTACTATACCTCCAGACTGCTAATTACCTGAATGGTAAGAATGGTGTTAATAAATGGATGGAAGGGAATGATAACAGAATATTCCTCTTTTCAAGGAAGCTTTGACCTAATTGTAACTGAAAGGTGGATAAGGGAACTGGAGAAAATCTTTGAAGTGATGGGTTGTACTAAGGAGCAAAAAGTTATCTTCGCTACATATATGCTGAATGATGAAGTAAAATACTGATGGCGTGGAGCTAAAGAGCTTTTAGCTCACCAGATAAGGCAGATCACTTGGCAGGTGTTCAAAGACACCTTTTTGGAAAAGTAGTTCCCAAGTACTATGCGGGTAGAGAAGGAGATAAAATTTCTCTAACTCAGGCAGGGCAGCATTACCGTAGACTAATACAATGCAAGGTTTGAAGAGTTGTCTATGTTATCCTTTTACCTGCGATTTAACCATGATAAAGCATGGAATGATGTTAAATTTGAAGCAAGATTGAACCCAGAGATAAAGAATGTTGTTGTAGCTATAGAGATCAAGGAGTTTGTACGTTTGATAAATAAATGCAAACTCCTAGAGAAGAGGTTGAGGGTAGTAGAGGATGAGAAACAAAGACAGAACTTATGGAAAAGGAAGAAGGGACCACAAAACTTTGACAGAAATGTCAGAGGAAAAGGACAAGGTACTGGCAAGAGGCTAATAACTATAAGTCCCCGACCCTTCCAACAGAACTTTTCCACAGTCAAGTATACTAAGTGCGGACTTATGTGTGGTAACCGACCATACTACATGGGACTAGATGTTTACTTTAAATGCGAACAGAAGGGTCATTTTGTAAAGAACTACCCACAGAATGTGAAAAAGCAGCTGGAACAGAGGCCTCAGGTGAAAGGAAGGGTTTTCATCCTGAGTGGCCAAGAGGCAACTCAATCATCCGAAATGATTCAAGGTACATGCTACATCTATGGATTTGCTCTTGTGGTGTTGTTTGACTCTAGTGCTAGTCATTCATTTATATCAGAAGAATGTATTAGGGAGCTTCAGTATCTTATTTCTAAAACCCCCTATAAACTATCTGTAGTAACCCCCACGGGGGAAAGGGCCTTAACTTCCTCTGTATGTAAAGACTGTCAGGTCACCATCCAGGAGAAAAAATTTTCTATAGATCTTGTCTATCTACCTTTAAGAGACATTAATGTCATTCTAGGGTTAGACTGGATGTCTAGAAATCGGGTTTTGCTAAATTGTTGCACCTAGACCGTTGAATTTTTACCTCCTGCTCCATAAGAGGAGATGTAGTTATTAATGCTAAATTCTGATCAAGTCAATTGGGAGTTGAAGAGTGGAGTACTTAGTTATATTCTCTTGTGTTTATCAAACATATAAGTCAAACTGAAACTTAATGAAATCCTAATAGCTAATGAGTTTCCTAAAGTATTTCCAACAGATATTCCAGGCTTACCTCCTGAGAGAGAGATAAAGTTCTCTATTTATCTCCTACCTAAGATAGGGCCTATATCTATTGCGCCTTATAGAATGGCCTTGAAGGAACTACAAGAACTTAAGAAATTGTTAGAGGAATTGTTAGATAAGAAATTCATTAGACCAAGTGTATCACCTTGGAGAGCTCCTGTATTGTTTCTTAAGAAGAAAGATGGGAGCTTAAGACTATGCATAGATTACAGACAGTTGAATAAGGTGACTGTCAAAAATAAGTACCCTCTCCCTAAGATAGATGATTTATTAGATCAACTGAAGGGAGCCTCCATCTTTTCTAAAATTGACTTGAGATCGGGATACCATCAGATTAGGATCAAGGAGGAAGATGTACCAAAAATAGCCTTCAAGACTAAGTATAGGCACTATGAGTTTATCATAATGCCCTTCGGGTTGACAAATGCACTTGTAATTTTCATGGATTACATGAATTACATTTTTCAACCCCACCTAGATCGTTTTGTGGTAGTTTTCATTGATGACATATTGATATATTCTAAGAGTGAGAAAGAACATGAACAACATCTCCGAATTGTGCTGCAAGTGCTGAAAGAGAAAAAGTTGTATGCCAAATTAGAAAAGTGTGGATTTTGGCTGTCAGAGGTAAAATTTCTCGGACATGTCATTTGCAATAAAGGGGTAGCTATAGAACCTAGCAAGACAGAAGCATTGGTTTAGTGGGAAAAACCAAAGACGGTTATAGAAGTTAGAAGTTTCTTGGGTTTGGCAAGATACTATAGGAGGTTTATACAAAACGTTTCTCGGATAGCCTTGTCATTGACTAAATTGACCAAGAAGGGAAGTCCTTTAAAATGGACTGATCAATGTGAAACAAGTTTCCAGGAGCTTAAGGCAAGATTAACCACTCCTCCAGTTTTAATTATTCTAGATCCTACAGGACATTTTGAAGTATATAGTGATGCTTCAAAGAAAGGGTTAGGGTGTGTGCTGATGTAAGACAAGAGAGTAGTTGCTTACGCCTCTCGGCAACTAAGGCCACATAAGTCTACCTGACCCATGATCTTGAATTAGCGACGGTAGTGTTTGCCTTAAAGATTTGGCGACATTACTTATAAGGAGCTACCTTTAAAGTATATTACGATAACAAGAGTCTTAAATATCTCTTTGATCAAAATGATTTAAATATAAGGCAACAAAGATGGTTGGAATTTCTCAATGACTATAAATTTGAGATAAAGTATCATCTACTGAAGGAAAATATTGTAGCTGATGCCTTGAGTCAAAACCTCTATACATAGGTCAGATGATGGTGTATGGTGCATAGATAAAATGCATTCATGTGACCTAATATATTTTTTGTAGTTTATATAGATGAACATGACGTGATGAACATTATTAGTGATGATTATGATTTATTATTGAACCTACTGGGATTTCATTCTCACTATATTTCCATATCATGTTTAGAAATCTAGTTATACATATATTCTCTATGGCAGGCTTTTAGCATACATGGGTCGAGTTGGCTAAGATCCCGGTGAAGGTGCAACCACCCGCACCCGTATCTCCAGAACTAGTCAATATGGATGAATAAGATGTAGACACATATATGTTTGATTTTTTTTTGTATGGATGTTTTTAATTAATGATGTGTATGTTAACTCAGAAGTGTATCAGTGTTAATGGTATTTCATAAACCTTAATTATGTTTGGTTAATTTAATTGAATGTTATTATGAGTTAAATATTTAAAAGTAAAGGGGTAATGACTTTGTGGGATTTTACAAATATATAAATTAAAAAAAGAAAATGGAGTTGTTACATAAAGGATTAGGTGGCCTACTTAAGTGCTTAAAACAAACTAAAGATAGAATAATTGTAATTAAAGGTACATCTTGATTGTTGAATATCATAAGTGTGGTAAATCATAACCCTAGGCTTTTGATAATTGATTATCTAATTGACTTCATTGTGACTTCATCCTAATCGAATTATATTGATTTAGATAGCTTACCTGGTAGAACACTAGTAATTGATCATTGGTCTTTCTGGGATACGACCCGTACTTGTCAGACTAGCTATAGCTATGCCTTGTGCTTGTAGTTATTTAGTGAAACACACACAACATGTAAAAGTATATTTTCCTGAATAATTATGACCCTAAGTTGAGTATCAATTTACTAATTTTCACTATCAATGAACTTTTATTACATTTAGCAAGTTGAGTGATTGTGTGAGTGTTTAGTTTGTGTTTTGTGTTGTTAGGCACAACTAATAGCCAATGATATGACTATCCAAAATTTTTTAGCTCTTGAAAAATGTAGAAAATTCATGGTTATGTGAAATTTTAACTCTTTTGCAATTTATTTTTGACTTTAGAATCCTAAAATGTTTTTGCACAATAACTTTGGGTATTTAATTTTTCTTTCACTTAGATAAGGTTTATATAACTCAAAAATCTTTTATGATCTCAATAGGATTATAGAACTTATTTGAATACTACTTGAGGAGAAATTCTAGGCTAATATTATTAATTAGGTGATGATTTAGGCATTATTTGGTAGATTAGCCTTTCAACCTTAACCCAAGCAATTAGATATCCTTAGTTCCTCTGTTTGAGCTTAATTAACTTTTTTTATTTTTATACCAATGAAAGAGCCAAAAGCCAAAATTTGTGATTAATATCATTGTTTTTTTACCCTGTTCACTTACTCAATTATTATCTTCTGAATATTTTTTCTTGTAAAGCTTTGTTCACCTAAGGGTGGAAGGGGGGAGAAAAGGAAGGATAAAAAAATTAAAAGGAAAGGAAAGAAAATTTCAAAAGAAAGGATAAAAGCCTATATAGTGGATGAAAGAAAAGAAATAGAGAACTAACAAAAAAATGAATTAAATTTAATTGAAGCAAGAAAATGAGTGTGGGGGAGAATCCGATAAACTTGAGAAAGCTTAAGATATCAAAATTAATCATGTAGTGCTGGGTGATTAAGCCTAAAATTCTATTCTCTATCTTACCTTATACCTTGGCCACACTACAAGCTAAATGAAGTCCTATTAATCCTAGAGGTAATTTTGGCCTACATTAATGAAGAGTTCCAAAAAAAAATAAGCCTATTTAAATCCTAAACTAATTAGAGATGTACAACAAAATCTTTGGGATATATAAACTTATCCGGGTAAAGAAAATTTATTGAACCAAAAACACACACAAACTCAGGGTTTAAGAGAACAAACTAATGAATTGCATTTGAGTTATTTTTGTGCATGGTTAGGACCTTTTGTAACATCCAAAATTTCGTTTATTTTATTAATAAAGGTACATAAATATTTAATTAAGCAAAATAAAATTTATTAGACAATTTTTTGATATCTAAGGAAATATAAACCTTAGAAATTCTTCACCTTATATGTATGCATAGAAAATGTTTCTAACATTATCGGAATAAGTAAAAAAGAGAAAACCTACTAGGAAAAATTAGAAATAATATACTAAAGAGAGGTGAAATTCTTGGGTAAGGAAGATAAATTTTTGGAAAGTAAATAAATGTCTTAAAATTTCAAGAAGATTGGATTACGGTAATTTTCCTTAATTCAAGAGCTAGAGTTCCTAAGTTTAACATCTCCACCCATACATTGGACTTTCAACTATGGACACTTCATATAGAGTTTTTCCACTTTGCATGAGTTTCTAGCAAGCCAATTGGAAAGCCCAAGCAAGAGATAAAACATAGACTTGTATTAGGATATAGAAGTTCGACCGATAGCCCAAAAATCATGAAAATGTGACCAAGATCTCCATGAAAGGAAGAATTTCAGCCAAAACAAAGGAAAGGGGCAAGAATGAGCCCAAATCCAATAAAGAAAAATTAGAACCATGTGAGGAAATAGTAGTGTAATAATAATCAAGATTCGATCACATGGAATTAGGACAAAACATCTATATCCTACGTTCATAATTTCAGCAAGTAGGTAATAATACATGACATTATGACAAAACATCCTTATCCTACAAAAATAATTTCAACTAAGCAAGGCAAACTCAAGGGCTAGAAATTTACCAACTAGAAAGGCAAACCTAGCATACTTGAGTAAGACAAAAGAAAAAGGAAATGAATCCTTAAATCAAAGGGACCTTGTCCCTTGTCTTAAGAACATTTTATTATGATTTTCAAAATAAAAATCTCATTTTCCTATGCATATCTTGACTAAGGGAGAGGAAGACAAGAACATGAGTTGTCTTTCCCTAAAAAAACAACCAAGTGCATCCTAATTGTGATAAGGTAGACCTATGATTGTAAGAGGTGAACCACTTGATAGTTTATTTAAGTAAAACCCACCCATATAACATTATAATTTTGTCCAAGTGAGGCATAGGAAAAACATAAGCAAGGTAGAGTGAGGAAATGAGAGAAAGAGAGGAGAAGAGAGGAAGGAAGAAGAAGGAGAAGTCTAGAGGACTAAGTACTCAAAGTAAGTTAGCTTAATCTTCACTTGAATCCATCTTTTGTCTTCACCTTTGGGGTTCAAAACTCACCCTCCTTCTCTTATTTAATCTGCTGGAAAAGTTAAGAGAAGGGAGGAATCTTGCTATTTCCTTCAAGAGGAAACAAGAAAAGAATTCACTATTTGACCTAAGGAGATTTTTAGGTAGGTTTAACAATATCTCTTTTTGAAGAAAAACTTTGAAATTTGTAACATTTATATGAGATTTTGATCTTAGAACTTTGATAAAATTTATAATATTTGCTACTTTGATGATTGGCATGGATATTGCTATATCATGTTACATGTTGATCTTGCATGTGATGGATGCTTTGAATACTTTAGTTGGTATGGAAAGTTCTGCATAGATATGGCTATAGTTGGCAAATATTTTGGGCTTTTATGCTTTAGTTATGTATATTTGAATGTGGTGAAAAATTAATGGAATACGATTAGATTGATAAAATGAGTATGGCCTTAAAAATGTAGAATAAGAACATGAGAATGTTCTAATAGGAAACACCCTTAGTGATACATGATTTGATTCTATTTTTCTTTTAAAGTGGATGATGGAATATGTGAAATTAATTAAGAAATACAATTAAATGTTGAGATAAGTAATTCTTTGGTTAGGTGGAAATTTGGAAGAAAAATGGAAGAGGGCTTAATAAAAAGATGTACTAGAACTTTAGGCAAGACTAGGCTAAGAAAATTGGATTTCGGAGTCACCAAGGAAGCTTCTGTTTTTGGAATTTTGAGAAGAATAGGTTGGGAATTGTAACAACTCCATGTTTTTTTAAATATATATATATATATATATATATATATATATATATATATATATATATATATATATATTTGTAATGTCCTATAAATTCATTACTTCTTTACTTCTAATTACTTAACTCTTAATAATATTCAATTAATTTAACCAAGCATAATCAAGGTTTAAGGTCTACCATTAACACTAATATAATTCTGAGTTTACATACACATCATTAATCAAAATATTCGCACAAAATCAAACGCATAAATATCTACATCTTATTTATCCATATTGTACCTTCACTGGGATCTTAGCCAACTCAACCACAGACACCTTATTAATTTCTGGAATTTGCCCAACATAGAGTAACTCAATCCAACGTGCACTAAAAGTCGGAGCCATAGAAAAACATGTATAACTAGTTTTCTGAACATGATAAGGAAATATAGTGAGAATTAAATCTTAGTAGGTTCAACAATAAATCATAATCATCATTAATATAGTTCATCATGTCATGTTCATATGTATAAGCTACAACAAATAACTTAGGTCACATGAATGCACTTTATATATGCACATGAAAATTGTACAGTAATGACATGTATGGCATGAATAACTATTTTCAAAATATCATATGATGGTTATCAACTTATTTTCATATCAAGCTACCCCAGTCAAGATGAGTATTTTCTACTCTCCGATATAGGCTTCTCTCGCTCTGTCCGACATGGCATGAATAATCATAGACGTTAGTGCGTCCCCTATTGTTGCACCACACGGACCGCCATGTGACGATGCTTGTCTCTTTTCTTTTCACATTAATAGCCAAAAATATTATTTCAATAACAAGTATGCTCATTGTACTCACATGCCATAATTTATAATCAAAGCATAATCACTACCAAAAGTCATTGGTAGAATGAAATCATGTCATGATTATGATCATTTTTGAATATCACTTTATAAAATATTTTCATGTCAAAATTACACACTTAAGATGGTAAGGAGTTCATGCAATGGCAATGGCTAGGGCATACACTAGTTATTTATTATTTCCAATTATAAGATTCTTCTTTTTTAAATATTATTTTCATCTTTTCATTTTCTTTATGCTTGGCCTCTAGTTACTTTTCTCATATTTACATCATTTGCAACACATGTTCTCACAAATTTTATAGTGCATTCTTTTCCAATTTGGTTTCTATTATTACCCTATAGTTAATGAGGTTCATTTAGGGTAGAAAAATGTTAAAAATAAGCTTTACTAGCTCCCAACATGGCCTAGCCATGTTCTAGGACATGACCTATCAATGCTGAAACAAACCAAAACATGGCCTGGCCGTGTTTCGTGACCTTTCCTTTCTTATTCAACCATATCTCCCTCATATGAACCCTAATTGAGGTGATTAAAAAGCCTATAAAAATCTAAGACAATTATTTACAAATTTTATGTTTATCATTTCTTCAGATTCCTTACGAATTATTTCCAAAAAATTGAAAACAAAAACACCTACATTTACCACCCTGGATTCTAGACTGATTCTTACTTCTACTCATTAATCAGCTATATCTCCCTCTTATGGACTCCAAATTAAGTGATTTCACAGCCTATAAATCCGTTAGACATATATCTATATTTATTATGTTTAAAATTATTTTAATTCCCTATATATTTTGCCCAAAAATTCAAGTACAGAAGCATACTTAGCAGATTCTTCCCTGGTTATCTAGTTTTTGACTACTGCTTACTAATCTGACCATATCTTCCTAATATGGATTCCAAATTGAATGATTCCAGTGGCTAAAAATTCTTAAGACATATATATATATATATATATATCATGTTAACTATTTATTTTATTTCTCTATATATTTTTCTAAAAAATTCAAACACAGAAACTTACTTAATAGATTTTTCCCTGGTTAACCATTTTCTGATTATTGCTTACTAATCGGACCATATTTCCCTTATTTAAACTTCAAATTGGGCAATTCCAGTGGCTAAAAATCAGTGAGACATATATCTATTTTTTTTTGTTAACCATTTCTTTTCATTCCTAAACAATATTCTTACGAGAATTTCAAAAACAGAAGCTTCCCTAGTTACTCCAAAATCCATTTTTCTTAGCTTAGTCTTTCCTAAAGTTCTTGTTCATCCTTTTATTAATTCATCTCCCATTTTTCTTACAAATTTCCACCTAACCATAGAATTACTCATCTCAACATTTAATTATATTTCCTACTTAATTTAACATATTCAATCATCCAATTCAAAAGAAAAACATAATCAAATCATGCGTCACTAAGGGTGTTTCAAAACTGTAATTTCTCATGGTCTTCCCCTAGGAGTTTTAATCCATTCTTAATTTACCAACCTAACCATCTTCCATCCATTTTTACCATATTCAAATATACATAACAGCAGCATAAAAGCCCTAAATTTTTGCCACCTAAAGCAATATCTATGCAGAACTTTTCATACCAACCGAAGTATTTAAAACATCCATCACGTGCAAGATCAAGATGTAACATGATATAGCAACATCAATGGCCAATAATCAAAGTAGCAAATATTGTAAATTTCACCAAAGTTCTAAGATCAAAAACCTGTATAAATGTTACAAATTTTAAAGCTTTTCTTCAAAAAGAGAAATTGTTAAACCTACCTAAAGATCTCCCTAGCTCAATTAGTGAATTCTTTTTCTTGTTTCCTCTTGAAGGAAGTAGAAAGATTCCTCCATTCCCTTAGCTTTTCTAGTAGCTTAAATAAGAGAAGGAGGTTGAGTTTTGAACCCTAAGGATAAATATTAAAGATGGATTCAAGTGGAGATTAAACTAACTTACCTTGAGTACTTAGTCCTCTAGACTTCTCCGTCTTCTTCCTTCCTTTCTTGTCCTCTTTTTCTCTCCTTTCCTCACTCTACCTTGCTTCTATTTTTCCTCTCCATCACTTGGACAAATTATAATTTTATAAGGGTGGGTTTTGCTTAAATAAACTATCAAGTTGTTCACCTCTCATAATCATGGGTCTAGCTTATTACCATTAGAATGCACTTGGTTGTTTTTTTTTGGAAGACAACTCATGTTCTTGTCTTCCTCTCCCTTAGTCAAGATACACATAGCAAAAGGAGATTTTTATTTTGAAAATCATGATAAAATGTTCTTAAGACAAGGGACAAGGTCCCTTTGATTTAGGAATTCATTTCCTTTTTCTTTTGTCTCACTCAAGTATGATAGATTTGCCTTTCTAGGTGGCAAATTTCTAGTCCTTGAGTCTCCCTTACTTGGTTGAAATTTTTTGTGTAGGATAAGGAAGTTTTGTCATAATGCCATGTATTATTACCTACTTGCTAAAATTATGAATGTAGGATATAGATGTTTTTTCCTAATGCCATGTAACCTAATTTTGATTATTATTACACCACTATTTCCTCACATGGTTCTTATTTTTTCCTCTTGTATTTGGGCTCACTCTTACCCATTTCCTTTACTTTGGAAGAATTTCTACCTTTTATGGAGGGCTTGGGCACATTTTCATGGTTTTTGGGCTATCAGTCCAACTTCAATATCTTAGTCCAAGTCTATGTTTTATCTCTTGCTTAAGCTATCCACTTGGCATACTAGAAACTCATGTGAAGTGGAAAAACTCTATATGAAGTGTCCATAGGTGAAAGCCCAATGCATGGGTGGAGAGGTTAAACTTAGGAACTCTAGATCTTGACTTAGAAAAAATTCCCCTAATCCAATCTTCTTGAAATTTTAAGACATTTACTTACTTCCCAAAAATTTATCTTCCATACCCAAGAATTTTACCTCTCTTTAGTATTTTATTTCTATTTTTTCCTATTATGTTTTCTCTCTTTACTTATTCCCTTAATGTTAGAAATATTTTCTATGCATACACATAAGATGAAGAATTTCTAAGGCTTATATTTCCTTAGATATTCAAAAAATTGTCTAATAAAATTTATTTTGTTAATTAAATATTTATGTACCTTTATTAATAAAAGAAATGAAATTAGGGATGTTATAGGAAATAAAAGAAATGGTTAACATAAAAACTTTAGATATGTGTCTCACGAATTTTTTGGCACGGAAATCACTAAATTTGGATTCCTTATGAGGGAGATATGGTCATATTAGTAAGCAGTGGTCAAAAACTAGCTAACTAGGAAAGAATCTATTAAATATGCTTCTATGGTTGAATTTATGGGCAAACTCGGTAGGGAATAAAAGAAAATTGTTAACATAATATATATATATATATATATATATATATATATATATATGACATGTTATAATTTAAGCTTGTTGTTAGCATTATTTTAGTTAGTTTTTATTTAATTTAAGTAGAAAATAGATATGAATTAATTGAGTTTTGAAGATTCTGGGCACCGCGGTGCTCACAAGGGAGCGCCGTGGAGTCGTGTGAGGATGTATCCGGAGTGTCGCGGTGCTCCCCAGCGTGCCGCGGCGCTAAGCTGCCTAGACAGAAGTGCCACGGTGCTTACCCCAGCGCGCCGTGGTGCTTAAGCACGTCCGAAGGTGAGTGCCGCTGCACCAGGTCGCTAAATGCATGATTTTTAGAGTTTTCCAATTGAAATTAAAGCCCGATGGGCTGGGATTTGACCTAGATACATTCCTACTTCGATTAGGAGGAGTTAATTTATAAAAGTGGAGGAAAGCAAGCAGAGAATTCATTCAATCATTCATCCAAGTTCTTAATTACATTCTTCAATTCTTCTTTAGAGTTTCTTATGGCCTTACGTGGTTAGTTCTTTTTAGTTGGTCTAGGTACATTAAAACCTCAAGGGATCTTCATGCATTGTGAGATTTGGAATTGATTTTATTATTTCAATCTTAATTGAGTATTGATTATTCATCTGCTCTTCTTCTCAATGATTATTCATATGATTGCTAGGTAGGCCTACTAGTATATTGTCTGTCTTAATCTACCACTGAATTATGTTTTGAACAAAGTCTTCAATTCAGTGATTCATGAGGCAAATAGGTTTAAGGATTTTGGATTATAAATCATTGAACCTATGACGAATAATTAACTAAATTAGATATAACCGATGTGTTAATGTTTGTTTAGCTCTGTCAGTTTTTCTAGTTCTTCATGCTGTTAATAAGTTATGCTTTACCGATGTGCTAAAGGATTACTTATTAATTAGGGTTTAATTGGTGCGATTTTCATTAATTTACTAGACCTAAAGAGGAACAGGGTTAGAAACCCAATGATAGATATTCAATTACAGATTGATTATGTTGTCAATGATCAATGAAAACCCTTGACGGTGGATATCAACCGAAACCAACGTCTTTATCATTAATCACTTTCTCTTAATTACTTTCGTTATTGTTTACTTGGTTTTATTTGCAATTATCAATCCCCCATTTCTCAATCACATAAGGTAATTCCTGTCTCTGTGGGATCGACCCTTACTCCCACTACTACAGGTTAGTTTTGAGGTAAGGTATCAATTTGGGTGTAACTACGACAGTACGCACCAATATATATATATATATATATATATGTTTCACAGATCAATAAGATCTAAAATAACTTAATTTAGAATCTATATGAGGGAGATATGGCTGATTAATGAGTAGATGTCAGAATTAGTCTAGAATCCAGAGTGGTAAATGTAAGTATTTTTTTTTTTAAATATTTCATAAGGCATTTGAAGAAATGATAAACAAAAAATTTGTAGATAAGTCTGTTATATTTTTATAAGATTTGTAATAAGCTCAATTAGGATTCGTATGAGGGTGATATGGTTGAATATGTGAGGAAAGATCACAGAACACAGCCAGGCTATGTTCTGGGTTGTTCAAGCACAGGTAGGCCATATTCAGGGCCGTTTTCTAGTATGTTTGAAGTATTTTTTAAGCATGGATGTGTCCTAAAACATGATCAAGCCGTGTTGAGAGCTAGTAAAGCTTATTTTTAACATTTTTCTACCCTAAATGAACCTCATTAACTATAGGATATTAACCGAAACCAACGTCTTTATTATTAATCACTCTTGATAACTGCAATTTATTGTAGTTCCTATGTGCTTTATGAGTACGTTTACTGAGTTGTTCTAGTGTTTTAAGCACTCTTATTCCCTGAATAAATTGAACAGGATGACTCTTTTAGATAAAACATCAGCTACCCCGTTGCTGCAGCATTTTAGTAAGCATATGTGGCAATTATAGCCGAAACTTGAGTGATATTGGGTGAGCTGCTCCCTTTTTCTGCAATACACTGATTTTGTTTGATATGGTGCAGGTGACAGCAGAGCAGGGCTGCGCAGCAGGTGCAGCCTCTACCCAGCAGGAGAGAAAGCAGCAAAAACTGACATTGCAGGCTGCTGGCACAGAACTGTCCCACTACTGAAAGTGGAGAGGACAAAGCTGCACGCAGAGATGGTTTTGCCACAAAGCAGGGGGAATGACGGCAAAAGCAAGGCAGCTGACTAGGACCACAAGGCTGAACGATAAAGAGAGGCAGAGAGGGGGAGACAAAGGACACATGACGGAGGGGGGTGAAAACAAGAGAGAATAGCTACACACGACAGAGGGGGGAGAGGAGAAAAGAAGAGAGAATTTTGGAGGAAAGAACACCATAGCCGAGGATGCATTGACACCGGAAGGTGCAGTGTTAAGGGAGCAGTTCATAGTTCCAGAACGGGATTGATCCTTGTTGTGATCTTTACTGTTTTTATCAAAAAGATAGAACTGCATTTTTGTAATTTTGTTTATATCATTTAGGATGCATACCAGTGTTTTTGGGATATTTGTAACCAGTGTAACCATGAGGCTTGGCTAGTTTCCAGCTAGGGTTGCACAAGGGTTGTAATGAACTGAAGCACATTTTTATAAACAACACATTTCGCTGCAGTTTTGTTCAACATTCAATTGTATTTCCATTTAGTTTTTCTTTCCTTAATAACGGAAGTTTGGAGGAAGAAAACCAAGGCCAACATTCGCCTGGAAGGGTAATGGATGCTGGGAAAAGTTGAATATATAGGGCTAGCTCATATAGGGATATATGGGTACCCCATTAGTCCAGTAGTGGAGCTTCTTGCACCATTCAGGGGTGAGGACTGATGCAGGAATGCATGTCTGAACCTCAGAATTGCAAAGAATGGAAGTCTGGGAAGAATCCATTCAGGACTGAAATTGGCACTTAGAACAATTGCTGCAGCAATTCCTAGAGCAAATATGAGTACTGTAGTCCATGGCAACCTTGAGCAACCCTAGATCTCCTAATATCAATTCCTCTTTTTCTCCCTATTACTCCTTATCTTAGTTATAGTTGTAGTCAGTCAATCTACTTCTATTCTAGTCTTGTGAACCATCTTATCTTTGCTACAACATTCGCACGGCAAAAGTCTCTATAGTAGTTTTAGTTCACTCCTCGTGGGACAATACTCACTCATCACTTTATTACTTGGTCATGACACGTGCACTTGCGTTCTGACACTGTATTCATCTTTGCATGAAACAACAAGTTTTTGGCCCCATTGCCGGGGAGTGTCAACTTGAAAATTGTTTTTAGATACTCGACTGTGTGAAATGTTGTTTTGTTTCTTTTTACTCTGGTGTCTTGTTGAGCAGGTAACGCAGTGCATGAGTAGGGCTGACAGGGAACTTCTGCCTCTAGATCCAGAGATAGAAAGAACGCTTTTGAGAAGAAGAAGAGGACAGTTAACACCTCAGCAGCAGGCAGAGATGGCTAATCAGAATGGAACAGACAACATGGATGATAGAGATAGGGTCTTAAATGCTTATGTTCAACCAAACCTGAATAGGTTGAACCCGAGCATTGTGAGACTAGAGATCGAGGCTCTACATTTTGAGCTTAAACCAGTAATGTTCTAGATGCTGCACACTACAGGGCAATTCAGTGGAATGCCTACAGAGGACCCTTACCTTCACTTAAGAGTGTTCATGGAAGTCACGGATGCTTTCAAAATGAATGGGGTAACAGAAGAAGTGCTCAGGCTAAAGCTGTTCCCTTACTCATTAAGAGACCGAGCAAGAGCGTGGTTGAACTCTCTGCCACCTGACTCTATCGCTAACTGGAGTGATTTGGCAAAGAAATTTCTGCTGAAATACTTCCCGCCCACCAAGAATGCCAGATTGAGAAATGACAACACCTCTTTCCAGCAATTGGAAGGTGAATCTTTGTACGAGACATGGGAGAGGTATAAAGAGTTATTACAGAGATACCCCCATCATGGAATTCCTTACTGCATTCAGATGGAGACCTTTTACAATGGCCTCAATGCTCAAACCAGCACCATAGTGGATGCAGCAGCTAATGGGGCACTATTGTCCAAAAAATATAATGAAGCGCATGAGCTGCTTGAAAGGATGGCCAGTAATAACTATCAATGGCCAATGGATAGAGTTTCAACTAGAAAGAAAGCAGCAGACATGCATGAAGTGAGTGAAGTGACTTCTCTCACAGCCCAGCTAGCTTCACTAGTTAATGTCTTAAAGAGCCAGCAAATGACCCGCCCTTAAGCAGCCAATGCAGTGCAGGAGACTGGACCATCTTGTGTACTGTGCAATGGACCACATCTTTTTGAAATGTGCCCTTCAAACCCATAATCAGTGTGCTTCGTGGGAAATATGAATCGCAATAACAATCCCTACTCCAACATGTATAACCCAGGATAGAGGCAACACCCCAATTTCTCCTGGAGTAACTATGGTACGGGACAAGGGAGCAACTCTGCCCCACAAAGACCACAGGCTCCCCCTGGCTTCCATCAGCAAAGACAACAGCCTCACGAAACCACCACTTTGCTAGAATCCCTGATGAAGGAGTATATGGCAAGGAATGATGCTCTAATCTAGAGTCAAGTAGCCTCATTACAGAATCTGGAAACTCAAGTGGGACAGCTTGCCAATGAACTAAAAAGCTGACCTCCAGGAACACTTCCAAGTAATACTGAAGTCCCTAGGAGAGAAGGGAAAGAGCACTGCAAGGCTATAGCTTTGAGAAGTGGAAAGATGGTGGAGCCACCAAAGGCAAAAGGATAGGACTAGAAAGACTTCACTGTACCCCCGGAGAAAAAGAAAGACAAGCAAAAGCAAGAGGTGAAGGTAAGCAAGGAAGCAACCATCACTGAAGAAAATGCTGGAGCTATGCCACAGCAAAATTTAGACACTTTGCCATAGCAAGGCATGCAGCAAACCAAGCTACCTCCCCCTTTCCTTTAGAGATTTCAGAAGCAGCAGAATGACCAGTAGTTTAGAAGATTCCTAGATGTCCTAAAACAGCTGCACATTAACATTCCTCTGGTGGAAGCACTAGAGCAGGTGCCTAACTATGTAAAGTTCATGAAGGACATTCTGACCAAAAAGCGAAGATTTGGCGAATTTGAGACAGTTGCTCTCACAAAGGAATGCAGTGCTGTGCTGCAAAATAAGTTGCCACCCAAACTTAAGGATCTAGGAAGTTTCACCATACCTTGTTCTATTGGGAACCAGTATTTTGGCATGGCACTTTGCGACTTGGGAGCAAGCATCAACCTCATGCCAATGGCCATCTTTAAAAAGCTATGAATTGGAGAAGCAAGGCCTACCACAGTCACACTACAATTGGCAGACAGATCCATTGTCCATCCAGAGGGAAAAATAGAGGATATCTTGGTTAAGGTGGACAAGTTCATCTTCCTAATAGACTTCATAATACTGGAATATGAAGCTGATGCAGAGGTACCAATTATATTGGGCAAACCATTGATGTTCAGTACACTAATTGATGTTCAGAAGGGTGAATTAACCATGAGAGTCCAGGATGAGCACGTTACATTCAATGTGCTCCAGACCATGAAGTTTGCCAGTGAAGAAGAAGAATGTGCAGTGGTGTCTATGATAGACACATTAGTATCAGAAGAGTTAGAAAAATACTGCAAGGACCCACCACCAGTAGCATGGACAGACAACTCAGATTCTGAAGGGGAAGACGAGAAAGAATCGGCCTGGATTGATGTCAGGCATGGCATTAAGAAGCAGGAGCCAATAAAGGAGCCATTATATGTGACCCCACCAGATTCAAGGCCGCTGAAAGCATCAGTGGAGGAGCCACCAGCCTTGGAGATGAAGCCGCTTCCAGCACACCTCAAGTATGCATATTTAGGAGAGACAACCACTCTTCCTGTGGTTATCTTAGCACATTTGACAGTGGAATAAGAGAAAAAATTGTTCCTTACACTGAAGAAATTCAGAAGGGCCATTGGTTGGACACTTGCTAACATTAAGGGAATCAGCCCCTCATTTTGCTAACATTAAGGAAATAAAATTTATTGGACAATATTTTAGATATCTAAGGAAATCTAATCTTTAGAAATTCTTCACCTTATGTATATGCATAGAAAATGTTTCTAACATTAAGAGAACAAATAAAATGGTAAAACCTAATAGGAAGAAAAAACTAGAAATAACATACTAAAGAGATGCAAAATTCTTGGATAAGGAAGATAAATTTTTAGAAACAAGTAAATGTCTTAAAATTTCAAGAACATTGGATTAGGGTAATTTTTCCTAATTCAAGAACTAGAGTTACTAAGTTTAACATCTTTACCCATACATTGCGCTTTTACCTATGGACACTTCATATAGAGTTTTTCCACTTCACATAAGTTTCTAGCAAGCCCATTGGATAACCTAAGCAAGAAATAAAACATAGACTTGGACTAGGATATAGTAATTGGATTGATAGCCCAAAAATTATGAAAATGTGACCAAGTCCTCCAAGAAAGGTAGAATTTTATCCAACGCAAAGAAAATGGGTAGGAATTAGCCCATAATGGGTAAGAATAAGCCCAAATCCAAGAGGAAAAATAAAATAAAATAAATTAGGTGATGATATAATAATGTAATATTAATAAAGATTAGGTTACATGGCATTAAGACAAAAATTTAGCAAGTAGTATGATTCTACATTCATAATTTTCGCAAGTGGCATGATAATACAAGGCTTTAGGACAAAAACATCTATATCCTACACATATAATCTTACCAAATGGTATGATAATACATGGCATTAGGAAAAAAAATTCCTATCCCACACAAAAAATATCAACCAAATAATCGAGATTCAAGGGCTAGAAATTTGCCACCTAAAAAGGCAAACCTATCATACTTGTTTAAGACAAAAGAAAATGGAAATGAATCCCTAAATCAAAGTGACCTTGTCCCTTATCTTAAGAACATATCATCATAATTTTCAAAATACAAATCTCCTTTTCCTATGCATATCTTGACTAAGGAAGAGGAAGACAAGAACATAAGTTGTTTGTTTTCCAAAAATTCAACAAAGTGTATCCTAATTGTGATAAGGTAGACCCATGATCATGAAAGGTGTATTATTTGGTGGTCTATTTAAGCAAAACCCACCCCTACAACATTTTAATTTCGTCCAAGTGGGGAAGAGAGAGAAATAGAAGCAAGGTAGAGTGAGGAAAGGAGAGAAAGAGAGGAGAAGAAAGGAAAGAAGAAGAAGGAGAAGTTTAGAAAGCTAAGTACTCAAGGTAAGTTATCTTAATCTCCACTTGAATCCATTTTTCTTCTTCATCCTTGAGGTTCAAAAACTCACCCTCCTTCTCTTACCTAAGCTGAGGAAACAATTCACTAAGTGAGCTACGAAGATTCTTAGGTAAGTTTAACAATATTTCTTTTTGAAAAAAACTTTTGAAACTTATAATATTTATATGAGATTTTGATCTTAGAACTTTGATGATTGGTCATGATGTTGCTATATCATGTTACATATTGATCCTGCATGTGATGTATGTTTGAATACTTAGACTGGTATAGAAAGTTCTACATAGGTATCGCTTTGGGTGGCAAACTTTTTAGCTTCTGTGTTTTAATATCTGGGAATTATCTATAGGGAATTAAAATAAATGGTTAACTTAAAAACTAAAGATATATGTGTCATGGATTTTAAGCCACTGGAATCATTCAATTTTGAGTCCATATGAGCTAGATATGGTCCGATTAGTAATCAAAGGTCAGAAAATGGTTCATCAGGGAAGAATATGTTAGGATAGCTTCTCTGTTTTAATTTATGGGAATTATCTGTAGGGAATTAAAATAAATGGTTAACATAAGAATTAAAGATATATGTGTCACAGATTTTTAACCACTGGAGTCATTCAATTTGGAGTCCATATGAGGTAGATTTGGTCAGATTAGTAAGCAAAGGTCAGAAAATGGTTCATCAGAGAAGAATATGTTAGGATAGCTTCTCTGTTTTAATTTCGGGGAATTATCTGTAGGGAATTAAAATAAATGGTTCACATAAGAATTAAAGATATATGTGTCACAGATTTTTTTTCCACTGGAATCATTCAATTTAGAGTCCATATGGGGTAGATATCTTCCGATTAGTACTCAAAGGTTAGAAAATGGTTCATTAGGGAAGAATATGTTAGGATAGCTTCTGTATTTTAATTTTTACGAATTATCTGTATGAAATTAAAATAAATGGTTAACATAAGAATTATAGCTATGTGTGTCGTAGATATTTAGCCACTAGAATCATTCAATTTAGAGTCCATATTAGGAAGGTATGAGCTGATTAGTAGTCAAAGGTCATAAAATGGTTCATCTGGGAATAATATGTTAGGATAGCTTCTATATTTAAATTTTTGGAAATTATCTTTATGGAATTAAAATAAATGGTTAACATAAGAATTATAGATATGTGTGTCGCAGATTTTTAGCCACTGGAATCACTCAATTTGGAGTCCATATAATGTAGATATGGTCCGATTAGTAGGTAGAGGTTAGAACCTATCCGAGAAGAAATAACATGTACATTTAGGGAGTAATATCACCTTGATTTCGTAATATTTCGCTACAATGTTCAACATAATAGTTTTAGATAATTGTTTTATCTTGAAATTGACACCAAGATCACCTACATCAGAGCTCAATTGACGGAGTTATGCTCTGATTAGTAAGAGAATGTTAGATATGATGAAAACCTGCATCAAGAAAATAAAAAAATAAAATTAATATTTAAAAAAGAAGACGAATCTTATAAATGACTAGTATATGCCATAGGCATTGCCATAGTATGAACTTCTTACCATCTTAAGTGTAAAATTCTGACATGGAAATATTTTATTAAGTGATATTTGAAATGGTTATGTTCATGGCATGATTACCAGTAATTTATGGTAATAGTTATATTTTGATGAACATACTTATTATTGAAAGTATATTTTTGGCTATCATTGTGAAAAGAAAAGAAATGAGCACGGTCACATGGAAATCCGTGTGGTGCACCAGTAGGGGACACCCTACCAACGGTTATGATTATGATTATGAGAAAAGAAAGAGAAAGTGTGCCATGTCGGACGGAGCGAGAAAAGCTCATACCGGAGAGTAGAGGATACTCACCCTGACCGGGGTAGCTTGAAATGAGAATAAGTTGATGGTCATTATATGATATTATGAAAATAGTTAATCCTGTCATACGTATCATTACTGTATGATTCTTATGTGCATAGATATAATGCATTCATATGACCAAAGATATTTTTTGTAGTTTATACAGCTGAACATGACATGATGAACTATATTGATGGTAAATTATGATTTATTGTTGAACCTACTGGGATTTAATTCTCACTATATTTCCATATCATGTTCAGAAGAATAATGCAGATTTTCTCAATGACACTTATTATTTCCGTACGTTGGATCGAGATGCCCTACCTTAGGCAACTACCAGTTATATCATATATATCTGTAGTAGATGTGACTGAGATTCCGGTGGAGGTGCCACCCACACCACTATCCCCGGAAGTAGTCGACATAGATGATTAGAACTAATATGTATCTTTGTACAAATGTTTGTAAAATAATGGTGTGTAGTTTGTAAAATAATGGTGTGTATGGAAACTCAGTATTGTATCACTGTTAATAACAATTATGCTTGGTTAAAATGATTATTATTACGAGTTAAGTGGTTAGAATTAAAGTAGTAATAACTCCATGGAATTTTACAAATATAAAAAAAAAATTGTTACATTTACATAAATGGAGTTGTTACACAATGCATATTAGTAATACTCTATTTTAGGTTTAGTTGTGAATATCGAATTCACATAAATTTTTTAAAAAATGTTTTTAACTTTTCAAAAAGCCAAAATATAATTTTAAAATTAAATAAATAATAATAATATTTTAATATTATATTGAACTTCAAAGTTAAAAATTTTCCATATGTAACTTTAGAAATTGATATTTTTCTATAAAAATTATTATTATAATAATAATAAATTACTTCGATATCTCTTAAAATTCAATTCAATTACACTTATTGTTTTCTTATTTTAAAAATAATAACTCATTTTTAAAATTAAAAAATTGAAATTTTTAATGCTATACAGGTTACAAATTGAATATTAATTATTTAACAAAAAATTAATTATAATAAAAACAAGTATAATGTAATAAATTTTTTTAAAAAATTATTATTATGCATAGGATAAGATGCAGGTAAGAGTACAGCTCTCTTTAACACAGGGTTTTATTTATCCAAGCCACATGTTTTGGCTTTTTGCTCGAAAATACAAAAACGCCAAGAATAACGCATCCTCATTGTGCGTGGCGGCTTTTGTATAAATTCTACAAACTTTTGGCCTTCAAAATTGGCAATAATGCCTACAAATTTTGACCGAGTTTGGTCTATTTTAAATGCTCGCTGACACATGACAATCATAGATTGAACAGACAATGCTGATCCCCTATACAGACTTTTTATAACCTTTTTCTCAATCTACTGCTATTGTTATTCTTCTCCACAAGACTTTATCACTTCTTTTTGCTTTTTATATTTCCTCGAGTTCTTCCATGATTAAATGGTACATAAATATTTAAAGTAACATCTCTAATTTTATTTCATTTATTAATAAAGGTACATAAATATTTAATTAAAAAAATAAAATTTATTAAAAAAATTTTAGATATCTAAAGAAATATAATCCTTAAAAAAATTTCACCTTATGTGTATGTATAGAAAATGTTTCTAACATTAAGAGAACAAGTAAAGAGAGAAAACCTAATAGGAAAAATTAGAAATAACATACTAAAGAGAGGCGAAATTCTTTAATAAGGAAGATAAATTTTTTTGTGAAGTAAGTAAATGTCTTAAAATTATAAGAAGATTGGATTAGGGTAATTTTTCCAAATTCAAGAGTTAGAAATTTCTAAATTTAACATCTCTACCCATAAATTGGGCTTTCACCTATGGACACTTCATATAAGTTTCTAGCAAGCCCATTGTATAGCCTAAGTAAGAAATAAAACATAGACTTAGACTAGGATATAGAAATTGAACTAATAGCCCAAAAATTATGAAAATGTGACCAAAATTTCCATGAAAGGTAGAATTTTAGCCAAAGCAAAGGAAATGGGTAAGAATGAGCCCAAATCCAAGAGGAAAAAAAATAAGAATCATGTGAGAAATAGTAGTACAATAATAATCAAGATTATGTCACATGGTATTAAGACAAAACATCTATATCCTACATTCATAATTTCAACAAGTAGGTAATAATAAATGGCATTAGGACAAAACATCTATATCCTACATTCAGAATTTCAACAAGTAGATAATAATACATAGCATTGTGACAAAACATCCTTATCCTACACAAATAATTTCAGCCAAGCAAGGGTGGTGCGTACTATCACAGGTACACCTAAATTGATATCTTACCTCAAAACTAACCTGTAGTAGTGGGAGTAAGGGTCGATCCCACAGAGACTGAAATTACCTTATGTGATTGAGAATGGGGGGATTGATAGTTGAAATTAAAATAAAGTAACTAATAATGAAAATAATTAAGAGAGTAATTAATGAGAAAAGCGTTGGTTTCGGTTGATATCCACCGTCAAGGGATTACATTGATCATTGACAACATAATCAATCTGTAATGAAATATCTATCAATGGATTTCTAACCCTGTTCTTCCTTAAGTCTAGTAAATTAATGATAATCGCACCAACTAAACCCTAATTAACAAGCAATCCTTTAACACATCGGTAAAGCATAACTTATTAACCGCATGAAGAACTAGAGAAACTGACAGAGTTAAACAAATATAAACACATCGGTTATATCTAATTTAGTTAATTACTCATCATATGTTCAATGATTTATAATCCAAAATCCTCAAACCTATTTGCCTCATGAATCACAGAATTGAAAACTTTGTTCAAAACATAATTCAGCGGTAGATTAAGAAAGACAATATACTAGTAGGCCTCCTAACAATCATATGAATAATCATTGAGAAGAAGAGCAGATGAATAATCAATACTCAATTCAAATTGAAATAATAAAATCAAATCCACATCTCACAATGCATGAAGATTCCTTGAGGTTTCAATCTATCTCAACCAACTAAAAAGAACTAGCAACACAGGGCCATAAGAAAATCTAAAGAAGAATTAAAGAATGAAACTAAGAACTTGGATGAAGGATTGAATGAATTATCTGCTTGCTTTCCTCCCTTTTATAGATTAACTCCTCTTAATCGAAGTAGGATTGTATCTAGGTCAAATATCAGCCCATCGAGCTTCAATTGAAGTCAAAAAACCCTTAAAATGGCGATTTTAACGACCTGTACGGCGGCGGCGCTCTGGACTTGCAATGACGCAACACCGTGGTGCTCTATTGTAAGCGCCATGGAGCCCAGAACATTCCAGAATTTGCAAATAAGGCGAACATGAAAGTTGTAGGTCTATGTCTTTTGTTTCCATAGCCACTGGAATCACCTTAATTGGATATGAATTGAAGGAGATATGACAAAATTAGTGACTAAAGGTCAGAATTCATCCTGCTGCACTGTGATTCTGATTTGTGAGCTCTGTAACACTATTAAATCTGCCGAATTTGACCAAGTTTTCAACATAAAAGTTGTATATAATTGTATTATAATTTCACATCCACTTGAATCAATTTGATTGGAGTTCATAAGAGAGAGATATGCACAAAACAGTGTTGAAAGGTCTGGAATTGCTGCAATGTAGTATTTTTCCATGAATTTTTTATCTTTTTCCTCTCTTTTCTTCTTTCTTTGTTCCTACAACACAAAACACAAAATTAAGCTAATTCATAATTATATTTTACTTAAATCAAACAAAAATTAAGTTTAAAGGTATTAATGTCAAGCTTGATTAAGATCACATCAAATACCCCACACTCAACATTTTGCTTGTCCTCAAGCAAAATAATCCCTAAAGACAAAAGAACAACAATCAATAATATAGTGAGTGTTAGGCTTACCAAAATTTTGCTTCATAACATAAAAATATACTCTAGAAAAAATTTGGAAGGTCATAATCATGCACAAGATTAACACAAATGCAATCTATTATTTTATCCTTCTATGTCCCTAGTGTGTGTGTGTTTTTGGGTCAATAAATTTTCTTTTACCTGGATGAGTTTATATATCCCAAAATTTTGATTGTAGATCTTTAATTAGTTTAGGATTTCCATAAGCTTATTCTTCATGTCACTCTCCACTAATGTAGGCCAAAACTACCTCTAAGATCAATAGGACTTTATTTAGCTTGTAATGTGACCAGGGTATAAAGTAAGATAAAGAATACAAATTTAGGCTCAATCAACCAGCACCACATGATTAAATCTGATCTCTTGAGCTTTTCTAAATTTGGGGTGATTTCTCCCCCCACACTCATTTTCTTATTTCAATTGTATTTAACCTATCCTTTTTCCTCAATTCTCTAATAAATTTTTTTTCACAGCATTTGGATTTTTCTTCTATTTCCTTTGCATATTTCTTTGTTTTTTTTTCATAATTCTTTTCTTTTCCTTGCTCCACCCTTCCACCCTTTTTTTATATATATAAAGCTCTACAAAACAAGTATTCAGAAAAATAATCATGGAGTGAGTGAATAGGATAAAAAATAAAGATATTCATACAAAATTTGGCTTTCAGCTCATTTTTGGTTTTTAGAAGGAAAATTTCATTAAGCTCAAAATAGAGGAACTAAGGATATTTCATTGTTTAGGTTAGGTGTGCAAGGCTCAATCTATCAAATAATGCCTAAATCATCTCCTAAATAATAGTATTAACCTAAGATTTCGCCTCAAGCAGCATTCAAATAAGTTCTAGAATCCTGTGTAGATCATGAAATATATTTGAATTATATAAACCTTCTCTAAGTAAAATATAAAATTGAATGGCCAAATTTGTTGTGCAAAAATATTTCAGGATTCTAAAGTCAAAAGTAATAAATTGCAAAAGGGATAAAATTGCACATAACCATAAATTTTCTATATTTTTGAAGAGCTAAAAATATTTTTGGACAGTCATATCATTGGCTGTCGGTTGTTCCTAACATCACAAAACATAAATTGAACACTCACATAATCACTCAACTTGCTAAATGCAATAAAAGTGCATTAAGAGTGAAAGAACAGAAAATTGATGCTTATAATAGGGTCACAATGATTCAGAAAAATATACACCCACCCCCACACTCAAAATTTACATTGTCCTCAATGTAAAAGAAAGATAAAAATTAGGGAAGGATGTAGAAAAACATATGAGTTAAGTGAACTTCCCTGAATTTGTTTGAGTTAGAATGAGCGTGTTGCATTGCTGGATCTTGAATTTTCTGCTTTCCACTTTTTTTTTTACTATGTTGGGTTTCCTCCCAATAAGCGCCTTTGTTTAATGTCGTTGGCTCGACTCAAAGCTCCTTATGTCATTTAAGGAGGATCTTTGAATTGGCTTGCCTTTGAATGTGCTAGATTTTGAGGTTCAATTGTATTATGAATAAGGAAGTCAGCATTAATCAAAGATTTAATTAAATGAGAACTCAACTTACTTGGAAATAACCGATGTCTTGAGTAGCTTTTGGCATCCAATTTAATTTCATCTTTTTGAGTTTTTGCCAAAGCAGGGGGCAGCTTTCCTCTATCTTTGAGTAGGGCATAGTTATTTGAAGTTATCACTGGGGGTAGTTCTCTACTGTATGTGCCCTTTAAATTGCTAGGGAGGCTCTTCAAGCCTAGGTCAGAATACTACAAAATAGAAGATACATGCATCTTATTAGAAATTTGTAACAACATAGAAAAATCCTTATTTGTTTGCTGCACTTCTGGTGCTTCCTCTCCTATTGTAATTTTTGTTTTGGAATTTGGAATTTAGGGTAGATTCCCTAGCCGCTTTCTTAGTAGGCTTACTAGTGTCAACTTCTAAGTCATCTTTTTCATTTAGTACAGAATTTTCTTCCTTTTGCATTAACGATGCTGGGGCTAGACTTTCAATTTCTAAATTTTGAACCTCTAGTCGACTGACTGTTGTTGCTAGTTGACCTATTTGATTTGTCAAACTTTGGATGTTGGCACTTATCTCTTGTTGAAATTGATGAGTATTATGTGCAAGAGATTTAATGATTTCTTCTAAAGAACTACTTACCTGGGAATCTTGAGATGCAGTATGTCTAGGATAATAGGCATGTTGGTTATAATGAAAATTTGTAAAATCTTGTTCTTAAGGCCAATTTTGTGCATTCCCATACCTGAAGTTGAGATGATCCTTCCATCCAGGATTGTACATGTTTGAATAGGAATTATACCTCACTTGTGGTGGTTCAGGGAAATCACTAATCGTATTAACCAGCTCAAATTACTCGTCATATAAATTTGGGTACCCCATAGACGGATGCTCCATAATTGAATGATTTCCATAGAAATTTTCTCTTTGCATATTTTCTGCACATTGACGAACAAGAGAGGTTAAATTTGCCAGTTGCTGTTCAAGGGAGGAACTACATACCACACTAGCATGTCCTAATGGAGAGCCCAACCTAGTGTGAAATTGTTGAAAATTGGCTGCCATATTCACAGTTATGAACAAAAAGGAAAAACTAAAATAAAATAAAATCACAAAAGGTAAATAGATACAGTCCCCAGCAACGGCACCAAAATTTGGTGCGTACTATCGAAGGTACACCTAATTGATAAATTACCTCAAAACTAACCTGTAGTAGTGGGAGTAAGGGTCGATACCACAGAGACAGGAATTACCTTATGTGATTGAGAATGGGGGGATTGATAGTTGCAATTAAAATAAAGTAACTAATAATGAAAATAATTAAGAGAGTAATTAATGAGAAAAGCATTGGTTTCGGTTGATATCCACCGTCAAGGGATTACATTGATCATTGACAACATAATCAATCTGTAATTGAATATCTACCATTGGGTTTCTAACTCTGTTCCTCCTTAAGTCTAGTAAATTAATGACAATCGCACCAATTAAACCCTAATTAACAAGCAATCCTTTAGCACATCAGTAAAGCATAACTTATTAATTGCATGAAGAACTAGAGAAACTGACAGAGCTAAACAAATATAAACACATCGGTTATATCTAATTTAGTTAATTACTCATCATAGGTTCAATGATTTATAATCGAAAATCCTCAAACCTATTTGCCTCATGAATCACAGAATTGAAGACTTTGTTCAAAACATAATTCAGCGGTAGATTAAGACAGACAATATACTAGTAGGCCTCCTAGCAATCATATGAATAATCATTGAGAAGAAGAGCAGATGAATAATCAATACTCAATTCAAATTGAAATAATAAAATCAAATTCACATCTCACAATGCATGAAGATCCCTTGAGTTTTCAATCTACCTCAACCAACTAAAAAGAACTAGCCACGCAGGTCCATAAGAAAATCTAAAGAAGAATTGAAGAATGTAATTAAAAACTTGGATGAAGGATTGAATGAATTATCTGCTTTCTTTCCTCCCTTTTTATAGATTAACTCCTCCTAATCGAAGTACGATTGTATCTAGGTCAAATCTCAGCCCATCGGGCTTCAATTAGAGTCAAAAAACCTTAAAAATTGCAATTTAATGACCTGTACGGCAGCGGCGCCGCAGCGCTGTGGACCTGCAATGATGCAGCGCCCCGGCGCTCTATTGCGAGCGCCGCAACGCCCAGAACATTCTAGAATTTGCAAAAGTGTCAAACATGAAAGTTGTAATGTCTCTTCTTTCTAAAGCCACTGGAATAGCCTTAATTGGATCTGAATTGAAGGAGATATGACAAAATTAGTGATCAAAGATCAGAATTGATCCTGCTGCACTATGATTCTGATTTACGAGCTCTGTAACGCTATTAAATCTCCCGAATTTGACTCAGTGTTCAACATAAAAGTTGTATATAATTGTATTATCGTTTCACAGCCACTTCAATCACTTTGATTGGAGTTCATAAGTGGGAGATATACTCAAAGAAGTGCTAAAAGGTCTAGAATTGCTGCAATGTAGCATTTTTCCATGAATTTCTTATCTTTTTCTTCTCTTTTCTTCTTTATTTGCTCCTACAACACAAAACACAAAATTAAGCTAATTCCTAATTATATTTTACTTAAATCAAACAAAAATTAAGTTTAAAAGTATTAATATCAAGCTTAATTAAGATCACATCAAAGGGAGATCTAATGGCTAAAAATTTGCCACTTAGAAAGGCAAACTTATCATACTTGATTAAGACAAAAGAAAAAGGAAATGAATCCCTAAATCAATGGGACCTTGTCCATTGTCTTAAGAACATATTATCATAATTTTCAAAATACAATTCTCCTTTTGCTATGCATATCTTGACTAAGGAAGAGGAAGACAAGAACATGAGTTGTTTTTTTCACCAAAAAACAACCAAGTGCATCCTAATTGTGATAAGGTAGACACATGATTATGAAACGTAAACCACTTGATAATTTATTTAAGCAAAACCCAACCCTATAACATTAAAATTTAGTCCAAGTGAGGGAGAGGAAAAATAAAAGCAAGTTAGAGTAAGGAAAAAAGATAAAGAAAGGAGAAGAAATGAAGGAAGAAGAAGGAGAAGTCTAAAGGACTAAGTACTCAAGGTAAATTAGTTTAATCTCCACTTAAATCCATCTTTCTTCTTTTCCTTGGGGTTCAAAAACTCACCCTCCTTCTCTTATTTAAGCTGCTAGAAAAACCAAGAGAAGGGAGGAATCTTCCTATTTCCTTTAAGAGGAAACAAGAAAAATAATTCATTAAGTGAGTTAGGAAGATCTTTAGGTAGGTTTAACAATATCTCTTTTTGAAGAATAATTTTGAAATTTGTAACATTTATGTGGGATTTTGATCTTAGAACTTTGATGAAATTTACAATATTTGCTACTTTGATGATTAGTCATAGATGTTGCTATATCATGTTACATGCTATTTTTCATATGATGGATGTTTTGGACATTACGGTTGGTGTGGAAAGTTCTGCACTGGTATGGCTATGGGTGGTAAAAAATTTATGATTTTTATGCTACTATTTTGTATATTTGAATGTGGTAAAAAATTGATGGAATATGATTAGATGTAAAGAAAATGGAAGAGGATGTAATATAATGATGAACTAAAATCTTAGGAAAGTATTGGTTAGAAAACTGGATTTCGAGGTAGCCAGGGAAGCTTCTATTTTTTAAATGCTGGGAAGAATCGGTTAAGAATTAAAAGAAATAGTTAACATGAAAATTGTAGATCTATTTCTCAAGGATTTTTATCCACTTCAATCATTTAATTTGGAGTCCTGATGAGGGAGATATTCTCCGATATGTAAGTAGTGGTCATAAAATGATTAACCAGGGAAGAATTTGTCAAGTATGCTTATGTGTTTCAATTTCTATGATAAATCTATAGGGAATTCAAAGAATTTCTTAACGTGAAAAAAGTAGATCTATGTTTCACAGATTTTAAGCCCCTTGAAGCATTCAAATTGGAATCAATATGAGGGAGATATGTTTAGATTAGTAAGAAAAGGTCAGAAACTAGCTAACCAGGGAATAATATGTTAAGTATGCTTCTATATTTGAATTTCGGGGCAAAATATGTAGGTAATTAAAGGAAATTGTTAACATAATAAATATAGATAAATGTATAAAGGATCTATATGCTCTGAAATCACTTAATTTAGAGTCCATATGAGAGAGATATAGCTGATTAATGAGTAAATGTTAGAATTAGTCTAGAATCTAGGGTGGTAAATGTAAGTGTTTTGGTTTTCGATTTTCTGAGAATAATTAGTAAGGAATCTAAAGACATGATAAACATTAAATTGGTATATATCTGTCTTAGAATTTTACAGGCTTTAGAATCATGTTAATCGGAGTTTGTATGAGGGAGATTTGGTCAGATTAGTAAGTAGATGTTCGAACCTACCCAAGAAGAAATAATATTGAATTTAAGGGAGTAGTAACACAACGATTACTTAAGATTTCACTAAAATGTTCAACATAAGAGTTTTATAAGATTGTCTTATCTTTCAATTGACACCAAGATCACCTCAATTGGATTTAAAATTAAGGTGTTATGTTCTATTTAGTGAAGAGAGGGTAATAATATTTAAAAAAGAAGAATCTTATAAATGAAAATAATAAAAGACTAGTGTATGCTATAGCCATTGCGATTGCATGAACTCCTTACCATCTTAAGTGCGTAATTTTGACATAGAAATATTTTATAAAGTGATATTTGAAATGATTTTCTTTATGGCATAATTACCAATGATTTTTGGTAATGATTATATTTTCATGAAAATTATGGTATATGAGTATAATGAACATACTTGTTATTGAAATCATATATATGGCTATTAATGTGAAAAGAAAAGAAAAGAGTATAGTCACATGGCGGTCTGTGTGGTGCACACGTAGGGGACGCCCTACCAATGGTTATGATTATGTTAATGAGAAAAGAAAGAAAAAATGTTCCATGTCAGATGGAGCAAGGAAAGTCCGCTCCGGAGAGTAGAAAGTATTCACCCTGACCAGGGTAGTTTGATATGAAAATAAGTTGATAGCCATCATATGATTTTCTTAAAATAGGTATTCATGTCATACATGTTATAACTGTACGATTTTTATGTGCATAGATAAAGTGTATTCATGTGACCTAAAGATAATTGTTGTAGCTTATACAAATGAACATGACGTGACAAGCATTATTGATAATGATTTATTGTTGAACCTACTGAGATTTATTTCTCACTATATTTCTATATCATGTTCAAAAAACTAAGTTATGCAGATATTCTCTATGACCGGCTTTTAGCGTACATTGGGTCAAGTTGGCTAAGATCCCGGTGAAGGTGCAACCACCCCCACCCGTATCTCCAGAACTAGTCAATATGGATGAATAAAATGTAGACTTATATGTGTTTGATTTCTATACATACGTTTTGATTAATGATGTGTACGTGAACCCAGAATTGTATAAGTGTTAATGGTATTTCTTAAACCTTATTTATGTTTGGTTAATTTAATTGAATGTTATTATGAGTTAAATAGTTTGAAGTAAGAAGGTAATGACTTCATGGAATTTTAGAAATATACATAGAAGTATATATGTAAAAAAAATGGAGTTGTTACTCAGCATACTGATCAATAGTCTAATGGCCCTACCTAAGTTAAAGAAACTCATCTTCTTTCTTAACTCTCACACTATTGGGAAAATACTTATCTAGAAAAGTATCTCGAAACACCTGCCAAGTAATTTGTCTACCCTGGTGGATCAGCAGTTCTTTGGCTCTCTCCACTAATATTCTGCTTCTTCCTTTAACATATACACAGCAAAGGCGACCTTTTTTTTTCATTAGGGCAATTCAAAACTTCAACGATATTTTCTAACTCTATCAGCCACCTTTCGGCTACTAGGGGATCATATTCTCCCATAAACTGAGGAGGATGAGTCCTTATGAATTATGTCTACCCATTCTCATTTTCCCTGTTTCTCCAATTGCCTCCCACCTCACTATGATTGTTATTATTTTGCATGTGCTACAAAAATTGATTTGTGGTAGCCACTTGATCTCGAATAGCTATGGCTAAATCATGTAGGGTAGTTCCCACATTACTTGTCAAATTTTACCTTGGTGTTGCCATCATCTACTGCATTAATTAGAAGAAAATGAGTCACTATTGAGGTGATTAGGCTCAACAATGAATCAAAATTTTATAGTAGTCATCACAACACCTAAGCAAACAAATAGGAAATACTAGTAATTTCTTAGCCAGTATTACATACGACCTTACGCAACATAACTGCTGTAACATCCCCAATTTTATTAAGTAGGAAATAATTTTTAATGGTGAAGGGAAGGAAAGAGAATGTAATGGAACATTGAAGAAACCCTAGAAAATTATAAAGTAACTAAATGGCAGAAAGGAAATCTAGGAGAAAATTTGTAATTTCCCTAATTCCTTAGGGCTAGAACCGAACATTAAGAATTGAGCTAGAGATATGTTTTGGGTGTAACTCTAAAACTTATTGGCATCTAAAAGAGGAATTAAACTATTTGGGGAATTTGAGGAAGCCAAATAAGGTCTTAGTCAAGAGGTTAGTCACAATCTAATGGAGTGGCAAACTTGTAAATATTTTTTAGTTGAGGAATATAATTGGAAGAGAGATATGAGCTTATAGAATATTCCCTTATTTTATTATTTTCTTGGTGACTTCTTAAAGAAGTTAACCAAGAGGGAAGAGAAAGGGAGAGGGATGGCTAAGAGGATAAGAGAGGAAGAAAAGAAGAAGAATAAAGAGAGGAAGGAGAGAAAAGAGAGAGAAAGGCAGCAAGGAGAAGAACTAAGGTGATTCTTGCATGTCTAAGCCTAAAATACACTTTTATCTTCATCTTAGATGCTTTAAGAACTGATTTTTAATGGTGAAGGTGCCAAAAATTGTAGGGAAAGGAAGAAAGAGAAGCTATCAAAAGATAAGAAAATTCAAGGATGGTTTTGAGAATATAAAGGATTTCTACGTTTTCGGTAGGTTTAACATTAATTTGTCTTTGAAATTCCATGTCTTTTTGAAGATCTAAAGTATTTCAAATCTCATATTTTGATAATACATTATGCATATTTGGGATTATCCATGTAGAGTGAAGGTTTGAATGCATATGTAATACATGTTTTGTGCTAAAATTTGACTTTGAATGGATATAATTTGATGCTTTAAATGGATGGCTATGGATATCATGTTTTGTGTCAAATTAGAAGATATATTCAAAATAAACATTGTATATCTATGTCTTGTCGTTAAAATCCCTGTGGAATCACTTTAATTGGACCTCATATGAAAGAGTTATGGATCAACGAGGGAAGAGAGGTCAAATCTAACATGTAGAATCACGATGTTGAATTTTGGACACTTCAATGATTAATTCTAGTTGTAATTTATTAACGTAGTAAGCATAAAAGTTGTAGATAATTGTCTTAGTTTTCCATAGACACCACAATCACCTCAATCAGAGTTGAAATGATAGAGTTATGGCCTAAATAGTGATGGAAGGTCAGGTTTGTCACGAACCTATAACATGAAACACGACTGTGTTTCGCCCTATTTGAGAGGCTGCAACACATTGGAGACAACCTTAAGCATGGCCGTTTTGCCCTATTTTAGCTATAAATGGCATTAAATGAATCCTATTAACTAGATAGTAATTAGAGAAAATAAATTGATGAAGAATGCCCTATAATTTTTGTGATATAATACTAATTTTCACTACTCCTTATGATAACAAGTTTGATATACATTGGGAAATAATACATATTTGTTAAATTATGAAGGTGATTATGTGATGCCTATGCTAGTAGATCAATATATGATTAGATGATATAATGTATGCAATGTTACATGATGGTAAGTGTATTAATACATATTTGTTAAATGATGATGTGATGATGACAACAAGTATGATGCTTGTAATGTACTTGACTAATGCATAACTTTATCATGGAAAAGATGATGATTAGAGAGTATGATGCATACATTATTGTATTAATTCATGATGATTAGATGTATGATGTATACATTGTTTCATGATGATAAATGTATAAATATGTAATTGTAAAATGATGTTATGACGATGGCAAGCATGATGATAGTGATGAATATGTTTGAAAAGATGTATGCTTAATATGTTGATGAGATGCATACTTGATATGTTGATGAGATGTATGCTTGATATATTGATAAGATGCATACTTAATATGTTGATGAGATGCAAACTTAATATGTTGATGAGACGTATGCTTAATATGTTGATGAGATGCATACTTGATATGTTGTTGAGATGCATGCTTAAGATATTGATGAGATACATGCTTGAGATGTTGATGAGATGCATGCTTGAGATGTTGATGAGATAGAATCACATATTGTATTGATGATAAAGACGATGATGTTATGTATGTGGCTAAATATGAGAAATAAATGGATACTTGTGAAACCATGTATCATAAGGTGACTCGACGACATGTGGGATAACCCTTGTGGTTGCAAGTTGACCCAACGACATGCATTACCTTGTGGTGGTAAGGTGACCAGACAGGTTGTATGGCTTTGAGACGATACCGAATAGGGGATGCCTTATTAGCCTTGAGTGAGTTGAGGGGGAGTATGGTCACTCTGACAAGGTAATAGTGGTATATGAGCAGTAAGAGGGTGAATGGCTCATATTACCCTGTTATTTAGATGTATACGGATGATGGATGAACAACCACCATGCATGATGTTCTATATACTGAAATTATGATTATCATATGTGAATATAATATGTTAAATGATACTATTTTTGAATATTATGCTTTCATCATGAGAGATTGATAGTGTTTTAGCATGGTATAATTATGGCAATTAAGCGTAAGTATATATCTTGTTTTATCATGCCATCTATTGGTGATGTGCATATATATATATATATATATATATATATATATATATATATATATATATATATATATATATACATGTTATCAATAATAAATATTTTTTGCAGCATATATAGTTAGACATAACATTGTGATCTTTTTAACTAATTTTATGATGCATTTAATGTTAAACCCATTGGGAACTTATGTTCTCATTATTATTAGTGTTATTTTCAAATAAAAGCATATGGTATGCTAGTTGTTTCTATGCACTTAATCATAGAGATCCAATGGAGAATGATGCCTCGTGCAGATCCCGATGCCAGCACCACGTCCTCCACCCTATGTACTCCAAGGGTAGTGTGCTATATGGGGTTTTGATGTTATACTAATGTAATTATGTGAATATGTGTTATCTCTTGTATAAATGTTGACCACTGATGTGGCTTTTGGTATGTTGAAAATGAAAAGTGTGTAAAAAAAAGTGACTCTTACAACTGCTAACTTATTCAGCTCCTTCATAGGTCGATATAGTTAATCATTCACCCTCATGGTCCCCTAGGACCAACCTACTCTAATACCAACTTTGTAAGAGCTGGGTTTTTTTTTTGGTCTCTTAAGATTAATATGGAAATAATTATCACTATCCAAGCATCGAATAATACACAAGCATAAAATAGCATACATTTCATTACCACCATACCAAAAAGGCTACATTAGTGGAAGTGTTTATACAAGAGTAACACTGAGTTACATAGTTATATTAACTTAACATTAGACCCTATACAACACATCAACCTTGGAGAACAAAAGGTGGATAAGGTGGTACTGGCATCGAGATCTCTATGACATTCACAACTAAAGTGTCTTGGAATATGGTGAACTGACCTAAATAGGGTCAGTTCATCGCTGAAACTCCAAGACCGAAGATAGAAACCTGTTGACATCTCAATTACCTTTATCTAGACATAACACCAAATTAAAATAATGAGAAAAAAAGTCATAATATGTTCAACATTAATTCCTTATAGAATAAATAATCATTACGATGTTATGTTCAGTTGTATATGCTATAGAACAATCATCCATAAGTCACAAATGCATAATAAATACACATATCATGATAAAGACATATTATGCACAAATATTTCATTATTATATGTTCAGCATAATTATCATCCTAACAAATAACAAGATAAAACATAATGTACTCATATATATGATAATCTCATTCACTGTATAGCTAAACCTTACACATAGTGGCTGATTATTCATCATTCATCTTTGTCTCAGTAACAACGCAATGTGAGCCATTCTCCCACCCGCTACTCACATGCTAATGTTACACGCTTCTGTCTCAGTAACAAGTAATGTGGCCTATTCTCCCACTCAATACTTATGTACCACTATTACCCATCTTTGTTTCAACAACAGGGTAATGTGAGTCATTCTTTTGCCTGCTACTCACATATCACTATTACTTAGTCGGAGTGGCCATATTCCATCTTGGCTTACTAAGGATGATAAAGCGTCCCCTATTTGGTACCGTGTCAAAGCTATATGACCTATTTGGTCACCTTACTATTGTAAGGGCCATCCCAATGATTTTTGTCTACTTTTCATATTTAACCACATGCATAACATCATTCTCTATCACTAGAATCCTAAAGGCCAGCTAAAAGCAAAAATTAAGGGTTTTTAAAGGCCAGTAAGCGCCTAAAGGCCCCGCCAAGCCCTAAAGCATTCTAAAAATGAAATTTATGGCTCTATAACAATTGAATTTCATTGATTTCAATATTAAATTATTCCTAACAACTTTAAACTTCATTTCTCTATATATACTAGGTGTCTAAGTCATTAGAAAGTAAGAAATATCATGTATTTCATCTTGAATCATGCTGAGCTATTGTGTTCCCTTGTTTATCTAATATAGGCTTAAATTATATTTATAGACTCTATAAGATAGTGTTTGTTGAGCCTACTCTTGTTCTTTCATGAGATTTGAGTCAAGCAAAGGTAACCTTGACATGGTTAGGTGTGGAAACATGTGTGGTGTTGTAAGTTTAGTTGTATGGGGAGAGAACCATGTTTGTTCCAACTTAGTGGAGTTGTGTTTATGTGAAGAGGCTCACAAATGCCTTGTTAAACTTGTAGTATAGTGGAAAATCTCATATTATGGCTTGGGAAATAGATGTAGGTTTAGTAATTTAGCTGAAGTAGGATAAATCATTATGTTTGCTTTTCTCTCTTTATCTCTTTAATTTGTTGTATTACAAGTTTTCTTATATGTTATTTTTGTATTATGGTTTTTCTTGAATATCTTTAGCTTGGCTTTCATAACCTTTTATTATCATTGTTTCATTTTGTATTGCAAACTTGCTTAAAGTTTAATGTTTTCTAAAATGTTTTAAAGTTTTCATATATCTTTTAAGATAAACTTTTGCATCAAAGGTGTTTGTTTTGAGCTTTTGAGAAAATCTTCCATGTTTCATTGAAACACCTAATTCACCCCCTTGGGTGTTGGTTGTCATACCCTTACATTTAAAGGCACCTGAAACACATAATTTACGGACAGATCTTTACTATAATATGTATAATACAAGCGTTCATTATGGAGACAGATACATATAGGTTCTCTTATTAAACACAATATACATACCAAGTTTATAAATATAAGAGTAACAATAGAAGCAAGGATCTTACCTGTGGCATTCAGAATATACTCTAGAGCACAAGTACAATATAAATCAAAATCTATGAGCTCTAGAAACAAAATAAGCTCACTGAAAATACAAAAATGCAGAAATAACCTTAGAAATATAAATCAAAATATGTCGTCTAGTTGATCACCAATCTAAAGGAAAATGACCAAACTTTGTATTCTTATATGAAAAATGCAGAAATATTGTACATTGAGTTTGACAACTTAGTGTGTAAATAATACCTCCTATGACCTCTTAGGTTAACATATGGATGTACTCATTTTTTAAAATTTGTCACATAAAAAATACAATTCGGAAGTACATTCATATGAGACTCGTATTTCAAATATTATCAAAACAAAGGATATTCAAATATCCAAAACCATATACTATATTGTATGAATATTAAACATATGTTGTTATACATCAAAATATTTCACATGAAAACATTAGGAGGATCCCATATCAGAACCACCATATCACAGTTGAAGCCCTTCTGTAGTTTGGTGGTGTAGGATTTTCCTAAACTTAACATCCCAGCTAAGGTTTGCTCTACCATCATTCAAGAGAACACGCGAAAGGAGTATAATATAGGTATTTCCTAAGAACACAAGATGGGAGGGAAAATCACATATCATATAGTCAACATCTCGCCCAGATAGGAGGCATCCCGGTCTCCTTCACATATCATATCCCATGTGTTAGTAGTCACACAAGGCTAGCCACCCCTGTTGGCTGAGGTGTCAAGGTGAACTAAAGCTAACATCACCTATTGTTAGCAAATAGTGTTTCCAATAGAATTCCTCCACAGAAATCATTATTTACACATATACCATATCGTTAAAAATAGAGGTTTCAATATAATTCTTCTGTTAGAAACTTCCTAATCAGGATTATCACATATACATACCCTTTTTCAAGGAAATCGTATAGCTTTACATATCAATGCCACGTGCACAATATATTTTCTTTACCATATGATGAGAAATACATTTAGAATCATATATTCAATGAGTTCAAAAATCCATTTTCAGAACCATACTCTTCTTTAACTATATGTCAGATAGTAAACAAATAAGGTAATTTAATCCATTTCAAAGACATATAAAAGTATAAATAACTTGTAAAAAAAACTAATTATACATTTAAAGTTCAAGAAAAGTATAGGATAAGTCATAGAAAGAATTATCTACACACGGGGTAAGCCTCCAGGTTGGACAGCCCCAAAATACACTTTTTCAATTCAAATTTGACCAAATAAACCTAAAAATCGAGTCTAGAGGGTCCAAAAAGCTAAGAAATGACTTCAGAAGCTTGTCCAATGTCGGTCAACTGAGATCACTATTCATAGCTGGAAGCACTATTTACATAAGTTAGAATCACTATTCAGGCCGGTCAGAGTTACTGTTCATGATAGTAAAAATTGTCAGATGACTGTGAAACTTCATATTCTATAGTTGATCTATATCCTAAATCTATCTACGATGTCAAATTTTTAATTTTAGGATGCTAAATAGGAGTTTCAAAACTTACATTTTTCTAAGATTTTCTACTTCTGATCTACGATGATTCTACGGCTGATTTAAAAAATTGTTCGGCCAATATCGTAGTACTCTCTATCCTGAATCTAATAATACCCTTAGTTTTGAGATGGATTGTAATATCCCATAATTTTTAAATATTAATTTTTTACAATAAAAAATATATTTTTCTTTTAAATGATTATGTTTTGGTAAAAGCAAATATATTTTTAATTAAAATAATTTTTGTTTTGCTTAAAATAATTATATTGGCCTTTAATAAACTTTTGTTTTATTTTTAGAAATATTATTTCTTTTATTATATATAAAGATATTTATATTTATGATTTGTTTCATTAGAATTTTTATCAAGAAAAGTCATAATTTAAGAGTTCAACTAAAGTTTTGCAAGAATAAAACTTTTTAGAAATTTTTAGGATATTTTTGGATGAAAAATAGTATTTATAAGTATATAATCAAAATAACAATAATGATTTTTTAAATATATAATTATTAATTAAATAATATTTATAAAAAAGAAACAAAGAAAGAAAAGGGGGAGAAGAAGCGTTTGCGAAATGTAAATCTTGATTCCGTAATAGTATGAATAGTATGAATAGAAACCTCCATTTTTATCTTTAGATCTGGAGTGCCTATTGGCTTCCGATATCAAAACTGAGAATACCACTGAATTTAGGACATAGAATACTACGATTTTGACCGAACAATTTTTCAAATCAACCGCAGAATTGCCGTAGATCGGAAGTAGAAAAACTCAAAAAAGAGGTCAATTCTGAAACTCTTACTTAGAGACCTCAAATTGAAAATCTAACACCGTAGATGGATTCAGGAGCTAGATGAACCTTAGTATATGAATTTTTTCATTCATCTGACAACTTTTTGTTCATTGTGAATAGTGATTTCTGGTGGTGAATAGTATTTTTCGGCGGTAAATAGTGATTTTGGCCGGTATGAATAGTATTTTCAGCCGTGAACAGTGACCAAGCTCCCAGAGTCATTTCCAAGGTTTTTGGACCATCCGGACACGTTTTTGAGGTTTATTTAGTCAAATGTGGATTGGAAAAGCGTATTTTGGGGCAGTCTAATATGGAGCCCTTACCCTATGAGTGGATAATTCTTTTTATGACTTGCCCTATACTCTTCTTAATCTTTAAATGTGTATTTGATTATATTTATGAGATATTTACACTTTTATATGTTTCTGAAATGCATTAAATTATATGAATAGTTTAAAATTTGGAATATAGTTCAAGAAGAGTATAGTTTTGAAAATGGATTTCTGAATTCACGGTATATCTGATTTCACATGTATTTCTCAATAAATGATAAAGTGAATATTTATGCACGTGGGATTGATTTATAAAGTCAAATGATTGCCTCAAGAAAGGGCATGTATATGTGATAAACCCTGAATGGGTAATTTATGACAAATGATCTGTATTGAGGCTGAGATTCTATATTATACTGAAAGTACTATTTTGAATGATATAGAATATGTGCATATGATAATTTTGTAGAGGAATTCTATTACAAACATTATCTGCTAATAGCAGGTGATGTTAGCCCTAGTGCACGTTGATACCTTAGCTAGCTGGGGTAGTGCTAGCCTCATGTGAGGGCCAACACACGAGATATGATATGTGATATAGAGTGGAATGCCTCTTATGTGGGTGAGATGTTGACTATATGATATGTGACTTGACTCCCTTACTGTGTGCTTGGGAAATATCCATATTAGAGTCCTTTCGCATGTCCTCTTGAATGGTGGTAGGGCAAACTTCAGCGGGATGTTGAGTTTAGGCAAATCCTACATAAACAAAGTACGGAAGGGATTGAACTTTGATATGGTGGTTCTGATATGAGATCCTCCTAATATTTTTATAAGAAATGTTTTTGATGCATATCAATATTTGATTAACTATCATATTGTATCATATATGGTTACAGATATCTAAATGTGATTTGAACTGAGAATATTTGAAAATACGGGTCCCATATAGATGTACTTTCGAACTGTAATTTTCTTTGTGATAAAATTTAAAACATGAATTCATCCATATGCTGACCTGAAAAGTTATAGGAGGTATTATTTGCTCACTGAATTGTCAAACTCACTACAAGATATTTTTCTTTTTTTTCGAATAAGGATATAGAGTCTGAACCTTCAGATAGTTGTCCAGTCAGATGACATGATTTCTGGGTGAGCCTACATTGTTTCTAAGGCTTGTTGATTTTTATTATATTATATTTATACTCTAGAGTATGCTCTGAACGCCACAGGAAGGATCCCTGCTTCTGCTGTTACTTTAATGTTTATGGATTTTGTCTGTATATGGTATATGTATGGGAGAACCTATTTGTATCTGTTTTCATGATAAATGATTGGAATAATCATGTTTATGGAAAATATATTTGTATCAGAGCATTAGGTTTCCCTATGGCTATCAAAGAAAAGGAGTTTTTAGTAGGACCTTTAGTATGGATATGAGCCGGACATATTTATACTTCTAGTGCTGTTGAGGGATTCTATAGGGTCTCAATTTCCTTTCTATTCAAAGTTGCTAAATTTCCTAGAATAAAGTTGATTGAATATTGTGGCATCTTAAGAATTATCTATAGGTCAATTATTGTCTGAAAGTGAAAGGGATAGACATATCAGAGAATTTAAAAAATTGAGATAAATGCCAATTATGATCGTTTCTGAATATGATATCTGTTTTACCAGTTGTCTAGATATGTATTTATAGTTCAAGAAGAGCATGAGACAAGTCATAGAAAGAAATATTTACTCACAGAGTAGGGCTCCTGGTTGGACAGCCCTAAAATATACTTTTCCAATCTCTATTTGATCAAATAGACTTCAAAAACATATCCAGAGGGTCCAAAAGTCAAGAAAACAACTCCGGGAGCTTGGTCACTATTCATCGCCGAAAAATACTATTCACCAAGAACAAAAAGTTGTCAGATAGTTGAAAATTTTCATATCCTAAGGTTTATCTAACTCCTGAATCCATCTACGGTGTCAAAATTTCAATTGGAGGTCTCTAAGTAAGAGTTTCAGAATTTACCTATTTCTGAGATTTTCTACTTCAGATCTTGAGTGATTCAACGGCTGATTTGAAAAATTAATCGGTCAAAACCGTAGTATTCTCCGTCCTGAATCCAGTGGTATTCACAGTTTGGAGATCGAAAGTCAATAGGCACTCCAGATCTATAGAGAAATTGAAAGTTACTATTCATCAGTTTCAAAATTTGTGCACGATTTCCATCTCCGTCTTCGTTTCCCCCTTCCTCTTCTTCTTTTATTTATTTTTATTTATTTATTTTATTATTATAATAATAATAATTGAATAATAGGATTTTATTTTATATATATTCATATAAATACCGTTTTTCATCCTAAAATATTCCAAAAATTTCTAAAAATTTACATTCTCATAAACTTTTAGTTAAATTCTTAAATCATGATTTTTATTGATTAAAATCATAATAAACAAATCATTAAATAGATATCTTTATACATAATAAAAGAAAAATATTTCTAAAAATACAACAAAAAATTATTAAATGCCAATATAATTATTTTAAGCAAAACAATAATTATTTTAATTAAAAATATACTTGCTTTTAGTAGAACATAATCCTTTTTAAACAAATGAAATTATATTTGTTTATAACAAAACATTATTAATGAAAAACAAAAATTACGGGATGTTACAACCTTAACCATAAGGATTTCCTTCAATCATAAGTTCTTCACCTATTGATAAACAATAAACATCGATTTTTTTTCTCATAATTAAGCTAAATTGTTGTCCAATTGAATTTCTTGGAATTAGATAACATGAGAAGAATCTAATGGGTAGTTCTTTATCTTTGATATAAGGAAGATTGTATCAACATCACCTAATCCTAATAGCAAGGTTAGGTGATATACTACTATGCCTACTTTGTTCAAGATTTCAAAAGATCCTATGTACTAGAGCTTAATTTTTTCCTTCTTTTCAAACATCATTACCTCTTTCTTGGGTGAGTCCTTTAAGAATATTTGGTCACCAACTGATAATTTCTAGTGCTTAACATTCATGGTTTTTATATATTTTTTGTAACATCCCTAATTTCGTTTCATGTATTCAAAGTACCATCCCTAATTTCGTTTCTTTTATTGATAAAGGTACATAAATATTTAATTAAGGAAATAAAATTTATTAGACAATTTTTAGATATCTAAGGAAATATAATTATTAGAAATTCTTCACCTTACGTGTATGCATAGAAATGTTCTAACATTAATGGAATAGGTAAAGAGAGAAAACCTAAGAGGAAAAATTAGAAATAAATATATGGTGCGTACTGTCGCAAGTACACCCAAATTAATACCTTACCTCAAAACTAACCTATAGTAGTGGGAGTAAGGGTCGATCCCACAGAGACTGGAATTACCTTAAGTGATTAAGAAAGGGGGGATTGATAATTGTAAATAAAACCAAGTAAACAATAATGAAAGTAAATAAGAGAGAGTGATTAATGATAAAGACGTTGGTTTCGGTTGATATCCACTATCAAGGGTTTGCATTGATCATTGACAATATAATCAATTTGTAATTGAATATCTATCATCACTACTAGGAAATTCCTGTTTATAAATGGAATTTTTCCATCTCTAAATAGGAAAAACTCCGTCTCTAACGCAGTTAGAGACAGAAATAATTTCGTCTCTAAAAACGGGGTCGCTAAAATTTAGAGACGAAATTTAAATTTCGTTTCTAATTAGAGACGGAATATTTCCGTCTCTAAAAGTAATATATCTGTCTCTAATTTTCGTAACAAATTCTGTCTCTGTACTCAGAGATGGAATATTCTGTCTCTAGAGTCAGAGATGGAAAATGATTCCAGATTTGTCTCTCATTTTAGAAATAGAATATTCTGTCTTGAAATCCGTCTCTAATATTAGGAAAATATAAAAAAAAAAATTTTAAAATCTCAAACCTATCAACCAACAACCAATACCAACAGCCAAAAATCAACCATTTCAGGCAAAAAATATCAACCAACAACCAGCCAAAAACCAAGGTAGAAATATCAACATACATTTGACATAATGTCAAACCTCTTATCATCCATAAACATATCAACAAAAATTTTAAAAATCCCATGACATTACATGAAAATATCACCAATCAAACACTTTTACATCATTAATACATAACAAAGTCATAAATAACACAAACTATCATGATCCATCAGTAGCATTACTATTTTGCTCATTGTTATTATTCTCTTGTTCTCTAGGTGGAGACGAGAAGGGCATTCTTATACTACCATCTATCATGAGGTGCCGAAACATCCGATCCCATTCCTCAACCTTTTGCTTTAACATAAAATTTTCATCTTCACTCTGTTTGAGCTGCGCAGATAAAGCCTGAATTTTTGCATTCATAATAGAAGAGGAACTTGTTGACAGTTCATCAGAAGCGGAAGACCTAGAAGAAGAACTTGCTACCAATACATTATGTGTTTGAGATCCCAGTCCATATATCCGTCCTTTATTGTTCATGCCGCCAACCACATCCAAATAAACAACATTGTCTGAATGTTGATTGGAGTGTTGGCTAGAACCCTCATCGGTCTGAGATTTGGACTGTCTCTCAGCTATTCTTGTTCGATACATTTCCTAAAAAAAGAAAATGATTAAACAAAATGAATATTTGTAAAGAAATGAAAATAAAAGAGTAGTGACTACATACAACAATTCTTCCTTGTTGGTTATTGAACCACTCCGATGGCTTTCCTTTGGGCCGGTGAAGCCGCTCATACAACTCAAAACATGGCGATTCTTTATTCATTTGCACCCTCTAAAATAATAAAAAGTTAAATAATATTGAAGTAAGAACTTAAATCACTATATATTTGAGAGAAATTACTCACCATTCTTTTGGCATGCTCTCATGCAGATATAGACCCTCCACTATGTACATTAAGTCCTTCTTTGAAAAGTCTATTTTGTTTATTTTTTCTGGCTTTATCTTGTCAGTTTTCACTATCCCATTCAGCCCTTAATTGCTGTAGCTTCTCTGGTGGAATCCAAGCACCCTTGTCCTCACCACTACGCACCTTAAACAATGTATTTTTCTTGACTGTTGATCCCCTGCTGTCAAATGACCTTTTAATATTGTGCTCATCATTGTCCAACCACTTAAAATTTGTCTAAACAAAGAAAGTAAACAAATTAACATAACATTCACACATTTTTAAAAAAGATATTAATAAATATGATAGGAAATGTTACATATTACCTTAAACTCCTCGAACCACATTTGAATGGTATTGTTGTCAACTTTTCTCCAACTGGACTAAGCACTTTCAAATTTTTTCTTGAAAATTGTTGTGATGACACCTCTTGTTAAGATGTCAGGATAAAACCTGAAAGTATAGAAATCAATTTAAATAAATATAATGACAAAAAAAAGCACACACACACACACATATTACTTACGTGTTCCCAGATGTAGATCTAATCCAAATTCGACCATCTATGTCCCTTGTTCCCCACTGAATAGTCTATGTGAAAGGAACTGGCTCAACATTTGGACATGCGGATTGATTAGGAGATGGGGCACATATAGTATGTGTAGGTGGGGTAGGGGCACCTGTACTAGAAAGATGAGGAGATGAGGCACTAGAATGTGATGCTTGTGAATGGGAAGATAGAGTAGAAGTATGACAAGTATGGGAAAAGGGAGATAAAGTAGGTGTATGTCCAGTGTGGATATGGTCAAGGTGAGCTATGTCAGCAATAAGTGATGTGTCTGGCTGTGTATATGGCTGAGAGATAATCCGTCCCTACCCTCTACCTCTACCCCTTCCTCTACCTGTCATCTATAGACAAAAAGATAATCATAATCATCTATTTCAATGAAATTTAATGACAATTTAATAATAAAAAATAAAAAATAATTACAAAAGACAATGATAACGAAACTCATAACCATACTACCATAGATTTATAATCTACTTCAAAAATACATAATATATGATCTACGTAATACACTTAGTAAAATGAAACCTAACAATACCTAAACATCTTCATCATTATCATTTTCTTCCTCTTCTTCTTCATCTTCCCATTCTCCTTCTTCCTCAGTATCTTCTTCATCCACATATTCTATTTCAATATCTATATCTACATCTACTTCATGTAGGTTCAAAGAAGAACCATATACTTCATCCACAAGGCCTTCAATATCAACAAGACTTTGCTCAAGATTGTCATTTGCAACTATTACAGGCGATTGCATTGATGACACTTCTTGGTATGGAGCATCACTTTCAGGCATTTTAGTTTCTATTGCAATTTGTATTGTGGTTCGTGCCTTAGTTTTGATCACTACTAACCAATCACGTTGCCCTTTAGGATATTGTGTATAATATACTTGCATTGCTTGTTCTGCAAATATAAAAGGGTCATAATTTTTATATCTCCTGGATGTTCTAACCTCAACAATCCCATAGTTATCTACCTTTGTTCCATGATTTAAGGTGGGATTAAACCAATCACATTTGAATAGAACTAACACCTTCATAGGCCATCCTGTATAGTGTACTTCAATAATGTCTGTTAAAACCCCATAATAATTATTTTCTGTTGTTTCATCCGTACCACCTGGACAACATACACCAAAATTTGTTGTACCCATACCTTGGCCATGATCTTTTGTATTAAATTTATAACCATTTATATAATATGATGGTCATTTGTTGGCTTTTCTTTGAGGACCTCATGCCAAACTCTTTAGAAAGGCATCTTCAACATTATTATTTAACACCTAGTCATCAAATATTTAAGTCAGTCTCACATAAGAAGAAAAATGTTAAAAAATAAGGAATTAAGGAGAATTCGTGTAACATACGTATTTTTTAAACCAAATAGGAAACATTGTGGAGATTTGTCTGTCCACTTCCGAGTCACTCATCTCACATTCTTGTAACATATTAGTATATGTGCTACATTTAGAAAACATGTTAGAACAATTTATAGTGATATATATATATTTATATAACACTTAAATGAGCATTTTATACACTTACATTAAAAATGGCTCCACTTCAGGACAATTTAGAAGAACATATAAATGTGCGATTTGCAAGTCCCTTTCTTCTAACATGAAGGATATGCATCTTCCGGTTGGACGGCCAGGATAATTAAAGATAGAAAGCGGTGGTCTATTTGAACAACCTTGACCTCCATCATCATTTCGTGGTACTTGAGTCCTTCTACATGGAACATCAGGTGGATAATAGTAGGATACAAATGCAGAGGTCTCTTCTACCAATTAAGCTTCACAAATTGATCCTTCAACTGCAGCTGTGTTCTTCACCTTGTCTTTTAGTTTGCGAATAAACCTAATACACTTAATTGATACATTTAGTACTATGAATATGATTCCATAATTAAAAAAAAACAAAAAGGAGATGTAACTCTACCTTTCAAATGGATACATCTATCGATATTGCACTGGACCTCCAACCCTTGCTTCGTATGGCAAATGAATTGGAAGGTGTTCCATTGAGTCAAAAAAACTTGGAGGAAAAATTTGTTCGAATTTACAAAGAATGACTGGAATGTTTTGTTCCATCACATGTAAAGTATCCTCTCGCAACAATGGGGAAGTTAATTCTCGAAAGAACTGACTAAATTCTGTGAGTATGTTCCAAATTGGCTTTGGTAATACTTTGAATGCAATTGGGAGCAAGCGTTGCATAAACACATGACAATCATGACTTTTCAGGCCAAACAACTTTGCTTTTCTCATGTCAACACACCTTGATAATGTAGAGGCATATCCGTTTGGCATTTTCAATTTTTTGACCCATTCACACACAACTAATCTTTGTTGCTTAGTTAATGTGTATTTTGCTTTGGGTTTAATTAGCTTGCCATCTCTTCCATCCTGCAGCTCTAATTCATTCCGTCTACAAATTTCTGCGAAGTCAAGCCTTGCATTAAAATTGTCTTTTGTCTTACCTTTAGTGTCCATCACTGTGTATAAAATATTCAAAAAGACATTTCTCTCAATATGCATAACATCTAGATTGTGTGGAAGAATATTTGTTTTCCAACATGGTAACTCCCAAAATATAGATTGCTTCGTCCAGTTGTGAATAACTCCATACCCTGAGATATTATCATATGTCTCTTTAGTTATGCTAAGCATATGTCTAACCCTTTCCAACACTTCTTCACCTGTTAACTGAGGCGGAGGTAAAGATGTTTCACTATGTCTCTTCCGAAAAGCATTCTTATTCCTTCTGTAACTATGATCAAGTGGCAAGAATTGTCGATGACAATCAAAGAAAGACGTCTTCCAACTATGTCGAAGGGTAAATGCCTTTTAACACTTCATACATATTGGACAAGCAAGTTTTCCCATTGTCATCCAACCAGAAAGCATCCCATATGCAGGAAAGTCATTAATGGTCCACAACACACAAGCTTTTATGTTGAAGTTCTGTTTTAGTGATACATCATAAGTCGTGATACCAGTATTCCATAAAAGTTTGAGGTCATCTATAAGTGGTTGCAAATACACATCAATTATATTCTTTGGATTGGAAGGACCAGGGATTATAATGGTCAAGAACAAGAACTCTCTTCTCATACACATCCAAGGGGGAAGATTGTAAGGGGTAACAATAACTGGCCAACATGAATAAGTCTGACCTGTTTTATCAAATGGAGCAAATCCATCAGCACACAAACCTAACCTTACATTTCAAGGGTCTATTACAAATTCAGGATATTTTTCATCGAATTTTTTCCAGGCTTCGCCATCAGATGGATGAGACAAAGAGCCTGTTACCCTCATAGTTTCCTGATGCCATCTCATTTGACTTGCAGCTTGCATTGACGAATAAAGTCTTTGCAGCCTTGGAATAAGTGGAAAATACCACATTTTTTTCACTAGAAGCTCTCTTACTTTGCCATTTCTGATGACCCTTTTGTAATGCTCTTTACCACAAAATTTACAATGACGAAGCTCCAAATTAAGAGGACTATAATAAATCATGCATCCGTTTCGACAATAGTGAATTTTTATACAACCTAATCCTAATTACTCCACTGATTTCTTTGCACAGTAGAGTTTTTTAGGCATACAATTTTCATTTGGCAATTCATTTCCCATAAATTGTACCCACCGATTGAAACAATTCTCAGAAATGTTGAAGTCCGACTTGATACCCAAAGCTTCCACTCCAGCTGACAATTCAGAATAATTTTGACAACCGTCATACAAAGGAGCATGCGCAGCTTCTAACATATTAAAAAAAATTTGGCTTCTGGGTTAAGATCTTCATCCCTCTATTCACAATGAGCAAAACCTTGTTGCTCTATATAATTACCAATAGATGGTCCAGCAGCATCCATTACCATCTGTTCCTGATCATTAAAGCATGCTTGAAAGTCACTACTTCCATAATATGAGTTTCTTGAAACCATTGGTCGAAAGAGAGGTCTTGGTTCATCATGGTTGGTCCAATAATAATAATTACTCATAAATTCCTTCATACAAAGGTGGGTTTTCACTTCATCAACTGAACAATACTTCTAACACTTGCATTTTTTACAAGGACACCTCAACTTTCCTACACTTTTAAAATGATCCTGACTGCAAGCAAACTCTATAAACTCAACAACTCCTGCCATAAACTCATCTGTAACTGTTCTCTTATCAGGACCCACCCTATTATCCATCGACTTACGATGTTCAGGAACTTCCATCATGTTTTTAGGCATACATGAATCAAAACAAACATCTTAATTCAATATAGCACAAATTATAATAACATATTGAACCAATAACAATATCAAAGGCATAATGTGAATAGAATTCAATTTTTTGGTTAACAAACCTCCATTTCTTAATTCTTCATCCTCATACAAGCATACATCATTTAAATCTTGGCCAGAACAGCAAAATTCCAACCATTATATGCAAAATTAATACCCATTCAAAGCATATTTTTCAACACAAAATACATGGTTTACATGCAATAGAATAAGGATGATATTCTCTATAAGTAAAGGGAACCCTTGAACAGTAGCCTAGTCTTTAAGTACATAAGGGGGACCTGATGGTGATACACAATCTAAACCAAGACCTTGTCCATTAGATTTTTAGGTTGATTGACTCACCAAAAGGCCTATATCTAAGGTACCTAAGTTTACTCGGGCTTAACTTAATCTATGCCTGGCCTAATGACAAACTAAGCCGTCTAAGTTTAACATGGACAGGAACTTAGCTAATTTGCAAGTCTTCAAGAGCCATACTTATAGTCTTTTGCAGCTTAAATCAAGGGCATAGACTTTCCAAAAACTCAAGGCAAATTATGCTCAAATTGTAATAAAAACTTGAATGCACCCTACAAAATATTGTTTTCCTTATTATTTGATTAATAAAAGCTACCAATGAAACAAAGATCAATATATCTCATAACTGGGCAAATGTTCACTATTTTAGCAATGCATTGAAACCTCAAAAAAAAATTATATTAGAAGAATATTATATAAATGTGCTAAATGAAACCAACATCCAAGAGAAATCTATCAATCCAACCTTATAGGTAGTGAACCCAAAACCACACCACTACAGTTTATAGCTGCAATTGCACTTTCAGGCTGCAAATTTGGGCCAAACAAAATCTAAGACAGCAAAAAAGGAAAGGGGAAGTAACAAAACAAATAGTATTTCAATATTAACCTTTAAGACATGTATGAAAATCTGATTGTAAGTAAAATATAATTAATTAAATCATAATAATTATACAATTTCAAGGTACGAAGAACTTTAACCATTTAAATTCTACTTGCACTACTAAATTTCACTAGGCAAGGAAAAACAGGACCATAACCAACAAATAACTAAACCAACTTTTACAGACGTATCATAACATATGAGAAACCAGAACTTGAAACTAGAAGAGGCAAGACAAGCCAGAAACCCAAAAATATATAAAGGAAGGTACCAGAAACAACACCTAAATATGCGAGAGATTTATTGCATTTGACGAAAATAATGAGTAGAGATATATTGTAATATTATGATAGTACTCCAACATAAATAGATAGTAGGAATGAGTAGAGATTTTGATAAAGGTTTTAGATTCAAGTAGTAAAGTCAGTACAATTTCCCAAAACCACACCACTACAGTTTAGAGCTGCAATTGCACTTTTAACCTGTAAATTTAGGGCAAACAAAATCTGAGACAGCAAAAAAGGAAAGGGGAAGTAACAAAACAAATAGTAATTCAATATTAACCTTTAAGACATGTATGAAAATCTAAATGTAAGTAAAATATAATTAATTAAATCATAATAATTATACAATTTCAAGGTACGAAGAACTTTAACCATTTAAATTCTGAACTAGCTAGTTCATAATTTTTGCCCAAAACCAACTTTAACCGTTTATATATATATATATATATATATATATATATATATATATATATATATATATATATATATATATATCCTTTTTCACTTAATTTTAAATTTTTTATTTGATTGTCACTTTGCTATGCACAAAGGTATCAATAGATAACTTATATTTATCTACTCTACCAGTAGCTTTGTTCATGTCTAATGTGACTTGAGTTGAAGGAGGGTTGGTTACATGGTTATGGTCTTATAAAAATTGAACAGTTATGTCATATCTACTCAAAGCCAATAAGAAACACTAGTTATCAAATTTGGTACTTCAAATGTTTCCTTTTCTTCTAAATGCCTCTGCAACTCCAGTTTTTTTATTTCCAATATATTGAATATAACAATATTCTCTTGGTCAATTCCTACCTGTAAAAGTGAATTAAGGTCTAAATAAGCCCTACCTACTGGCTGTCAAGAAATCCAATTTCTATTATAAACTTACATGAACGAATTTGTATTTATTGGATAACAGAAATCAATGTCGTTAAAAATATTCTTTTACTAATGAACTTTAACTTAAATCATACTTTCCTGACATTTAATGTTAATGGACATCAGTTCAATTAGCTACTTTATTCATGTTATATATCTACAGTAAAAAAACTACTTCACCCAAGAAAATGAATCAGATTTGCTTCCAATCCTGCAAAACATCAGCAAATTTACCTCACTCTCTTGGCTCCTAAAGTTAGATTGCACATGAGAGCATTCACAAGGTGACTTCCATATCAGAAGAATAGGTTTTGAGTTTAAGATTAAGCTTATTAATGTCCCGTCTCCTTTAGAAAGCTGGAAATCACACATAACTTTTGTATTTAACTGAGAATAGTTTGATTAAGAATAGGGTGTGCCAACAAAATAATCGATGCTTGATTGACACAATAATAAACAAAAAAAATTACAAGTGTGGGGAATAGGTTGTTGGAGATGGGTTGATATAAAGACAAAACAAAGGGTTAAAAAAACGATTCGGTTCCTTTAACCAATGAGACTTTATTATCAAAAAAGTAAATCAATTAACTCTTATTTAAAGAATCTGTGTTCCAATATCCTACATTACTTAGCAGGATTCACAAGGGCTAGTCATGGTCAAAACTTATTTCAGAAATAAGCTCATTGAAATGATCAGTAACTTGGTTCAAGTGTGTAGAGAAGCATTATTTACCAAAAAAAGATAATTTGTTTTACTGGGTTTTAGTGAGTTTACAAAAATGATGGTTATCAAAGCTCAAAAGGGGCGAACAAGTGAAAATCAAGTTGGGTAGGCTATTTGGTTTTGAATGGTAAAGGCAAAGAATGCATAAAAAAAATTTGTGCATGCATGTATCAATATGACTTTGAAAACAGAACTGAATAACCAATAACCATAATCTATGATAAGATGATGTATTAAATAGAGAACTAAAAAACAGAACAAGAATGGAAAAAACCAGCAACTTACATAAATATAAAGCTAAAGTTCTCAAGAAATAACCAAAGGAAGTACAGGTACAACAATATAAACCAGCAACTTGAAATTTACAGGTCTGCAAATGTCATGCAAGAAGTTCTTTAGAATATAACAAGTTTGGAGCAAACCTGGCAATGGCAATTAAACACAGGAAACCATTTGCAAAGAGAACTATAAAAGCAGGTCCACCGTTGGCAGCCAAGCCAAGTAGAAAAAACACATAAGAACTTGTGGGATTCTTACACATATGACACACTGGAAAATAAGAACCTTAAATTGAATGTGTTAAAGTTCAATGCCACAAGAACATAGTGAAAAGTTTCGATTGCTATTCATTCTTTTATAGTTAAATTCCATTAGCATAAAATATAAAATGATAAGACTTATAATCAACATTCATAATCAAAATGCACTCACCTGAGCTCTAACCAAATCTCATGTTAATTGTTTCCTGAAAATTTCCCTTGAACTGTGAGCACAGAAATAAAGCAAATGTAAATACCATATTCTACATTGGAAGAATTGTATACAGCAAAAGATAATAAACAAGTAGTCCATACGAGTCTGGTGAGCCTGGCTTGCCCAAACAACACTGTGAATGGTGAATCTTTGGGATGATGGAGTCACGGAGGAGATGGCTTGCCCAAACGAGCAGAACGATGACGGAGGTGGGGGCTGCGTTAGGGCATGATGACGGATGAAGGCCAAACGACACAGGTGAATGGTGAATCTTCGGCTTAGGGCACGATGACGGACTCACGGGAGGTGGTGGCTTGCCCAAACGAGTAGAATGCAGGGCAAGTGGAGGTGGCGCTAGGGCACGATGACAGAGACCGGGAGACGGACCAAGAGGCAAGAGGAGTAATGTGATATGTTAGGACACGATGGGATTCTGGAAGAGGCGAAGGGAGTTCTCGGGAGGAAGAGTGAGACCGTGCAATGGGTAAGGGCAAAATGCATTCGCAGTGGGCCTGGACTCTTCGATGTCCAGCCTGCATTCCAGTCCATGGGCTTGATTGTTTGAAATTTGTTTTAACTGATATGGTATCTTTAATTTAGACTTTATGTTCTTTTAGTGATTAAGTTTTCTGTATTTTATTTTTGGACTAGTCTTATATCTTGCAATTTAGACTTTATACATGTTTAGTGATTGGGCTTCGGCCTTTTTTTCAAAAAAAAAAATCAACATTCATTCACCTAGTCAAAAAAATAGTCCAAAAAAGTCTCATAAAATTTATTCACCTAAGTAAGCTCTAAGGTTAATGGGGGTCTACTTGATTATGCATTAGATTTTTTATAATTTTTTTTAAAGTATTTATTTAACTTGGCTGTAAAAATAAGTAAGGTTGATCATAATGTTATACAATACTGACAATAGATAGAGTCTCATTTTATTTTGTAATCTATTTTATTTTACGCCACTTGGGTAGGCGTAAGGCTTCTTGTACAGAGCAATTTTAGGTGTGACCTCATGTAAATAAATTAAAGCAGAAACCCGACCTTTTAAGTGATTTGACTTGTTAAGTTTTATTTTGACATTATATGAATAAATTTTGTGTTAACAATCTCAACGTGAAAAAAAAAATTCTTATTTAAATTTTTTAAAATAAATAAGTTTAAGTTTGAGTATTTTAAAATATTAAATTTATTATATTTTTCAATATAAATTTAAAGATAAATTGTTATCTGATATATCTTATTCAATATTTTTTTATGTGGTTCATATACTAAGTTCTTTGTAACGATATGGGGCTTGATTCAAAAAATAGCATTTTTTGCTGTATTTTAAAGTATTTTCACTTATTTATTTTTAATTTTCTAAAATAAATATTTTAAATGACCTTTTATAAATATTTAAAAGAAAATTTTCGATTTTTAACAAATCTTTATATTTCTTAAGTTTATTTTCTTTTTAATTTTTAAAGACAATATAATTTTTTAAATAATTTGTACAAAATATTTAAATTTAAAAATATATTACAATAAATTCAAAAAGAAAATAATCCAAATTTTTAAAAAAATTGTTTATTTATAATTTCTTGGATAAAAATTTCTTCTCCTATGGTAATTACAGATAAAATAATATTTCTATAATTTCTTAATAGTATCCAATGACGTAAAATATAAAAAATATGATTTAAAACACACTTATATTTCATAAAAAATTTCATTTACCTCTTTTAACCTCATATTTTTTATTTTCGAACAATAAACACCTATATACACACACAAATATATATATATATATATATATATATATATATATATATATTGATCAAAATTATATTACATCCAAAATTAAGTGTACATATATTTATTGGGAAGATATGTCTTTATTTTTCATAAATGCTTATTTGTTTTTGAAATTATTAAATTATTTCTCATAATATTAATAAAATATATCTATTCATCACTTCTGAAAACTGTTAAATGAAAGTATTTATGAAAAATTTCTACAATAAAATATATCTACTCATCATTTATCTCTTTTAACTTTTTTTTATTTCATTTCACTTTTTTACTTTTTATAAGTTTTTTATGATAAAATCATCTCCTATATAGAAGAGAATTGATATATCGTGGGAATAAAAATTATAGTCGATTATATCAACCAAACACAATAAATTAATGTAAGAGAATCTTGATTTCCATTCCATCAACTTATTTTTACAAATTAAGCGGGACTTAAATTTTTCCCTTAACGAAGATTATATATATATATATATAATCAGCGTTAGAGGAAAAATTTGAATTCCGCTTAATATGTAGAAATGATTATGTAGTATATAGTATGTTCATATATGTGTATATATGTATGTATCTATACTTACATATATACATACAAACATACAGATATATATATGTATGTAAGTATCTGTATGTCTGTATGTAAGTATAGATACATACATATATACACATATACGAACATACTATATACTACATAATCATTGTGACCAAAATTATATTATATTCAAAATTAAGTGTACATATATTTATTACGAAGACATGTCTTTATTCTTCATAAATGTTTATTTCTTTTTAAAATTATTAAATCATTTTTCATAATATTAATAAAATATATCTACTCATCAATTTTGAAAAATGTAAAATGAAAGTAAATATGAAAAATTTGTAAAATAAAATATATTATTAAAATAGATCTATTCATCATTTATATCTTTTAACCTCTTTTTATATTTCATTTTACTTGTTCTTTTTTTAGAATTTTTTAAGATAAAATCATCTTCTTTGTAGAAGAGAATATGTATATCGTGGAAATAAAAATTATAGTCAACTATATAAATCAAACAAAATAAATTAATGTAAGAGAATTTTGATTTTCATTTCATCAATTTATTTCTACAAATAAAACGGGACTTAAATTTTTTCAAAAATTATCTAAATTTTAGCTAATTTTACTAATAATTTAAATATTATTTCTAAAATTAGATATAAAATGAGAGATAAAAAATTTATATACACAATTTATAGATTAGAGATGAAATTGGAGACGAAAAATATTCTGTCTCTAAAATTCCATCTCTAAATCCGTCTCAAAATTTTTTTTGCACTGTTTACGAATTTAGAGACAGAATATTCTGTCTCTAAATTCAGAGACGAAATAATTTATGTCTCAAATTCCGTCTCTAACTGAGTTTAGAGATGGAATTGGAGACGAATTTTTAGAGGCGGAAATTTTCCGTCTCTAAATTCTGTCTCTAATTTCTATCTCTAAATCTCCTTTTTCTAGTAGTGCATTGGGTTTCTAACCCTGTTCCTCCTTAAGTCTAGTAAATTAATGACAATCACACTAATTAAACCCTAATTAACAAGCAATCCTTTAGCACATCGGTAAAGCATCACTTATTAACCGCATGAAGAACTAGAGAAACTGACAGAGCTAAACAAATATAAACACATTGGTTATATCTAATTTAGTTAATTACTCATCATATGTTCAATAATTTATAATCCAAAATCCTCAAACCTATTTGCCTCATGAATCACAAAATTGAAGACTTTGTTCAAATCATAATTCAGCGGTAGATTAAGACATACAATATACTAGTAGGCTTCCCTAGCAATCATATGAATAATCGTTGAGAAGAAGAGCAAATGAATAATCAATACTCAATTTAAATTGAAATAATAAAATGAACTCTACATCTCACAATGTATGAAGATCCCTTGAGGTTTCAATCTACCTCAACCAACTAAAAAGAACTAGCCACACAGGGCCATAAGAAAATCAAAAGAGGAATTGAAGAATGTAATTAAGAACTTGGATGAATGATTGAATGAATTATCTGCTTGCTTTTCTCCCTTTTATAGATTAACTCCTCCTAATCGAAGTAGGATTGTCTCTAGGTCAAATCCCAGCCCATCGGGCTTGTAACATCCCTAATTTTGTTTCTTTTATTGATAAAAGTACATAAATATTTAATTAATGAAATAAAATTTATTAGACAATATTTAAGATATCTAAGGAAATATAATCCTTAGAAATTCTTCACCTTATGTATAAGCATAGAAAATGTTTCTAACATTAAGAGAACAAATAAAGAGGGAAAACCTAATAGGAAAAAAATTAGAAATAACATACTAAAGAGATGCAAAACTTTTGGATAAGGAAGATAAATTTTTAGAAACAAGTAAAGGTCTTAAAATTTCAAGAATATTGGATTAGGGTAATTTTTCCTAATTCAAGAACTAGAGTTACTAAGTTTAACATCTTTACCCATACATTGGGCTTTTACCTATGGACACTTCATATAGAGTTTTTCCACTTCACATAAGTTTCTAGCAAGCCCATTGGATAACCTAGACAAGAAATAAAATATAGACTTGGACTAGGATATAGTAATTGGATCGATAACCCAAAAATTATGAAAATGTGACCAAGCCCTCCAAGAAAGGTAGAATTTTATCCAAAGCAAAGAAAATGGGTAGGAATAAGCCTATAATGGGAAGGAATAAGCCCAAATCCAAGAGGAAAAATAAAGTAAAATAAATTAGGTGATGATATAATAATGTAATAATAATAAAGATTAGGTTACATAGCATTAAGACAAAAATTTAGCAAGTGGTGTGATTCTACATTCATAATTTTGGCAAGTGGCATGATAATGCAAGGCTTCAGGACAAAAACATTTATATCCTACACTCATAATTTTAGCAAGTGGTATGATAATACATGGCATTAGGACAAAACATTCATATCCCACACAAATAATATCAACCAAATAATGGAGATTCAAGGGCTAGAAATTTACCACCTAAAAAGGCAAACCTATCATACTTGTTTAAGACAAAAGAAAATGGAAATGAATCCCTAAATCAAATGGACCTTGTCCCTTATCTTAAGAACATATTATCATAATTTTCAAAATACAAATCTCCTTTTCCTATGCATATCTTGACTAAGGAAGAGGAAGACAAGAACATAAGTTGTTTGTTTTCCAAAAATTCAACAAAGTGTATCCTAATTGTGATAAGGTAGACCCATGATCATGAAAGGTGTATTATTTGGTGGTCTATTTAAGCAAAATCCACCCCTACAACATTTTAATTTTGTCCAAGTGTGGAAGAGAGAGAAATAGAAGCAAGGTAGAGTGAGGAAAGGAGAGAAAGAGAGGAGAAGAAAGGAAGAAAGAAGAAGGAGAAGTTTAGAAGGCTAAGTACTCAAGGTAAGTTACCTTAATCTCCACTTGAATCCATTTTTCTTCTTCATCCTTGAGGTTCAAAAACTCACCCTCCTTCTCTTACCTAAGCTGCTAGAAAAACTAAGGGAAGGGAGGAATCTTGCTACTTCTTTTAAGAGAAAACAAGAAAACCAATTCACTAAGTGAGCTAGGGAGATTCTTAGGTAAGTTTAACAATATTTCTTTTTGAAGAAAACTTTTGAAACTTATAATATTTATATGAGATTTGGATCTTATAACTTTGATGATTGGTCATGGATGTTGTTATGTCATGTTACATATTGATCTTGCATGTGATGTATGTTTGAATACCTAGGTTGGTATAGAAAGTTCTGCATAGGTATGGCTATGGGTGGCAAAATTTTAAGCTTCTGTGTTTTAATTTCTGGGAATTATATGTAGGAAATTAAAATAAATGGTTAACAGAAGAATTATAGTAATGTGTGTCATGGATATTTAGCCACTGGAATCATTCAATTTGGAGTCCATATGAGGAAGATATGAGCTAATTAGTAGTCAAAGGTCAGAAAATGGTTCATCAGGGAAGAATATATTAGGATAGCTTATGTATTTTAATTTCTGGGAATTATCTGTATGGAATTAAAATAAATGGTTAACATAAGAATTATGGATATGTGTGTCACGGATTTTTAGCCACTGCAATCACTCAAGTTGGAGTCTATATAAGGTAGATATGGTCCGATTAGTAGGTAGAAGTCAGAACCTATCTGAGAAGAAATAACCTGTACATTTAGGGAGTAATATCACCTTGATTTCTTAATATTTCACTATAATGTTCAACATAATAGTTTTAGATAATTGTTTTATCTTGAAATTGACAGCACGATCACCTACATCAGAGTTTAATTGAGGGAGTTATGCTCTGATTAGTAAGAGAAGGTTAGATATGATGAAAACCTGCATCAAGAAAATAAAGAAATAAAATTAATATTTAAAAAAGAAGACGAATCTTATAAATGATTAGTATATGCCATAGCCATTGCCATTGTATGAACTTCTTACCATCTTAAGTGTGAAATTCTGACATGGGAATATTTTATAAAGTGATATTTGAAATTGTTATGTTCATGGCATGATTACCAATGATTTATGGTAATAGTTATATTTTAATGAACATACTTGTTATTGAAAACATATTTTTGGCTATCATTGTGAAAAGAAAAGAAATGAGCACGGTCACATGGCAATCCGTGTGGTGCACCAGTAGGGGACGCCCTACCAATGGTTATGATTATGATTATGAGAAAAGAAAGAGAAAGTGTGCCATGTTAGATGGAGCGAGAAAAGCCCGTACTGGAGAGTAGAGTATACTCACCCTGACCGGGGTAGCTTGAAAAGAGAATAAGTTGATGGCCATCATATGACATTTTGAAAATAGTTAATCTTGTCATACATATCATTACTGTATGATTCTTATGTGCATAGATATAATGCATTCATGAGACCAAAGATATTTTCTATAGTTTATATAGCTGAACATAACATGATGAACTATATTGATGGTAAATTATGATTTATTGTTGAACCTACTGGGATTTAATTTTCACTATATTTCCATATCATGTTCAGAAGAATAATGCAGAGTTTCTCAATGACAGTTATTATTTCCGTACGTTGGATCGAGGTGCCCTACCTTAGGCAACTACCAGTTATATCAGATGCATCTGTAGTAGATGTGACTGATATTCCGGTGGAGGTGCCACCCGCACCAGTGTCCCCGGAAGTAGTCGACATAGATGATTAGAGCTAATATGTATCTTTGTACAAATGCTTGTAAAATAATGGTGTGTAGTTTGTAAAATAATGGTGTGTATGGAAACTCAGTATTGTATCACTGTTGATAACAATTATGCTTGGTTAAAGTGATTATTATTACGAGTTAAGTGTTTAGAATTAAAGTAGTAATAACTTCATAGAATTTTACAAATATAAAAAAAATTGTTACATTTACATAAATGGAGTTGTTACAGGGCTTCTTTCCAAAAGTGCTGAACACGAAAGTTGTAGCTTTATGTCTCTTCTTTCCATCTGGAATCGCCTTAATTGGATCTGAATTGAAGGAGATATGATAAAATTATTGACCAAAGGTCAGAATTCGTTCTGCTGCACTGTGATTCTGATTTGCGAGCCCTGTAACGCTATTAAATCTCCCGAATTTGATCAAGTGTTCAACATAAAAGTTGTTGATAATTGTGTTATATTTTCACATCCACTTGAAACACTTTGCTTGGAGTTCATAAGAGGGAGATATGCTCAAAACAGTGCTAAAAGGTCTGGAATTGCTGCAATGTAGCATTTTTCATGAATTTCTTATCTTTTTCTTCTCTTTTCTTATTTTTTTTGTTCCTACAACACAAAACACAAAACTAAGCTAATTCATAATTATATTTTACTTAAATCAAACAAAAAGTAAGTTTAAAGGTATCAATATCAAGCTTAATTAAGATCATATCAATATACTAAAGAAGGGTGAAATTCTTGCGTAAGGAAGATAAATTTTTGTGAAGTAAAGGTATTAAAATTTCAAGAAGATTGGATTAGTGTAATTTTTCCTAATTTAAGAGTTAAAGTTACTAAGTTTAGTATCCCACCCATAAATTAGGCTTTCACCTATGGACACTTCATATAGAATTTTTCTACTTCACTTGAATTTTTTGCAAGCCAATATGATAGCCCAAGAAAGAAATAAAACATAGACTTGGACTAGGATATAGAAATTGGACCGGTAGCCCAAAAATCATGAAAATGTGACTAAGCCAATTATGAAAGGTAGAATTTTAACCAAAGTAAAGAAAATGGGCAAGAATGAGCCCAAACCCAAGAGGAAAAATAAAAATAAAAATAAAAATAAAATAACGTAATGAAATAATGGTGTAATCAAGATTAGGTGACATAGCATTAAGACAAAATTTGAGCAAGTGGTATGATAATACATGGAATTAGGACAAAACATCTATATCCTACACTCATAATTTTAGCAAGTGGGTAATAATACATAGCATTATGACAAAACATCCTTATCCTACACAAATAATTTTAGCTAAGCAAGGAAGATTCAAGGGTTGGAAATTTGCCACCTAAAAAGGCAAACCTATCATAATTGATTAAGACAAAAGAAAAAGGAAATGAATCCTTAAATCAAAGGGACCTTGTCCCTTATCTTAAGAACATATTATCATAATTTTCAAAATACAAATCTCCTTTTCCTATGCATATCTTGACTAAGAAAGAGGAAGACAAGAACATGAGTTGTTTGTTTTCCAAAATTTCAACCAAGTGCATCCTAATTGTGATAAGGTAGACCAATGATTATGAAAGTTGAATTATTTGATAGTCTATATAAGTAAAACCCAACCTTATAACATTAGAATTTTCGTCCAAGTGAGGGAGAGGAAAAATAGAAGCAAGGTAGAGTGAGGAAAGGAGAGGAAGAAAGGAAGAAAGAGGAAGGAGAAGTCTAGAGGACTAAGTGCTAAAGGTAAGTTTAACAATATTTCTTTTTGAAGAAAAGTTTTGAAACTTGTAATATTTATATGGGATTTTGATCTTATAACTTTAATGATTGGTCATGGATGTTGCTATATCATGTTACATATTATGTATGTTTGAATACTTATGCTGGTGTAGATAGTTCTACATAGGTATGCCTATGGGTGGAAAAAGTTTAAGCTTCGGTTTTTAAAATTCTGGGAAGAATCAGTAAGGAATTTAAACAAGTCGTTAACATAGAAAATGTAGATCTATGTCTCACAGATATTTAGCCACTGGAATCACTCAATTTGGAGTCTATATGAGGTAGATATGGTCCGATTTGTAAGCAGTGGTCAGAAAATGGTTAATGAGGGAAGAATATGTTAGGATAGCTTCTGTGTTTTAATTTCTGGGAACATTCTGTAGGGAATTAAAATACATGGGTTACACAAAATTTATAACTATATGTGTCACGGAATTTTAGCCACTGGAATCACTCAATTGGGAGTCCATATAAGGTAGATATGGTCCGATTAGTAAGCAGTGGTCAGAAAATGGTTAATCAGGGAAGAATATGTTAGGATATCTTCTGTGTTTTAATTTTTGGGAATAATCTGTAGGGAATTAAAATAAATGATTAACATAAACATTATTGCTATATGTTTCATGGATTTTTATCCACTAGAATCACTTAATATGGAAAGATTAGTAGGTAGAGGTCAGAATTTACCCGAGAAGAAATAATCTGTACTTTGAGGGAGTAATATCACCATGATTTCTTACTATTTTGTTCAACTTTTCAACATAATAGTTTTAGATAATTATTTTATCTTTAAGTTAACACCAAGATCACTTAAAGCGGAGTTAAATTTAGGGAGTTATGCTCTGATTAGTAAGAGAAGGTCAGATAGGATGAAAACCTACATAAAAAAGTAAAGAAATAAAATTAATATTTAAAAAAAAAAAGAATCTTATAAATGAAAATAATAAATGACTAGTATATGCCATAGCCATTGCCATTGCATGAATTTCTTACCATCTTAAGTGTGAAATTTTGACATGGAAAAGTGATATTTGAAATGGTTATGTTCACGACATAAATACCAATGATTTTTGGTAATAATTATATTTTGATGAACATACTTGTTATTGAAATCATATTTTTGGCTATTGATGTGAAAAGAAAAGAAATAAGCACTGTCACATGGCGATTCGTGTGGTGCACCAGTAGGAGACGCCCTACCAACGATTATGATAATGTTAATTGTAACATCCCTAATTTTGTTTCTTTTATTGATAAAAGTACATAAAAATTTAATTAAGGAAATAAAATTTATTAGACAATATTTTAAATATCTAAGGAAATATAATCCTTAGAAATTCTTCACCTTATGTATATGCATAGAAAATGTTTCTAACATTAAGAGAACAAATAAAGAGGGAAAACCTAATAGGAAAGAAATTAGAAATAACATACTAAAGAGATGCAAAATTCTTGGCTAAGGAAGATAAATTTTTAGAAATAAGTAAAGGTCTTAAAATTTCAAGAACATTGAATTAGGGTAATTTTTCCTAATTCAAGAACTAGAGTTACTAAGTTTAAAATCATTACCCATACATTGGGCTTTTACCTGTGGACACTTCATATAGAGTTTTTTCCACTTCACATAACTTTCTAGCAAGCCATTGGATAACCTAAGAAAGAAATAAAACATAGACTTGGACTAGGATATAGTAATTGGACCAATAGCCCAAAAATTATGAAAATGTGACCAAGCCCTCCAAGAAAGGTAGAATTTTATCCAAATCAAAGAAAATGGGTAGGAATAAGCCCATAATGGGTAGGAATAAGCCCAAATCCAAGAGGAAAAATAAAATAAAATAAATTAGGTGATGATATAATAATGTAATAATAAAGATTAGGTTACATGGCATGAAGACAAAAATTTAGCAAGTGGTGTGATTCTACATTCATAATTTTGGCAAGTGGCATGATAATGCAAGGCTTTAGGACAAAAACATCTATATCCTACACTCATAATTCTAGCAAGTGGTATGATAATACATGGCATTAGGACAAAACATTCCTATACCACACAAATAATATCAACCAAATAATGGAGATTCAAGGGCTAGAAATTTGCCACCTAAAAAGGCAAACCTATCATACTTGTTTAAGACAAAAGAAAATGGAAAAGAATCCTTAAATCAAAGGGACCTTATCCCTTATCTTAAGAACATATCATCTTAATTTTCAAAATACAAATCTCCTTTTCCTATGCATATCTTGACTAAGGAAGAGGAAGACAAGAACATAAGTTGTTTGTTTTCCAATAATTCAACAAAGTGTATCCTAATTGTGATAAGGTAGACCCATGATCATGAAAGGTGAATTATTTGGTGGTCTATATAAGAAAACCCACCCTTACAACATTATAATTTCGTCCAAGTGAGGGAGAGGAAAAAAAGAAGCAAGGTAGAGTGAGGAAAGGAGAGGAAGAAAGGAAGAAAGAGGAAGGAGAGGTCTAGGGGACTAAGTGCTCGAGGTAAGTTTAACAATATTTCTTTTTGAAGAAAATTTTTGAAACTTATAATATTTATATGAGATTTTGATCTTAGAACTTTTATGATTGGTCATGATGTTGCTATATCATGTTACATATTGATCTTGCATGTGATGTATGTTTGAATACTTAGGTTGGTGTAGATAGTTCTTCATGGGTATGGCTATGGGTGGTAGAATTTTAAGCTTCAGTGTTTTAATTACTGGGAACAATCTATAAGGAATTAAAATAAATGGTTAACATAAGAATTAAAGATATATGTGTGATGGATTTTTATCCACTGGAATCATTCAATTTTGAGTCCATATGTGGTAGATATGGTCCGATTAGTAGTCAAAGGTCAAAAAATGGTTCATCGGGGAAGAATATGTTAGGACAGCTTCTGTATTTTAATTTTTGTGAATTATTTGTATGGAATTAAAATAAATGGTTAACATAAGAATTATAGCTATGTGTGTCATGGATTTTAAGCCACTAGAATCATTCAATTTGGAGTCCATATGAGGAAGATATGAGCTGATTAGTAGTCAAAGGTCAGAAAATGGTTCATCAGGGAAGAATATGTTACGACAACTTCTGCATTTTAATTTCTGGGAATTATCTGTATAGAATTAAAATAAATGGTTAACATAAGAATTATAGCTATGTGTGTCATGGATTTTAAGCCACTGGAATCATTCAATTTTCAGTCCATATGAGGAAGATATGAGCTGATTAGTAGTCAAAGGTCAGAAAATGGTTCATCAGGGAAGAATATGTTAGGACAGCTTCTATATTTTAATTTCTAGGAATTATCTGTATGGAATTAAAATAAATGGTTAACATAATAATTATAGCTATGTGTGTCATGGATTTTACGCCACTGGAATCATTCCATTTGGAGTTCATATGAGGATGATATGAGCTGATTAGTAGTCAAAGGTCAGAAAATGGTTCATCGGGGAAGATTATTTTAGGACAGCTTCTGTATTTTAATTTCTGGGAATTATCAGTATAGAATTAAAATAAGTAGTTAACATAATAATTATAGCTAATTGTGTCATAGATTTTAAGCCACTGGAATCATTCATTTTGGAGTCAATATGAGGAAGATATGAGCTTATTAGTAGTCAATGGTCAGAAAATGGTTCATCAGGGAAGAATATGTGAGGACAGCTTCTGTATTTTAATTTTTAGGTATTATCTATATGGAATTAAAATAAATGGTTAACATAAGAATTATAGAGATGTGTGTCACGGATTTTTAGCCACTGGAATCACTCAAGTTGAAGTCCATATGAGGTAGATTTGGTCTGATTAGTAGGTAGAGGTTAGAACCTATCCAAGAAGAAATAACCTATACATTTAGGGAGTAATATCACCTTGATTTCTTAATATTGCTTTACAATCTTCAACATAATAGTTTTAGATAATTGTTTTATCTTGAAATTGACACCAAGATCACTTACATCAGAGTTAAATTGAGGGAGTTATGCTTTGATTAGTTAGAGAAGGTTAGATAGGATGAAAACCTGCATCAAGAAAATAAAGAAATAAAATTAGTATTTAAAAAAGAAGATGAATCTTAATAAATGACTAGTATAGCCATAGCCATTGCCATTGTATGAACTTTTTACCATCTTAAGTGTGAAATTTTGACATGGAAATATTTTATAAATTGATATTTGAAATGGTTATGTTCATGGCATGATTACCAATGAATTTTGGTAATAATTATATTTTGATGAATATACTTGTTATTGAAAGCATATTTTTGGCTATCATTGTGAAAAGAAAAGAAATGAGCACGGTCACATGGCAATCCGTGTGGTGCACCAGTAGGGGACGCCCTACCAACGGTTATGATTATGATTATGAGAAAAGAAAGAGAAAGTGTGCCATGTCGGACGGAGCGAGAAAAGCCCGTACCAGAGAGTAGAGGATACTCACCCTGACCGGGGTAGCTTGAAATGAGAATAAGTTGTTGAACATCATATGATATTCTAAAAATAGTTACTCCTGTCATACATATTATTACTGTATGATTCTTATGTGCATAGATATAATGTATTCATGTGACCACAGATATTTTATGTAGTTTATACAGCTGAACATGATGTGATGAGCTATATTGATGATGATTTATCGTTGAAATTACTGGGATTTAATTCTCACTATATTTCCATATCATGTTCAGAAAATTAGTTATGCAGATTTTTCTATAGCTCTGGCTTTTAGTGCACGTTGGATCGAGTACTTTATGTTGGACAGATTCCAGAAGCAAATAAAATGTTTGTGGTCAAATTGGCTTAGATCCCGGTGAAGGTGCAACCACCCACACCTGTATCTCCAGAATTGGTCAACCGGAATAAATAAGATGTAGATTTTATGTGTTTGATATGTTGTACGTATATTTTGATTAATGATATGTATGTGAACTCTGTATTGTATAAATTAAATAAATGTTATATTGAGTTATGTTGTAACAAGGTAATAACTTCATGGTATTTAAAAAAAAATTTGATACTTAAATGGAGTTGTTACATTAATGAGAAAAGAAAGAGAAAGTGTGCCATGTCGGATGGAGCGAGAAAAGCCCGTACCGGAGAGTAGAAAATACTCACCCTGACCGGGGTAGCTTGATATGAGAATAAATTGATAGTCATCATTTGATATTATGAAAATAGTTAATTCTGTCATACATGTCATTACTGTATGATTTTCATGTGCATAGATTAAGTGCATCCATGTGACCAAAGATATTTGCTATAGTTTATACAGATGAACGTGACGTGATAAGCTATATTAATAATGATTTATTGTTGAACTTACTGGGATTTAATTCTCACTATTTTTCCATATCATGTTCAGAAAATTAGTTATGCAGATTTTTCTATGGATCTGGCTTTTAGTGCATGTTGGATTGAGTTACTTGATGTTGGGTATATCCTAGAATCAAATAAAATGTTTGTGGTCGAGTTGGCTTAGATCCCAGTGAAGGTGCAACCACGTGCACTTGTATCTCCGGAATTGATCAACCAGAATAAATAAGATGTAGATATTTATATGTTGTACGTAAGTTTTGATTAATGACGTGTATGTGAACTCAGTGTTGTATAAACTAAATAAATATTATTTTGAGTTAAGTTGTAAAGAGGTAATAACTTCATGGATTTTTACAAATATAAAAAAAAATTGTTACTTAAATGGAGTTGTTACATTTTTGACCTGTATTGAGTTGCTTATATTCTTTTCCTAATCAATTTCAATTTATCAACGCCAACTTACAAATAAGTATGTCAACATCATCTTACAATAAGTCTGACGCTATTGAATCATTAAACAGAAAGTTAGTAACATCTCTTACATATGGTTTTAAGTCATCCAATATCACTTTATTATTGGCGAATTCTGGTAAGGAATCTCCCACCAAACTCGAAAACATATGCTTGAAGCATGCTCTTCAAACTAGCATCATAAATTTAGGTTAGTCATATTCTATCTATTGTATGTTATTCCAAATTAGATTCTGAAAACTTAACTTTACTCAACTAACTCACTCATTAGGAGACCTACGATGTTTCATGTAAAACTTCAAATGGTGCCATTTGTATATTTGCTTGTTAGCAATTGTTATTAGAAAATTCAGCTAGGGGCAAGAATCTTTCCCAACTACCTTGAAAATCAAGCACACATGCCTGAAGCATGTCTTCCAATATTTGGATGGTTTGTTCAAACTATACATTTGTTTGAGGAATGAAGACAGTACTAAGATTTAGCTTCGTGCCCAAAGTTTCTTAGAAGGCTCTCCAAAAATGAACTATGAACTGTGGTCCTCGATCAGAAATAATCGATATCGGTACCGTATGAAGTCTTACTATCTCATTCAAATAGAAATTTACATACTAACCTACGTTATATGTGGTTTTCACTAGTAGAAAATGTGCTGATTTAGTCAACCTATCAATGTTCACCCATATTGAATCAAACCCTTTTGGTGTCCGTAGTAGCCCTATAACAAAATCCATAGTTATTCTCTCCCATTTCCATTTTGGTATTTCTATTTGTTGATGTAACCTTGCAAGCCTTTGATGTTCTGCCTTTACTTGTTGACATGTTAAACACCGAGAAACATAATTAGTTATATCTTTCTTCATACCATCCCACCAATAAATTTTTTTAAAATCTTGATACATTTTAGTTAATCCAAGATAAATTGTGTATGTAGATTGATGGGCTTCTCCTAGAATCTCTTTCTTGAGTTCTTCTTTATTAGGTACACACAACCGCTTGCCCAATCTTAGAATTCGTTTAGAGTCTACAGTAAATTCAACATCATTGCCATTCTTCACCTTTTTAATTTTCTTATATAAATAGGCATCCTCTTCCTGTGCCATCTTTCTCTGCTCAACTAAAGATTATTGAAATTGTATATGGGCCAATTGTATCCTAGGCTCTTTTACTTCTAATACTACCCCATGACTTTCCAACTTATGCATTTATTTAATCAACAACCTCCTTACCATTATGATATGAGCCAAGCTACTCATTGACTTCCTGCTTAATGCATCAGCCACTATATTGGCCTTACCTGAATTTTATAATAATGTACAGTCATAATCTTTAAGTAATTCCATCCATTGTCTTTGTCTTAAGTTAAGATCTTTTTGTTGGAAAATGTATTTGGGACTTTTATTATCTGTATAGATTTCACATGTCTCACCATATAGATAATGCCTCCAAATTTTGAGAGTAAAAATCACTACTGCCAATTCTAAATCATGAGTCAGATAATTTTGTTCGTGTGGTTTAAGTTGTCTAGATGCATATGCATTGACTCGACGATGTTGCATTAACACATACCATAATCCAATTCTTGATGCATAATAGTATACTGTGTATCCTTCGGTACCTAAGGGAATAAAAAGTACTGGCGACATAGTCAAACATTCTTTAAATTTTTTAAAACTTTTCTCATATTCATCTGACCAGTCAAACTTTATTCTTTTCCTTATCAATCTCGTCAAAGGAGCAACAATTTTTGAAAAATCTTTTAACGAATCTCTGGTAATAATCTGCTAAACCAAGAAAACTACGGATCTCTGTAATTGTGGCAGGGCATGGCCATTACTGCACTAATTCTACCTTTTTAGGATCAACTTGAATATCATCCTTAGTAACCACATGGCTTAGGAAAGTAACACTACTAAGCCAAAATTCACATTTTGAAAACTTAGCAGATAGCTGGTGTTCTCTTAGGGTTTGCAAAGCTATCCTTAATTATTGTCCATGCTCTTCGGAACTCCTTGAATATACAAGGATATTGTAACAACCCTAAAATTTAGTAATTCCTATTTATGTATAGATTATTAAAAGAACTAAAGGAGTAAGGATGTAATTGAAAGTTTTTAGCAATGAAAATGAAAACTTATTCATATTTTTGGGGCTAACGTGTAATTTTCTAAAATTTTAAGGGTCAACATGTAAATAATAAAATTTAAAGGGCTTCCTAAAACAAGCAAATTGCTATTTGGTCTTTCCATCATTTTAAAAAAAAATTCTATAGGTTTATCGGGAGATTACTATTCACTCTCTCTCCTCTATTTTTTCTCTCTAGATCTGGAGTACTTTCAAGCATTCAATCTCAAAACTAAAGGTACCACTGGATTCAAGATGGAGAGTACTACGATTTTGGGCGAACAATTTTTCAAATGAACTGCAAAATCACCGCAGATGGGAAGTAAAAAATCTTAGAAAAAGAAAAGTTCTAAAACTCTTATTTAGAGACCTTAAATTGAAAATCTGACACTGTAGATGGATTGGGGAGGTGGAAAAACCTTAAGATTTGAAAATTTTCAGCCATTTGACAATTTTTTGTGCATCATGAACAGTAACTTTGCCTGATATAAATAGTGATTACGATAGTGAATAGTCCCTATTAGTTGATCAGTGCTGACCAAGCTCTCGAAGGTCAAATTTTGCGATTTTGGAGTCATTTCCTAGGGTTTTGGACCCTCCAAACTCATTTTTTAGGTCTATTTGGTCAAATTTGGATTGGAAAAGTATATTTGGAGGTTATCCAACTTGGAGCCTTATCTTGTGAGTAGATAATTCTTTCTATGGCTTCCCTATACTCTTCTTGAACTTTAAATGTATATTTGATTCTGTTTACAAGTTATTTATACTTTTATATGCCTTTGAAATAGATTAAATTACTTGATTTGTTTACAATCTGGCATATAGTTCAAGAAGAGTATGGTTTTGAAAATAAATTTTTGAAATAATTGAATATGTGATTCTAAATGTATTTCTCATCATATGGTAAAGGAAATATATTGTGCTTGTGGCATTTATATGTAAAGCTATAAGATTGTCATGGAAAAGGGCATGTATATGTGATTACCCTAATTGGGAATTTTCTGACAAAGGAATTGACTAGGATTGAAAATTTTGAATTTATACTGAAACATCTATTTTAAATGATATAGCATATGTGTAAATAATAATTTCTATAGAAGAATCCTATTGGAAACACTGTTTGCTAACAGCAGGTGATGTTATCCCTGGTGTAACTTGACACCTCAACTAGCTGGGTTGGTGCTAACCTCGTGTGAAGGACAACACATAGGACATGATATGTGAAGGAGGGCGGGATGCCTCCCATCTAGGTGAGATGCCGAATATATGATATGTGATTTTGCCTCCCTTGTTGTGTGCTTGGGAAATACCTATATTAAAGTCCCTTCGCGTGTCTTCTTGAATGGTGGTAGGGCAATCTTTAGCTAGGATGCTGAGTTTAGGCAAATCCTACACCACCAAAATATAGAAGGACGTGAACTCTGATATGGTGGTTCTAATATGGGATCCTCCTAATGTTTTCATGTGAAATATTTTGATGCATAACAACATTTGTTTAATGATTATACAGTACAATATATGGTTTTGGATATCTAAATATCATTTGATTTGAGAATATTTGAAATACTGGTCCCACATAAATGTACTTCCAAACTGTAATTTTCTATAAATTTTAAAATATAAGTACATCCATATGTTGACCTAAGAGGTCATAGGATGTATTATCTGTTCACTAAGTTGTCAAACTCACTACACGATATCTATATTTTTTTATAAATAAGAATATAGAGTTTGGTCCTTCCCCTTCAGATAGTTGATCAACTAGACGACATAATCTCTGGGTGAGCCTACTTTGTTTCTAGGGCTCATAGATTTTGGTTATATTGTACTTGTATTCTAGAGTATGCTCTAAATGCCACAGATAGGATCCTTGCTTCTGTTGCTACTTTGATATTTATAAACTTGGTATGTATATTGTGTTTACATGAGAGAACTTATTTATATCTGTTTACATAATGAATGCTTGTATTATGTCTATTATAGTAAAGATCTGTCCGTAAACTATGTGTTTCACGTTCCCTTAAAAGTAGGGGCGTGATAAGTTGGTATCAAAGCATTATGTTTCCCTATGGCTATCAGAGCAAAGGATTATTTAGTAGGACCTTTAGTATAGATATGAACCAGACATATTTATACTTCAAGTGCTGCTGAGAGATTCTATAGGGTTTCACTTCCCTTTCTATTCCAAATTTTTTAAAGTTCTTTGTATAAGATTGATTGAATATTGTGACATCTTAAAAAGTATTTATGGGTCAATTTATGCTTGAAAGTGAAAGGATATGATTCCCAATAAATTTAAAGAATTGAGACAAATGTCAAATATGATCGTTTCTAAATATGATAACCGTTTTACCCGATTGTCTAGATATGGTAAACTTTGATGTGATATTACGAAACGATTGGTTAGCATCATGTCATGACATTTTAGAATGTCATCTTAAGATGATTAAATACAATATTCCTAGAGAATTTTCTTTCTTGATACAAGGAGATCGTAGTGAGGTATCCAGTAATCTAATATATTCTTTAGCAGCCCATAAGTTATTACAAAAAGTGTGTCAAAGATATTTGGCAATGGTGAAAGATGTTGATATAAAGTATACTAGTATAGATTAGGTTCTAGTGGTTAGGGAATTTTCTGATGTGTTCCCAAAAGAATTGCTTAGATTACCCCCGAAACGAGAAATATAATTTGATATTGATTTACATCTTAGAACCCAACTAGTATCTATATCCCTATACATAATAATATCAACTGAACTTAAAGAACTAAAAAAATTAAATTGATTTGAGATATGATATCATCATTTAAGGATAAGGGAAGAGGATATTCCAAAAATAACTTTTAGGATTGGTATGAGCACTATGATTTCTTAATTATCTCATTTGGTTTGAAAATGGCCTAGCTGCATTTATGAACTTTATGAATAGAATACTTAAGCCATTATTAGATCAACTTGTTATTATATTTATTGATGATATATTAGTATATTCTAAGTTCAAAGGATCATAAGCAACATTTACGGATAGTTTTACAAACTCAAAGGGAACATCAGCTATATGCTAAGCATTCAAAATGTGAATTTTGGCTTACTTGTGTTACTTTCTTAGGGCATGTGATTAACAAGGATAGTATTCAAGTAAATCCAAAGAAAGTAGAAGTGGTACAGTAATGGCTATGTCCTACTATAGTTACAGATGAAGATCTAAGTCCAATTTGTGCTTCCTACGGTTGTCTGCCATCCAATCTATTTGAGTTGTAGTTAGATCAGATACATGAACAAACGCTTGTAAAGCATCAATGAACTCATCAGCATTAAAAGCCGAGATGAGAATTCATTATGCTAAGTGTGAGATAAACCTTTATTCAACAGCTTGAACAAGAAAAGACAACAAACCATTAATGAGGTGATTAACATTTGACAAACAATCATTCTAGCCATGTGCTCATGTATGGAAGCTACCCTAAAGTCTTCACCAATTGATATATATATATGTAAAGTCCCATAAAGTCATTACTTCTTAACTTCTAATTACTTAACTCGTAATAACATTCGATTAATTTAAGCAAGCATAACTCAAGGTTTAAGGTCTACCATTAACATTGATACAATTCAGAGTTCACATACACATTGTTAATCAAAATGTCCATACAAAAATCAAACACATAAATATCTAAATCTTATTCATCAATGTTGACCAAATTCCAAAGATACGGGTGCGGGTGGTTACAACTTTACCAAGATCTTAGCCTACCCGACCACAAACACCTTATTTATTTTTGTGATCCATCCAACATAGAGTAACTCAATCCAACGTATACTAAAAGCCAGAGCCATAGAAAAATCTATATAACTAGTTTTCTAAACATGATATGGAAATATAGTGAGAGTTAAATCTCAGTAGGTTCAACAATAAATCATAATCATAATTAATAATGATCGTCACGTCATGTTCATTTGTATAAGCTACAAAAAATATCTTAGGTCACATGAATGCACTTGATCTATGCACATGAAAATCGTACAATAATGACATGTATGGCATGAATAACTATTTTCAGAATATCATATGATGGCTATCAAGTTATTTTCATATCAAACTACCTCGGTCAGGGTGAATACTTTCTACTCTCTAATACGGGCTTTTCTCGGTCCAACCGACATGGTACACTTTCTCTTTCTTTCCTCATTAACATAATCATAGCCGTTAGTAGGGCGTCCCCTATTAGTGCACCACACGGACTGCCATGTGACCGTGCTCGTCTCTTTTCTTTTGTTTTTTTTTCATGTTAATAGCCAAAAATATGATTTCAATAACAAGTATGTTCATTATACTCACATGCCATAATTTATCATCAAAGCATAATCATTACCAAAAATCATTGGTAAAATGCAATCATGTCATGATCATAACCATTTTTGAATATCATTTTATAAAATATTTCCATATCAAAATTACACACCTAAGATAATAAGGAGTTCATGCAATGGCAATGGTTAGGGCATACACTAGTTATTTATAATTTTCATTTATAAGATTCTTCTTTTTTAAATATTATTTTCATCTTTTCATTTTCTTTATGCTTGGCCTCTACTTACTTTCCTCCTACTTCTATCATTTCCAACACATGTTCTCACAAATTTTATAGGGAATTCTTTTCTAATTTGGTTTTTACTATTACCCTATAGTTAATTAGTTTCATTTAGGGTAGAAAAATGTTAAAAATAAGCTTTACCAGCTCTCAATACGACCTGTTCATGTTCTAGGACACGGCCATGCTTGAAAAATACTTCAAACATACTGAAAAATTGCCCTAAACATGGCCTACCCGTGCTAATGCAACACAGAACACGGCTTCGCCCTGTGACCTTTCCTCACTTATTCAACCATATCTCCTTCATACAAGCTCCAATTAAGGTTATTACAAAGTCTATAAAAAACTAAGACAATTATGTACAAATTTTATGTGTATCATTGCTTTAGATTCCTTACGAATTATTCCTCGAAAATCGAAAACAAAAATGCTTACATTTACCACCTTGTTGTTTAAGGCCATACTTAATTTTTCAATCTAACCATCTTTCGTCCATTTTTACCATATTCCAATATACATAATAACAGCATAAAAGCCCTAAATTTTTGCCAACCATAGCCATATCTATGTAGAACTTTCCATACCAACCAAAGTATTCAAAACATTCATCACATGCAAGATGAACATGTAACATGATATAGCAACATCCATGGCCAATCATCAAAGTAGCAAATATTGTAAATTTCATCAAAGTTCTAAAACCAAAATCCCATATAAATGTTACAAATTTCAATGCTTTTCTCCAAAAGGAGATATTGTTAAACCTACCTAAAGATCTATCAAGCTCAGTTAGTGAATTCTCTTTCTTGTTTCCTCTTGAAAGAAGTAGCAAGATTCCTCCATTCCCTTAGCTTTTCTAGCAGCTTCAATAAGAGAATGAAGGTGACTTTTGAACCCCAAGGATGAAGAGGAAAAAATGGATTCAAGTGTAGATTAAGCTAACTTACCTTGAGTACTTAATCCTCTAGACTTCTCCTTCCTCTTCCTTCCTCTCATCTCCTCTCTTTCTTTCCTTTTTCTCACTCTACCTTGCTTATGTTTTTCCTCTCCCTCACTCGGACGAAATTATAATTTTATAAGGGTGGGTTTTGCTTAAATAAATTATCAATGGTTCAACTTTCATAATCATGGGTCTACCTTATCACAATTAGGATGCACTTGGTTGTTTTTATAGAGAAAGATAACTCATGTTCTTGTCTTCCTCTCCCTTAGTCAAGATATGCATAGCAAAAGGAGATTTGTATTTTGAAAATCATGATAAAATGTTCGTAAGACAAGGGACAAGGTCCCTTTGATTTATGGATTTATTTCCTTTTTCTCTTGTCTCACTCAAGTATGATAGGTTTGCCTTTTTAGGTGGCAAATTTTCAGCACTTGAGTCTCCCTTCCATGGCTGAAATTATTTATGTAGGATAAGGATGTTTTGTCATAATGCTATGTATTATTACCTACTTTCAAAAATTATGAATGTAGGATATAAATGTTTTGTCCTAATGCCACGTGACCTAATCTTGGTTATTATTACACTACCATTGTCTCACATGGTTCTTATCTTTCACTCTTGGATTTGGGCTCATTGTTACCCATTTCCTTTGCTTTGGTTGAAATTCTACCTTTCATGGAGAGCTTAGTCACATTTATATACTTTTTGGGCTATCAGTCCAACTTCTATATCCTAGTCCAAGTCTATGTTTTATTTCTTGCTTGAGCTATCCAATTGGCTTGCTAAAAACTCATGTGAAGTGAAAAAACTCTATATGAAGTGTCCATAGTTGAAAGCCCAATGTATGGGTGGAGATGTTAAACTTAGGAACTCTATCTCCTGAATTAGAAAAAATTACCCTAATCCAATCTTCTTGAACTTTTTAAAACCTTTACTTACTTCCAAAAAATTTATCATCGTTACCTAAGAATTTCGCCTCTCTTTAGTATGTTATTTCTAATTTTTCCTATTAAGTTTTCTGTCTTTACTTATTCCCTTAATGTTAGAAACATTTTCTATGCATACACATAAGGTGAAGAATTTCTAAGGCTTATATTTCCTTAGATATCTAAAAATTGTCTAATAAATTTTATTTCCTTAATTAAATATTTATGTACCTTTATTAATAAAAGAAACAACATTTGGGATGTTACAGTCTTCCCTATGATGTTGGATATAGTTAGAGCTGTTGGAATAATACCTAGAACTTAACTTCTTTCTACATGTGCAGCTGTAGACACGTGCCTTATTATCCCACGGTTACCTCCACTATATACTAAATGAATTTTTCTCCTGGCTAGCACCATGCCCAAATTTTGTGCTACTTTCACATACTCTCCATCTTTTCTTGAACTGGAACCACAAAAGACACAAATATTTCAAAACTGACGGAATGTGGTTTCCTCCATAACTGCACTCCCCATAACTTTGAGTATGAAGGTAAAGATACTAATGTGTGCATTTATGGAATTCAAAAAAGGGAATACTTCTAATAGTTATGCCTATGGGCCGTGTATAATTACAACAACTATGCGAATGGCTAGTGAATATCAACTAAATTGAGAGTGAAAAAATTCAAAAATAACAGCACATATGCATATGTACAGTAATGGTGATTGTGGCTCATATTAAGCATATAAAGAGAATAAAATTAAGGTATCACCAGAAATTTTCTTTTTCCTTGTTGTCATTGATCAAGCATTGAAGTCTTGATTCTTGTAAAAAGTTGTAAGTGATAGGCGTCATTGTAAAAAAAAGTGAAAATACAAACCAATTAATTGTTAAAGAGGGACAATCAAATGATTTATCTTTCTTTCCCCAATGTTCTTACAAGTCAACTATTGATATTAATAAGTTGACTAATTATTTTGGAAATTTTTAATTTGGACTAATTTATTTTACAGTTGATAGATTACATTTGTTTTGAAGCAATCAATTATATCCTACTAGTTAACTACATACTCTTTATTTTTCAAAAACTTTTATAAACTCAGAAATGCTTATTTTTCATGTGATATTCTTCCACCGAATAACAGTAGCTTTGAATTAGATTTTGGCACATATATTCAAAACTTGCGGCCACTGATTTTTTCTGAAATAACAACTAAGTTATGTTTATAGCTTTTCAAGAATTACGGCTATTGATTTTAATTTTCTTCCATGCTTTGTGCAAGATTTTAACTTTCTATTTTGGCATCGTTCTCTATTATGCTTTTCGTCTATTCTACTACATCCTCCCTCATTAATATTTAGCATTAAATGCAAAGTTATTTTCCCTCATTACAAGGAAAATTAATTTGTTTCTTTAAAACTCAATTATTATGATGTCCAAGAGGTTAGTAGGTTAAAGTAATGGAGAATATTTTCCGAACCATGTCCGAAAATAATGTAAAGCGATCAAGGTATTTGTGTTAAGAGTTTATACAATGCTATCTTGAGTATAGTATCTAGGATGTGAATTATGTTGAGATTGAAAATTCACGTGTGAATAATGGTTGAGAAAAGAGATTTTAGAAGAAGTCATATATTGTGAATATGGATAACCTTGTGGCAATAAGGATATACTAAGATATGAAAGAATTGTACTAGCATCATGGTGAAAAGAAGATACAAGTGAAATATTTTTCATTGTTTGGTACGTCAGTAAGTAAAAAAATTGAATATATTGTTTCAAGAGAGCTATTCAGGAACCTTTAGGATCTTAGTTATATTATATTATAGTTGATAGTAAATATAAATGATGCATTTACACATTAGAAGTTATGCTTCAGGTATCTTTATATAATTTTGGTGAAAGTTGAGAGGAATTATTTGTCCTTAGTTGAATTTGCCTATATAAGTAATAATCCAGCCAATATACAAATGGCACCATTTGAGGTTTACATGAACATCGTAGGTCTCCTAATAAGTGAGTAAGTTGAGTAAAGTTAAGCTTTTGGAATTTAATTTGAAATAACATACAATAGATAGAATATGACTAACCTAAATTGATGATGCTAGTTTGGAGAGCATGTTTCAAGCATATGTCTTCGAGTTTGGTGAGAGATCTCTTAGCATAATTCGCCTAAAATAAAGTGATACTGGATGACTTAAAGCTTTATGTAAGAGATGTTACTAAATTTCTATTAAATGATTCAGTGGGGTTAGACTTATTGTAAGATGCCATTGATAAAGTGAAATTGATTAGGAAAAAAATACAAGCAACTCAATACAAGTCCAAAATCTATAAAGACCTTGAATGTTGAGCACTAGAAATTATTAGTTGGTGACTAAATATTCTTGAAGGAGTCACCCATGAAAGAGGTAATGAGGTTTGGAAAGAAGGAAAATGTTAAGCTCTAGTATATAGACTCTTTTGAAATCTTGAACAAAGTAGGCATAGTAGTATATCGCCTAGCCTTGCCATCAAAATTAAGTGATGTTGATAAAGTCTTTCTTGCATTAATACAAAGGAAGTACCTATCATATTCTTCTCATATTTCCTAATTCTAAGAAATTTAATTGGACAAGAATTGGGCTTAATTATGAGGAAAAATCGATGATTATTGTTAATCGACATGTGAAGAACTTATAGCTGAAAGAAATATCTACGGTTAAGGTTATATGGAAAAATCACTGTAATTTATGCCTTGGCTTCATTCCCTACTTGTGATAGGATGGTTTGAAATTCGGAGACCGAATTTCTTAAGGAGGGAGAATGTAACAACCCTAAAATTTAGTAATTCTCATTTATGTATAGATTATTAAAAGAAATAAAGGAGTAAGGGAGTAATTGAAAGGTTTAAGGGATGAAAATGAAAACTTAATAATATTTTTGGGGTTAAATTGTAATTTCATAAAAGATTAGGGATCAAAATGTAAATAATAAAATGTAAAGCAATTCCTCTAACAATTAGCAAATTGCTATTTGGTCTCTCAATCGTTTTTTTTAAATCTTCTGTAGGTTTATCGAGAGATTGCTATTCACTCTCTCTCCTCAATTTTCTCTCTCTAGATCTGAAGTACTTTTGAGCATTCGATCTCAAAAGTGAAGCTACCATTCGATTCGAGACGGAGAGTACTACGATTTTGGCTGAATAATTTTTCAAATCAGACGCAGAATTGCCATAGATCAGAAGTAAAAAAATCTTAGAAAAAGATAAGTTATGAAACTCCTATTTAGAGACTCAAATTGAAAATGATATTGTAGATGGATTCAAGAGGTGGAAAAATCTTAGGATATGAAAAATTTTAGCCTTCTAACAACTTTTTTTGCATTGTGAACAGTATATCCGGCTGGCATGAATAGGATTATGGTGGTTAATAATAATTTCGATCCAGAATAGTACCTATCAGTTGAAAATTGTTGACCAAGCACCCAAAGGTCAAATTTTGCAATTCTAGGCTCATTTTCTAGATTTTTGGACCCTTCGAACTCATTTTTTAGATCCATTTGGTCAAATTTGGATTAGAAAAGTACATTTTGAGGCTGTCCAACTTGGAACTTTACCCTGTGAGTAGATAATTCTTTCTATGACTTACCCTATGCTCTTCTTCAACTTTAAAAGTATAATTGATTATGTTTACAAGTTATTTATACTTTTATATGTCTTTGAAATGGATTAAATTACCTGATTTGTTTACAATCAGGCATATAGTTCAAGAAGAGTATGGTTTTGAAAATAGATTTTTTAACTCATTGAATATGTGATTTTAAATTTATTTCTCATCATATGGTAAAGAAAATATATTGTGCACGTGGCATTGATATGTAAAGCTATAAGATTGCCTAGGAAAAGGGCATATATATGTGATTACCCTGATTGAGAAGTTTTTGACAGAGGAATTGTACTGAGATTGAAATTTTGGAATTTATACTAAAATCTCTGGTTTGAACGATATAGCATATGTGTAAATAATAATTTTTATGGAGGAATCTTATTGGAAACATTGTTTGCTAACAGTAAGTGATGTTAGCCGTGGTGCACCTTAACACCTCAGTAGGTGACGAAAGGACTTCTTTTCTTGGACAATTTATCATCAAAGCATAATCACTACCAAAAATCATTGGTAAAATGCAACCATGTCATGATCATAACCATTTTCGAATAGCACTTTATAAATATATTTTCATATCAAAATTACATACTTCATATGGTAAGGAGTTTATGCAATGGCAATGGCTAGGGCATACATAAGTTATTTATTATTTCCATTTATAAGATTCTTCTTCTTTTTTAAATATTATTTCCATCTTTTTATTTTCTTTATGCTTGACCTCTAATTACTTTCCTCCTACTTATATCAATTCCAACACATGTTCTCACAAAATTTATAGGGCATTCGTCCCTAATTTGATTTCTATTACTACCCTATAGTTAATGAGGTTCATTTAGGGTAGAACAATGTTAAAAATAAGCATTACCAGCTCCTAACATGGCCTGGCCATGTTTCAGGATATGGCCATGGTTGAAAAATACTTTGAACATACTCAAAAATAGCCCTGAACACGGCCTACCCATGTTGAAGTAACCCAAAACACGGCCTACCCCTATTATGTGACCTTTCCTTACTTATTCAACCATATCTCCCTCATACGAACGATAATTTATGTGATTCCAATGCCTATAAAAAGCTAAGACATTTATCTATAACTTTCATGTTTATCATTTTTTTATATTCCTTATGACTTGTTCTCAGTAAATCGAAAATTAAAATACTTACATTTACCACCCTGGATTCTATATTGATTCTGACCTTTACTTATTAATTAGCCATATCTCCCTCATATGGACTCCAAAGTAAGTGATTTTAGAGCCTATAAATCTGTGAGACATATATCTATATTCATTATGATAACAATTTCCTTTAGTTCTGTGCAGTTTTCGCCCATAAATTCAAACATAGAAGCATACTTCACAGTGGTTAGCTAGTTTCTGACCACTGCTTACTAATCTGACGATATTTCCTTTAAATGGAATCTAAATTGAGAGATTTCAGTGCCAAAAAAATTTGAGACATATTTCTACATTTTTTATGTTAACCTTTTCTTTTAGTTCCCAACCTATTCTTCCCAGAAGTCCAAAAACAAAAGTTTCACTAGTTACTCCAAAATCTCATTTTCTTAGCCTAGCCTTTCCTAAATTTGTAGTTCATCCAAAATTAAGTCATCTTCCATTTTTCTTCCAAATTTCCACCTAAGCAAAGAATTATTCATCTCAACATTTAATTATATTTCTTACTTAATTTAACATATTCCATGTATATCTAAGGGTGTTTCCCAATAGAAATTTCTCATGTTCTTCTTATAAATTTTTAAGGACATACTCATTTTATCAATCTAATTATATTCCATCAATTTTTCACCACATCGAAATATAGATAACAGCAGCATAAAAGCCCTAAATCTTTACCACCCATAGTCATATCTATGAAGAACTTTTCATACCAACCGAAATATTCGAAACATCCATCACATTCAAGATCAACATGTAATAAGATATAGCAACATCCATGGCCAATCCCCAAGGATGAAGAGAAAAGATGGATTTAAGTGGAGATTAAGCTAACTTACCTTGAGTACATAGTCCTCTAGACTTCTTTCTTGTTCCTTCATTTTGTCTATTCCCTTTCTCTCATTACCTTACTCTACCTTGCTTCTATTTTTTCTTTCCCTTACTTGGACAAAATTATAATGTTATAAGGGTGGGTTTTACTTAAATAAACTATCAAGTGGTTCACCTCTCATAATCAAGGGTCTACCTTATCACAATTAGGATGAACTTGGTTGTTTTTTTGGTGGAAGAAAACTCATCTTCTTGTCTTCCTCTGTAACATCCTTAATTTCGTTTCTATTATTGATAAAGGTACATAAAAAATTTAATTAAGGAAATAAAATTTATTAGACAATATTTTAGATATCTAAGGAAATATAGTCCTTAGAAATTCTTCACCTTATGTATATGCATAGAAAATGTTTCTAACATTAAGAGAACAAATAAAGAAGGAAAATCTAATAGGAAAGAAATTAGAAATAACATACTAAAGAGATGCAAAATTCTTGGATAAGGAAGATAAATTTTTAGAAACAAGTAAAGGTCTTAAAATTTCAAGAACATTGAATTAGGGTAATTTTTCCTAATTCAAGAACTATAGTTACTAAGTTTAAAATCTTTACCCATACATTGGGCTTTTACCTATGGACACTTCATATAGAGTTTTTCCACTTCACATAAGTTTCTAACAAGCCCATTGGATAACCTAAACAAGAAATAAAACATAGACTTGGACTAGGATATAGTAATTGCACCAATAGCCCAAAAATTATGAAAATGTGACCAAGCCCACCAAGAAAGGAAGAATTTTATCCAAAGCAAAGAAAATGGGTAGGACAAGCCCATAATGGGTAGGAATAAGCCCAAATCCAAGAGAAAAAATAAAATAAAATAAATTAGATGATGATATAATAATAAGAATAAAGATTAGGTTACATGGCATTGAGACAAAAATTTAGCAAGTGGTGTGATTCTACATTCATCATTTAGGCAAGTGGTATGATAATACAAGGCTTTAGGACAAAAACATCTATATCCTACACTCATAATTTTAGCAAGTGGTATGATAATACATGGTATTAGGACAAAACATTCATAGCCCACACAAATAATATCAACCAAATAATGGAGATTCAAGGGCTAGAAATTTGCCACCTAAAAAGGCAAACCTATCATACTTGTTTAAGACAAAAGAAAATGGAAATGAATCCCTAAATCAAAGGGACCTTGTCCCTTATCTTAAGAACATATCATCATAATTTTCAAAATACAAATCTCCTTTTCCTATGCATATCTTGACTAAGGAAGAGGAAGACAAGAACATAAGTTGTTTGTTTTTCAAAAATTCAACAAAGTGTATCTTAATTGTGATAAGGTAGACTCATGATCATGAAAGGTGAATTATTTGATGGTCTATATAAGAAAACCCAACCTTACAACATTAGAATTTCGTCCAAGTGAGGGAGAGGAAAAATAGAAGCAAGGTAGAGTGAGGAAAGGAGAGGAAGAAAGGAAGAAAGAGGAAGGAGAAGTCTAGGGGACTAAGTGCTCCAGGTAAGTTTAACAATATTTCTTTTTGAAGGAAACTTTTGAAACTTATAATATTTATATGAGATTTTGATCTTAGAACTTTTATGATTGGTCATGATGTTGCTATATCATGTTACATATTGATCTTGTATGTGATGTATGTTTGAATACTTAGGTTGGTGTAGATAGTTCTGCATGGTTATGGCTATGGGTGGCAGAATTTTAAGCTTCGGTAGTTTAATTTCTGGGAACAATCTATAAGGAATTAAAATAAATGGTTAACATAAGAATTAAATATATATGTGTCATAGTTAATTAGGCACTGGAATCATTCAATTTGGAGTCCATATAAGGGAGATATGAGCCGATTAGTAGACAAAGGTCAGAAAATGGGTCATCATGGAAAAATATGTTAGGATAGCTTCGGTATTTTAATTTATGGGAACAATATATAAGGAAATAAAATAAATGGTTAACATAAGAATTAAAGAAACATGTGTCATGGATATTTAGGCACTGGAATCATACAATTTGGAGTCCATATAAGAGAGATATGAGCCGATTAGTAGACAAAGGTCAGAAAATGGGTCATCAGGGAAAAATATGTTTGGATAGCTTCGGTATTTTAATTTCTGGGAAGTATCTGTAAGGAATTAAAATAGCGCGCAAACATAACAATTATAGATATGTGGCTCATGGAATTTTACCAACTGGAATAACTCAATTTGGACTTCATATGAGGTATATATGATCCGATTAGTAAGGAGAGGTCAGAAAATGTTTATTCACGGAAGAGTATGTTATTAAAGCTTTAGTTTTTGAATTTATGGGAATATTCTGTAGGGAATTAAAATAGCACGCCAACATAACAATTGTAGATATATGGCTCATGGAATTTTACCAACTGGAATAACTCAATTTGGAGTTCAAATTTGAGAGATATAGTCTAATTAGTCAGTAAAGGTCAGAACCTACACGAGAAGAAAAAAAAATACTAAATTTAAAGGAGTAATAACACCACGATATCATATTATTTTGTTGATATGATTAACATAATAGTTTTAGATAATTGTCTTAGCTTTTCATAGACACTAATATCATCTTAATCGGAGTTAAAATGAGAGAGTTATGCTCTGATTTGTAAGCAAAGGCTGTGTTAAAAGTTAGTAAAACCTATTTTCAATATTTTTTTTTACCCTAGATGAATTTTTAAGGTAATAGTAGAAATCAATTTGAGGAAAAATGCTCTATAAAATTTGTAAGAACATGTGTTGGAAATGATATAAGTAGAAATGAAATGACTAAATGCCTAGACATAAAGAAAATGAAAAGATGAAAATAATATTTAAGAAAGAAGAGGAATTTTATAAATGAAAATAATAAATGCCTAGTGTATGCCCTAGCTATTGCCATTGCATGAACTTACTACCATTTTAAGTGTGTACTTTTTAACATAGAATTTACCCTAGTACTCATATAAATTTTCAAGAAGTTTTGAAAGTGCCGATTTTATTTGAAAAATCTTAGTATGCTCCGTGGTTGCAGTATTTCCACATCAGAAAAGAATTATTCTAGTTACTGGAAACAAATTGTGATTTGTGAAAAGTGCATGTCTAAGGAAAGCTCTGGCAAGGAAAGACTTGGTACTTAAGCGTGTCCATTAGTGACCCACCTCTCTTGTCTGAGAATTTTCCTGGTGTGCTGTTTACAGACTATAATTACTATCCAGTTACTGAGGTATTAGTGTGCAATTTTGACATGGAAATATTTTATAAAGTGAAAATTAGAATGAATTTTGAGAATGATTATGTTTTGATACATTACGACATGAGAATATAATGAACATACTTGTTATTGGAGTCATATTTTCAGCTATTAATATGAAAAGAAAAGAAATGAGCACGGTCACATGGCAATCCGTGTGGTGCACCAGTAGGGGACACCCTACCAACAGTTATGATTATGTTCATGAGAAAAGAAAGAGAAAGTGTGCCATGTCGGACGGAGCGATATAAGCCCGTACCGAAAAGTAGAGAATACTCACCCTGACCAAGGTAGCTTGAAGTAAGAATAAGTTGATAGCCATCATATGAAATTCGAAAAATAGTTATTCATGTCATACATGTCATAACTGTATAATTTTCATGTGCATGATAAAGTGCATTCATGTGACCTAAAGATATTTTCTGTAGTTTATACAGTTGAACATGACGTGATGAACTATATTGATAATGAATTATTGTTGAACATACTGAGATTTAATTCTCACTATATTCCATATCATGTTCAGAAAATTAGCTATGCAGTTGTTTTCAATGAGACTTATTATTGCCGTACGTATGATCGAGGTGCCCTATCTTGGGCAAATACCTATTATTGCGGATATATCTGTTGTTGAAGTGACTGAGATTCCGGCGGAGGTGCCACCACCCGAACCAGTGGCCCCAGAAATAGTCTATGTGGAAGATTAGGGCTTATATGTACATGTATGTCTTGTACAAATGTTTGTATTAATGATGTGAGTGTAAACTTAGTATTGTATAATTAAATAAATGTTATTGTGAGTTAATTTGAGGTAATAACTTCATGATGTTAAATAAATAAAAAATTTGTTACATAAATGGAGCTGTTATATAATTGGTATCAGAGCAGGTCGATCCTAGATGGCCAGTGGGTGGATGGTTATCTGAATCGATCTTATAGTGTCTTGAGTATGTTGTGGTTGTGCTGTGTAGGGGATCAGTGATTCATATAGGTAAGAAATTACTATTCCTTCCTATCTATATGCTGAGGTGGTGTTATGATTGCTATTAAATATTTTTGAACTAACTATTGGGCTTGATCACCTCAATAGCAGCATAACTTTATTTTTGCCATAGTAGGAAATGGCACCACCAAGGAGGAATCCAGCAACCAATGCAGAGGAAACCCTGCACAACCTGGCCACAGCAATTCGAGACCAAGTCATGACCACCAATCAAATTTTACAACATCTCCAGAATGCTAATAACACAAATGTTGAGAATGGTGCTAACAACCGAATGGCTGGAAAAGATAATGGCATATCCGAGTTCCTGAGGACTAAACCACCTTGTTTCCAAGGTGGCTATGACCCAACGGTAGCCGAAAGTTGGATTAGGGAATTAGAGAAAATCTTTGAAGTGATGGGCTGTACTGAAGAGCAGCAAATTATTTTTGCTGCATATATGTTAAAGGATGAAGCAGAATACTGGTGGCGTGGAGCTAGAAAACTTTTAGCTCATCAGGGAAGATGTAACAACCTCTTTTGTTTTTATTTATTTATTTATACAATATTGAGTTCACATACACGTCATTAATAAAAACATACATGCAACATATCAAAGACATAGATATTTACATCATGTTTATTTTGGTTCACCAATTCCGGAGATACAGGTGCGGGTGGTTGCACCTTCACCGGGATCTGTGCCAACTCGCTCACAAACATTTTATTTAGGATCTGCCCATCATAGAATAACTCGATCCAATGTGCACTAAAAGCCAGAGCCTTAGAAACAAAAGCTGTATAAATAATTTTCTGAACATGATATGGAAATATAGTGAGAATTAAATCCCAGTAAGTTCAACAATAAATTATCATCAGTAAAGCTCATCACGTCATGTTCAGCTGTATAAACTACAGAAAATATCTTTGGTCACATGAATGCATTATATCTATGCACATAAGAATCATATTGTAATGATATGTATGACATGATTAACTATTTTCAAAATATCATATGATGGCCATCAACTTATTCTCATCTCAAGCTACCCCGGTCAGGGTGAGTATCCTCTACTCTCCGGTGCGGGCTTTTCTCGCTCCGTCCGACATGGCCCACTTTCTCTTTTTTTTCTCATTATCATGATCATAACCGTTGGTAGGGCGTCCCCTACTGGTGCACCACACGGATTGCCATGTGACCGTGCTCATTTCTTTTCTTTTCACAACGATAGCCAAAAATATGCTTTCAATAACAAGTATGTTCATCAAAATATAACTATTACAAAAAATAATTGGTAATCATGCCATGAACATAACCATTTCAAATATCACTTTATAAAATATTTCCATGTCAGAATTTCACACTTAAGATGGTAAGAAGTTCATACAATGGCAATGGCTATGGTTATACTAGTCATTTATTAAGATTCATCTTCTTTTTTTAAATACTAATTTTATTTCTTTATTTTCTTGATGCAGGTTTTCATCCTATCTAACCTTCTCTTACTAATCAGAGCATAACTCCCTCAATTTAACTCTGATGTAGGTGATCTTAGTGTCAATTTCAAGATAAAACAATTATCTAAAACTATTATGTTGAACATTGTAGCGAAATATTAAGAAATCAAGGTGATATTACTCCCTAAATGTATAGGTTATTTCTTCTCGGATAGGTTCTGACCTCTACCTACTAATCAAACCATATCTACCTCATATGGACTCCAAATTGAATGATTCTAGTGGCTAAACATCCATGACACACATAGCTATAATTCTTATGTTAACTATTTATTTTAATTCCATACAGCTAATTCCTAGAAATTAAAATACAGAAGCTGTCCTAACATAATCTTCCCTGATGAACTATTTTCTGACCTTTGCCAACTAATCGGCTCATATCTCCCTCATATGGACTCCAAATTGAATGATTCCAGTTCCTAAAAATCCATGACACACATAGCTATAATTCTTATGTTAACCATTTATTTTTATGTACCATTGAGGAAGGAGACCATGTATTTCTGAAACTTTCCCCGACTACTGGAGTTGGTAGGTCTCTCAAAACAAGAAAGCTAAGTCCGCGATTTTTAGGACCCTACCAAATTCTAAAGAAAGTTGGGACATCAGCATATCAAGTTGCTCTCCCACCTAATTTGTCCAACCTGCATAATGTTTTCCACGTATCACAGCTGCGGAAGTATCTTTCAGATTCATCACATATAATACTAGATGAACCAATCCAAATAAAGGAGAACATGACATACCAGCTAGTACCTGCATCCATATTGGACACTGACGTAAAGCAACTGAGAAATAAAAAAATTCCCCTAGTTAAGGTGTTATGGGAAGGTTTGACTCCGGAAGAAGCAACTTGGGAGCTGGAAGAAGTCATGAGGAAGAAATATCCGCAATTGTTCTTATAAGGTAATTTCTGAAATTTTGAGGACAAAATTTCTTTTAGGGGGAGAGAAATGTAACATCCTTAATTTTGTTTCTTTTATTGATAAAGGTACATAAAAAATTTAATTAAGGAAATAAAATTTATTGGACAATATTTTAGATATCTAAAGAAATATAATCCTTAGAAATTCTTCACCTTAGGTATATGCATAGAAAATGTTTCTAACATTAAGAGAACAAATAAAGAAGGAAAATCTAATAGGAAAGAAATTAGAAATAACATACTAAAGAGATGCAAAATTCTTGGATAAGGAAGATAAATTTTTTGAAACAAGTAGAGGTCTTAAAATTTCAAGAACATTGAATTAGGGTAATTTTTCCTAATTCAAGAACTATAGTTACTAAGTTTAAAATCTTTACCCATACATTGGGCTTTTACCTATGGACACTTCATATAGAGTTTTTCCACTTCACATAAGTTTCTAACAAGCCCATTGGATAACCTAAACAAGAAATAAAACATAGACTTGGACTAGGATATAGTAATTGCACCAATAGCCCAAAAATTATGAAAATGTGACCAAGCCCACCAAGAAAGGAAGAATTTTATCCAAGGCAAAGAAAATGGGTAGGACAAGCCCATAATGGGTAGGAATAAGCCCAAATCCAAGAGGAAAAATAAAATAAAATAAATTAGATGATGATATAATAATAAGAATAAAGATTAGGTTACATGGCATTAAGACAAAAATTTAGCAAGTGGTGTGATTCTACATTCATCATTTAGGCAAGTGGCATGATAATACAAGGCTTTAGGACAAAAACATCTATATCCTACACTCATAATTTTAGCAAGTGGTATGATAATACATGGTATTAGGACAAAACATTCATAGCCCACACAAATAATATCAACCAAATAATGGAGATTCAAGGGCTAGAAATTTGCCACCTAAAATGGCAAACCTATCATACTTGTTTAAGACAAAAGAAAATGGAAATGAATCCCTAAATCAAAGGGACCTTGTCCCTTATCTTAAGAACATATCATCATAATTTTCAAAATACAAATCTCCTTTTCCTATGCATATCTTGACTAAGGAAGAGGAAGACAAGAACATAAGTTGTTTGTTTTTCAAAAATTCAACGAAGTGTATCTTAATTGTGATAAGGTAGACCCATGATCATGAAAGGTGAATTATTTGATGGTCTATATAAGAAAACCCACCCTTACAACATTAGAATTTCGTCCAAGTGAGGGAGAGGAAAAATAGAAGCAAGGTAGAGTGAGGAAAGGAGAGGAAGAAAGGAAGAAAGAGGAAGGAGAAGTCTAGGGGACTAAGTGCTCCAGGTAAGTTTAACAATATTTCTTTTTGAAGGAAACTTTTGAAACTTATAATATTTATATGAGATTTTAATCTTAGAACTTTTATGATAGGTCATGATGTTGCTATATCATGTTACAAATTGATCTCGTATGTGATGTATGTTTGAATACTTAGGTTGGTGTAGATAGTTGTGCATGGTTATGGCTATGGGTGGCAGAATTTTAAGCTTCGGTATTTTAATTTCTGAGAACAATCTATAAGGAATTAAAATAAATGGTTAACATAAGAATTAAAGATATATATGTCATAGATAATTAGGCACTGGAATCATTCAATTTGGAGTCCATATAAGGGAGATATGAGCCGATTAGTAGACAAAGGTCAGAAAATGGGTCATCATGGAAAAATATGTTAGGATAGCTTCGGTATTTTAATTTATGGGAACAATATATAAGGAAATAAAATAAATGGTTAACATAAGAATTAAAGAAACATGTGTCATGGATATTTAGGCACTGGAATCATACAATTTGGAGTCCATATAAGAGAGATATGAGCCGATTAGTAGACAAAGGTCAGAAAATGGGTCATCAGGGAAAAATATGTTTGGATAGCTTCGGTATTTTAATTTCTGGGAAGTATCTGTAAGGAATTAAAATAGCGCGCAAACATAACAATTATAGATATGTGGCTCATGGAATTTTACCAACTGGAATAACTCAATTTGGACTTCATATGAGGTATATATGATCCGATTAGTAAGGAGAGGTCAGAAAATGTTTATTCACGGAAGAGTATGTTATTAAAGCTTTAGTTTTTGAATTTATGGGAATATTCTGTAGGGAATTAAAATAGCACGCCAACATAACAATTGTAGATATATGGCTCATGGAATTTTACCAACTGGAATAACTCAATTTGGAGTTCAAATTTGAGAGATATAGTCTAATTAGTCAGTAAAGGTCAGAACCTACACGAGAAGAAAAAAAAATACTAAATTTAAAGGAGTAATAACACCACGATATCATATTATTTTGTTGATATGATTAACATAATAGTTTTAGATAATTGTCTTAGCTTTTCATAGACACTAAGATCATCTTAATCGGAGTTAAAATGAGAGAGTTATGCTTTGATTTGTAAGCAAAGGCTGTATTAAAAGTTAGTAAAACCTATTTTCAATAATTTTTTTTACCCTAGATGAATTTTTAAGGTAATAGTAGAAATCAATTTGAGGAAAAATGCTCTATAAAATTTGTAAGAACATGTGTTGGAAATGATATAAGTAGAAATAAAATGACTAAATGCCTAGACATAAAGAAAATGAAAAGATGAAAATAATATTCCAGAAAGAAGAGGAATTTTATAAATGAAAATAATAAATGCCTAGTGTATGCCCTAGCTATTGCCATTGCATGAACTTACTACCATTTTATGTGTGTACTTTTTAACATAGAATTTACCCTAGTACTCATATAAATTTCCAAGAAGTTTTGAAAGTGCCGGTTTTATTTGAAAAATCTTAGTATGCTCCGTGGTTGCAGTATTTCCACATCAGAAAAGAATTATTCTAGTTGCTGGAAAAAAATTGTGATTTGTGAAAAGTACATGTCTAAGGAAAGCTCTGGCAAGGAAAGACTTGGTACTTAAGCGTGTCCATTAGTGACCCACCTCTCTTTTCTGGGAACTTTCCTGGTGCGCTGTTTACAGACTATAATTACTATCCAGTTACCGAGGTATTAGTGTGGAATTTTTACATGGAAATATTTTATAAAGTGAAAATTAGAATGAATTTTGAGAATGATTATGTTTTGATACATTATGACATGAGAATATAATGAACATACTTGTTATTGGAATCATATTTTCAGCTATTAATATGAAAAGAAAAGAAATGAGCACGGTCACATGGCAATCCGTATGGTGCACCAGTAGGGGACGCCCTACCAACGGTTATGATTATGTTCATGAGAAAAGAAAGAGAAAGTGTGCCATGTCGGATGGAGCGAGATAAGCCCGTACCGAAAAGTAGAGAATACTCACCATGACCGGGGTAGCTTGAAGTAAGAATAAGTTGATAGCCATCATATGAAATTCGAAAAATAGTTATTCATGTCATACATGTCATAACTATATAATTTTCATGTGCATGATAAAGTGCATTCATGTGACCTAAAGATATTTTCTGTAGTTTATACAGCTAAACATGACGTGATGAACTATATTGATAATGAATTATTGTTGAACATACTGAGATTTAATTCTCACTATATTCCATATCCTGTTCAGAAAATTAGCTATGCAGTTGTTTTCAATGAGACTTATTATTGCCGTATGTATGATCGAGGTGCCCTATCTTGGGCAAATACCTATTATTGCGGATATATCAGTTGTTGAAGTGACTGAGATTCCGGCGGAGGTGCCACCACCCGAACCAGTGGCCCCGTAAATAGTCTATGTGGAAGATTAGGGCTTATATGTACATGTATGTCTTGTACAAATGTTTGTATTAATGATGTGAGTGTAAACTTAGTATTGTATAATTAAATAAATGTTATTGTGAGTTAAGTTGAGGTAATAACTTCATGATGTTAAATAAATAAAAAAATTTTGTTACATAAATGGAGCTGTTACATCCTCTCACTTAGTCAAGATAAGCAAAGAAAAATGAGATTTGTATTTTGAAAATCATGATAAAATGTTCTTAAGACAAGGGACAAGGTCCCTTTGATTTTGGGCTTCGTTTCCCTGGTTACTCCGAAATCCAAGTTTCATAGCCTAGCCTTTCCTAAAATTCTAGTTCATCCTTTTATTAAGTCCTCTTCCATTTTTCTTCCAAATTTTAACCTCACCGTAGAATTACTCATCTCAAAATTTAATTATATTTCTTACTTAATTTAACATATTCCATCATTTACTTGAAAAGAAAAATAGAATCAAATCATGCATCAGTAAGGATGTTTCTCAACAAAAAATTCTCATGGTCGTCTTCTAGGTGTTTAAGGCCATATTCATTTTATCAATCTAACCATATCCTTTTAATTTTTCACCACATTTAAATATACATAACAGCAGCACAAAACCCTAAAATTTTGCCACCCATAGCCATACCTATATAGAACCTTTCACACTAACCTAAGTACTCAAACATACATTACATGCAAGATCAACATGTAACATGATATAGCAACATCCATGGCAAATCATCCAAGTAGCAAATATTATAAATTCCATCAAAGTTTTAGGATCAGAATCGCATATAAATGTTATAAATTTCAAAGATTTTTTTCAAAAATAGATATTGTTAAACCTAACTAAAGATCTCCTTAGCTCACTTAGTGAATTCCTTTTCTTATTTCCTCTTGAAGGAAGTGGTAATATTCTTCCTTTCTCTTAGCTTTTCTAGCAGCTTAAATAAGAGAAAGAGAGTTAGTTTTAAACACCAAGGATGAAGAGAAAAGATGGATTCAAGTGGAGATTAACCTAACTTACCTTGAGTACTTAGTCTTCTAGACTCTCCTTCTTCTTCCTTCCTTTCTTCTCCTCTCTTTTGCTCATTTCCTCACTCTCCCTTGCTTATATTTTTCCCTCTCCCTCACTTGGATGAAATTCTAAAGTTATAAGAGTGGTTTTTGCTTAACTAAATTATCAAGTTGTCCTCCTCTCGCAATCATTGGTTTACCTTATCATAATTACGATGCACTTGTTTATTTTTTGGGGGAAGACAAATCATGTTCTTGTCTTCCTTTCCCTTAGTGAAGATATGCATAGCTAAAAGAGGATTTGTTATTTAAAAATTATGATAAAATATTTTCAAGACAAGGGCCAAGTTTCCTTTGATTTAAGTATTCATTTTGTTTCTCTTTTGTCTCACTCAAGTATGATAGGGATATTTTGTCCTAATGCCATGTATTATTACCTACTATATTATCACATGCCTTGCTGAAACTATGAGTGTAGTATATAGAGATTTTGTCCTAATGCTATGTATTATTACCTACTATATCATCACATGGCTTGCTGAAATTATAAGTGTAGGATATAGATGTTTTGTCCTAATGCCATATGACATAATCTTGATTATTATTACACTACTATTTCATCACATAATTCTTATTTTTTCCTCTTGGATTTGAGCACATTCTTGCCCATTCCCTTTGCTTTGGCTAAAATTCTACCTCTCATGGAGGGCTTGGTCATATTTTCATTATTTTTAGGCTATCGGTCCAACTTCTATATCCTAGTCCAAGTTTATGTTGTATCTTTTGCTTAGGCTATCCAATTGACTTGTTACAAACTCATGTGAAGTGGAAATGAAGTGTCCTTAGTTGAAGGCCAATATATGGGTAGAGATGTTAAACGTATAAACAAAAAAATTACCCTAATCCAATGTTCTTGAAATTTTAAGACCTTTACTTACTTCAAACCAAAAAAATTATCTTCCTTACCAAAGAATTTTTCCTCTCTTTAGGATATTATTTCTAATTTTTCTTATTAGCTTTTCTCTCTTTACCTATTCCGTTAATGTTAGAAACATTTTCTATGCATACACATAAGGTGAAGAATTTCTAAGGCTTATATTTTCTAAGATATTTAAAAAATTGTTTAATAAGTTTTATTTCCTTAATTAAATATTTATGTACCTTTATTAATAAACGAAACAAAATTAGGGATGTTACAAAACCTAATAGAAAAAATTAGAAATAACATCCCAAGGAGAGGCAAAATTCTTGGATAAGGAAGGTAAATTTTTGGAAGTAAGAAAAGGTCTTAAAATTTCACAAAGTTTGGATTAGGGTAATTTTTTTTTCTAATTTAAGAGTTAGAGTTCCCAAGTTTAACATCTCCACCCATACAATAGGCCTTCACCTATGGACACTTCATAGAGTTTGTTTTCCCACATCACATGAGTTTCTAGCAAGCCAATTGGATAGCCCAAGAAATAGATATAACATAGACTTGAACTAGGATATAGAAGTTGGACTGATAGCCTAAAAATCATAAAAATGTGACCAAGCCTTCCATGAGATGTAGAATTTCAGCCATAGCAAAGGAACTGTGCAAGAATGAGCCCAAATCTAAGAAAGAAAAATAAGAACCATGAGATGAAATAGTAGTGTAATAATAATCAAGATTAGGTCACATGGCATTAGGACAAAACATCTATATTTTACACTAATAATTTTAGTAAACCATGTGATGACATAGTAGGTAATAATACATGGCATTATGATAAAAACTCTATATCTTACACTAATAATTTCAGTAAGTCATGTGATTATATAGTAGGTAATAATACATGGCATTAGGACGAAACATCCCTATCTTACACAAATAACTTCAGCTAAGAAAGGGAAACTCAAGGATTGGAAATTTGCCACTTAGAAAGGCAAACCTATCATACTTGAGTGCGACAAAAGAAAAAGAAAAAGAATCCTTAACTCAAAGGGACCTTGTCCCTTTTCTTAAGAACATTTTATCTTGATTTTCAAATACAAACTCCTTTTGCTATGCATATCTTAACTAAAGGAGAGGAAGGCAAGAACATGAGTTGTCTTCCCCCAAAAAGCAACCAAGTGCATCCTAATTGTGATAAGGTTGACCCATGGTTATGAGAGGTGGACCATTGATAATTTATTTAAGCAAAAGCCCCTTATAACTTTATAATTTTTTCCAAGTGAGGGAGAGGAAAAACAAAAGCAAGGTAGAGTGAGGAAAGGGAAGAAAAAGAGGAGAAGAAAGGAAGGAAGAAGAAGGAGAAGTCTAGAGGACAAAGTACTCAAGGTAAGTTAGCTTAATCTCTACTTGAATCCATCTTTTCTCTTCATCCTTGGGGTTTAAAACTCTCCCTCCCTCTCTTATTCAAGCTGTTGCAAAAGCTAAGGGAAAGGACGAATCTTGCCACTTCCTTCAAGAGGAAAAAGGAAAAAGAATTCACTAAATGAACTAGCGAGATCTTAAGGTTGGTTTAACAATATCTCTTTTTGAAGAAAAGCTTTCAAATTTACAACATTTATATGGGATTTTGTTTCTATAACTTTGATGAAATTTACTATATTTGCTACTTCGATGATTGGCCATGGATGTTGCTATATCATGTTACATGTTGATCTCGCATGTGATGTATGTTTGAATACTTAGGTTTGTGTGGAAGGTTCTACATAGGTATGGATATGGGTGGCAAAATTTTAGTGTTTTGTGATGCTATTATGTATATTTAAATGTGGTAAAAAATGATGGGTTATGGTTAGATTGATAAAATGAATATGGCCTTAAACACCTAAAAGAAGACCATGCAAAATTTCTATTGGGAACACCCTTAATAATACATAATTTTATTTTTTGTTTTCTTGAGAAAAGGATGATAGAATATGTTAAATTAAGTGTAAGGAATATTATTAAAATTTTGAAATGAGTAATATCATGGTTAGATGTAAATTAGGAAGAAAATGGAAAAGGATGTAATAAAATGATGAAGTAGAACCTTATGAAGGGATTGGTTTGAAAACTAGATTTTGGAGTAACCAGGGAAGCTTATATTTTTAGAATTCTAGGAAGAATCGGTTGGGAATTAAAAGAAATGGTTAACATAGAAAAATGTAAATATCTGTCTGATGGATTTTTCGTCCCTAAAATCACTCAATTTGGATTCCATATGAGGGAGATATGGCAATATTAGTATGTAGTGGTTAGAAAATAGCTAACTATGGAAAAATATGTTAAGTATGGTTCTATGTTTGAATTTTTAGGCAAAATCTATAGGAAATTAAACAAAATTCTTAACATAATCAATATATATATATATATATATATATATATATATCTGTGTGTGTGTGTGTGTGTGTTTCACGGATCTATAGGCTCTAAAATCACTTAATTTGGAGTCCATATGATGGGAGATTTGGTTGATTAATGAGCAGATATCATAATTAGTCTATAATCCAGGGTGGTAAATATAAGCATTTTAATTTTTGAATTTTTGGGAATAATTCATATGGAATCTAAAAAGATAATAGACATAAAAGTTTTAGATAAGTGTATTAGTTCTTTATAGTCTTTGGAATCACCTTAATTTGAGTTTGTATAAGGGAGATATGATTGAATAAGTGAGGAAATGTCACAAAATATAGCCAGACCGTTTTCTGGGTTACTTCAGCATGGGTAGGTTTTGTTTAGGGTTCTTTTTTAGTACATTTAAAGTAATTTTCAAGCATGGCAGTGTCTTGGAACATGGCCAGGCCGTGTTGGGAGCTGGTAGAGCTTATTTTCAATTTTTTTTTACCATAAATGAACCTCATTAACTATAAAGTAATAATATAAAATAAATTGGAGAAGAATTCCCTATAAAATTTGTGAGAATATGTGTTGGAAATGATATAAGTAGGAGAAAAGTAACTAGAGGCCAAGCATAAATAAAATGAAAAGATGAAAATAATATTTAAGAAAGAAGAATAATCTTATAAATGAAAATAATAAATGACTAGTGTATGCCGTAGCCATTGCCATTGCATGAACTCCTTACAATCTTAAGTGTGAAATTTTGACAAGAAAATATTTTATAAAGTGATATTCAAAAATAGTTATTGTAAGAACTCTATGTTCTTTTAATATACATATTTGTAAAGTCCTATAAAGTCATTACTTCTTTACTTCAAATTACTTAACTTAAAATAACATTCAATTAATTTAACCAAGCATAATCAAAGTTTAAGGTCTACCATTAACACTAATACAATTATGAGTTCACATACACATTATTAATCAAAACATTCATACAAAAATCAAACACATAAATATCTACATTTTGTTCATCCATGTTGACCAATTCCGAAGATACGGGTGCAGGAGGTTGCACCTTCACTAAGATCTTAACCAACTCAACCACAAACACCTTATTAATTTGAAGGATCTGTCCAATATAGAGTAACTCGATCCAACGTATACTAAGAGCTAGAGCCAATGAAAAACCTACAAAACGAGTTTTCTGAACATGATATGGAAATATAGTGAGAATTAAATCCCAGTAGGTTCAACAATAAATCATAATCATCATTAATAATGCTCATCCTGTCATGTTCATCTGTATAAGCTACAGCAAATATCTTAGGTCATATGAATGCACTTTATCTATACACATGAAAATAGTGCAATAATAATATGTATGTCATGGATAACTATATTCAGAATATCATATTATGATGGCTATTAACTTATTTTCATATTAAGCTACCGCGGTCAGGGTGAGTACTTTCTACTCTTTGGTACGGGATTTTCTCGTTCCGTTTGACATTACACACTTTCTCTTTCTTTTCTCATTCACATAATCATAGCCGTGAGTAGGGCATCCCCTACTGGTGCACCACACGATCCATCGTGCGACCGTGCTCATCTCTTTTCTTTTCTTTTCACGTTAATAGCCAAAAATATGATTTCAATAACAAGTATGTTCATTATACTCACATGCCATAATTTATCATCAAAGCATAATCATTACCAAAAATCATTGGTAAAATGCAACCTTGCCATGAACATAATCATTTTCAATTACCACTTTATAAAATATTTCCAAGTCAAAATTACACATTTAAGATGGTAAGGAGTTCATGCAATGGCAATGGCTATGGCATATACTAGTCATTTATTATTTTTATTTATAAGATTCTTCTTCTTTCTTAAATATTATTTTTCTCTCTCACTAAATAGAGCATAACACCCTCATTTTAAATCCTATTGAGGTGATCTTGGTGTCAATTAAAAGATAAGACAATCCTTTAAAACCATTATGTTGAAAATTCTAGTGAAATCGTAAGTAATCTTGGTGTTACTATTCCCTCAAATTCAATGTTATTTCTTCTCGGGTAGGTTCAAACCTCTACTTACGAATCTGACCATATCTCCCTCATACAAACTTCAATTGAGGTGATTCCAAAGCCTATAAAAATCTAAGACACTTATATACAACTTTCATATTTATCATGCCGTCATATTCCTTAGTAAGTATTCCCAAAAAATTGAAATAAAAAACTCTTACATTTACCACCCTGGATTCTAGACTGATTCTGACCTTAACTAATTAATCAGCTATATCTCCCTTATATTGACTCCAAATTAAGTAATTTCATATCCTATAGATCCATGATACATATATCCATATTTATTATGTTAACAATTTCCTTTAATTCCCTACATATGTTGCCCAGAAATTCAAACATAGAAGCAAACTTAACAGATTCTTCCCTGTTTAGCTAGTTTCTGACCATTACTTACTAATCTAACTATTTATTTTAGTTCCCTATAGATATATCCCAGAGTTTCAAACACAAAAGCTTACCTAATAGATTCTTCCCTAGTTAACCATTTTTTGACCACTGCTTAATAATTGTTCCATATCTCCATCATTTGATCTTCAAATTGAGTGATTTGAGTGGTTAAAAATCTATGAGATATATCTACATTTTTCATGTTAACCATTTCTTTTAATTCATAACCGATTCTTCGTAGAATTTCGAAAATAGAAGCTTCCTTAGTTACTCCAAAATTTAGTTTCCTAACCAAACCTTTCCTAAGGTTTTATTTCATCATTTTATTACATCCTTTTCCATTTTCTTCCTAATTTTCATCTAATCATATTCCATCAATTTTTTACCACATTCAAATAAACAAAATAACAGCATAAAACTCCTAAAATTTTGCCACCTATAGCCATACCTATGTAGAACTTTTCACACCAACCCAAATGTTCACAACATCTATCATATGCAAGATAACATGTAACATGATATAGCAACATCCATGAACAATCATTAAAGTAGAAAATATTGTAAATTTCATCAAAGTTCTAAGATCAAAATCCCATATAAATGTTAAAAATTTCAAAGCTTTTCTTTAAAAGAGATTTTGTTAAACCTACGTAAAGATCTCTGTAGCTCACTTAGTGAATTCTTTTTCTTGTTTCCACTTGAAGGAAGTAGCAAGATTCCTCCCTTCACTTAGCTTTTCTAGTAGCTTAAATAAGAGAAGGAGGGTGAGTTTTGAACCCTAAGGATAAAGAGAAAAGATGGATTCAAGTGGAGATTAAGCTAACCTACCTTGAGTACTTAATCCTCTAGACTTCTCCTTCCTTTCTTCTCCTCTCTTTCTCTCCTTTCCTCACTCTACCTTGCTTACGTTTTTTCTTTCCCTCACTTGGACGAAATTATAATGTTATAAGGGTGGGTTTTCCTTAAATAAACTATCAAGTGGTTCACCTTTCAAAATCATGGGTCTACCTTATCATAATTAGGATGCACTTGGTTGTTTTTTGCGGAAAGACAACTCATGTTCTTGACTTCCTGTCCCTTAGTCAAGATATGCATAGCAAAAGGATATTTTCATTTTAAAAATTATGATAAAATGTTATTAAGAAAAGGGACAAGGTCTCTTGGATTTAGGGATTCATTTCCTTTTTCTTTTGTTTTAATCAAGTATAATAGGTTTTCCTTTCTAGGTTGCAAATTTTTAGCCCTTGAGTCTCCCTTGCTTGGGTTAAATTATTTGTGTAGGATAAGGATCTTTTGCCCTAATCCCATTATTACCTACTTTTTGAAATTATGAATGTAGGATATAAATGTTTTGTCCTAATGCCATGTGACCTAATCTTGATTTTTATTACACTACTATTTTCTCACATGATTCTTATTTTTTCCTCTTGTATTTGGGCTCATTCTTACCCATTTTCTTTGCTTTGGATGAAATTCTAGCTTTCATGGAGGGCTTGGTCACATTTTCATAGTTTGTGGGCTATCGGTCCAATTTCTATATCCTAGTCCAAGTCTATGTTTTATTTCTTGCTTAGGCTATTCTATTGGCTTCCTAGAAACTCATGTGAAGTTGAAAAACTCTATATGAAGTGTCCATAGTTGAAAACCCAATGTATAGGTGGAGATGTTAAACTTAGGAACTCTAGCTCTTGAATTAGGAAAAATTACCCTAATCCAATCTTCTTGAAATTTTAAGACCTTGACTTACTTGCCAAAAATTTATCTTTCTTACCCAAGAATTTTGCCCTTCTTTAGTATTTTATTTCAATTTTTTTTCTATTAGGTTTTTCTCTATTTACTTATTCCCTTAATGTTAGAAACATTTTCTATGCATACACATAAGGTGAAGAATTTCTAAGGATTATATTTCCTTAGATATCTAAAAATTGTCTAATAAATTTTATTTTCTTAACTAAATATTTATGTTCCTTTATTAATAAAAGAAACAAAATTAGGGATGTTACAGTTATATTCATGGCATGATTGCATTTTACCAATGATTTTTGGTAATGATTATGCTTGGATGATAAATTATGGCATATAAGTATAATGAACATATTTATTATTGAGATCATATTTTTGACTATTAATATGTAATGAAAAGAAAAGAAAAGAGATGAGCATGGTCACATGGTGGTTTGTGTGCTAGTAGGGGACGCTCTACTCACTGCTATGACTATAATAATGAGAAAAGAAAGAGAAAGTGTGCCATGTCGGACAAAGTGAAAAAAAAAACCTGTATAGGAGAGTAGAAAGTACTCACCCTAATTGGGATAGCTTTATAAGAAAATAAGTTAATAGCCATCTTATAATTTTCTAAAAATAGTTATTCATATCATACATATCATTACTGTACGATTTTCATATGCATAGATAAAGTGGATTCGTGTGACCTAAGGCATTTGCTATAGCTTATACAGATGAACATGACATGATGAGCTATATTGATGATAATTATGATTTATTGTTGAACCTACTTGGATTTAATTCTCACTATTTTCCATATCATGTTTAGAAGACTAAATATGTAGATATTATTTATGACCAACTTTTAGCGTATATTGGGTCAAATTGGCCAAGATCCCAGTAAAGGTGCAACGACCCGCACCCGTATCCCCAGAACTGGTCAATATAGATTAATAAGATGTACACATATATGTGTTTGATTTTTATACTGACGTTTTAAATTAATGATGTGTATGTGAACCCAAAATTGTTTTAGTGTTAATAGTATACGATAAACCTTAATTGTGTTTGGTTAATTTAATTGAATGTTATTATGATTTAAATATTTAAAACTAAAGAGGTAATGACTTCATGGGATTTTACAAATATATATATATATATATATATATATATATATATATATATATATATATATATATGTATATATGTAAAAAAATGGAGTTGTTACACTTAATTTTTGCATACATCAAATACCCCCACACTCAATCTTTTGCTTGTCCTCAAGCAAAATAATCCCTAATAACAAAGCAAACATCAATGTATATAGTGAGTGTTAGGCTTACCAAAATTTTGCCTCATAACATGAAGGTATGCTTAAGAAGAATTTCAAAAATTGATAACCATACACAAAATAAGCTCAAATGCAATATATAATTTTGTTGTCTTAAACCCAGAGTGTGAGTGTGTGTCTTTGGGTCAGTTAATTTTCTTTACCCAAATAAGTTTATGTATCCCAAAAATTGAGGTGTCAATCTCTATTTAATTTAAGATTTTCATAGGCTTATTTTTTATGTTTTCCTCTACTATTGTAGGCTAAAACTACCTCTAAGATCAATGTGGCTAGGGTATAGTGTAGGATAGAGGATATAATTTTAGGCTTAATCACCCAGCACCATATGATTAAATCTGATCTTTTGAGTTTTTTAAAACTTGGGGAGCTCCCCATACTCTTGCTTCAACTAAATTTAATTCATTCTTTTCATTGGATCTCTATTTCTTTTCTTTCACCCACTAAATAGGCTTTTATCCTTTCTTTTCAATTTTTCTTTTCTTTCCTTTTAATGTTTTCTTTTCGTTCCTTTGCTCCACTCTTCCACCCTTTGAGTAATGAAGCTCTACAAATCAAATTTTCAAAAAAATAATCATGGAGTGGGTGAATAGGTTCAAAAATATGGATATTCATTATAGGAATTGGCTTTTGTCTCATTTGTGGGTGTAAAAAAAAATTCAATTAAGCTTAACTAGAGATATGTGATTACATTAGGTTCAAATTGAAAGTCTTAGTCTAACAAATAATTCCTAAATCATTTCCTAAATGATAGTATTAGCCTAGGATTTTATCTCAAGCAACATTCAAATAAGTTCTAGAACACTATTGAGATCATAAAATATTTCTGAGTTACATAAACCGTCTCTAAGTAAAAGATAGATTAAATGCCCAAAGTTATCATGCAAAAATGTTTCAGGAATTCTAAAGTCAAAAATAAATTGCAAAAGAGTTAAAATTGCACACAACCATGAATCTTCTACATTTTTCAAGAGCTAAAAAATTTTAGGTAGTCATATCATTAGTTATTGGTTGTGCCTAACAAATCAAAACATAAATTGAAACAGACACACAATCACTCAACTTGCTAAATTCAAATAAAGTGCAATGATGGTGAAAATTAAAAGATTGATACTCAAATAGGGTCACAATTATTCTGTCAAATATACTTCCACCCCCACACTCAAACTTTACATTGTCCTCAATGTAAAATAAAGATGCAAATATGGATAGAGATATGAGTTAAATGAATGTTCCTAAATTTGTTTGGGGTGGGATGAGAGTGCTGCATTATTGAACCTTGAATTTTTCTTAATTTTCACCTTCTTTTTAACAAGTAAAAACTATGTTGGGTTTCCTTCTAATAAGCGCCTTTGTTTAAAGTCATTGGCTTGAATCAAAGCCCACTTTTTCATTTAGGGAGGATCCTTGATGTCCACTTTAATTTGGAACTTTTGAGAGTGATTCAATCCTTAAAGTTTACTGCATGGTAAGAAAACAAATTACTAATAACAAGGGGCCTAAACCAAGTGGAATTTCTTACCTTGATGGGGTTTTATCCCTTTGATAGATAAAGCATGATGCAGTTCTACAATTGGGCCTATGCCTTAAAGGTTTGCAATTGATTTTGCAATGGCAGTTCCTTGTTCCTAAAAAATATTTATTAATGCCTCCTTTTTTTTAGCACCTAAATTTTTGGTAACTATGATTGGTGATGTCTCTTCAATTTCCAAGTACTTTAGGTGGCTAGGAAGAGATTTCAAGTGTGGTCCAAGATCCCGTAAAATAGGATATGCAAGTGATTCATTAGAAATTAGTAAAAAAGTAGGATGATCCTTACCTGTTTGCTAGACATTTGGAGCTATTTTTAATACTCCAATATTTTCCTAGAAGTTAATATTCAAGGTTGGTTCCTCATCGTTTTTCTTAGAAGACTTACTAATAGCAACATCATGTCTTATAGAGTTAATCATATTAATAGCATACGCAGGATGATTATTAGCAAGATCTTTCATGGCATTACAATTACTAAACTTCATAATTTTGTCTTCAAATTCCACTGTTATTGTGCCACAATGAACATCTATTATGGCTTTGGATGTTTTCAAGAATGGTCTTCCTAGCAAAATTAGAGTTATTTAATCACAATTCTCCAATTTAAGCATATAAAAATTAGCTGGAAAAATTAGATCATCAACTTTCACTAGAACATCCAACCCCACCTTCAGGAAGGGTATTAGATTTGTCAGCCAATTAAATTATAACACTAGTTTCATTCAAAGGTTCAAGTGCAAAAGATGTATAAACATAGTATATCATGACATTAATAGAAGCTCTTAGATCTAGCATTGTCTTCTCAAATTTAGTATTGCCTATAGTACAAGGGATAAAAAAAATACTTAGGTCCTTACACTTTGTAGGGAGTTTTCTTTGAATAATTGCATAAACATGCTCCTCTAATTTTACTTTGTCACCTCTTTTCAACTTTAGCTTCCTCTTTTAGGTGCATAATTCCCTTAAGAACTTGGCATAACGAGGCACCTATTTGATAGCATCTAAAAGAGGAAGATTTACCTCACTTTCTAAAGGTTTCATATAAGTCAAAAGTTTTCTCATTAATTCTTTTTTCTTTAAGAGCTTCAAGAAATGGTGGTACTGGTTTATATTTAGGTAGAGTTGGAAACTTACCTTTGGATGCTTACCCTCTATGATTACATTATGTTTTCTTCTTCTTCTTGCTTTAATGGTGCACGTGCCTCTTGTACTGGGATCTCAACTGCTTTATCACTTTTAGCATAATGGAACTTACATTTTCCCTTGGGTTTAACATAGTTTGAGAGGGTAACTTACTTGAGTTCTAAGCCTCTAGCTGGCTAACTACATTTGCTAATTGGCTTACTTGATTTGCTAGGTTTTGAATGCTAGCTCTTATCTCTTGCTAAAATTGCTTTGATTCTTATTTCATTTGAATAATGGAATCAGAAAGAGATTTGACTATTTGTTTTAAGGAGTTGTCTACTTAAGAATCCTAAGCTATAGTCTGTCTAGGATAATAAGTATTTTGGTTATGCTAAAAGTTTGTAAAATTTTGTCTTGTAGGCTTATCTTGTCTATTCTTATACCTGAAATTAGGATGACCTCTTAACCCAATATTATAAGTATTAGAGTAAGGATCATACCTTCTTGGTTGGCTAGGATATCGTATTAGCTTGTTACACATATTCTTCTTAGAGTGTTGGGCACATGTCAGTTGGGTGCCCCATTATTGAACAAATTCAATAGAATTTAACTGGTTGAGGTTTACCTACAACAAATTAGTTGATAAGAGAGGTAAGTTCAAACATATGTTGCTCAAAGGAAGAAGTACTCACCTGATAGGCATGCCTAACTGAAGGTTCATGCCTAATGCAAAATTGTTTAGAGTTAGTAGCCATATTTGATATCAGGATTCTGGATGCTTCAAGAGTCTTCTCTACTAGTGGTCCTTCACTAGCTGCATTTATCATACTCCTATCAACCTATAAAAAAACCCTCATAAAAATATTGAATTAATAGCTGCTCACTAATTTGATGATGTAGGTAGCTTGCAAAAAATTTTTTAAATCTCTCCTAATACTTATAAAGGGTCTTTTTATGTAATTACTTAATGCCATATGTTTCATTTCTTATATTCGCAGCTCTATATGTAGGTAAATATCCCTCTGAGTTTAATTTATTCTTCAATAACCCCAATTAGTGATGAAATGTCAGTATTCACCTTTCTCCACCGAGATTTTGAATTTCGGGCACCGTAGCACTCTGATTTCTCCAGAATTGGATAAAGTGGTACAAAAGAACATTATAGATAATTGTCTTAACTTTCTATAGGTACTTGAATAATTTTAATTAGAGTTTGTATGAGGGATTTATGGTCTGATTAGTACCGAAAGGTCTGGACTCACTACAATTCAGCGTCTTTTTCATGAATTTCTTCTCTATTTCTCTTCTTTTCTTCTTCATTTACTCCTATAATAAAAAAACTAAGCTAATTTATAATCATATTTTACTTAAATTAAATGAAAAATAAAGTTAAAGGTATTTAAATCATGCTTAATTTTGTATACATCAGTAGGCAGGCTAAATGTCATATTCCTTTTCTCCATTCTCTATAGTCTTTAGTTGGTCACACGTGAAGATCTTGAATAAAAAGTAATACATTTCCTTGCTCTCCTATGAGCCATAAGATCAATTAAATCTAATAATGCTAAAAAAAATTGAATACCAAAGAGAGTTGACTCCCTAATTGCCAAATTGACAAACACCCCCAAACTTAATTTAAACCAAATTGCAATTTCAACGTAATTAGAGTTCCACTCAGCCATAGTAAATAGAATGAGACATTATTTGAAAATTAATAAGCACAATGTCATTTAAATCCTAAGTGTCACGCCCATAATTTTAGAGCACGTGAAACACATACTTTACGATCATATATTTTTCATAACATGTATAATACACTCTTTTACATATATGTATTTCCATATATATACCAAATCTATAAACATCAAAGTACAGTAGAAGCAGGGATCCTGCATGTAGCGTTTAGACCATACTCTAAAGTACAAATACAATATAAATCAAAATCTATGAGCCATGGGAACAAAGTAGCCTCACTCAGAGATCATGTCATCAAGCTGGTCAACTATCTAAAGGGGAAGGACCAAACTCTATAACCTTATCTGAAAAACATATAAATGTCGTGTAGTGAGTTTGACAACTCAGTGAGCAAATAATACCTCCTATGACCTCTTAGGTCAATATATGGATGTACTCATATTTTAAAATTTGTCACAAAAAACACAATTCAGAAGTACATTCATATGGGACTTGAATTTCAAATATTCTCAGTTCATATCACATTCAGATATTCAAAATTATATGCAATACCGTATGATCATTATTCAAATATTGTAATGCATCAAAACCTTTCACATGAAAATATTAGGAGGATCCCATATCAAAACCACTATATCAGAGTTTAGGCCCTTCCGTACTTTGTTGGTTTAGGATTTGCATAAACTTAGCATCCCACTGAGGTTTGCCCTACCACCATTCAATAGGACACGCGAAGGGACTCTAATATGGGTATTTCCCAAGCACACAGCAAGGGAAGGCAAATCACATGTCATATAGTTGGCATCTCACCCATATAGGAGGCATCCCACATTCGTTCACATATCATATCCCGTGTGTTGGCTGACACACAATGCTAGCACCACCCCCTACTAGCTGGGTTATGAAGGCGCACCAGGGCTAACACCACCTATGTAACATCCTTCATTTCATTTCGTTTATAAATAAAGTTATATAAATATTTAATGTAACATCCTTAATTTGGTTTCTTTAAAGGTACATAAATAATTAATTAAGAAAATAAAATTTATTAGACAATTTTTATATATCTAAGGAAATATAATCCTTAGAAAATTTTCACCTTATGTGTGTGCATAGAAAATGTTTCTAACAATAAGGGAACAAGTAAAGTGAGAAAACTTAATAGGAAAAATTAGAAATAACATACTAAAGATAGGCAAAATTCTTTGGTAAAGAAGATAAATTTTTGTGAAGTAAGTAAAGGTCTGAAAATTTTAAAAAGATTAGATTATGGTAATTTTTCCTAATTCAAGAGTTAGAAATTTCTAAGTTTAACATCTCCACCCATAAATTGGGCTTTCACCTATGGACACTTCATATAGATTTTTTCCATTTCACATAAGTTTCTAGCAAGCCCATTGGATAACCTAAGAAAGAAATAAAAGATAGACTTAGACTAGGATATAGAAGTTCGACCGAGAGCCCAAAAATTATGAAAATGTGACCAAGCCCTCCAAGAAAGTTAGAATTTAATCCAAAGCAAAGGAAATGGGTAGGAATGAGCCCAAATCCAAGAGGAAAAATAAAATAAAATAAATCTTGTGATGAAATAATAGAGTAATTATAATAAAGATTAGGTTACATGGCATTAAGACAAAAATTTAGCAAGTGGTGTGATATCCTACATTCATAATTTTAGCATGTAGCATGATAATACATGGCATTAGGACAAAACATCTATATCCTCCACTCATAATTTTAGCAAGTGGGTAATAATACATAGCATTATGACAAAATATCCTTATCCTACACAAATAATTTTAGCTAAGTAAGGAAGATTCAAGGGTTGAAAATTTGCCACCTAAAAAGGCAAACATATCATACTTGATTAAGACAAAAGAAAAAGGAAATGAATCCCTAAATCAAAGGGACCTTGTCCCTTGTCTTAAGAACATATTATCATAATTTTTGAAATACAAATCTCCTTTTCCTATGCATATTTTGACTAAGGAAGAGGAAAACAAGAACATGAGTTGTTTGTTTTCCAAAAATCAATCAAGTGCATCCTAATTGTGATAAGGTAGACCCATGAACATGAAAGTTGAATTATTTGATAGTCTATTTAAGGAAAACCCAACCTTATAACATTATAATTTTGTCCAAGTGAGGGAGAGGAAAAATATAAGCAAGGTAGAGTGAGAAAAGGAGAGGAAGAGAGGAAGAAAGAGGAAGGAGAAGTCTAGAATACTAAGTGCTCAAGGTAGGTTTAACAATATTTCTTTTTAAAAGGTTTTGAAATTTGTAACATTTATATGGGATTTAGATCTTAGAACTTTGATAATTGGTCATGGATGTTGCTATATCATGTTACATAATAATCTTGCATGTAATGTATGTTTGAATACTTAGGTTGGTGTAGATAGTTTTGCATAGCTATGGCTATAGGTGGTAAAAGTTTATGCTTCTACTTTTAAAATTTTGGGAAGAATTGGGAAGGATTCAAAACAAATGGTTAACATAAAACATGTATATCTATGTCTCACGGATTTTTATCCACTAGAATCACTCAATTTGGAGTCCATATGTGGTAGATATGGTCTGATTAGTAAGCCATGGTCAGAAAATGGTTAACTAGGGAAGAATCTATCAGGTATGCCTCTATGTTTGAATTTCTAGGATAAATATGTAGGGAATTAAAAGAAATTCTTAACATGAAAAATGTAAATCTATGGTTCATGGATTTTTAACCACTGGAATCACTCAATTTGGAGTCCATATGAGGTAGATATGGTTTGATTAGTAAGCAGTGGTCAGAAAGTGGTTAATCAGGGAAGAATCTATTAGGAAAGCTTCTGTGTTTGAATTTTTGGAAACATTATATAGGGAATTAAAATAACTAGTTCACATAACAATTATAGATATATGTGTCACGGAATTGTAGCCACTGGAATCACTCAATTTGGAATTCTTATGAGGGAGATATGGATAGATTAGTAAGTAGAGGTGAGAATCTACCCGAGAAGAAATAACCTATAACTTGAGGAAGTAATATCACTAAGATTCCTTAATATTTAGCTAAACTATTTAACATAATAGTTTTATATAATTGTTGTATCTTTAAATTGACACCAAGATTACCTAAATCAAAGTTAAAATAAGGGAGTTATGCTCTAATTAGTGAGAGAAGTTCAGACAAGATGAAAAACTGCATAAGGGAATAACTCAACATAAAGCATGGTTGGGTTTCAAGGCATGGCCAGGCCGTGTTCTGTGCTAGAAATGGCATTTTGAAGCCTAAAGCATGGTTGTTTTATAGTAAATGGCAAAGCCATGTTATAAGATACGTTTAGGCCAGTTTGGAAGTTAGTAAAACTTATTTTCAATATTTTTTCTACTCTAAATGAACCTAATTAACTATTGGCTATTAATAGAAATCAAATTGATGAAGAATGCTAGATTAAATTTGTGAGAAGATGTGTTGGAAATGATATAAGTAAGAGAAAAGTGACTATAGGCCATGCATAAAGAAAATGAAGAGATAAAAATAATATTTAAAAAAGAAGAAGAATCTTATAAATGACTAGTATATTCCATAGCCATTGCCATTGTATGAACTCTTTACCATCTTAAGTGTGTAATTTTAACATAGAACCATTTTTTATGAAACATTATGGCATGTGAGTATAATGAACATACTTGTTATTGAAATTATATTTTTGGCTATTAATGTAAAAAGAAAAGAAATAAGCATGGTCACAAGGCAATCTGTGTGGTGCACTAGTAGGGGACGCCCTACCAACGGTTATGATGATGACAATGAGAAAAGAAAGAGAAAGTATGCCATGTTGGATGGAGCGAGAAAAGCCCATACCGAAGAGTAGAAAATACTCACCCTGACTAGGGTAGCTTGATATGAGAATAAATTGATAGTCATCATATGCTATTCTAAAAATAGTTAATTCTGCCATACATGTCATTACTGTACGATTTTCATGTGCATAAATAAAGTGCATTCATGTGATCTAAGGTATTTGCTGTAGCTTTTATAGATGAATAAGACGTGACGAACTATATTGATTATGATTTATTGTTGAACCTACTGGGATTTAATTCTCACTATTTTTCCATATCATGTTCATAAGATTAAATATGCAGTTATTTTCCATGACTTTTATTATTGCTGTACGTTGGATCGATGTGCCCTAGCTTGGGCAAATACTGATTATATCGAATGTATCAGTAGTACACGTGATAGAGATTCTGATGGAGGTACTACCACCCACACCAGTTTCCCCAGAAGTAGTTTACGTGGATGATTAGGACTCATATGTACATGTATATGTTAAACTTTTGTACGAATGTTTGTAAATTAATGATGTGTATGTGAACTTAGTATTGTATAAATAATAATGGTAGATTTTAAATCTTAATTATGCTTGGTTAAATCAAATAAATGTTATTATGAGTTAAGTAGTAAAAATGTAATAACTTCATGGAATTTTATAGAAAAAAAAAATTTTGTTACATAAATGGAGTTGTTACAACCTACTGTTAGTAAACAATGTTTCCAATAAGATTCTTCCACAGAAAATACCATATGCACATATGGCATATAATCCATTATAAAATTCTCAAAATAATGCAGACTTTCAGTCTTAGTATAGATTCATCTGTCATAAATTCCCCATTCAGGGCTTATCATATGTACATGCCCTTTCTTGAGGCAATCATATAGCTTTATAAATAATGCCACATGCATAAATATTCACTTTATCATTTAATGAGAAATACATGTGAAATAAGATACACTATGAGTTTAGAAATCCAGTTTCAAAACTATACTTTTCTTGAACTGTATTTCAAATTGTAGGTAATTGAGATAATTTTAATGCATTTTAGAAACATATAAAAGTGTAAATATCTCATAATCATAATCAAATACATGCTTAAAGATCAAGAAGAGTATAGGGCAAGTCGTAGGAAGAATCATCTATTCACAGGGTAAGGGTTCCAGATTGGATAGTCCAAACATACACCACTGGAAATGACTCCAGGAACTTGGTCATGGTTCATGGCCAGAAAATAATGTTCATGCCGATGAAATTACTATTCACCTAGAACAAAAAGTTGTCAAATAACTGAAAAATTTCATATCCTAAGGTCTATATATCTCCTGAATCCATCTACGGTGTTAGATTTCCAATTTAAGGTCTCTAAGTAAGAGTTTCATAACTTACCTTTTTCTAAGATTTTTTTACTTCATATCTATGGCAATTTAACGACTGATTTGAAAAATTATTCTATCAAAATCGTAGTATTCTCTGTCCTAAATCTAGTGGTACCCTTAGTTTTGAAATCGAAAGCTAATAGACACTCCAGATCTAGAGAGAAAAGTGAAAGTTACTATTCATACTATTCATCAATTTTGCATTCGGTTTCTGTCTCGGTTCTGTCTCCCCCTTCTCCTTTTCTCTTTTATTATTATTTTTATAAAAATAATTATTATTATTTAATAATTGAATAATAGGATTTTGTTTTATATATGTTCATATAAATTTTGTTTTTCATCCTTAAACATCCCAAAAATTTCTAAAAATTTACATTATTGTAAAACTTTAGTTGCAATATCAAATTATGATTTTTCTCGATAAAATTTTAATAAAACAAATCATAAAATAAATATCCTTATGTATAATAAAAGAAAGAATATTTCTAAAAATAAAACCAAAATTTATTATAGGCCAATTTAATTATTTTAATTAAAAGTATACTTGCTTTTAGCAAAACATAATCATTTTTAAACAAATAAAAATATATTTGTTTATAGAAAAACACTATCATTTAAAAATAAAAATTATAGGATATTACATTCTTCCCCCCTTAAGAAATTCGATCCCCTTATTTCAACCCATCCTACCACATGTAGGGAATGCAATCAAAGTATAATTTAAAGTTACCAACCTTATTACTCAAATAATTGGGGATATCTTTTCTGTAAATCATCTTCACTTTTTAATATGTCTCTTCACTTGAGTGATTTTACCATATAACTTAACCAAAGGGATTTCGTTTATCCATAAGTTCTTCACTTGTCGATCAACAATAGACATCGATTTTTTTACCCATAATTAAGCCAAATTCTTGTCCAATTGAATTCTTTGGAATTAGGTAACATAAGAAAAATCTAATAGATACTTCCTTAGCATTGATGAAAGAAAGACTATATCCACATTACTTAATCTTGATGGTAAAGCTAGGCAATGTACTACTATGCCTACATTGTTCAAGTTTTCAAAAGAGTCTATATACTAGAGCTTAACTTTTTCATTCTTTCCAACCTTATTACCTCTTTCATCGGTGAATCCTTCAAGAATATATGGTCACCAACTGATAATTTCTAGTGTTCAAAATTCATGGTCCTTATAGACTTTTGGCCTGTATTGATTTGTTTTTATTCCTTTTCTAATCAATTTCATTTTATACAAGGTACTCAACAGATTATATATATACATGTAAGAAACTCTTAAACCATTGTATATCTCATTCCTTTATATCCTCAAGCTCACATGCATATATATATCAGTCGATATTAGGAAACACACACATAAAAGAACATATTCACATCCATATTGGGTAACTATCTTGTCTTATTCCAGACTTCTATCAAGTCATCTTTGATTCTCACATGTCAACATCATCCCATGAATATCATCATCTTAATCTATCATCTATTTTTATTTTAAAATCCATTAATCAAAATATTAAACATACGTAACAATAATTCCATCAAACATTTTATAACGTTTATGTTCTATTGACACATGTCTAACAATTCTGACTTACCTCATCACAGTAACTCTATACCCTCTTATTAACACCAATAAATTTATTATAAAAAAAATGTCAAGCCTTTCTTCTATCATATCTAAAAGCACCTCATTCTAGTTTATCTCAATCCCGTTTAATTCACCTAATCATTTCAATAAGATTTTTCCCAACAATTACTCATACATGAATTTCCAATTTCAACATAATTCACATCCTAGATACTAGACTCAATTTAACATGTTATAAACCTTTAACACAAATATCTTGATCACTTACATTATTTTTGGAGATGATTTTCAAAATATTCTCCTTATTTCCAAATTAAGAGTTCAAAGATTAATTTAAATCCTACTTCCTATATTTTATTCCTCAAGAAATTCAACATCATTAATTCTCTTTATTACATTCGTCAAAGCACTATAAGGCTGTCATAGTCTATTCCTTTCAAACTTTTCATTACTTTAACCTACTAACTACTTGGACACCATAATAACTGAGTTTCAAAGAAAATAAATTAACCCTCCTTATAATAAGGAAAAGAACCTTGCATTTAATGCCAAACATTAATAAGGGAAAATGTAGTAGAACAAACAAAAATCATAATAGAGAACGGTGCCAAAATAGAAAGTCAAAAGTTTGGACAAAGCATTGGAGAAAGTTAAAATCGGTGGCTGTAATTCTTGAAAATTTGTAAACAAAATCTAGCTATTATTTTTGCAAAAATTGGTGGCTGCAAATTTTGAATATATGTGCCAAAATCTACTTTAAAGCTGTTGATATTTGGTGGAAAAGAAACATTTCTGAGCTTATAAAAGTCTGTGAAAATAAAAAAAAATATGTAGTTAAATGGTAGGATGTAGTTGATTGCTTCAAAATAGATATAATGAATAAACTGTAAAATAACCAGTCTGAATTAAAATTTCTCAAAATAGTTAGTCGAATTAATAATACCGATAATCGACTGGCAAGAACATTGGAAAAATAAAAAAAATCATTTAATTGTCCCTCTTCAATAATTATCTAATTTACATCTTCACTCTTTTTTTTACAATGACGCCCATCGCCTACAACTTCTCTACACGATTCAAAACATCAATGCTTCATCAAGGACAACAAGAAAAAAGAAATTTTCTGGTGATATCTTAACCTTATTCTCTTTATATGCCTAATATGAGCGACTATTACAACTACTGCACATATACATGTTTGGCATCATTTTTGAAAATTTCACCTTTAATTTAGCTGATATCCATCAATCACTCACATAGTTGTTCTAATTATACTTATTCTATTTGCATATCTATCATAAGTATGCCCTTCTCTGAGTTCTATAAATACACACATTAGTATCTTTACCTTCTCATACTCAAAATTAGGGTGTGTGTAGTTATGGAGGGAATCACATTCTGTCAATTTCAAAATATTTATGCCTTTTGTGGTTCCAGTCCTGAAAAGGATGGAAGGTATGTGAAAGTTGCACAAAACCTAAGTATGGTACTGGCTAGGAGAAAAAAACATTTAGTATATAATGGAGGTAACCGTGGGTTAATGGGGTGTGTGTCTACAGCTGTACATGTAGGAGGATGTCAAGTTCTAGGTATTATTTCTATAGGTCTAACTGCATCCAACATCATAGGGAAGACAATTGCAGAAGAATATAGGGTTGCTTCTATGCATGAGCGCATGGCTAGAATGATGAGCAATGCTGATGCCTTCATTGTCTTACCAAGGGGTTTTGGTACTTTAGAAGAGATTTTTCAAATAGTAGCTTGGGCACAACTGAATATGCATCACAAATTGATAGGTTTATTAAATGTTAAAAATTTCTTTGATGATCTGTTGTCTTAGGTTTATCCTACACTCAGCACGACAAATTCTCATCTTAGCTTCAAATGTTGAGGAGTTGATTGATGCTTTACAAGCATATGTTCATGTACTTGATCCAATTACAGCTCAAATAGCATGGAAAACATACAACAACAGAAAGTAGAAATTGCACTTGGATCTTCATCTGTGATTGTAGCAAAATATGGACATTGCTGTACCACTTTTACTTTCTTAGGGTCAACTTGGATACCATCTTGCTAGTCACCTACCTTAAGAAAGTAATATTACTAAGTCAGAATTCATATTTTGAAAACTTAGCATATAGCTGATACTCCTTTGCAGTTTGTAAAACTATCTTTAAATGTTTTTTATGATCCTCTGAACTCTTGGAATATTATAGTATATCATCAATAAATATAATAATAAATTGATTTAGGGATGACTTAATTATTATTCATTAAATCTATGAATGTAGGTGGGCCATTTGTCAATCCAAATGACATCACTAAAAACTCATAGTGTCTGTGCTGAATCCTAAAAGAAATTTTTTTTGGAATATCCTCTTCCCTTATCCTTAATTGATGATATTTAGATCTCAAATCAATTTAATTTTTTTTTTAGAAATGTTGAGCACCATGTAGCTGGTCAAACAAATCATCTATATGAGGTAATGAGTATTTATTTTACACTGTCACCTTATTCAACTGTCTATAATCTATGCACAATCACAACAATACATCTTTCTTCTTTTTACAGATAAAACTGGGGCACTCCAAGAAAAAGTACTAGGGCATTTGAATCCCTTATCTTACACGTCTTGTAAATAATTCTTTTTCAGTTCCTTAAGTTCAGTGGGTGCCATTCTATATGGGAATATAGACACTGGTTAGGTTCGAGGAAGTAAATCAATACCAAATTCTATTTATCGTTTCGGAATAATGCTGAAAATTCCTTAGGAAATACATTAGAAAATTCTCTAACCACTAGAACTTGATTTACACCGGTATACTTTATATCAACATATTTCACCACTGCCAAATATTCTTGGCACTTTTTTTTGTAATCACTTATAGGATGTTAAAGCAAATATTAGATTATTGGGTATCTCACTACAATCTCCTTGTGTCAAGAAAGAAAATTCTCTAGGAATAATGAATTTAATAACCTTAAAATGACATTTCAAAATGGCATGGCATGATGCCAACCAATCCATTCTTAGTATAACATCAAAGTCTACCATATCTAGACAACCAAGTAGAAAACCAGGTAAAACGGATGTCACATTCAGACATAATCATATTTGGTATCTGTCTCAATTCTTTAAATTCCTTGAAATGCCTATCTTTTTCACTTCCAGACAGAAATTGACCCATAAATATTTTTTAAAAGCCATAATATTCAATCTATCTTATACTAGAAACTTTATCAACTTGGAATAAAAAGGAATTTGAAACCCTATAGAATCCCTCAACAACACCTGAAGTATAAATATGTTCGGCTCATATCCATACTAAAGATCCTACTAAAGAATCCCTTGCTCTGATAGCCACAGGGTAACCTAATGCTCTGATACCAACTTGTCACGCCCCTAATTTTAGAGCACGTGAAACACATACTTTACGATCATATATTTTCTATAACATGTATAATACACTCTTTTACATATATGTATTTCCATATATATACCAAATCTATAATCATCAAAGTACAGCAGAAATAGGCATTATGTCGGTGGCATTCAGAGCATATTCTAAAGTACAAATACAATATAAATCAAAATCTATGAGCCATGGAAACAAAGTAGGATAACCCAGAGATCATGTCATCTAACTGGTCAACTATCCAAAGGGGAAGGACCAAACTCTATAACCTTATATGAAAAACATATAAATATTATGTAGTGAGTTTGACAACTCAGTGAGCAGATAATACCTTCTATGACCTTTTAGGTCAACATATGGATGTACTCATATTTTAAAATTTGTCATAGAAAATACAGTTCAGAAGTACATTCATATGAGACCCGCATTTCAAATATTCTCAGTTCATATCACATTCAGATATTTAAAATTATATGCAATATGGTATGATTATTATTCAAATATTGTAATGCATCAAAACCTTTCACATGAAAACATTAGGAGGATCCCATATGAATACCACCATATTAGAGTTTAGGCCCTTCCAAACTTTGTTGGTGTAGGATTTTCCTAAACTTAGCATCCGGTTGAGGTTTGCCCTACCACCATTCAAGAAAACACACGAAGGGACTCTAATATGGGTATTTCCCAAGCACACAGCAAGGGAAGGCAAATCACATCTCATATAGTTGGCATCTCACCTATATAGGAGGCATCCCGTTCACCTTCACATATCATATCCCGTGTGTTGGCCGGCACACGAGGCTTGCACCACCCCCTGCTAGCTGGGTTATCAAGGTGCACTAGGGCTAACATCACCTATTGTTAGCAAACATTGTTTCCAATAGGATTCCTTCATAGAAAATACCATATGCACATATGCCATATAATCCAATAGAAAATTCTCAATATAATGCAGACTTTCAGTCTCAGTACAGATTCATCTGTCATAAATTTCTCATTCAGGGTTTATCACATGTACATACCCTTTCTTGAGGCAAACATATAGCTTTATAAATAATGCCACATGCATAAATATTCACTTTATCATTTAATGAGAAATACATGTGAAATCATATACAACATGTGTTCAGAAATCCAGTTTCAAAACTCCTTGAACTGTATTTCAAATTGTAGGCCATTCAGATAATTTTAATGCATTTTAGAAACTTATAAAAGTGTAAATATCCTATAATCATAATCAAATACATGCTTAAAGATCAAGAAGAGTATAAGGCAAGTCATAGGAAGAATCATCTATTCACAGGGTAAGGGCTCCAGATTGGATAGTCCAAACATACATTTTTTCAATACACATTTGGCTAAACAGAATTCAAAAACGATTCCGGAGAGTCCAAAAATCAAGAAAATAACTCCAGGAACTTGGTCACTGTTCATAGCCAAAAAATACTATTCACCAAGAACAAAAAGTTGTCAAATAACTAAAAAAATTTATATCCTAAGGTTTATCTAGCTCCTAAATCTATCTATGGTGTTATATTTTCAATTTAAGGTCTCCAAGTAAGAGTTTTAGAACTTACCTTTTTCTAAGATTTTCTACTTCCGATCTGCAGCAATTCAACAGTTGATTTGAAAAATTGTTCGGTCAAAATCGTAATATTCTTCGTTCAGAATCTAGTGGTACCCTTAGTTTTGAGATTAGAAGCCAATAGACACTCTAGATCTAGAGAGAAAAATAAAAGTTACTATTCACTCTATTCATCAATTTCGCATTCGGTTTTCGTTTCGGTTCTGTCTCCCCCTTCCCCTTTTCTCTTTTATTATTATTTTTATAATAATAATAATAATGATTTAATAATTGAATAATAGGATTTTATTTTATATATATTCATATAAATTCTGTTTTTCATCCTAAAACATCCCAAAAATTTCTAAAAATTGACATTATTGCAAAACTTTAGTTACAATATCAAATTATGATTTTTCTCGACAAAAATTTAAAAAAAATTCACAAAATAAATATCTTTTTGTATAATAAAAGAAAGAATATTTCTAAAAATAAATAAAAAATTATTAGTGTCCAATATAATTATTTTAAGCAAAACAATAATTATTTTAATTAAAAGTATACTTGCTTTTAGCAAAACATAATCTTTTTTAAACAAATAAAAATATTATTTTTTATAGCAAAACACTATCATTTAAAAATAAAAATTACAAGAAATTACAATAAGCCCTAAATGTTGCCTAAGTTTCATTCAAAGAGTGGTGCCACCAACCAAAGTGAAATCTCCACATACACTTCAAGATAAGTTAGTATCCAACACCTAATGATAATTTCTATTCTATGTAATCTATAATCTCTTCAAAGAATCAAGAGAAATTTGAAGAATTCTTACCTTGAACCGAAGACTTAGAGTTTCACAATAAACTCCTTGAATTTTAAAAAATATACCTTAAACTTGAACTTTTATAGAATTTGATTAGTAGGTTTTGGTTTAGGACCTTTCGGTGGATTATAAGACAAATTGGGGATGATTTTTTGCTATGGGATAAGGGAAAATTAGGGCTTATAAATGTTAAAAACTAAAAAGGCCCCAACCTTGCAACATAAGTCCTGATAAGCTGCAACATTTTTATGTTGCTTTCTTCCCATCATGATCTAGATCATAACGCGATGTGTTCATAATTAAGCATGATTTTAATACTTTCATAATTTTTTTTGATTTAAGTAAAATATGATTAGGAATTATCTTGTTTTTTGTTTTTTGTTGTAGGAGCAAAGGAAGAATAAAAGAGGAGAAAAATATAAGGAATGCATGAAAAACTTCTAAATTGTAGCAATTCTAGACCTTTTAGTACTAATTAGACAATATCTCCCACATATGAACTCTAAAGAAAGTTATTCGATTTGATATGAAAAGTTATTACAATTATCTAAAACTGTTATGTTGAGAACTTTGTCTAATTCAAGAGATTTTAAAGTGTAACAAAGCTCGAAAGTCAAAATTACAGTGCAGCATATGAATCCTGACCTTTGGTCACTGATAAAAGGGAAATTTTGTGTTTAATGGTTATATTTTGTCTCCTAATTTATAGTGAACTTGTGATTATTTTCATGCTTTTGTTCTGCTCTATTTTGCATGCTCTGGATACTGGTTTGGTTTTTTTTTCTATTTGTAGGTGAGCAAAAGAGGCCATGAATCAAGGAAAAATATTAATGTGAAGAGATATATAGACTTGGAACAATCTAAGGAGGAAACAAGGAGGAAACCCATAAGAAATTAGCAAGAAAGGAACTTCACAGTCTCTAACACGGCCAGGTTGTGCTTGGTGTACCTAGAGCATGACCATGCCGTGTTATGTGCAAAACGTGGAACAACTTCTCAGAATCTAGCTCGAAACACGGCCATGCTTCAGGTCCGTATAGTACGTGATGTTTAGGGTTTTAAGCAGCCAAAGTGCTATAAATACATGGGGAAGTGTAGAAAAACAAAGACTGACGTATACAGACTCAAAGATACTTAATTTAGGCCAAGGAAACACCGTTGGATTAGGTGTAGAGTAAGATTATTGATTACTTTATGTTCTTAGAGTAGAATTTGGATTGATTGAAGCTTGTATCCCTAATTCATCTACTACAACTAGGTTTTATCTTTCTAGCTTTACATCTACTTGTACTTGCACTCCTTTCTCTTTGATTGTATTGAATGTTGATGAATGGTTTAATGAATATGATTATGAGTTTTCTTTCAATTATGTGTAAGTAGATTTAATCTAGGGTTTTGGTAAACCCACTTATGGTATGTTGATAAATCATTAATTGGAATTGTGAAACCCTAATTGTGATTGTCTATGGTTAATTAGGATTAACTATTATGCATTATATGAATTGATAGGATGCTTGATCACTGTTTTCTCATGTCTTAAGTTATTAACTGATGAACTGAAAGGTGAAAGTTAATGCTCGAACTGAAAGGTGCCTAAATGGATATATATGCTTGGGTATGCGTAGCTGCAAAGGGAGGAACCGTAGGAGACATAAGAAAAACACCTTCTAGCCTTAGGAAACTCATTTAGATTGGATTTTTACATAGTTCTTTGATAGTTTTGATACTCTAGAGTATGATTTACAACATTGAAGATTGTATTTCAGTTTATTCTTCCACATTCCAGGTTATATCTTTCTACTTCTGCATCTACTTGTTCTTCTACTTCTTGATTGTATTAGATTGCTATGAATTGTTCAATGAATATGGTTTTGATTCTTATTTTGATAATGTGTGAGTAAATTATATCTAGGGTTTCGGTAAACCCAATTGTGATACAATCATACTATGCCTATGACTTGAATTATGGAACCCTAATTGTAATTGGGATTAGATTGATTTGGATTGACTATTGTATGCTTGAATTAGTTGATAGAATGCTTGATCACCAATCTATCACGTATTAGATATTAATCGATGAACTAAAAGGTGAAGATTAAAATTGGAATCCAATGGTTAATTAGGGATGTCTTAATCACGAAAGTAGTTTAAGATACCTTAAGCTCGAATCAATGAATGGGAACGAGAGAACCAATTAATTGCATTCCATGGTTGGCATAAAGCTCAATGGACCTAGGTTGAACTAAGAACCACGAAGGTAGGTAATTTGATTAACCTAGGTACGATTGGTAATGCTTGAAAGAGTTTGCTATTCAATGTAGGCTAAACCATCCCCAATAATCTAAATAATCGCAATTAGAAGTTGATATCAGTCGTTGAGTATCACAAGTGCGGTGAACCCTAACCCTAGGCTTAGCTTAATTGGTTAATTTAACTTGTTTATTGGTTAATTTAACTTGTTTATTGGTTAATTTAACTTGTTTAATTGCATATTTGCCCATCATATTATATCGATTTAGATAGCACTTTCTGTGAGATTCTGGTATTTGGCATTGTTCTCTGTGGGACACGACCCATACTTGCCGGACTAGCTACAGCTACGCCGTGCACTTGCGGTATTTAGTAGAAATCACACAACAAGTTTTTGGCGCCGTTGCCGGGAAGCAAAGTCAATATTAGAAATTTTGCGAAATAGCTAGACTATATCATTTTCTTTTCAGATTTTTTCTGCATAATTTTCCTTTGCTGACTTTTTGCACCTTTTTCATCCTCCATAGGTGTATAGCTATTATATGCGAAGAGGGGACAAAGACCTTGTTGAATTTGACCCAGAGATTGAGCGCACCTTGCGGAGGAGAAGAAGATTACAGCAGCAAGAAAGTTCTGCAGCTACCATGGGGGAGAGAGATAACCGATCTCTAAAGGATTATACCGCCCCAGATACTCATGGTCTGAATTCTAGCATAGTCAGGCCAGTGGTAGAAGCTAATAATTTTGAGCTGAAGCCATCTCTCTTGCAGATGGTTCAGCAGAACCAATTTGGAGGGTCGCGTACTGAAGACCTTAACCTCCATCTCTCTATGTTTTTGGAGTACTGTGACACCCTAAAGTTGAATGGGGTCTCCTCCGATGCTATCAGGTTGAGGTTATTCCCTTTCTCATTAAGAGACAAAGCCCGAGCTTGGTTGTATTCTCTTCCGTCGGGGTCTATTACCACTTGGCAGCAGCTTTCTAAAGCTTTCCTGGCCAAGTATTTTCCGCCAAGTAAGACGGCCCATTTGAGGAACCAGATTACTACATTCACTCAGAAAGATGGAGAATCTCTATATGAAGCATGGGAGAGATTCAAGGAGCTCCTAAGGGTTTGCCCATATCATGGACTTGAAAAATGGTTGATAGTCCATACGTTCTACAATGGACTAGTCTACAGCACCCGTATGTCTGTGGATGCTGCAGCTGGTGGAGCAATTACGAACAAGACAGTTGATGAGGCATACGAATTGATTGAAGATATGGCTCAGAACCACTACTCATGGTCTAGTGAGAGACATCCCAGAAAACCAGCAGGTATGTATGAAGTAGATGCTTTCAATCATCTAACTTCTAAAGTTGATGCTTTATTTCAAAAATTGGATAAGCTAAGCATCAACGCTGTTAGTTCACCTTTTTCTTCTGCATCTTGTGAGATTTGTGGAGGTGTTGGCCATACAACCAACGAGTGTCAACTTGGGAGTTCTATAGTTCAGGATTTAGCAGGAAAACTTTGTGAATAACCAAAGAAACAATCCCTACAACAATACTTATAATCCTGGCTGGAGAAATCACCGAAACTTCTCTTATAAGCCGAATGTTGGCCAGCAGCCCCAGAATAATTTCAGACAACCTCCAGGCTTTCAGAATCCAAGGCCATTCAATCCTCCACAACCAAAGTCAAATCTAGAGGCTCTAATGGAGAATTTCATCTCCACATAGAGCAAGCAAAATGAGGAATTTAGAGCTCAGAATCACAGTATGAATGAAGCAATTAAAGACTTGGCTTCTAAAGTTGATTCACTTGCTACACATAACAAGATGTTAGAGACCCAAATAGCACAGCAAGCAAGCTCATCAACCAGAAATTTTGGTAAGTTTCCTGGTTAGCCTGAGAACCCTAGAGAGCATTGTAAAGCTATCACTTTGAGAAGTGGTAAACAATTGGATGAACCAGTGGAAAAGGAGGATGATGAAGGAAATGAAAAAGGGGATGCGCCTGAGCCAGTAAATGAAGAAGGGGAGCCAGTTAGTGAAAAGAAGGAAGAGAAAGAGCCTAATTATGTAGCTCCAGAACCATATAAGCCACCAGTTCCTTTCCCTCAGAGACTGGCTAAGGCCAAGCTAGATAAACAGTATAGAAAATTTCTAGATGTTCTCAAGAAACTACACATCAATATTCCATTTTTGGAAGCTGTCTCTCAGATGTCTTCCTATGCCAAATTTCTAAAAGAGATCCTCTCTAATAAGAGGAAAATTGAGGAGTACGCCACTGTGGCATTGACTAAAGAGTGTAGTGCCCTGATTCAAAACAAATTGCCTCCTAAACTCAAGGATCCTGGGAGCTTCTCAATACCTTGTTCCATTGGAGATGTGCAGATCACCAAAGCTTTATGTGATCTAGGAGCAAGCGTAAGCCTCATGCCACTATCCATTTGTAATAAACTCCATATGGGTGATCTGAAGCCTACCACTATTTCTCTCCAGTTAGCAGACCGATCCGTCACTCATCTGGTAGGTATATTAGAGGATGTTCCTCTAAAGGTAGGTAAGTTTTTCATACCCATTGACTTTGTTGTATTAGAGATGGAGGAAGATAGTCAAATTCCCATCATTCTAGGAAAGCCTTTCCTAGCCACTGCAGGTGCTATTATAAACATTAAAGATGGAAAGCTTTCCTTGAATGTAGGGGATGAAAAGATTGAGTTTAATCTTAATGATGCAATGAAATGTCCATCCTTAGGTGATACTTGTTGCATGGTTGATATAATTGAACAAAATATAGATAATACAATGAGTTTGTGCCCTACTGATCCACTTGAGCTTTGCCTTTTGGATAGCTCTGTCTCTTGTGCTGAACAGGCAGAAGCTGAAGCTTACACTAGATTGCTCGGTGAGAGTCATATTCTCACCTCAGAAGTAAAAATTGAAAATCTGGAACATGACCACAACCACGAATCAGCTTATTTAGAGGAAGGCAAAACACCTAACGTAGAACTTAAACCCCTTCCCTCTAATCTAAGGTATGAATTTCTGGACCATAACTCTTCATATCCAGTCATAGTAAATGTCGATCTGAATGTTGAAGAAACTAGTAAGTTACTTGATGTACTTAGGAATTTTAAGAAAGTGATTGGATATAGTATTGATGATATAAAAGGGATTAGTCCATCTGTTTGCATGCATCATATTACAGTCGATAGTGATCATAAACCCTCCAGGGAACACCAGAGGCAACTCAACCCCAACACGAAAGAGGTAGTCAAGAAGGAAGTACTCAAATTGCTTGATACATGTATTATTTATCCTATTTTAGATAGTGAATGGGTAAGTCCTGTCCATGTGGTGCCCAAAAAGGGAGGTATGACTGTTATTAAAGATGAAAATGATGAATTAATCCCAACTAGAGCTGTTACGGGATGGTGCATGTGTATAGATTATAGAAAATTAAACAAGGCCACCCGTAAGGATCACTTCCCTTTGCCATTTATCGATCAATTGTTGGAAAGGTTGGCTAAGCATTCTCACTTTTGTTATCTGGACGGATACTCGGGGTTCTTTGAAATCCTTATCCATCCGGACGACCAAGAAAAAACCACCTTTACATGTCCTTATGGCACCTTTGCATATAGGAGGATGCCATTCGGATTATGTAATGCACCAGCCACCTTCCAAAGATGCATGATTGCAATTTTCTCTAACCTTATTGAGGATATAATGGAAGTATTTATGGATGATTTTTCTGTCTATGGTACCTCATTTAATAACTGTTTAAATAATTTGACACAGGTACTTAAGAGATGCGAGGAAGTCAACCTAGTACTAAATTGGGAGAAATGCCATTTTATGGTAAGGGAAGGGATAGTACTCGGACACTTAGTGTCAGAAAGGGGAATAGAGGTGGATAAAGCAAAAATAGAGGCAATCCAGATAATGCCACCACCATCAAATGTTAAGGAAGTGAGGAGTTTTCTTGGGCACGCTGGCTTCTACAAAAGATTCATCCAAGATTTCTCTAAAATTTCTAAACCCTTGACAAATCTGCTTATTAAGGATAACCCATTCTTATTTGATAAAGACTGCTTACATTCATTTTACAGGTTGAAGGAGACATTAATATCTGCACCAATCATCCAACCTCCTGATTGGAACCTTTCCTTCGAGATCATGTGTGATGCAAGTGACTATGCTGTGGGAACCGTGCTTGGGCAAAGGAGATATAAAAATCCCTATGTCATCTACTATGCAAGCAAAACCTTGGATGAAGCTCAAGTCAACTACTCTAGCACTAAAAAGGAGCTCCTAGCAGTAGTGTTTGCAATTGACAAATCCCGACAATATCTGCTGGAATCCGAAGTCATAGTATTCACAGATCATGCTGCAATCAAGTACTTATTAAGTAAGAAGGATACCAAGCCGAGACTGATTAGATGGATCCTCTTGCTACAGGAGTTTGACCTCGTGGTCTGGGATAAGAAAGGCACATAAAATGTGGTTGCAGACCACCTTTCCAGACTTAGGCAAGATTTGTTGAAAAATGACAAAGATGAGTTGCCTATAGATGATTCTTTTCCCGATGATCAACTCCTTGCAGTCACCTACGCCGATGCTCCTTGGTATGCAGACTTCGTGAATTATCTTGTATGCAGAATACTACCTGAAGGGTTGAGCTATCATCAGAGAAAGAAATTTTTCTCTGATATTAAGTCCTACTTTTGGGATGACCCATGTTTATACAAGTGGTGTGCATATGGTATCTTCCAAAGGTGTATCCCAGAGGAAGAAGTCTATAGTGCTATATACCACTGCCATAGTTCACCCTGTGGAGGGAATACCAGCATTTCTAAGACCGCAGCTAAAATACTACAACCTGGTTTTTATTGGCCTACGCTCTTCAAGGGCGTGCATGTTTTTGTAAAAACATGTGACTGGTGTCAAAGAGTCGGCAACATATCCAGAAGGAATGAGATGCCCCTGAACAGTATTTTGGAAGTAGAAATATTTGATGTTTGGGGCATAGACTTTATGGGTCCCTTTCCTTCTTCATGTGGGAACAAGTACATCCTAGTGGCTGTGGACTACGTCTCTAAGTGGGTAGAAGCAGTAGCATCCCCCACCAATGCTGCCAGAGTGGTTGCCAAACTCTTCAAGAACGTAATATTCCCAAGATTTGGAGTACCCAGAGCTGTGATAAGTGATGGAGGATTTCACTTCACTGAACAACAATTCCAAAACCTCTTGAAGAAATATAGGGTCAATCATAAGATAGCTCTAGCTTATCATCCTCAAACAAGTGGACAAGTAGAAATATCGAATAGGGAGATCAAATCAATACTGGAAAAGACTGTATCAAAGGCAAGAAAATATTGGTCTCTCAAGCTAGATGATGCATTATGGGCTTATAGGACTGCATACAAAACACCGATAGGTACCACACCTTTTCGGTTAATATATGGGAAGCCCTGTCATTTTCCGGTAGAGCTTGAGCACAAGGCATATTGGGCAGTCAAAACAATCAACTTTGACTTGCTAGCAGCTGGAAAGAGAAGATGTCTTTAATTAAATGAGCTAGATGAGCTGAGGCTAGATGCTTATAACAATGCCAAGTTATACAAGGAAAGAACAAAAAGATGGCATGATAAGCACATCCTTAGGCACCAATTTCAAGTAAGAGATTGGGTCTTGTTATTCAACTCAAGGCTGAGACTCTTTCCCGGGAAGCTTCGTTCTAGATGGTCTGGTCCTTTCCAAGTGACTCGAGTCTTCCCTTATAGAGCAGTGGAGGTGCGGAATGAATCCACCAAATCTTTCAAGGTCAACGGGCAACGTCTAAAGCATTATGTGATGGGATATCCAGTGGAAAAGGGAGCCACTCAAGCTCTCTTAGAGCCTTCCTCAATCCATTGAAGAAGCAATGGTTCTTGTTTTTGTTTTGTGCATTTCAAAAAAAAAAATTGCTGCACAAAACCCGCAAGAAGCATGAGCTGGCCGTGTCCTAAGACACGGCCGTGCCCTGTGCATTTCAAAAATAAAAATAAAAAATAAAAAATAAGGGGGGGCTGCTGTGAAACCCGCCCGAAGCACGGCTGTGCTTCGGGCATAGCCCCCCCATTTAACTCAATTTCTTCCCCCCCTCCCCACCCGTGCTGCATTCCTTTTTTTTTGCATTCCACATAGTTACCAATTCCCAAGATAGACTGGTGTAATATAGGCTGATTTTAGCTCATGAATATGTTATGCACAATGGGATATGAAATAGATAGTTATTACTCTAGTCTCCCTCTTCTAGCATTAAACCTCTTAATTTTTTTGAAAAATATCTCTCTATTGTACTGTAAATTGTATGCTTAGGCTGATTTTTGACACTATAAGAGTGTGAAGGTAGGGAGAGGTGAAAAATGAGGGTATGTGAAACCCAAAAAGTTTTCACTGAGTACCTCCTTCAAGGCACCAAAAAGACCCTAGTATGAGTACCTAGATGTTGATACCCTAGTGAGACGGAGCATAAAATGCACTCACCGCATATTTCTGTAATAAAATAAAATAAAAATAAAAAATAAAAAATAAAAAAAAATGTTAAGAAAAAAATTAGGAATAAGGGTAAAGCAACATAGGGAGATCTAAAGGATGAGGTATCATACTTGAGTGTTTGAAAATCAGTCTAATGCATGCAATCACTGGCCACAATAGAAAAAGGTATCTATATTAGAAGAATTTCTAGTTTGGTCATAGAAGAATAGAGACTACTTGATTACTGTCTATTCATATATCTATTGTGTGCACATGGATTGAGTGAAAAGTTACCTATATTGCACTTTTCTATCTTGTGGACTCTAATTGCATCCTTCTCCCCTTTCCTTCGGTTATGGCATGTCATTTTCTTGGGGGCAAGCAAAGGTTTAAGCATAGGGGAGTTGATAAAGGGGAATTTTGAGTGTTTATTGGTCATAATTTTTCCCCTAATTCATAGTAACTTGTGGATATTTCTATGCTTTTGGCTATACTTTGTTCTGGATACTGCTGTGGTTCATTTTGTGATTTTAGGAGAGCAAAAGAAGTCAAGAAGCAGGGAAAAGCAGTCATGGGAAGACCCTAAAAGACCTGGGATATGCTGAGGAGGAAGCAAGGAGGCTGCACGTTAAAAATCATGAAGAAAGGAGCACCACAGCATGAAGCACTGCCAAGCCGTGCTTGGTAGCCTGCAGCACGGCCTGGCCGTGCTCTGGGCAGATGCTGCAGTAGTTCCCTAAATTCCAGCACGAAGCAAGGCCAGGCCGTGTCCTGGACCACGACCGTGCTTCGGGGACCGTAAAGAGCGCTAAATTAAGGGTTTTAGGTGCCTAAATGGATATATATGCTTGGGTATGCGTAGCTGCAAAGGGAGGAACCGTAGGAGACATAAGAAAAACACCTTCTAGCCTTAGGAAACTCATTTAGATTGGATTTTTACATAGTTCTTTGATAGTTTTGATACTCTAGAGTAGGATTTACAACATTGAAGATTGTATTTCAGTTTATTCTTCCACATTCCAGGTTATATCTTTCTACTTCTGCATCTACTTGTTCTTCTACTTCTTGATTGTATTGGATTGCTATGAATTGTTCAATGAATATGGTTTTGATTCTTGTTTTGATAATGTGTGAGTAAATTATATCTAGGGTTTCGGTAAACCCAATTGTGATACAATCATACTATGCCTATGACTTAAATTATGGAACCCTAATTGTAATTGGGATTAGATTGATTTGGATTGACTATTGTATGCTTGAATTAGTTGATAGAATGCTTGATCACCAATCTATCACGTATTAGATATTAATCGATGAACTGAAAGGTGAAGATTAAAATTGGAATCCAATTGTTAATTAGGGATGTCTTAATCACGAAAGTAGTTTAAGATACCCTAGGCTCGAATCAATGAATGGGAACGAGAGAACCGATTAATTGCATTTCATGGTTGGCATAAAGCTCAATGGACCTAGGTTGAACTAAGAACCACGAAGGTAGGTAATTTGATTAACCTAGGTACGATTGGTAATGCTTGAAAGAGTTTGCTAATCAATGTAGGCTAAACCATCCCCAATAATCTAAACAATCGCAATTTGAGGTGAATATCAGTCGTTTAGTGTCACAAGTGCGGTGAACCCTAACCCTAGGCTTAGCTTAATTGGTTAATTTAACTTGTTTAATTGCGATATTTGCCCATCATATTATATCGATTTAGATAGCACTTTCTGTCAGATTCTGGTAATTGTCATTGTTCTCTGTGGGACACGACCCGTACTTGCCGGACTAGCTACAGCTACGCCGTGAACTTGTGGTATTTAGTAGAAATCACACAACAGAGCTCCAATACTATTTGTGAAAAAAAAAGATGGATCATTGTGATTGTGCGTAGATTATAGACAGTTGAATAAGGTGATAGTGTAGAATAAATACTCATGACCTCGTATAGATGATCTGTTTGACCAGTTACAAGGTGCTCAATATTTTTTTCAAAAATTGACTTGAGATATGAGTATCATTAATTGAGGATAAGGGAAGAGGATATTCAAAAAATAATTCTTTTAAGACTCATTATGGGCATTATGAGTTTTTGGTTATGTCATTTAGTTTGACAAATGCCCTAACTACAATCATAGATTTAATGAATAGTAATTAAGTCATCCTTAGATTAATTTGTTATTATATTTATTAATCATATACTATAATATTTCAAGAGTTCAGAGGATCATAAGCAACATCTAAAGATAGTTTTACCAACTCTAAGGGAGTATGGTTGGTAAAGATGGTATCCAAGTAGACTTTAAAAAAGTAATAGTGGTACAACAATGGCTGCATTTTACTACATCTAAAGATGAAGATCCAAATCCAATTTGTACTTTCTGCGATTGTCTGCCGCCATTCTATTTGAGCCATAGTTGATCAGATACATGAACAAATGTCTGTAAAGCATCAATCAACTCCTCAGCATTTGAAGCTGAGATGAGAATTCATCGTGCTGATTATGGGATGAACCTCTATTCTACAGCTTGATCAAGAAAAGACAACAGACCGTCAAAGAAATGGTTAACATTTAACAAACCTATCGGTTTGTGATGCATATTCAGTTGTGCCCAAGAAACTATTTGGAAAATCTCTTCTAAAGTACTAAAACCACCTGGTAAGGCAATGAAGGCATCAACATTGCTCATCATTCTAGCTATATGCTCATGCATGGAAGCTACCCTAAACTCTTCCCCAATTGCCTTTCCTACGATGTTGGATACAGCTAGAGCTGTAGGAATAATACTTAGAACTTGAAATCCTCCTACATGTGCAGCTGTAGACACATACCCCATTATTCCATGGTTACCTCCACCATAGACTAAATGAATCTTTCTCTTAGCCAGCACCATACCTAAGTTTTGTGCAGCTTTCACATACTTTCCATCTTTTCTAGGACTAGAACCACAAAAGACACAAATATTTTGAAATTGACGGAATGTGATTCCCTGCATAATTGCGCACACTTTAACTTTGAGTATATAGGTAAAGATACTAACATGAGCATTTATAGAACTAGGAGAAGGGCATACTTACAATAACTATGCAAATAGGCCGGACATAATTAAAACAGCTATGTGAGTGATTTGTGGATATTAGATAAATTGAACGTGAAAACTTTCAAAAATGACGGCAAGCATGTATATGTACAGTAGTTGTGATTGTGGTTCATATTAAACACATAAAGAGAATAAGGTTATGATATCACTAGAAATTTGTCTTTTCCCTGTTGTCCTTGATGAAGCATTGATGTCTTGATTCCTGTAGGAAAGTTGTAGGTGATAGGCATAATTGTAAAAAATAAAAGTGAAAATGCAAACAAGTTATTTGTTGAAGAGGGACAATCAAATGATTTATTTTATTTTTTCAATTTTTTTGCTAGTCGACTATTGGTATTATTAAGTCGACTAGCTATTTTGAGAAATTTTAATTTGGACTAGTTATTTTACAATTGATTGATTATATCTATTTTGAAGCAATCAACTGCATCCTACCAATTAACTACGTATTTTTTTATTTTCGTAGACTTTTATAAGCCTATAAATGTTACTTTTCCACCGAATATCAACAATGTTAAAGTAGATTTTGGCACATATATTCAAAATTTACGGCCACCGATTTTTGCCGAAATAATAGGTAGATTTTGTTTACAGATTTTCAAGAGTTATGGCCACCTATATTGATTTTTTTTCATGTTTTGTTCAAATTTTTGACTTTCTATTTGGCACCATTTTCTATTATGCTTTTTGTCTATTCTACTGCATTCTCCCTTATTAATGTTTGGAGTTAAATGCAAACTTCTTTTCCCTCATTACAAGAAAAGTTAATTTATTTTCTTTGAAACTCAATTATTATGATGTCCAAGTTGTTAGTAGGTTAAAGTAATAAAAAGTTTGAAAGGAATGGACGGATGAAGGCCTTATGGTGTTTTGATGAATGTAATCAAGAGAATTAGTGGTGTTTAAGTTCTTGAGGAATAAAATATGGGAAGTAGGATTTAAATTAATCTTTGAACTCTTAATTTGGAAATATGGAGATTTTGAAAGAATTTATCTAATAAAGAACGTATTAAAAATATATATGAAGTAGGTATAACTGTGTAAATTGGAAGACTATGTGCAAATTAGAAAGAATAATAAGTTTACAGTATATACTAATTGAGTATTAAGTTATGAAGAACACCTAAGTTTACCTAATGTGGTTGAGAAGGGAAAGGAGAATAATTTGAGAACAATGTTTGAAAATATTGTAAAGCGATCAAGGTATTTGTGTTAAGGGTTTATACCATGCTAAGTTGAGTCTAGTACCTAGGATGTGAATTATATTGAGATTGGAAATTCATGTGTGAACAATTGTTGAGAAAGGAGATTTCAGAGGAAGTCATAGATTGTGAACATGGATAACTCGAGACAATAAGGATATACCAAGATATGAAATAATTGTACTAGTATACTGGTAAAAGAATATACAAGTGAAATACTTTTCGTTGTTTGGTATGTTAGCAAGTAAGCATTGAATATATTGTTTTAAGCGAGTGGTGCATACTGTCGCACGTACACCCAAATTGATACCTTACCTCAAAACTAACCTGTAGTAATGGGAGTAAGGGTCGATCCCACAGAGACTGGTATTACATTATGTGATTAGAAAAAGGGGGGATTGATAATCGCAAATTAAGTAAACAATAATGAAAATAATTAAGAGAGTAATTAATGAGAAAGGCATTGGTTTCGGTTGATATCCACCATCAAGGGATTACATTGATCATTGACAACATAATCAATCTGTAATTGAATATCTATCATTGGGTTTCTAACCCTGTTCCTCCTTAAGTCTAGTAAATTAATGACAATTGCACCAATTAAACCCTAATTAACAAGCAATCCTTTAGTACATCGGTAAAGCATAACTTATTAACCGCATGAAGAACTAGAGAAACTAACAGAGCTAAACAAATATAAACACATCGGTTATATCTAATTTAGTTAATTACTCATCATATGTTCAATAATTTATAATCCAAAATCCTCAAACCTATTTGCCTCATGAATCACAAAATTGAAGACTTTGTTCAAAACATAATTCAGCGGTAGATTAAGACATACAATATACTAGTAGGCCTCCCTAGCAATCATATGAATAATCGTTGAGAAGAAGAGCAAATGAATAATCAATACTCAAATATAAAATGAACTCTACATCTCACAATGTATGAAGATCCCTTGAGGTTTCAATCTACCTCAACCAACTAAAAAAGAACTAGCCACACAGGGCCATAAGAAAATCTAAAGAAGAATTGAAGAATGTAACTAAGAATTTGGATGAAAAATTGAATGAATTATCTACTTGCTTTCCTCCCTTTCTATAGATTCACTCCTACTAATTGAAGTAGGAGTGTTTCTAGATCAAATTATGGGCCATCGGGCTTCAATTGGAGTCAAGATGACCTAAAAATCGTGAATTCAACAATCTGGTGCAGTGGCGAGCGCCGCGGCGCTACGAAAAGCTTCTGACGGGGCGTTGCAGTGCCTAGGTAGCTCTGGTGCACTCTGGATTCTGACGCTCGGGCGTCGCGGTGCCCGATGCTTCTGGGAAACAAATGCTGCAGCGCGCTAGGCAGTGCCGCGGCCCTCCGAACCTACAATGACGCAGCGCCGTGGCGCTCTATTATGAGCTTCATGGTGCCCAGAAAACTCCATAATTTGCCGAAGCACCAAACATGAAAGTTATAGCTCTATGTCTCTTATTTCCATAGCCACTAGAATCACCTTAATCCAATCTAAATTGTAGGAAATATTCTAAAATTAGTGACCCACGGGCAAAATTCATCCAGCTGCACTGTGGTTCTTATTTTTGAGCTCTATAAAGCTATGAAATCTCTAGAATTGGACCAAGTGTTCAAAATAAAAATTGTAAATAATTGTGTTATCTTTTCACAGCCACTTTCATCACTTTGATTGGAGTTCATAAGAGGGAGCTATGCTCAAAACAGTGCTAAAAGGTCTGAAATTGCTGCAATGTAGCATTTTTCCATGAATTTCTTATCTGATTCTTCTTTCTTTCTTCTTCCTTTGTTCCTACAACACAAAACACAAAACTAAGCTAATTTATAATTATATTTTACTTAAATCAAACAAAAAGTAAGTTTAAAGGTATTAATATCATGCTTAATTAAGATCACATCAAATACCCCCACACTCAACCTTTTCTTTGCCCTCAAGCAAAATAATCCCTAAAGAAAAAAAAAACAACAATCAACAATGTAGTGAGTGTTAGGCTTACCAAACATTTGCCTCATAAAAATATACTCTAGAAAAATTTTAGAAGGTCATAATCGTGCACAAGATTAACACAAATGTAATCTATTATTTTATCCTTTTGAATCACGTGTGTGTGTGTGTGTATTTTTGGGTCAATAAATTTTCTTTTACCCGGATGAGTTTATATATCCCAAAATTTTGATTGTAGATCTCTAATTAGTTTAGGATTTCTATATGCTTATTCTTCATGCCACTCCCCACTAATGTAGGCCAAAACTACCTCTAGGATCAATAGGACTTTTTTTTAGCTTGTAACGTGGCCAGGGTATAAGGTAAGATAAAAGATACAAATTTAAGCTCAATCACCCAGCACCACATGATTAAATCTGATCTCTTGAGCTTTCCTAAATTTGGGGTGATTTCTCCCCCCAAACTCATTTTCTTGTTTGAATTTAATCCATCCTTTTGGTTCTCAATTTTTTTTTCACAGCATTCAAAATTTTCTTTTATTTCCTTTGCATAATTATTTTTTCTTCATAATTATTTTCTTTTCCTTGCTCTACCCTTCCACCCTTTTGTAAATAAAGCTCTACAAAACAAGTATTCAGAAAAATAATCATGGAGTGAGTGAATAGGATCAAAAATAAGGATATTCATACAAAATTTGGCTTTTGGCTTGTTTGTGGTTTTTAGAAAGAAAAGTTCATTAAGCTCAAGATAGAGGAACTAAGGGTATTTCATTGCTTAGGTTAGGCTAGAAAGGTTCAATCTACCAAATAATGCCTATATCATCTCCTAAATAATAGTATTGACCTAGGATTTTGCCTCAAGTAGCATTCGAATAAGTTCTAGAATCCTGTGGAGGTCATGAAATATGTTTGAATTATATAAACCATCTCTAAGTACAAGATAAATTTAATGCCCAAAGTTATTGTGCAAACATATTTCAGGATTCTAAAGTCAAAAGTAATAAATAGCAAAAGGGATAAAATTGCATATAACCATGAATTTTCTATATTTTTCAAAAGCTAATAAAAAACAAAAAGTTGGGCAGTCATATCATTGGCTGTTGGTTGTGCCTAACATCCCAAAACATAAATTGAACACTCACACAATCACTCAACTTGCTAAACGCAATAAAAGTGCATTAATAGTGAAAAATTAGAAAATTGATGCTCATAATAGGGTCACAATGATTCAGAAAAATATACGTCCACCCCCACACTTAAAATTTACATTGTCCTCAATGTAAAAGAAAGATAAGAATTAGGCAAGGATATAGAAAAACATATGAGTTAAGTGAACTTCCCTGAATATGTTAGAATGAGCGTGTAACATTGCTAGATTCTGAATTTTTTGCTTTCCACTTCTTTTTTTAGTATGTTGGGTTGCCTCCCAATAAGTGCCTTTGTTTAATGTCTTTAGCTCGACTCAAAGCTCCTTATGACATTCAAGAAGGATCATTAATGTTCACTTTGAATTGGCTTTCCATTGGGTTTGCATAATTTTGAGGTTCAGTTGTATCATGAGCAGGAAAGTCAGCATTAGTTAAAGGTTTAATTAAATGAGAACTCAACTTACCTGGGAATAATTGATTTCTTGAGTAGCTTTTGGCATCCAATTTAATTCCATCTTTTTTAGCATTTGCCAAAGCAGGGGACAGCTTTCCTCTATCTTTAAGTAAGGCATATTTATTTAAGGTTATCATTGGGGGTGGTTCTCCACTGTATATGCCCCTTAAATGGCTAGGGAAGCTTTTTAAGTCTAGGTCAGGATTTTGCAAAATAGAAGGTACAGGTATCTTGTAATAACCGTAAAATTTAAAAAAAATTCCAATTAAAGAAAATTTAGAATAAAAGAGAGAATTTCGAAAATGTGGATAAGAACTGTAGAAAATATGTATATTTACTACATGGGTTAAAAAAGTACAAAAAAAATATGAGAATTTACCTTTTGGCGCATAATTTTTATTTTTAAATGATAGTATTTTACTATAAACAAATATATTTTCATTTGTTTAGAAATGATTAGGTCTTGCTAAAATTAAGTGGATTTTTAATTAAAATAAGTATTGTTTTACTTAAAATAATTATATTGACCTTTAATACATTTTTGTTGTATTTTTAGAAATATTCTTTCTTTTAAGAAGTATAAAGATATTTATTTTGAGATTTGTTTTATTACGAATTTTATCAAGAAAAATCGTGATTCAAGAGTTCAACGAAAGGTTTATAAGAATGTAAATTTTTAGAAATTTTGGGGAAATTTTAATATGAAAAACAGAATTTATATGAATTTATATAAAAAAATACTATTATTAATTATTAAATAATAATAATAATTATTATTATTAAATAAATAATAAAATAAAAAGGGAAGGGGGATGGTTACGGAAGGGAGGGTTACCAGATTTTCGAAAAAATGAGAAAGAGGAATAGTGAGTGAATAGTAACTTTCAACTTTATCTCAAGATCTGGAGTGCCTATTGGTTTCCCATCTCTAAATTGAAGGTGTTACTGGATTCAGGACGAAGAATACTACAGTTTTGACCGATCAAATTTTCAAATTAGCCATTGAATTGCCGTAGATCTGAAGTAGAAAATCTAAAAAAAAAGGTAAATCCTGAAACTTTTACTTAGAGACCTCTAATTGAAATTCTGACACCGTAGATGGATTCAGGAGTTAGATAAACCTTAGGATAAATATATTTTCAGCCATCTAATAGCCTTTTTGTTCGTCGTGAATAGTGACCAAGTTTTCGAAGTTGCTTTCTTGATTTTTGGACCCTCCGAATACGTTTTTGAGATCAATTTGATCAAATAGAGATTGGAAAAGTATATTTTAGGACAGTCCAATTTGGAGCCCTTACCTGTGAGTTGATGATTCTTCCTTTAACTTATTTTTACTCTTCTTGAACTTTACATTGCTAAATGAGTATGTTTACATGTTATTTATATTTTCATATGTTTCTAAAATGGTTTGAATTATCGGAAATGGTTTAAATATGATATTTAGTTCAAGAAGAGTATGACTTTTGAAATGAATTTTGAAACACATTGAACATGTGATTTTTAAATGTATTTCGCATTACATGGCAAAGGAAAAATGTTATGCATATGATATTGATTTATATAGTAATATGTTTGCCTCACATATGGGCATGTATACATGATTCCCCCTAATTGGGAAGTTTTGACAGATGAATATATTGAGACTCAAAGTCTGTATTATATTGAGAATTTTATACTGAATTATATGGCATATGTGCATATAGTATTTTTTGTGGAGAAATCCTATTAGAAACACTGTCTGCTAATAGAAGGTGATGTTACCCCTGGTGCGCACCTTGATTTCCTCAGCTAGTAGGGGAGGTGGTGCTAGCCTCGTGTGAGGGCCAACACACGGGAGATTATATGTGAAGGAGAGCGGAATTCCTCCAATATATGGGCGAGATGTTGTATGAAATGTTAACAGACAGTGTCCCATACAGAGTGCTTGGGAATGAAATGTTGTATGAAAGGCTTAGTTGTTGTTGTTGTTGATGCCAGTTATATGAAATGTTATTTGCCTTCCCTTGCTGTGTGCTTGGGAATGACCCATACAGAGTCCCTTCGCGTGTCCTCTTGAACGGTAGTAGGGCAAACCTCAACGAGATGCTGAGTTTAGGCAAATCCTATACCAACAAAGTACGGAAGGGGTCAAACTTTGATATGGTGGTTCTGATAAGGGATCCTCTGAATATTTTATGAGAAATGTTTTGATGCATAACATAATTTGATTAATGATTTTACAGTATTGACTATGATTTTGAACTTGATATGAGCATTGTTTATACAGTACCGCATACGGTTTGAAAGACCTAATTATGATTTTTGAATAGAGAATATTTGAAAATGCGAGTCCCATGTGGATGTACTTCTGAAATGTAATTTTTGATAACATAAATTTTATTATATGAGTACATCCAAATGTTGATTTGAGAGGTCTTAACAGGTATTATCTGCTCACTGAGTTGTAAAACTCACTACACGTGGTTTATATATTTTTCAAATAAAGACTCAGAGTTTGGTCCTACGGCTTCTTGATCGACTAGGTATCGTACTTCTGTGGTGAGCTTAAATTGTTTCTAGGCTCTCAGTGTTTAAATTGTAATATAAATGTACTCTAGAGTTGCTCTGAACGCCACAAGCAGGATCCTCGCTTCTGCTGTCCTCTGATGTTTATGGACTTGATTTATATATGATATATGTTTGGGAAAACCTACATGTATCTGTTTCCTTTATAAAGGATTGGAATATTTATGTTTATGGAAAATATATGTTCATGGTATACATGTTTCACGTGCTCTAAAAATTAGGAGTGTGACAAGTTGGTATCAGAGCATTAGGTTTCCCTGTGGCTATCAGAGCAAAGAATTCTTTAGTAGACCTTTAGTATCGATATGAGCCGGACATATTTATACTTCAGGTGCTGTTGAAGGATTCTATAGGGTTTCAAATTCTTTTCTATTCTAAGTTGCTAAAGTTTAAAGTATAAGATAGATTGAATATTATGACATCTTAAGAAGTATCTATGGCTCAATTATAGCTTGAAAGTGAAAGAGATATACGTCTTAAAGAATTTAAAGAATTGAGACAGATACCAAATATGATCATTTCTAAATGTGACATCTGTTGTACCCGGTTGTCTAGATATGGTAGACTTTGATGTGATATTGAGAATGGATTGGTTGGCATTATGTCATGTCATTTTGAAATGTCACTTTAAGGTGATTAAATTTAAGATTCTTGAAGAATTTTCTTTCTTGATACAAGGAGATCGTAGTTAGATACCCAGTAACCTAATCTCTGCTTTAATATCCCATAGATGATTACAAAAAGCTGCTTAAGATATTTGGCAGTGGTGAGAGATGTTGATATAAAGTATACCAGTGTAAATCAAGTTCCAGTGGTTAGAGAATTTTCTAATGTATTTCTTGAGGAATTTTCAAGATTTCCCCAAAATGATAATTAGAATTTGGCATTGATTTATTTCCTGGAACCTAACTAGTGTCTATATTTCTATAGAGAATGGCACCCACTGAACTTAAAGAACTGAAAAAGAAATAGTTACAAGACATGTTAGACAAGAGATGTAAAAGCCCTAGTACTTTTACTTGGAGTGCTCCAGTTCTATCTGTGAAAAAGAAAGATGGATCACTATGACTATGCATAGATTATTGACAATTGAATAAAGTGACAATGTAGAATAAATACTCATTACCTCGTATAGATGATCTGTTTGACCAATTATAAAGTGCCCAATAGTTTTCAAAAATGACTTGATTTGATATCTGGATATCATCAATTAAGGATAAGAGAATAGGATATTGCAAAAATTACTTTCAAGATTCAGCATAAACATTATGAGTGATTTTTAGTTATGTCAATTGGATTGACAAATGCCCCCACTACATTCATAGATTTAATGAATAAGTAATTCATACATCCTTGAATCAAGTTATTATTATATTTATTGATGATATACTAGAATATTCCAAGAGTTCAGAAGATTAAAGATAGTTTTACAAACTCTAAGGGAGTATAAGCTATATGCTAAGTTCTCAAAATATGAATTTTGACTTAGTAATAGTACTTTCTTAAGGTATGTGGCTAGCAAGATGGTGTCTAAGATAACTCTGAGAAAGTAAACGTGGTACAACAATGTCCACATCTTGCTACTGTTACAGATGAAGATCCAAGTCCAATTTGTGTTTCCTGCTTTTGTCTGTTGTCTATTCTATTTGAGCTATAATCATATCAGGTACATGAACATATGCTTGTAAAGCATCAATCAACTCCTCAGCATTTGAAGCTGAGATGAGAATTCGTCGTGCTGAGTGTGAGATGAACTTTTATTCCACAACATGATCAAGAAAAGACAACAGACCATCAAAGAAGTGGTTAACATTTAACAAACCTATCGGTTTGTGATGCATATTTATTTGTGCCCAGGAGACTATTTGGAAAATCTCCTCTAAAGTACTAAAACCCCCTGGTAAGGCAATGAAGGCATCAGCATTGCTCATCATTCTAGCCATGCGCTCATGCATAGATACAACCTTAAATTCTTCCCCAATTATTTTTCCTGTGATGTTGGATGCAGCTAGAGCTGTAGGAATAATACCTAGAACTTGACATCCTCCTACATGAACAGCTGTAGACACACATCCCATTAACCCACGGTTACCTCCGCCATAGACTAAATGAATTTTTCTCTTGGCCAGCACCATAACCAGGTTTTGTGCTGCTTTCACATATTCTCCATCTTTTCCAGGACTGGAACCACAAAAGATACAAATATTTCAAAACTGACGGAATGTGATTCCCTCCATAGTTGTACACACTTTAAATTTGAGTATGAAAATAAAAATACTAACCTATGTATTTATAGAATTTGGAGAAGGACATACATATGATAGCTATCTGAATATACTGGGCATAATTAGAATAACTACATGAGTGATTGATGGATATTAGCTAAATTGAAGATGAAATTTTCAAAACTGACAGCAAGCATGTATATGTACAGTAGTGGTGATAGTCGCTCATATTAGGCATATAAAGAGAATAAGGTTAAGATATCACCAGGAAATTTCTTTTTTCTTGTTATCCTTGATGAAGGATTGATGTCTTGAGTCTTGTAGGGAAGTTGTAGATGATAGGCGTCATTGTAAAAAAAATGAAGATGCAAACCAACTAATTAGTGAAGAGGGACATTTTTCTTGTTTTCTCAATGTTCTTGCCAGTCGACTATCGGTATTTTTAAATCGACTAGCTATTCTGAGAAATTTTAATTTGGAATGGTTATTTTACAGTTGATTGATGACATCTATTTAGAAGCAATCAACTGCATCCTACCAGTTAACTACGTATTCTTTGATTTTCACAGACTTTTATAAGCTCAGAAATATTTCTTTTTCCATGTGCTATCTTTCCACCTAATACCAATAGATTTAAAGTAGATTTTGACACATATATTCAAAATTTGCGGCCACCAATTTTTGCCGAAATAGTAGCTAGATTTTGTTTACATATTTTCAAGAATTACGGCAACCGATTTTAATTTTATTTCAATGCTTTGTCCAAATTTTTGACTTTTTATTTTGGTACAATGCTCTATTATGAATTCCACATTTTCTGCTGCATTGTTCTACATTAATGTTTGGCATTAAATGCAAAGTTCTTTTTCTCATTATAAGAAAAGTTAATTTATTTTCTCTGAAACTCAGTTATTTTGGTGTCCAAGTAGTTAGTAGGTTAAAATGATAAAAAGTTTGAAAGGAATGGACAGATGAGGACCTTATGGTGTTTTGACGAATGTAATCAAGAATGTTAGTGGTGTTGAAGTTCTTGAGGAAGAAAATATGAGAACTAGGATTTAAATTAATCTTTGAACTCTTAATTTGAAAATATGGAGAATATTCTGAGAATCATGTCCGAAAATAATGTAAGTGATCAAGATATTTGTGTTAAAGGTTTATACTATGTTAAATCGAATCTAGTATCTAGGATGTGAATTATGTTGAAATTGAGAATTTATGTATGAGTAACTGTTGGGAAAGATCTTCTTGAAATGATAGGATAAATTAAATGAGATTGATATAAGCTAAAATGAGGTGGTTTTGGATATGATAGAAGAAATGATTGACATTTTTTACAATGAGTTTAATGGTGTTAATAAGATGGTATAGAATTATTGTGATAAGGTAAGTTGGAATTATTAAACATGTATTAATGGTACATAAACGTTATAAAAGTTTCGTGGATTTATTGCTACGTATGTTTAACATGTTGATTAAATGATTTTAGAATAAAAATAGATGATAGATTAAGGTGATGATATTCATGGGATGATGTTGACAAATGAGAATTAAAGATTACTTGATAGAAGATTAGAATAAGAAAAGATAGTTACCCAATATGGGTGTAAAGATGTTCTTTTATGTGTATGTTTTCTAATATCGACTTATAGATATATGCATGCGAGCTTGAGGATATAAAGGAAGGAGATACTCAATGGTTTAAGAGTTCCTTATATGTATATATATATATACAATATGTTGAATATTTTGCATAAAGTGAAATTGATTAGAAAAAGAATACAAGCAACTCAATACCAGTCAAAAGTCTATAAGAACCATGAATTTTGAGCACTAGAAATTATCAGTTGGTGACCACATATTCTTGAAGAACTCACCAATGAAAGAGGTAATGAGATTTGAAAAGAAAGGGAAGTTACACTCACAGTATATAGGACCATTTAAAATTCTTGGTCCAGTAACTTATCGTTTGGCTTTACCACTTGAATTGGGTAATGTCCATACAATTTTTTATGTGTCTATGCTATGAAAATATTTACCGGATCCAACACATGTTAGGCAATGTCCACAGATTCAGTTACAAGAAGATTTAACCTATGAGGAACAACTAGTAGCAATAGTGGACAAACAAGTAAAGAAGTTATGATCTAACGAAATACCTACAGTGAAAGTGATATGGAAAAATCACTCTTCTGAGGAAGCTACTTGGGAAAGAGAGGAGGATATACACGTCAAATATCCGCAATTGTTTGAACAATGAGGTTGGTATTTATCTACAACTATGGTGATGAAATTCGGGGACCGAATTTCTTTAAGGGGAGAAGAATGTAATAACCGTAAAATTTAACGAAAATTCTAGTTAAAGAAAATTTGGAATAAAATAGAGAATTTTGAAAATGGGGATAAGAACCGTAGAAAATATGTATATTTACTACATGGGTTAAAGAAGTACAAAGAAAATATGAGAATTTACCTTTTGGCCCGTAATTTTTATTTTTAAATGATAGTATTTTACTATAAAGAAATATATTTTCATTTGTTTAGAAATGATTATGTCTTGCTAAAATTAAGTGAATTTTTAATTAAAATAAGTATTGTTTTACTTAAAATAATTATATTGGCCTTTAATACATTTTTATTGTATTTTTAGAAATATTATTTCTTTTAAGAAGTATAAAGATATTTATTTTGAGATTTGTTTTATTACGATTTTTATCAAGAAAAATCATTATTCAAGAGTTCAACTAAAGGTTTATGAGAATGTAAATTTTTTGAAATTTTTGGGAAATTTTAAGATGAAAAACAGAATTTATATGAATTTATATAAAAAAATACTATTATTAATTAATAAATAATAATTATTATTATCAATAAATATATAATAAAATAAAAAGGGAAGGGGGATGGTTACGGAAGGGAGGGTTACCAGATTTTCGAAAAAACGAGAAAGAGGAATAGTGAGTAAATAGTAACCTTCAACTTTCTCTCAAGATCTGGAGTGTTTATTGGCGTTCGATCTCAAAAACGAAAGTGTTACTGGATTCAGGACGAAGAATACTATAGTTTTGACCGATCAATTTTTTAAATCATCCATTGAATCTACGTAGACCTAAAGTAGAAAATATCTGAAAAAGGTAAATCCTGAAACTTTTCTTAGAGATCTCCAATTGAAATTCTGACACCGTAAATGGATTCAGGAGTTAGATAAACCTTAGAATAGATATATTTTCGGCCATCTAATAGCCTTTTTGTTCGTCGTGAATAGTATTTTCCGGCGGGTGAATAGTGTTTTCCGCGTGAGTGAATAGTTACCAAGTTTTTGAAGTTGCTTTCTTGGTTTTTGGACCCTCCGGATACGTTTTTGAGGTCAATTTGATCAAATAGAGATTAGAAAAGTACATTTTAGGGCTATCCAATCTGGAGCCCTTACCTGTAAGTCGATGATTCTTCCTTTGACTTGTTTTTAGTCTTCTTGAACTTTACATTGCTAAATGAGTATGTTTACATGTTATTTATATTTTCATATGTTTCTAAAATGGTTTGAATTATCTGAAATGGTTGAAATATGATATTTAGTTCAGGAAGAGTATGACTTTTGAAATGAATCTTGAAACACATTGAACATGTGATTTTTAAAAGTATTTCGTATTACTTGGCAAAGGAAATATGTTATGCATATGATATTAATTTATATAGTAATATGTTTGCCCAATGAAGAAATTTGAAGAAGATACATTTTTGTGAAGTAATATATAGTAACATGCTAAAGAACGGTAAAATTCTTAGGTAAGGAAGATACATTTTTGTGAAGTAAGTAAAGATCTTAAAATTTCAAGAAGAATGGATTAGGGTAATTTTTCTTAATTTAAGAGCAAAAGTTACTAAGTTTAGTATCTCCACCCATAAATTGGGCTTTCACCTATGGACACTTCATATAGAGTTTTTTCTACTTCACATAAATTTTTAGCAAGCCAATAGGATAGCCTAATGAAAAAATAAAACATAGACTTGGACTAGGATATAGAAATTGTACCGGTAGCCCAAAAATCATGAAAATGTGACCAAGCCCATTATGAAAGGTAGAATTTTAGTCAAAGTAAAGAAAATGGGCAAGAATGAGCCCAAACCCAAGAGGAAAATTAAAATTAAAATTAAAATTAAAGTGATGAAATAATGGTGTAATCAAGATTAGGTGACATGGCATTAAGACAAAAATTTAGCAAGTGGTATGATAATACAAGGCTTTAGGACAAAACATCTATATCCTACACTCATAATTTTAGCAAGTGGTATGATAATAAATAGGATTAGGACAAAACATTTCTATCCCACACAAATAATTTCAACCAAATAATGGAGATTGAAGGGCTAGAAATTTACCACTTAAAAAGGCAAGCCTATCATAATTGATTAAGACAAAAGAAAAAGTAAATGAATCCCTAAATCAAAGGGACCTTGTTCCATATGTTAAGAACATATTATCATAATTTTCAAAATACAAATCTCCTTTTCCTATGCATATCTTGACTAAGGAAGAGGAAGACAAGAACATAAGTTGTTTGTTTTCCAAAAATTCAACCAAGTGTAACCTAATTGTGATAAGGTAGACCCATGATCATGAAAGGTGAATTATTTGGTGGTCTATATAAGAAAACCCACCCTTACAACATTAGAATTTCGTCCAAGTGAGGGAGACAAAAAATAGAAGCAAGGTAGAGTGAGGAAAGGAGAGGAAGAAAGGAAGAAAGAAGAAGGAGAAGTCTAGGGGACTAAGTGCTCTAGGTAAGTTTAACAATATTTCTTTTTGAAGAAAAGTTTTGAAAATTGTAATATTTATATGGGATTTTGATCTTAGAACTTTGATGATTGGTCATGGATATTGCTATATCATGTTACATATTATGTATGTTTGAATACTTAGGTTGGTGTAGATAGTTCTGCATGGGTATGGCTAAGGGTGGCAGAATTTTAAGCTTATGTGTTTTAATTTCTGAGAACATTCTATAGGGAATATAAACAAATGGTTAACATAACAAATTTAGATTTATGTCTCACGGAGTTTTATCCACTGGAATCATTCAATTTAGAGTTCATATGAGGTAGATATGGTCCAATTAGTAAACAAAGGTCAGAAAATGGTTAATTAGGGAAGAATATGTTAGGATAGCTTTGGTGTTTTAATTTCTGGGAACATTCTATAAATAATTAAAATAAATGGTTAACATATGAATTATAGATATATGTGTCATAGATTTTAAGCCACTGGAATCATTCCATTTAGTGTTCATATGTGGTAGATATGTTTTGATTAGTAAATAAAGGTCAGAAAATGGTTAATCAGGAAAGAATATGTTATGATAGCTTCGGTGTTTTAATTTCAGGGAACATTCTATAAGGAATTAAAATAAATGGATAACATATGAATTATAGATATATGTGTCACGGATGTTTAGCCAATAGAATCACTTAATTTGGAATTCCTATGAGGGAGATATGAACAGATTAGTAGGTAGAGGTCAGAACCTATCCGAGAAGAAATAACATGTACATTGAGGGAGTAATATCACCTTGATGTCTTAATATTTCGCTACAATGTTCAACATAATAGTTTTAGATAATTGTTTTATCTTGAAATTGACACCAATATCACCTACATCGGAGTTAAATTGAGGGAGTTATGATCTGATTAGTAAGAGAAGGTTAGATAGGATGAAAACCTGCATCAAGAAAATAAAGAAATAAAATTAATATTTAAAAAAGAAGATGAATCTTATAAATGAAAATAATAAATGACTAGTATAAGCATAGCCATTGCCCATGTATGAACTTCTTACCAGCTTAAGTGTGAAATTTTGACATGGAAATATTTTATAAAGTGATATTTGAAATGGTTATGTTTATGGCATGATTACCAATGATTTTTGGTAGTAGTTATATTTTGATGAACATACTTGTTGTTGAAAGCATATTTTTGGCTATCATTGTGAAAAGAAAAGAAATGAGCACGGTCACATGGAAATCTGTGTGGTGCACCAGTAGGGGACGCCCTACCAACAGTTATGATCATGTTAATGTGAAAAGAAAGAGAAAGTGGGCCATGTCGGACGGAGCGAGAAAAGCCCATACCGGAGAGTAGAAAATACTCACCCTAACCGGGGTAGCTTGATATGAGAATAAATTGATAGTCATCATATGATATTCTAAAAATAGATAACCCTGTCATACATGTTATTATTGTACGATTCTCATGTGCATAGATATAGTGCATTCATGTGACCAAAGTTATTTGTTGTAGTTTATACAGTTGAACATGACGTGATGAGCTATATTGATGATGATTTATTGTTGAACTTACTGGGATTTAATTCTCACTATATTTCCATATCATGTTCAAAAAATTAGTTATGCAGATTTTTCTATGGCTCTGGCTTTTAGTGCACGTTGGATCGAGTACTTTATGTTGGGCAGATCCCAGAAGCAAATAAAATGTTTGTGGTCGAGTTGACTTAGATCCTAGTGAAGGTGCAACCACCCACACTTGTATCTCCGGAATTGGTCAACCAAAATAAATAAGATGTAGATTTTTATGTGTTTGATATGTTGTACATATGTTTTGATTAATGACATGTATGTAAACTCTGTATTGTATAAATTAAATAAATGTTATTTTGAGTTAAGTTATAACGAGGTAATAACTTCATGGTATTTTTAAAAAAATTGTTACAGCATACGGTTTGAAAGACCTGATTAAGATATTTTAATAGAGAATATTTGAAAATGCGGGTCCCATGTGGATGTACTTCTGAAATGTAATTTTTGATAACATAAATTTAATTATATGAGTACATCCATATGTTGATCTGAGAGATCTTAGGAGGTATTATCTACTCACTGAGTTGTAAAAGTCACTACACGTGGTTTATATATTTTTCAGATAAAGACTCAGAGTTTGGTCCTACAGCTTCTTGATCGACTAGGTGTCGTACTTCTGTGGTGAGCCTAAATTGTTTCTGGGCTCTCAGTGTTTAAATTGTAATATAAATGTACTCTAGAGTTGCTCTAAACGCCACAGGCAGGATCCTCGCTTCTGCTATCCTCTGATGTTTATGGACTTGATTTGTATATGATATATGTATGGGAAAACCTACATGTATCTATTTCCTTGATAAAGGATTGTAATATTTCTGTTTATGAAAAATATATGTTCATGGTATACATGTTTCACGTGCTCTAAAAATTAGGGGCGTGACACATCTTATTATAAATTGGTAACAAAATAGAAAGATCCTTACCTATTTGCTGTACTTTTGGTGCTTCCTCTCTTGCTGAAATGTTCTCTTCGAATTTGGCATTCAGGGTAGATTTCATTGCCTCTATATTAGTAGGCTAACTATTGTCAACTTCCAAGTCATCTTTTCATTAAGTGCAGAATTTTCCTCTTTTTGCACTAATGATGCTGGAGCTCGACTTTCAATTTCTAAATTTTAAGCCTCTAATCGATTGACTGATGTTGCAAGTTGCCCAATTTGATTTGTTAAACTTTAAATGCTAGCCCTTACCTCTTGTTGAAATTGATGAGTATTATGTTCAATAAATTTAACAATTTCTTCTAAAGAACTACTTACCTGGAAATCCTGATATACAAACTGTCTAGGATATTAGGCCTGTTGGGTATGCTGAAAATTTGCAAAATTTTGTTCTTCAGGACTATTTTGTGCATTCCCATACCTGAAGGTTAGATGATCCTTCCATCCAAGATCGTATATGTTTGAATAGGAATCATACCTCACTTGTGGTCCTTTAGGGAAACCTCTAACCAATAGAAGGATGCCCTATGGCTGAATAATTTCCATAGCACTTCTCTCTTTGCATATTTTCTACACGTTGACGAACAAGAGAAGTTAATTTGCAAGTTGTTGTTCAAGGGAAGAACTACATACCTTACAAGCATATCTTAATGGAGAGCCCAGCCTAATGCCAAATTGTTGAAAATTGGCTGTCATATTCAAAGTTATGAACAAAAAGAAAAGAAAAAAAATCACAAAAGGTAAATAGACACAGTCCCCTGCAACGGCGTCAAAATTAAGTGCGTACTATCACAGGTACACCCAAATTGATACCTTACCTCAAAACTAACCTGTATTAGAAAAAAGGGGAATTGATAATCGCAAATTAAGTAAAGTAAACAATAATGAAAATAATTAAGAGAGTAATTAATGAGAAAGGCGTTGGTTTCGGTTGATATCCACCGTCAAGGGATTACATTGATCATTGACAACATAATCAATCTGTAATTGAATATCTATCATTGGGTTTCTAACCCTGTTCCTCCTTAAGTCTAGTAAATTAATGACAATCGCACCAATTAAACCCTAATTAACAAGCAATCCTTTAGCACATCGGTAAAGCATAACTTATTAACCGCATGAAGAACTAGAGAAACTGATAGAGCTAAACAAATATAAACACATAGCCTATATCTAATTTAGTTAATTATTCATCATAGGTTCAATGATTTATAATCGAAAATCCTCAAACCTACTTGCCTCATGAATTACAGAATTGAAGACTTTGTTCAAAATATAATTCAACGGTAGATTAAGACATACAATATACTAGTAGGCCTCCTAGCAATCCTATGAATAATCATTGAGAAGAAGAATAGATAAATAATCAATACTCAATTCATATTAAAACAATAAAATCAAATCCATATCTCACAATGTATGAAGATTCCTTGAGGTTTTAATCTACCTCAACCAACTAAAAAGAACTAGCCACGCAGGGCCATAAGAAAATCTAAAGAAGAATTGAAGAATGTAACTAAGAATTTGGATGAAGAATTGAATGAATTATCTGCTTGCTTTCCTCCCTTTTTATAGATTCACTCCTCCTAATCGAAGTAGGAGTGTTTCTAGGTCAAATCCCGGCCCATCGGGTTTCAATTGGAGTCAAGAAGAACTAAAAATTGTGAATTCAGCAATCTAGTGCGGCGACAAGTGCCGCAGCGCTACGAAAAGCTTCTGACAGGGCGCTGCGGCGCCTAGGCTAACTCGGGCACACTCTGGATTCTGACGCTTGGGCGCCGTGGCCCTCTAAACCTGCAATGATGCAGCGCCGCAGTGCTCTATTATGAGCACTGCGGTACCTAGAAAACTCCAGAATGTGCCAAACTGTCAAACATGAAAGTTGTAGCTCTATGTCTTTGCTTTCCACAGCCGCTAAAATCATTGTAATCCAATCTAAATTGAAGGAAATATGCTAAACTTAGTGACCAAAGGTCAGAATTCATCTTGCTGCACTATGATTCTGATTTGCGAGCTCTGTAAAGCTATGAAATCTCCCGAATTGGACCAAGTGTTCAACATAAAAGTTGTAAATAATTGTGTTATCGTTTGACAGCCACTTGCATCACTTTGATTGGAGTTCATAAGAGGGAGATATGATCAAAAAAGTACTGAAAGGTCTGGAATCGCTGCAATGTAGCATTTTTCCATGAATTTCTTATCTTTTTCTTCTTTTTTCTTCTTCCTTTGTTCCTAGAACACAAAACACAAAAATAAGATAATTTCTAATTATATTTTACTTAAATCAAATAAAAAGTAAGTTTAAAGGTATTAATATCATGCTTAATTAAGATCACATTTGAGAGTTAATCAGGAAGCTAAAGATCTTAACTAGATTATAGTATAGCTGATAGTAAATTTAAATGATGTGTTTATACATTAGAAATTATGCTTTAGGTATATTTATATAATTTTGTTGAAATTTTGGAGAAAATCATTTATCCTTAGTTGAAATTGTCCATATTGGTAATTATTAGGCCTTACAAACAAATGGCACTATTTGAAGTTTTTCATTAAGCATCGTAGGACTCCTAATAGGTGGATGAGTTGAATAAGGTTAAGTTTTTTGAATCTAGTTTGGAATATTAAGAAATAGATAGAATATGATTAACCTAAATGGATGATTTTAATTTAGAGAGTATGCTTCAAGTGTATGTCTTCGAGTTTGGAGGGAGATCCCTTAATAGAATTTGCTTATAATAAAGTGTTATTGGATGATTTAATTCCTGAAGTAAAGGTGTTACAGACTTTTCGTTTGATGACTTAGTGGAGTTAGACTTATGGTAAGATGTCGTTGATAAATTGAAATGGAATGAAAAAAAAATACAAGCAACTCAATACAGGGCAAAAGTCTATAAGGACCATGAATGTTGAGCACTAGCAATTATCAGTTGGTGACCACATATTCTTGAAGGACACACCAATGAAAGAGGTAATGAGATTTGGAAAGAAGGAAAAATTTAAGCTATAATATATAGAATCTTTTGAAAACTTGAACAAAGTAGGCATAATAATACATTGCCTAACCTTGCCATCAGGATTGAGTAATGTGGATACAGACTTTCTTGCATCAATGCTAAGGAAGTACCTATTAGATTCTTCTTATGTTACCTAATTCCAAGAAATTTAATTGAACAAAAATTTGGCTTAGCTATGGGTACAATCGATGTTTATTGTTGATCAACAAGTGAAGAACTTATGGATAAAAGAAATCCCTATGGCTAAGTTATGTGGCAAAATCACTCAAGTGAAGAGACATATTAAAAAGTAAAGATGATATACAGAAAAGATATCCCTAATTATTTAAGTAATAAGGTTGGTAACTCCAAATTATGCCTTCATTTCATTCCCTACATGTGGTAGAAAGGACTGAAATTTGGGGACCAAATTTCTTAAGGGGGAAAGAATGTAACATCCCGTAATTTTTATTTTTAAATAATAATATTTTGCTATAAAAAAATATATTTTTATTTTTTAAAAAATGGTTATGTTTTGCTTAAAGCAAGTATATTTGTAATTAAAGTAATTATTGTTTTGCTTAAAATAATTATATTGGCCTTTAATAAAAAAAATTTGTATTTTTAGAAATACTTTTTCTTTTATTATGTATAAAGATATTTATTTTGTGATTTGTTTTATTAAGATTTTTATCAAGAAAAATCATGATTTAAGAGTTTAACTAAAGGTTTATGAAAATGTAAATTTTTAAAAAATTTTGAGATATTTTAGGATGAAAAACAATATTTATATGAATATATATAAAATAAAATTTCATCATTTAATTATTAAATAATAATAATTATTATTATTATTATTATAAAGAATAAAGAAAAGGGGGAGGGGGAGACGGAAACCTAAACGTGAAATGGAGGAAGAGAATGAATAGTATGAATAGTAACCTTCATTTTTTATATATATAAATTTGGAGTGTCTATAGGCCTCTGATCTCAAAACTATGGGTATCACTGGATTCAGGACAGAGAATACTACAATTTTGACCGAACAATTTCTTAAATCAGCCATAGAATCACTGTAGATAAGAAGTAAAAAATCTCAGAAAAAGGTAAACTCTAAAACTCTTACTTAGAGACCTCAAATTGAAAATCTGACACCATAGATAAATTCAGGAGTTAGATAAATCTTAGGATATGAATTTTTTTAGCTATCTGACAACTTTTTGTTCTTGGTGGATAGTATTTTCTAGCGGTGAATAGTATTTTCCGGCCATGAATAGTGACCAAGTCCCTAAGTCATTTCCTTGACTTTTGGACCCTTTGGACATGTTTTTTGAAGTCTGTTTAGTCAAATGTGGATTGAAAAATACATTTTGAGGCTGTCTAACCTGGAGTCCTGACCTGTGAGTAAATGATTCTTTTTGTAACTTTCCCTATACTCTTCTTGATCTTTAAGCATATATTTGATTATTTTTATAAAATATTTACACTTTTAAATGTTTCTAAAATGCATTAAAATTATTAGAATTGCTTACAATTTAGAATATAGTTCGAGAATAGTATAGTTTTGAAAATGGATTTCTAAACTCATGGTATATCTAATTTCACATGTATTTCTCATTGAATGATAAAGTGAATATTTATGCATGTGGTGTTGATTTGTAAAACTATAAAGTTACTTAAATGCATTTTGAGGCTGTCTAACCTGGAGTCCTGACCTGTGAGTAAATGATTATTTCTGTAACTTTCCCTATACTCTTCTTGATCTTTAAGCATGTATTTGATTATTTTTATGAAATATTTACACTTTTAAATGTTTCTAAAATGCATTAAAATTATCGAAATTGCTTATAATTTAGAATATAGTTCGAGAATAGTATAGTTTTGAAAATGGATTTATGAACTCATGGTATATCTAATTTCACATGTATTTCTCATTGAATGATAAAGTGAATATTTATGCATGTGGCATTGATTTGTAAAACTATAAAGTTACTTATTATGATTGAATGGCAACCGTAAAGGTCATGGCGAGTTGCTTGATAATTTTACATTGCATTTGATGAATATGCATTTATATATATGTATTTATATGTATGGATGAATATTGACGGGTTGTATGGCTTGTGACGGTACCGAATAGGGGACTGTTGTGTCTGTTTATTAATTAACCACAAGCGCACGACATAGTTGTAGCTAGTCCGGTAAGTACGGGTCGTATCCCACAGAGAACAATGTCAATTACTAGAATGATGCAAAATATGCTATCTAAATCGATGTAATTCAATGAAGGGTTTGTCACAATTAAGTAAATTAAGGATTCAATTAACAAAAGCCTAGGGTTAGGGTTCACCACACTTATGATATTCAACATTCAACTTATACCTCTAATTGCAATTATTTAGGTAATTGGGAACGATTTAGCCTTAATTGATTAGCAACCTCTTTCAAGCATTACTAATCGTATCTAGGTTGATTCAATTGCCTACTTTCATGGTTCTTAGTTCAACCTAGGTCCATTGAGCTCTATGCCAACCATTGAAGTCAATTAATCGGTTTTCTCTTGCCCACTAATTGATTCATTCCTACAGAACCTTAAACTACTTTCGTGATTAAGATATCCCTAATTAACTATTAGGTTCCAGTATTAATCTTCACCTTTCAGTTCATCAATTAATATCCTAAGGTGTGATAAAACGTTGGCCAGACATTCATCAACTCATATAATCAATTCAGAATAGCTAATCCTAATTAACCATATATAACACAATTAGGGTTCCAACAATTCAAATATCACAATGTATCATCAAATCATAAGTGGGTTTACTGAAACCCTAGATCAAATCTACTCAACCATGATAGAAAGATAAATCAAAAGCATAATCCAATTCATTAAGTAAATCTATTCAATACAAATTCAATACAAACCAAGAGAAAGAGTAGAAGTAGAGATGAGTGTAGAGATAGAAAGATAGAACCTGGATGAAGAATGAAAGACAAACTTGAATTGCTGTAAAATCTACTCTAAGAACATGAATTAGACATTAATCCTACTCTAAACCTAATTTAATGGTGTTTCCTAAGCCTAAAATTGAGTAAAAAAAGGTCTGAATGTGTCAGGATCATTTTGGCAGTGCAGTTAGCATTAGTAGACAAGACTCCTAAAGCAGCCAGAGTCCTTATATCAAATATGGCTGCCAATTCTCAACAATTTGGCATTAGGCATGATCATCCTATTAGACATGCCCATGAGGTAAGTACAACTTCTTCAAAATCAAATATCCGAACTTACTTCTCTTATGCGCCAAATAGCTACAGGTACACTACAGCAAGTTAAAGTTTATGGAATATGTTTAGCAATAGGGCACCCTATTAATATGTGCCCTACACTTCAAGAGGAATCCACAGAACAAGCTAATGCTGTAGGAGGTTTTCCTAGCTAACAAAGAGGCATGATCCATATGCTAATACATATAATCCTGTATGGAAGGATCATCCTAATTTAAGATATGGGAATGCACAAAATAGACCTGTAGGACAAAATTTTCAACAAAATCAACAGGCCTATTATTCTAGACAAAATGCATCCCAGGTAAGTACATTAGAAGACATTGTGAAAACTCTTGTACATAATTCTCATCAATTTCAGCAAGAGACAAGAGCTAACATTCAGAACTTGACAACTCAAGTAGGTTAGTTAGCAACCACAGTGATTCGATTGGATACTCAAAACTCAGGTAAGTTACCCTCTCAAACTGTGGTAAATCCTAGAGAAAATGTCAGTGCAATTATTTCAATGAATGGAAAGGAAATTGAAGGTCCACCATCCCTTTCTTCTACTAAAAAGCATGAGAAATTAAATAAGGAGAAAGAAGCATCTATAGGTAAGTCTCTATCTACTCCAAATTATGAAGTAGTGCCTCCTTTTCTAGAAGCTCTTAAAGAGAATAGGTACATGAGAAGACTTCGGACTTGTATGAAACCTTTAGAAAATGTGAAGTTAATATTCCCCTTCTAGATGCTATTAAGCAGATGCCAAGACATGCAAAGTTCTTAAAAGAACTATGTACTCAAAAGAGAAGACAAAAATTGAAGGGATTTGAAAAGGTTCAGATGAGTCATAATGTAACAACCTTTTTTTTCTTTATTATTATACAATATTGAGTTCACATACACGTCATTAATCAAAACGTCCATGTAACATATCAAACACATAGATATTTACATCTTGTTTATTTTGGTTGACCAATTCCGGAGAAACAGTTGCGGGTGGTTTAACCTTCACCGGGATTTGAGCCAACTCAACCACAAACATCTTATTTGATTCTGAGATCTGCCCAACATAAAGTAACTCGATCCAATGTGCACTAAAAGTCAGAGCTATAGAAAAAGCTGCATAACTAATTTTCTGAACAGGATATGGAAATATAGTGAGAATTAAATCCCAGTAAGTTCAACAATAAATCATCATCAATATAGCTCATCACGTCTTGTTCAGCTGTATAAACTACAGAAAATATCTTTGGTCACATGAATGCATTATATCTATGCACATAAGAATCATTTCAAGCTACCCCGGTCAGGGTGAGTATCCTCTACTCTCCGGTACAGGCTTTTCTCGCTCCGTCCGACATGGCCCACTTTCTCTTTCTTTTCTCATTAACATGATCATAACCGTTGGTAGGGCGTCCCTTACTGGTGCACCACACGAATTGCCATCTGACCCTACTCATTTCTTTTCTTTTCACAATGATAGCCAAAAATATGCTTTCAATAACAAGTATGTTCATCAAAATATAACTATTACAATAAATCATTGGTAATCATGCCACGAACATAACCATTTCAAATATCACTTTATAAAATGTTTCCATGTCAGAATTTCACACTTAAGATGGTAAGAAGTTCATACAATGGCAATGGCTATGGCATATACTAGTCATTTATTATTTTCATTTATAAGATTAGTCTTCTTTTTTAAATATTAATTTCATCTCTTCATTTTCTTTATGCTTGGCCTTTAGTCAATTTCTTCTTATTTATATCATTTCTAACACATGTTTTTACAAATTTATAGAGCATTTTCCTCCAATTTGATTTCTATTATTACCCTATAGTTAAAGAGGTTCATATAGGGTAGAAAAATGTTGAAAATAGGCTTTACCAGCTTCCAACACAGTCAGAGCATAACTCCCTCAATTTAACTCCGATTGAGGTGATCTTGGTGTCTATGGAAATCTAAGACAATTGTCTAAAACTATTATGTTAATCATATTGGCCAAATAGTAATAACTCCTGGTGTTATTACTCCCTTAAATTCAATAATATTTCTTCTCGGGTAGGTTCTAACCTTTACTTACTAATCTGACTATATCTCCCACATATGAATTCCAAATTAAGTGATTCCAGTAGCTAAACATCCATGACACATAAATATATAATTCATATGTTAAACATTTATTTTAATTCCTTATATAATTTTCTCATAAATTAAAACACCGAAGTTATCCTAACATATTCTTCCCTGATTAACCATTTTCTAACCTTTGTTTACTAATTGGAACATATCTACCTCATATGAACTCTAAATTGAATGATTCCAGTGGCTAAAAATCTGTGCCATACATATCTATAATTAGTTTGTTAACCATTTATTTTAATTCCAAACAGATAATTCCCATAAATTAAAATACAGAAGCTATCTTAACATATTTTTCCCTGATGAACCATTTTCTGACCTTTGACTACTAATCAGCTCATATCTTCCTCATATGGACTCCAATTTGAATGATTCCAGTGGATAAAAATCCGTGACACATATAGCTATAATTCTTATGTTAACTATTTATTTTAATTCCATATAGATAATTCTCAGAAATTAAAATACTGAAGTTATCCTAACATATTCTTCCCTGATGAACAATTTTCTGACCTTTGACTACTAATCGGCTTATATATTCCTCATATGGACTCCAAATTGAATGATTATAGTGACTAAAAATCCGTGAAATTCTTATATTAACCATTTATTTTAATTCCATACAGATAATTCACAGAAATTAAAATACAGAAGCTATCCTAACATATTCTTCCCTGATGAACCATTTTGTGACCTTTGACTACTAATCGGCTCATCTCTTCCTCATATCGACTCCAACTTGAATGATTCCAGTGGCTAAAAATCCGTGATATACATAGCTATAATTCTTATGTTAACCATTTATTTTAGTTCCCTACATATAATTCCCAGAAATTAAAACACAGAAGCTTAAAATTTTACCACCCATAGCCATACCTATGCAGAACTTTCTATACCAGCCTAAGTATTCAAACATACATCATATGCAAGATCAATATGTAACATGACATAGCAACATCCATGACCAATCATAAAAGTTCTAAGATCAAAATCTCATATAAATATTATAAGTTTCAAAAGTTTTCTTCAAAAAGAAATATTGTTAAACTTACTTGGAGCACTTAGTCTTCTAGACTTCTCCTTCCTCTTTCTTCCTTTCTTCCTCTCCCTTCCTCACTCTACCTTGCTTCTATTTTTCCTCTCCCTCACTTGGACGAAATTCTAATGTTGTAAGGGTGGGTTTTCTTATATAGACCACCAAATAATTAACCTTTCATGATCATGGGTCTACCTTATCACAATTAGGATACACTTTGTTGAATTTTTGGAAAATAAACAACTTATGTTCTTGTCTTCCTCTTCCTTAGTCAAGATATGCATAGGGAAAGGAGATTTGTATTTTGAAAATTATGATGATATGTTTTTAAGATAAGGGACAAGGTCCCTTTGATTTAGGGATTCATTTCCATTTTCTTTTGTCTTAAACAAGTATGATAGGTTTGCCTTTTTAGGTGGCAAATTTCTAGCCCTTGAATCTCCATTATTTGGTTGATATTATTTGTGTGGGATAGGAATGTTTTGTCCTAATGCCATGTATTATCATACCACTTGCTATAATTATGAGTGTAGGATATAGATGTTTTTGTCCTAAAGCCTTGTATTATCATGCCACTTGCCAAAATTATGAATGTAGAATCACACCACTTGCTAAATTTTTCTCTTAATGCCATGTAACCTAATATTTATTATTATTACATTATTATATCATCACCTAACTTATTTTATTTTATTTTTCCTCTTGGATTTGGGCTTATTCCTACCCATTATGGGCTTATTCCTACCCATTTTCTTTGCTTTGGATAAAATTCTACCTTTCTTGGAGGGCTTAGTCACATTTTCATAATTTTTGGACTATTGGTCCAATTACTATATCCTAGTCCAAGTCTATGTTTTATTTCTTGCTTAGGTTATCCAATGGGCTTGCTAGAAAATTATTTGAAGTGGAAAAACTCTATATGAAGTGTCCATAAGTAAAAGCCCAATTTATGGGTGGAGATACTAAACTTAGTAACTTTTACTCTTAAATTAGGAAAAATTACCCTAATCCAATCTTCTTGAAATTTTAAGACCTTTAATTCACAAAAATTTATCTTCCTTACCTAAGAATTTCACCTTTCTTTAGCATGTTTATTTCTAATATTTCCTCTTAGGTTTTCTTTCTTTACCTATTCTATTAATATTAGAACATTTCTATGCTTATATGTAAGGTGAAGAATTTATAAGGAAAATATTTAAAAATTACGGGATGTTACACATAATGTATCTGCGATGATAAAAACAAAACTTCCCACTAAATGCAAGGATCCAAGTATGTTTACTATTGCATGAAAAATTAGGAATACTCGTGTTGAACAACCTATGTTAGATTTAGGAGCTTCCATAAATGTCCTGCCATATTCTATATATACTTCTTTGAAATTAGGACCCTTAAACGCAACAAATTTGATAATTCAACTAGAAAACATGTACAGTACATATCCTAAGGGAGTAATTGAGGATGTCTTGGTACAGGTAGATGATTTGGTTTTTCCTGCAGATTTTTATGTACTTGACATGGAAAATGGGGATCCTACTTCTCCAATATTATTAGGGAGACCATTTTTGAAAACCTCTCAAACTAAAATAGATGTTCACAATGGCACACTCACTATGAAATTTGATGGTGAAGTAATAAAGTTTAATATGTATGACCCAGGTGATGATATTCTTATTTATTCTATCAATGTCATTAATTTTTTGGCACATGAAGTAGATGGAAAGGATGAATTAGAAGTGATTGTGAGCAAATTCATAGAAAAAGATGATGGTAAGATAGAGCAGGATATAGAAGCAAAGGAGGAATTGGCTACACTAAATGATTCCTCAGCAGGGCCACCAACAGGTAAGGTTGCTTACATAGAATTACCACTTACTGATACTACTCTTTTACCTTTTGTTATGCAGGTTCCTACTCTTGAATTGAAGCCCCTTCCTGATCCTCTCCAATATTTGTTTATGGGGAAAGTAGAAATATCCCCTGATAAAATTTCCAACAATCAGGAGGAGAAATCAATTCATAAGTACAAATTTGCAATAGGATGGAATGGGCACAAGTTCAAACCATTTTATGAAGGACTTCAGTAAGAGAAACTACAATGGATAACTCTTCACGATCTTCCTTGAGCTCATGAATTTTTGTCAAGCCAACAACATTGAACAAAGGCGTCGGTTGGGAGGCAACCCAACAATATTTTTTTTTCCTTTTTCGCTTTTTACTTTCTTTTATAAAATAAAATAAAAAAAGTTTTGCAGCCTGCGAATGCACAAGCGCGGCGGCAACCATCACCTAGATTGGGCGAGAGACACGGCCCTCCGCGTTGTAGCAGAGAGCGCCGCAGGTCTCTTCTTCCTCCATACCCATATTTGCATCCCCTTCAACCTCAAATACAATTTATTGCCTCTAATCAACTACACTAACCTCCCATTACGTTTCCTTACTTGAATTAAATAATTTTTCATCTTCTTTTGTAGGATTAAACAACTCTTTCAGCATTTGAGTTGGATTCAATGAAAATTTTCTAGGGTTCTAAGGCAAGTGTGATCTTACATTTTCCAACCACAATTCAAGCTCAATTGGGTACAGATTTCTTCATCGTTTTGCTGTAGATTGATCTTTATGCTCCATTGTTGCTTGGTTGCACTTAATTTGGACTCCAAGTTAGGAATCTACCACCCATTCTGCTTGCATTTTAGGAGCGCACATCGGGTATTCAGTAAAATGCCCCAGTGAATTTTCTAAGTCCAATGGCTCCAAAAATTTCAAAGTTGGCACTCTTAAAGAGGAAGAATAGAGCAGAGGACTCCCCAGCATTTGATAGCACAACGTTTGTGACTAAAGAGGTTTATCAACACCATATCAAAGTGGTGGTGCATAAACCCATCGTTCCAGAACGAGGATTTGTTATTACCATTGGGCTACCTCATAAAGACAATATCCTCCATAGGTATTGGGAAATTTTCTACAGGAACCCAAAATCAGGGGTCATTCCCGTGGTACAGGAGTTTTACTCTAATGCTACAGTTCATGAACACCACAAAGCACGAGTTAGAGGCAAGATGGTGAATTTCAATCCTCATGCTATCAATGAATTCTACTCTCTACTTGACATTGATGATGATGAGTACTCTACCTTCATTCAATTAGACATAGACTTTGAAAATATTATATCCACTCTTTGCTATAGAGGGTCTTCCTGGAAGTTGGATAGCAATAGGTAGCCAATGTATTTTGCCAGGGCAGACATGAATAAAGTGGCTAAAGCTTGGCACTATTTTGTGGCAGCATGATTCATGCCCAGCTTGAACATGAGTCAGGTTAAGAGGGACAGAGCCATTCTGATTTTTCCTATACTGAATGGTTTTTCCATTGACGTGGGAAAACTCATCCACAGATAGATGCTTGGTTGTATTCCTTCTAGAAGTGGATCCCTCTTTACCCCTAATTTAACCACTGGTGTATGTGGGAAGGCTGGAGTCAACTGGGATTCTACTGAGGCTCTCATTCAACCAATGAGACCTATTTCCTACGCAGACATTCAGAAATATAAAGGGCAAGAGAAAGCAGTAGAGGAGGAGTTAGACATTCAGTCTATGGTTACAGAGGAACTTGGTAGTAGTTCAGCTCCACCACCAGCCCAGCACACTATTGAAGATCTATGGGAGTGAATAGAGGTTCTCACCCATCAAATGAATGACTTAGCTCTGTACCAATACTCCATAGCACAACACAACAATGCTTGCTTCAGCCAGTTGGCCCATGCCCTGAACCTTCCTATAACATTCCCGGCACCTCCTTAGCCGCCTTTTAAGCCTACACCTGAGCAGGATGAGATGGATGGTGATAACTAGTCAGGGAAGTTTCACTGAACCCTCCTCCTTTTATTACTTGTCTCTCTTATTTCATGCTTTTCTATTCTACATTGAGGACAATGTAAACTCTTAAGTGTGGGGAGTCACTTTATGATTCAGCTGGATGACTGTATAATAACTCATATACTTATGCACTATTTACTCTGCGTCTATGATTTATGCACTTTTAATTCCAATTATTGAAGGGGGTGAGCATGTGAACTTATTTCAATATTTGAGTTTGTGTTAGTCAAACCAATAGCCAATGATATAAATGTTTAAATTGCTAATTGCTCTTGAGAAACGTAGGAAAATTATGATTATGTGTAATTTTAATTTTCTTGCAATTTATTATCATCCATTTTTTAGGATCTTGAAACTATTTTGCACAACAACTTTGAGTATTTAATTTATCTTTTACTTAGAAAAAATTTTACATAACTCAAAATATTTTATGATCTCATCAATTTTCTAAAACTTATTTAAATGCTACTTGAGGCGAAATCCTAGGCTGATACTATTAATTAGGAGATGATTTAGGCATTATTTGATGAGATTGAGCCTTTCAAGTAAAACCAAGTAATAAAATTCCTTAGCACCTATATTTTGAGCTTAATTAATATATTTCGTTTTTTTTTCATACCCACTATAGAGCCAAGACTAAATTTTATGCTTAATCCCTTTAATTGTTTTCCCTGATTCACTCATCCCATGATTAATTTTGAAATGCTTGTTTTGTATAGCTATATTAATAGAAGGGTGGAGTAAGGACAAAAGAAAGAAAAAGTCCAAAAATACAGATGAAAGTCTAAGCACTGAAAAAATGTGATGGTGATGAATTTAGTAAAATAAACGAATGAGTGTGGGGGAAAGTTTGTGAAAACTAGAGAAAGCTCAAGTAATGTATAATTAATCATGTTGTATTGGGTGATCAAGCCTAAATTTATATCTTTTGTCTCACCTTATAACTTAGCCACATTACAAGCTGATTAAAGTCCTTTTGATCCTAAAAAGTAGTTTTAGCCTACATTAGTGGAGAGTAGCATGAAAAATAAGCATATAGAAATCCTAAAAAGAGGTCCATACCCAATTTCTGGAGATATATAAACTCATTTGGGTGAAAGATAGTTGAACAGCTCAAAGACACACACACTCAAGGCTCTAGAAAATAAATCATGAATTGCATTTGAGTTAAATATTGCACATAATTATTAATATTTTTTTTGAAACTTCTTTAAGAGAATACAATTTTCACTATGAGGAAATTTATTGGTAAGTCTTTCACTTATCTCATATATTGAATATTGCTCACATGAATTAATTTGCTTGAAGATAAGCAAAAGAGTAAGTGTGGGGGTATTTGACATGCTATAAATTAAGCATGTCTTTAGCATGTTTTAAGTTTCTTTTTATTTAATTTAAGTAAAAAATAAATATGAATTAATTGAGTTTTGTACCACCGCGTGTAACAACCTGGATTTTAATAAATAGAAAATGTAACATCCCCGATTTTTTTTTATGTTACTAATTGGATTTTTTTTTCAGAGTGGAGAAAGCATTTTGGACCTCACGGGAGGATTAAATCATTTTACAATTTTACTCAAGTAAAAGAAGATAGTAGGATGGTTAAAATGGCATTTATCTAATTTCATTAAAATGGCATTTTTGTAATTAATGTAGGATGGCATTTATGTAATTTATGGAGAATGGCATTGGTGTAAATATGAATGATGGCATGGGTTTTTTGGGAAAAAATGGTGGTAGGTAGGGGTAGGAAGGAAAAACAAAGTATATAATATAATAAGAATAAAATAAAGATAAGAAGGAGAAAGGGGGGGACTGACGGAAGGAAAGAGAGGAAAAAGAAAAGGAGGAAAAGAAAGGGGGAAAAGAGAAAAGGGGGAAGTGAAAGTGTCGGTAGAGTTTTCGACAGAAGAAAAGAAGAGAAGAGAAAGAAGAGAAAGAGAAAGAAGAAGAAAAAGGAAGAGGAAAGGAGAAATCAAGGTAAATTTCTTGGCTGTCTCTCTAATTTCATCAACTTTTCTTAAGGAATATCCTAATTCATGGTATGGAAGTAGGATTTTATTTTGTGTGGAAGGAATCAAACACGCAAGTTTAGGATCTATCTGAGGTAGGCTTAACATCCACTCATAAATTTTGTATAAAATTATTGATTTACTCTTAGATGTTATTATGGATAACATGTGGTCTGGATGTTTATATGGAATTCTATTTTGGATGTTTGGACATACATATGGGTGTATGGGATTATATAAAAGAAAATAAAAGGAAAAGTTAAATTAAGCTGAATTTTGAAATATTTGGAAAGCCTCTATTTTTGGAATTCTGAAAAATTTTGGCAAGGATTTTAAAGAAATGGTCAACATATGAATTGTAGATATATGTCTCACGGATATATAGACTTTGGAATTACTTGATTTAGAGTCTATATGAGGGAGATATGACTAATTTATTTAGCAGAGGTCAGAATTCAGGATAATAAAAATAAGTGTTTTATTTTTAATTTTCTGGGAATAAACCGTAAAGAATTTGAAGAAATGATAAACATAAAAATTGTAGATAATTGTCTTAGTTTTTTATGGACTTTGAAATCACCTTAATCAGAGTTTGTATGAGGGAGATATGGTTAAATAAGTTAGGAAAGGTCACAGAACACGTCTAGGCCGTGTTTTTGGTTATGTCAGCACGGCTAGGCTGTGTTAAGTGCTGGATTATCATATTGTTCACTATTTTTCTACCTAAAAATAGTTTTATTTGTTGAAATATTTTTGGAAAACAAATGTCCAAGAAAATTACTTTTTTTTTATTTGATTCAAAATTTTATTATATAGGACATTTGATATGTGATAATATGAAAATGATGCATGTTATTTTATATATTGCATTTGATGATTATGCATTTTTATATATATGTATTTATATGTATGGATGAATATTGATGGGTTGTATGGCTTGAGATGGTACCGAGTAGGGGACGCCCTATTAGCCTGAGTGAGCCAAGGGAGGGCTGCTTTAACCGGGTGACAGTGGTAATGTGAGGAGGCAGGAGGGTGATGTACTCACATTCCCTGATCACTTATTGTGACTGTAGTCGATCGGTCACTATGCATATAACAAATTGCATTGACCAGATCGCTGAGTGAGGCAGGTCATTTTTAAATTGCATTGACCAGATCGCCGAGTAAGGTAGGTCATTTTAAAAATGATGATTTTATCTCCAGATCTTAATATTTTCTGTAGCTTATACAGTTGAACATAACCCATGTTTTTCTCATTATATTTTATTTATGTTAAGTCTACTGGGAACCTTTGTTCTCACTATTATTGTGGTGTTATGTTCAGATAAAAAGAAATGAGATGCATCAGGGAACGACGTTACTGATGGAGATTTAAAAGTCAGCACCACCCCCTCACCCTTTGTGTTACAAGGGTGGAGTGCTGAATAGGGACTCTTGTTTATGTACAAAATGCTGTATTGTATAATTATTACATGTGTGAGATTTGTAAGATTTGTAACTTATATATATATTGTGTTTTTACATATGGCGAATTTAATATGCAAAATATGAAAAAGAAAAAAAATTATGAGTAAATAAATAAAAATAAATTCAAATCAGATCCTATAAAGTTACTATAATAATAATATTAAATGAAAGTAAAACCCGGACGTTACAGAAAATAATTCTCATGGTGAAGGAACATTGATAAAATCTTAGAAAAATGATAAAGTGGCTAAATGGCAAAAGTGTAATTCTTAAAGAAAGGGAAGGCATGTGTTAAGGAGAGGCAATCTTCTAGAAGCTTGGGATTAAAATAATATTTTTTCCCTTGCCTTGGAGGAGAGGTCGGCTAAGCTTGTTGGAGAAGCTTGGATTAAAATATTTTATCCTTGGCTTGGAGAAGAAGTAGTTGACTTGGAGAAGTGACTTGGAGGAGAAGTAGGCCAAAAAGGTGAAGAGGGAAGAGAGGGGGCGGCCAAAGGAAAAGTGGAGAAGGGAGAGAGACGAAGAGAAGGAAAGGAAGGAAAAGAAGAGAGAGATAGAGAGGAGAGAGAAAGGCAACAAAGGTGAAGATCTAATAGAAAGGAAGAAGGAGAGTCATCAAGAGAAGGAAATCCAAGAAAATCTTGAGGATAGAAATAATCCTTGGTTTGATAAGAGCAAACGATATGTTAGCTACTTTCATGCACTTGATCATAGAAGATCCAGTGGATAGTAATGCTTTGTCCAATCCTGATGCCAGCACCACCTCCTCCACCCTTTACACCCAGGGGAGATGTGCAGTATAGGGTTCATGTTAAGTTGATGTAGTTATGTGACTCAGTGTCACTTATGTATAATTATTAACCTCTGATGTACTTCGAATATTATGATAATGGAATATTAGTTGCTTATATAAATGTGTATGGTTCGTTGCTTAGAATCCGTTATCGGTCGCTATATATATATAAACCAGTTGTTACACCGCGGCGCCCGATTAGAGCATCGCGGTACCCACCACCGCACCAGATTACTGAATTCACGATTTTTAGGGTTTTTCAACTCCAATTGAAGCCTAATAAGTCAAAATTTGACCTAAAAACTGTTTTTCACCAATGAGGAGAAGCCAATCTATAAAAAGGGAGGAGAGGAAGCATTAGAGATTATAAAAAGTTCTTAATTATCTTCTTTAGTTCTTATTTAGATTTCTTATGGCCCTGCACAGTTGAATTATTTTAGTTGGTAGAGGTAAATTGAAACCTCAAGGGATCTTCATGCATTGTGAGATTTGGATTTGATTTTATTATTTCAATGTTAATTGAGTATTGATTATTCATTTGCCCTTCTTCTCAATGATTATTCCTATGAACAAAGTCTTTAATTATGTGATTCATGAGGCAAATAGGTTTGAGGATTTTGGATTATAAATCATTAAACCTATGATGAATAATTAACTAAATTAGATTTAGCCGATGTGTTTATATTTGTTTAGCACTATCAGTTTCTTTAGTTCTTCATGCAGTTAATAAGCTATGCTTTATCGATGTGTTAAAGGATTGCTTGTTAATTAGGGTTTAATTCATGCAATTGTCATTAATTTACTAGACTTGAGGAGGAACAGGGTTAGAAACCCAATGATAGATATTCAATTACAAATTGATTATGTTGTCAATGATCAATGCAATCCCTTGACGGTGGATATCAATCGAAACCAACGCCTTTTCATTAATTAATCTCTTAATTATTTTCATTATTGTTTACTTTACTTAATTTTCTATTATCAATCCCCCCTTTTTCCAATCACATAAGGTAATACTAGTGTCTGTGGGATCGACCCTTACTCCCACTACTATAGATTAGTTGAGAGGTAAGGTATCAATTTGGGTGTACCTGCGACAGTACGCACTAATCATTTCTCTTCAAATAATTGATTAGCTTGGTGACATATTCTCTGGTGAGCCTATTTTGTTTTTATGGCTCGTAGATTTATATTGTAGTTGTACTCTAGAAAATGTTCTAAACACCACATGCAGAATCCTTGCTTCTATTGTTACTCTAATAATTATAAACTTGTTTTGTATATTGTGTTTACATGAGAGAACCTATATGTATCTGTTTCTATAATCAACGCTTGTATTATACCTATTATAGTAAAGATCTGTCCGTAAAGTATGTGTTTCACGTGCCCTTAAAAGTAATAGCCTTACAAGTTGATATCAAAGAAATAGGTTTCCCTATGGCTATCGGAACAAGGATTATGTAGTAGGACTTTGATTATGGGTATGTAACTGCAGACATATGTATACTCTCGATGCTGCTGTGGAATTCTATAAGGTGTCATGCTTTTCTTCCTTTTGAATCTTACCCTTAGGTATACAATGTATAAGTATCGATGTGTATATCCTAGATGGTGCCTCTTAAGTGTGGACTACCAGTTCAACTTTTGAACTCATTTTGATGAACAATGATAAAGAGAACCCTCTTGGGTGCAAAGAAAAAGAATTAGCTAAATATAAGAAGATTTTATCCGAACATAAAGGTAATGGCTTATTTGGATGTCAAGAATGTTTGAATTAGTTGTTTAATTTTCTTATGTGAAACAATATGATGAATGGATAATACAATATTGATAATGGATTATGATGTGATCGAGGTTGTTAACTCCAAGATAACAGTTTGTAATAAAGTGAGTGTTTTGGAAATAGATGTAAATCTCTTTTTGGATGGATGAGTTGGAATCTATGTATATAAATGGATTTGGCAAGCTGTGGGGTGGATTGAATTTGAGAGCAGGGAATCAATGAAGATAATGTTTTCAATGATAGATTTTTTTTATATAAAGGATTCGAAGACAGTTTGGTTTTCAATAATATTATGTACAAGTATTATGAGAAATGAAGGTTTGCCTATGGAAATTTAAAAGTTAAGGTACGCAAAATAAGTAATTTATGTGAAGGACTTTTGGATAGACATAAGCTTTTCATGATTAATTGTTAAAACATTGCATAAGCATGTTAAAGAATAAAGTCAAAATGGGTTGACCTTGTTTAAGTGTTTTTGAAGTGCATTTTAGCTGATACAGTATGACGATGTCATCAATAACATAAAGGGTTAGTAAAGGAGTTGCAAGTAGTGAACAATTAGTGGAAGCATGTACCCAATAATTTAATTTTAGCTTTAACAGCCTATAAGTTATGACAAAAAAGGTGCCAAGGATATTTGGCAGTGGTTAAAGACGTTGATATAAAGTATATTAATGTAGATCAGGTTCCAATGATTAGGAAATTTCCTGATTTGTTCCCAAAAGAATTGTATGGATTACCCTAAAATGAGAAATAGAATTTGATATTGATTTATTTCCTGAAACCCAACTAGTATCTATATCCCTATATAGAATGATATTGACTAAACTTAAGGAACTAAAAAAAATTTGATTTGAGATTTGGATATCATCAATTAAGGATAAGGGAAGAGGATATTCTGAAAATAGCATTTAGGACTTAGTATAAGCACTATGAGTTCTTACTGATGTCATTTGGTTTGACAAATGCCTAGTTGCATTTATGGACTTTACGAATAGAATACCTAAGCCATTTTGGATCAACTTATTATTATATTTATTAATGATATACTACTATATTCCAAGTTCAAAGGATCATAAGCAACATTTCCGGCTAGTGTTACAAACTCAAAGGGAATATCTGCTATAAGCTAAGTTTCAAAATGTAAATTCTGACTTAGTAGTATTACTTTCTTAGGGCATATGGTAAGATGGTATTCAAGTATACCCTAAGAAAGTAGAAGCAGTACAATAATGGCCATGTCCTACTACAGTTACAGATAAAGATCCAAGTCCAATTTATACTTCCTGTAGTTGTCTGCCATCTAATATATTTAAGTTGTAGTTGGATCAAGTATATGAACAAACGCTTGTAAAGGATTAATAAACTCATCGGCATTAGAAATTGAGATGAGAATTCATTGTGCTGAGTGTTAGATAAACCGTTTGTTCCATAGCTTGATTAAGAAAAGACAACAAACCATCAAAAAAGTTATTAAAATTTAACAAACCTATCAGTTTGTGATGCATATTTAGTTGTGCCCAAGAGACTATTTGGAAAATCTCCTATAAAGTACCAAAACCACCTGGTAAGGCAATGAATGTATCAGCATTACTTGTAACATCCCGTAATTTTTAGATATTTTCCTTAGAAATTCTTCACCTTACATATATGCATAGAAATGTTCTAATATTAATGGAATAGGTAAAGAAAGAAAACCTAAGAGGAAATATTAGAAATAAACATGTTAAAGAAATGTGAAATTCTTAGGTAAAGAAAGATAAATTTTTGTGAAGTAAGTAAAGCTCTTAAAATTTCAAGAAGATCGGATTAGGGTAATTTTTCTTAATTTAAGAGCAAAAGTTACTAAGTTTAGTATCTCCACCCGTAATTGGGCTTTAACCTATAGACACTTCATATAGAGTTTTTCTACTTCACATGAATTTTTAGCAAGCCAATAGGATAGCCCAAGGAAGAAATAAAACATAGACTTGGACTAGGATTTAGAAATTGGACCGGTAGCCCAAAAATCATGAAAATGTGACCAAGCCCATTATGAAAGGTAGAATTTTAACCAAAGTAAGGAAAATGGGCAAGAATGAGCCCAAACCCAAGAGGAAAAAAATAAAAATAAAATTAAAGTGATGAAATATTGGTGTAATCAAGATTAAGTGACATGGCATTAAGACAAAAATTTAGCAAGTGGTGTGATTCTACATTCATCATTTTGGCAAGTGGCATAATAATACAAGGCTTTAGGACAAAAACATCTATATCCTACATTCATAACTTTAGCAAGTGGGTAATAATACATAGCATTATGACAAAACATCATTATCCTACACAAATAATTTTAGTTAAGTAAGGAAAATTCAAGGGCTAGAAATTTGCCACTTAAAAAGGCAAATCTATCATACTTGATTAAGACAAAAGAAAAAGGAAATGAATCCCTAAATCAAAGGGATCTTGCCCCATATCTTAAGAACATATCATCTTAATTTTCAAAATACAAATCTCCTTTTTCTATGCATATCTTGACTAAGGAAGAGGAAGACAAGAACATAAGTTGTTTGTTTTCCAAAAATTCAACAAAGTGTATCCTAATTGTGATAAGGTAGACCCATGATCATGAAAGGTGAATTATTTGGTGGTCTATATAAGAAAACCCACCCTTACAACATTAGAATTTCGTCCAAGTGAGGGAGAGGAAAAATAGAAGCAAGGTAGTGTGAGGAAAGGAGAGGAAGAAAGGAAGAAAGAGGAAGGAGAAGTCTAGGAGACTAAGTGCTCCAGGTAAGTTTAACAATATTTCTTTTTGAAGAAAACCTTTGAAACTCATAATATTTATATGAGATTTTGATCTTAGAACTTTGATGATTGGTCATGGATGTTGCTATATCATGTTTCATATTGATCTTGCATGTGATGTATGTTTGAATACTTAGGTTGGTGTAGATAGTTCTGCATGTGTATGGCTATGGTTGACAGAATTTTATGCTTCGGTATTTTAATTTCTGGGAACAATCTATAAGGAATTAACATAAGAATTAAAGATATATGTGTCACGGATTTTTACCCACTGGAATCATTCCATATGGATTCCATATGAGGTAGCTATGGTCTGATTAGTAGTCAAAGGTCAGAAAATGAATCATCAGGGAAGAATATGTTAGGATAGCTTCGGTAATTTAATTTCTGGGAATTATTGGTAGGGAATTAAAATAAGAATTAAAGATATGTGTGTCATGGATTTTTAGCCACTGGAATCATTCAATTTGGAGTCCACATGTGGTAGATAAGGTCTGATTAGTAGTCAAAGGTCAGAAAATGAATAATCAGGGAAGAATATGTTAGGATAGCTTCGGTAATTTAATTTCTGGGAATTATTGGTAGGTAATTAAAATAAATGGTTAACATAAGAATTAAAGATATGTGTGTCATGGATTTTTAACCACTGGAATCATTCAATTTGGAGTCCACATGTGGTAGATATGGTCCGATTAGTAAGCCAAGGTCAGAAAATGGTTCATCAGGGAAGATTATGTTAGGATAGCTTTTGTATTTTAATTTCTGGAAATTAGCTGTATGGAATTAAAATAAATGGTTAACATGAAAGTTATACATCTATGTCTCATGGAAATATACCCACTGGAATTATGCAATTTGGAGTTCATATGAGGTAGATATGATCCGATTAGTAAGCAGAGGTCAGAAAATGTTTATTCAGGGAAGAGTATGTTATTAATGCTTTAGTTTTTGAATTTCTGGGAATATTCTGTAGGGAATTAAAATAGCGCGCCAACATAACAATTATAGATATATGGCTTATGGATGTTTACCAACTGGAATAACGCAATTTGGAGTTCCAATTTGGGAGATATGGTCTAATTAGTCAGTAAAGGTCAGAACCTATCCGAGAGGAACTATCCTGTACATTGAGGGAGTAATATCACCTTTGTTTCTTAATTTTTCGCTACAATGTTCAACATAATAGTTTTAGATAATTGTTTTATCTTGAAATGGACACCAAGATCACCTACATCAGAGTTAAATTGAGGGAGTTATGCTCTGATTAGTAAGAGAAGGTTAGATAGGATGAAAACCTGCATCAAGAAAATAAAGAAATAAAATTAGTATTTAAAAAAGAAGATGAATCTTAATAAATGACTAGTATAGCCATAGCCATTGCCATTGTATGAACTTCTTACCATCTTAAGTATGAAATTTTGACATGGAAATATTTTATAAAGTGATATTTGAAATGGTTATGTTCATGGCATGATTACCAATAATTTATGGTAATAGTTATATTTTGATGAACATACTTGTTATTGAAAGCATATTTTTGGCTATCATTGTGAAAAGAAAAGAAATAAGCACGGTCACATGGAAATCCGTGTGGTGCACCAGTAGGGGATGCCCTACCAACGGTTATGATCATGATAATGAGAAAAGAAAGAGAAAGTGGGCCATGTCGGACGGAGCGAGAAAAGCCCGTACCGGAGAGTAGATGATACTCACCCTGACCGGGGTAGCTTGAAATGAGAATAAGTCGATGGCCATCATATGATATTTTGAAAATAGTTAATCATATCATACATATCATTACAATATGATTCTTATGTGCATAGATATAATGCATTCATGTGACCAAAGATATTTTCTGTAGTTTATACAGCTGAACATGACGTGATGAGATTTACTGATGATAATTTATTGTTGAACTTACTGGGATTTAATTCTCACTATATTTCCATATCATGTTCAGAAAATTATTTATGCAGCTTTTCTTTCTAAGGCTCTGGCTTTTAGTGCACATTGGATCGAGTTACTTTATGTTGGGCAGATTTCAGAATCAAATAAGATGTTTGTGGTCGAGTTGGCTCAGATCCCGGTGAAGGTGCAACCACCCGCACTTGTATCTCCGGAATTGGTCAACCAAAATAAACAAGATGTAAATATATATGTGTTTGATATGTTATACGTCTGTTTTGATTAATGACATGTATGTGAACTCAATATTGTATAATAATAAAGGAAAAAAAAAGGTTGTTACATTACTCATCATTCTAGCCATATGCTTATATATAGAAGCTACCCTAAATTCTTCCCCAATTGTCTTCCTTATGATGTTGGATGCAGCTAGAGCTATAAGAATAATACCTAAAACTTGACATCCTCCTACATGTGCAGCTGTAGAAATGCACCCCATTAACCCACGATTACCTCCACCATAGACTAAATGAATTTTTCTCTTGGCTAGCACCATACTTATATTTTGTGCTACTTTCACATACTCTTCATCTTTTCCAAGACTTGAACCACAAAAGACACAAATATTGCGAAACTGATGGAATGCGGTTCCCTCCATAACTGCACTTACCCTAACTTTGAGCATGAAGGTAAAGATACTAACGTGTGCAATTATTGAACTTAGAGAAGGGCATACTTATAATAGCTATGCAAAGAGGCTGAGTATAATTACAACAACTGTGTGAGTGGCCAGTAGATATTAGCTAAATTGAAGGTGAATTTCAAAAATAACGGTACACATGCATATGTATAGTAGTTATGACTATGGCTCATATTACGCAAATAAAGAGAATAAGATTAAGGTATCACTAGAAATTTTCTGTTTCCTTGTAGTAATTGATGAAGCATTAATGTCTTAATTCTTATAGAGAAGTTGTAAGTGATAGGCGTCATTGTAAAAAAAAGTATGAAAATGCAAACCAGTTAGTTGTTGAAAAAGGACAATAAAATGATTTATCTTGTTTTTCCCAATGTTCTTACCAGTCGACTAATTATTTTGGAAATTTTTAATTTGGACTAGTTTATTTTTCAATTGATGGATTACATATATTTTAAAGTAATCAACTACATCCTACCAATAACTACATGCTCTTTATTTTTCACAAACTTTTATAAGCTCATAAATGCATATTTTCAATGTGATATTCTTCCACCAAATAACTGTATCTTTGAATTAGATTTTGGCATATATATTCAAAACTTGCGGCCACCGATTTTTGCCGAAATAGTAGCTAAGTTATGTTTATAGTTTTTCAAGAATTATGGTCACCGATTTTAATTTTTTTTCAATGCTTTGTCCAAACTTTTGACTTTCTATTTTGGCACTGTTCTCTATTATGCTTTTCGTCTGTTCTACTGCATTCTCCCTCATTAATGTTTGGTATTAGATGCCAAGTTCTTTTTTCTTATTATAAGGAGGGCTAATTTCTTTTCTTGAAAGCTCAGTTATTATGGTGTCCAAGTGGTTAGTAGTTTAAAGTAATAGAGATTTTGAAAGGAGATTTTAGAAGAAGTTATAGATTGTGAATATGGATAACCCCAAGGCAATAAGGATATACTAAGATATGAAAGAATTGTACTAGTATAATGGTAAAAAGAAGATAGAAGTGAAATATTTTTCATTGATTGGTATGTAAACATGTAAGAATTGAATATATTGTTTTAGGAGAGCTATTCAGGAAGCCTTAAGATCTTTGTTAGATTATACTTTAGCTGATAGTAAATCTAAATGATGTGTTTACACATTAAAAGTTATGCTTCAGGTATCTTTATATAATTTTGTTGAAAGTTAGGATAAGTTATTTTGTCTTTAGTTGAACTTGCCTATATAGGTGGTTATCATATCAATATACAAATTGCATCATTTGAGGTTTTACATGAACATCGTAGGTCTCCTAATAAGAGAGTGAGTTGAGTAAAGTTAAGATTTTGGAATCTAATTTGGAATAACATACAATAGATAGAATATGACTAACTTAAATTGATGATACTAGTTTGGAGAGTATGCTTCAAGCATATGTCTTCGAGATCTCTTCACAAAATTTACCTATAATAAAGTAATATTGGATTGCTTAAAGCCTTATGCAAGAGTTGTTACTAACTTTCTGTTAAATGATTCAGTGGGGTTAGACTTATTGTAAGATGTCGTTGATAAAGTGAAATTGATTAGGAAAAGAATACAAGCAACTCAATACAAGTCAAAAATCTATAAAGATCATGAATGTTGAGCACTATAAATTATCAGTTGGTGACCAAACATTCTTAAAGGACTCATCCATGAAACAGGTAATGAGGTTTGGAAAGAAAGAAAAAGTTTAGCTTTAGTATATAGACATAGTAGTATATCGCCTAGCCTTACCATCAGGATTAAGTGATGTTGATACAATATTTCTTGCATAAATGTTAAGGAAGTACCTATCAGATTCTTCTCCAGTTTTCTAATTTCAAGAAATCTAATTAGACAATAACTTAGCTGGATTATGAGGAAAAACCGATGTTTATTGTTGATCGACAAGTGAAGAACTTATGGTTGAAGGAAATCCCTATAGTTAAGGTTACATGAAAAAATCACTTAAGTTAAGAGACCCCTTAGAAATTAAAGATGATATACGAAAGAAATATTCCCAATTACTTGAGTAGTAAAGTTAATAACTGTAATTTATACCTTAACTTTATTCCCTACTTGTGATAGGATGGTTTGAAATTCAGGGACCGAATTTCTTAAGGGGGGAAGAATGTAACACCCCTAAGATTTCATAATTTTAATTTATATACGGATTATTAAAATAATTAAAGGAGTAGGGATGTAGTTGAAAGGTTTTAAGGATAAAAATGAAAACTTATTAATACTTTTGGTGTTAAATTGTAATTTCCTAAAAGTTTAGGGGTCAAAAAATAAATAATGAAATTTGCAAGGACCATCCTCAAAAATTGACTTTTTTTAGAATGGTCCCTCCATCATTTATAAAAAAAAAGAGAAAAAAAGAAATTTTGTAATTGGTGATAATGAATAGTTAAGAGTGAATAGTATTTTTTTCTCTCTATTTTTTCACTTTAGATCTATAGTACTTTCGAGTATCTGATCTCAAAACTAAGGGTACGACTAGATTCAGGACAAAGAGTACTACGATATTGGCCGAATAATTTCTTAAATCAACTGCAGAATCACGGTAGATTGAAAGTAAAAAATATTAGAAAAAGGTAAACTCCGAAACTCATATTTAGAGACCTTAAATTGAAAATTTGATACCGTAGATGGATTCAGGAGATAGAAAAACTATAGTATATAAAATTCTATATTCATCTGACAACTTTTAGTGTCATGAATAGTAACAACTGGCATAAATAGTTATTCCAGGCGATGAGAACATTATTTTCAACCATGAACAGTATCTATAAGTTGAACAATGTTGACCAAGCTCCTTAAGTCATTTCCTAGGTTTTTGGATGCTTCAGACTCGATTTTGAGGTCTGTTTAGTCAAATGTGGATTGGAAAAGTTCATTTTGGGGCTGTCCAATCTGGAGCCTTACCTTGTGAGTAGATAATTCTTTCTTTGACTTACCCTATGCTCTTCTTGAACTTTAAATGTATAATTGATTATGTTTACAAGTTTTTAATACTTTTATATATCTCTGAAATAGATTAAATTACGTGAATTTTTTATAATTTGGCATATAGTTCAAGAAGAGTATGGTTTTGAAAATAGATTTTTAAACTCATTAAATATGTGATTTTAAATGTATTTCACATCATATGGTAAAGGAAATATATTGTGCACGTGACATTGATATGTAAAGTTATAAGATTGCCTTAAAAAAGGGCATGAATATGTGATTACCTTGATTATGAAGTTTTTGACATAGGAATTGTATTGAAACTAAAAATTCTGAATTTATACTGAAACCTTTGGTTTGAATGATATAGCATATGTGTAAATAATGATTTTTGTGGAGGAATCCTATTGAAAACATTGTTTACTAACTGCAACTCCTCTTGCGGAGTAGGAGGTAGAAATTCAACGGCCTTAGTGCAACAATTTAGCGAAAGCCAATTTTTAGACATTCAGTCTAACCATAAAATGACATCAATACCTCTTAAAGGTAGACAGACGAGGTCTACAGAAAATGTTTTCTCCTGAATGGTGACTCGACAGTCTTTACATATAGAGGAAGTTTAGACCCTTTCTCCCGTAGAGGTTACTATAAATAGTTTATAAGGGGTTTCAAAAATAGGATACTGAAGCTCTTTAATACATTCTTCTGATATAAATGAATGATTAGCACTAGAGTCAAACAACACCATAAGAGAAAATCCATAGATGTAGCATGTACCTTGAATAATTTTGGAGGATTGAGCTACCTCTAGGCCGCTACGGGTGAAAACCCTTCCTTTCACCTGAGGACTCTGTTCCGGCTACTTCTCCCCATTCTGTGGGCAGTTCTTTGTAAAATGATCCTTCTGTCCATATTTGAAGCAAACATTTGATCCCATGTAGCATGGTTGGTTACTATGCATACTGTAATAACTCTATTTATGTAACAACTCAAATCTTTTCTTTTTTTATATTTGTAACATTCCATGAAGTTATTACCTTTTTACTACTTAACTCATAATAACATTTATTTAATTTAACCAAGCGCAGTTAAGGTTTAAAATATACCATTATTATTGATACAATACTGAGTTCACATCCACATCATTAATTTACAAACATCCGTACAAAAGTTTAACATATACATTTACATATGAGGCTTAATCATCTACGTAGACTACTTTCGGGCCACTGGTGTGGGTGGTGGTACCTCCACCGGAATCTCAGTCACGTCTATCACTGATACATCTGATATAATCAATATTTGTCCAAGGTAGGGCACCTTGATCCAACGTACAACAATAATAAGAGTCATGGAAAATAGTTGCATATTTAATCTTCTGAACATGATATGAAAAAATAGTGAGAATTAAATCTCAGTAGGTTCAAAAATAAATCATAATCATCACAAATATAGCTCATCATGTCATGTTCATCTGTATAAGTTATAGTAAAAACCTTTGGTCACATGAATGCACTTTATCTATGCCTATGAAAATAGTGCAGTAATGACATGTAAGGCAGAATTAACAATTTTCATAATATCATATAATGACTATCAATTTATTCTCACATCAAGCTACCTTGGTCAGGGTGAGTATTCTCTACTCTCCGGTATGGGCTTTTCTCGCATAGTCCGACATGGCACACTTTCTCTTTTTTTTCTCATTAACATAATCATAACCGTTGGTAGGGCATCTCCTACTGGTGCATCACACAGATTGCCATGTGACTGTGCTCATTTCATTTCTTTTCACAATAATAGCCAAAAATATGATTTTAATAACAAGTATGTTCATTAAACTCACATCAAAATATAATTATTACCAAAAATCATTGGTAATCATGCCGTGAACATAACCGTTTCACATATCACTTTATAAATGATTTCCATGTGAAAATTATACACTTAAGATGGTAAGACGTTCATGCAATGGCAATGACTATGGCATATACTAGTCACTTATTATTTTCATTTATAAGATTCTTCTTCTTTTTTAAATATTATTTTTATCTCTTTATTTTCTTGATGCAGGTTTTCATCCTGTCTGACCTTCTCTTAATAATCAGAGCATAACTCCCTCATTTTTACTCCGATTTAGATTATTTTGGTGTTAATCTAAAGATAAAACAATTATTAAAAACTATTATGTTTAATAGTTTAGACAAATATTAAAGATTCTTGGTGATATTACTCCCTTCAGTGATAGATTATTCCTTCTCGGGTAGGTTCTGACCTCTACTTACTAATATGTTCATATATCTCTCATAAGAATTCCAAATTGAGTGATTCCAGTGGCTAAAATTCTTTGACACATATATGTATAATTTGTATGTTAACAAGTTATTTTAATTCCCTACAGAATATTCCCAGAAATTCAAACACAGAAGCTTTCCTAACATATTCTTCCCTGATTAATTGTTTTCTGACCACTTTTTATTAATAAGACCATATCTGCCCCATATGGACTCCAAATTGAGTGATTCCAGTGGCTAACAATTCGTGACACATAGATCTACATTTTTCTTGTTAACTATTTATTTTAGTTCCTTGCTGATTCTTCCCTGAAATTTAAAAACCGAGGCTTAAAATTGTGCTACCCATAGCCATACCTATGCAAAACTATCTACGCCAGCCTAAGTATTCAAACATACATCACATGCAAGATCAATATGTAACATGATATAGCAACATCCATGACCAATCACCAAAGTTCTAAGATAAAAATCCCATATAAATGTTACAAATTTCAAAACTTTTCAAAAAGAAAAATTGTTAAACCTACCTAAGGATCTCCCTAGCTCACTTAGTGAATTCATTTTCTTGTTTCCTCTTGAAGGAAGTAGCAAGATTCCTCCCTTCCCTTAGCTTTTTTAGCAGCTTAAATAAGAGAAGGAGAGTGAGTTTTTTGAACCTTAAGAATGAAGAAAAAATTCTAGAATTCTCCTTGAGTGGAGATTTAGCTAACTTACCTTGAGTATTTAGTCCTCTAGACTTCTCCTTCCTCTTTCTTCCTCCATTCCTCTCATTTCCTCACTTTTCCTTGCTTATGTTTTTCCTCTCCCTCACTTGGAAAAAATTCTAATGTTATAAGGGTGGATTTTTCTTAAATAGACTATCAAATAATTCACCTTTCATGATCATGGGTCTACCTTATCACAATTAGGATTTACTTGGTTGATTTTTGGAAAACAAACAACTCATGTTCTTGTCTTCCTCTTCCTTAGTCAAGATATGCATAGGAAAAGGAGATTTGTATTTTGAAAATTATGATAATATGTTCTTAAGACAAGGGACAAGGGACAAGGTCCATTTAATTTAGGGATTCATTTTCTTTTTCTTTTGTCTCAGACAAGTATGATAGATTTGCTTTTCTAAGTGGCAAATTTCTAACCCTTGTATCTCCCTTGCTAGGCTAAAATTATTTGTGTAGGATATGGATGTTTTGTCCAAATGCCATGTATTATTATACCACTTGCTAAAATTATGAGTCTGGGATATAGATTTTTTGTCCTAATGTCATATATTATTACACCACTTACTAAAATTATGAGTGTAGAATATATATATTTATCACACCACTTGCTGAATTATTTTGTCTTAATGCGATGTCACCTAATCTTGATTACACTATTATTTCATCACATGATTTTTATTTTTATTTTTATTTTTCCCTCTTGGATTTGGGCTCATTCTTGCCCATTTCCTTTACTTTGGCAAAAATTCTACTTTTCATAATGGGCTTGGTCACATTTTCATGATTTTTGATCTACCAATCCAATTTCTATATCCTAGTCCAAGTCTAAGTTTAATTTCTTTCTTGGGTTATCCTATTGGCTTGCTAAAAAAATTCATGTGAAGTGGAAAAACTCTATATGAAGTGTCCATAGGTGAAAGCCCAATTTATGGGTGGAGATGTTAAACTTAGAAATTTTTAACTCTTGAATTAGGAAAAATTACCCTAATCCAATCTTCTTAAAATTTTAAGACCTTTACTTACTTCACAAAAATTTATCTTCCTTATCAAATAATTTCGCCTATCTTTAGTATGTTATTTCTATTTTTTCCTATTAGGTTTTCTCTCTTTACTCGTTCCCTTAATGTTAGAAACATTTTCTATGCATACACATAAGGTGAAGAATTTCTAAGGATTATATTTCTTTAAATATCTAAAAATTGTCTATTAAATTGTATTTCCTTAATTAAATATTTATGTATCTTTAAAGAAACAAAATTAGGGATGTTACATTAAATATTTATGTACCTTTATTAATAAAAGAAATGAAATTAAGGATGTTACACATACGTCTGCACTTAGTACACTTAACTATGGAAAAGTTCTATTGGAAGGGTTGGGGACTTGAAGTTATTAGTCTCTTACCAGTACCACTTCCTTTTCCTCTGATATTTCTGCCAGAGTTTTGTGGCCCGTTCTTCCTTTTCCAAAATTTTTGTCTTTGTTTCTCATCCTCCACTGCCCTTAAGCTTTTCTCTAGGAGTCTGTATTTATTTATCAGAGGTACAAACTCCCTGATCTCCATAGCTACAACAACATTCCTTATTTTCAGATTCAATCTCACTTCAAATTTAATAGCCTTCCATACTTCATCAAGGTTAAATCACATAAAAGAGGATAACTTAGATAAATCCTTAATCCTCACAATGTATTGGTCTACGGTTATGCTGCCCTGCCTGAGTCGGAGAAATTCAATCTCCTTCTTTGCCTGCACATCACTTGGGAAGTACTGTAACAACTCCATTTTTTTTTACATATATACTTATACGTATATTTCTAAAATTTATGAAGTCATTACCTTCTTATTTCTAACTATTTAACTCATAATAACATTCAATTAAATTAACCAAACATAAATAACGTTTAAGAAATACCATTAATACTTATACAATTATGAGTTCACGTACACATTATTAATCAAAACATATGTACAAAAAACAAACACATATAAGTCTACATTTTATTCATCCATATTGACCAGGGCCAGAGATACGGGTGCGGATGGTTGCATCTTCACCGGAATCTTAGCTAACTTGACCCAACATATGCTAAAAGCCAGTCGTAGAGAATATCAACATAACTTAGTTTTCTGAACATGATATGGAAATATAGTGATAAATAAATCCCAGTAGGTTCAACAATAATTCATTATCAATAATGCTTGTCACGTCATGTTCATTTGTACAAGCTACAACAATTATGTTTAGGTCACATGAATGCACTTTATCTATGCACATGAAAATCGTACAGTTATGAAATATATGGCATGAATAACTATTTTCAGAATATCATATGATGGCTATCAACTTATTTTCATATCAAGCTACCCTGGTTAGGGTGAGTACTTTATACTCTCTAGAACGAGTTTTTCTCGCTCCGTCTGACATGGCACACTTTCTCTTTCTTTTCTAAAAAACATAATCATAATCGTTGGTAGGGCGTCCCCTAATGGTGCACCACACAAACCGCCATGTGACCGTGCTCATTTCTTTTCTTTTCTTTTCATTTCACATTAATAGCCATAAATATGATTTGAATAACAAGTATGTTCATTATACTCACATGCCACAATTTTCATCAAAATACAATCATTACCAAAAATTATTGGTAATTATGCTATGAACATAATCGTTTCAAATATCACTTTATAAAATATTTCAATGCCAAAATTTTGCACTTAAGATGGTAAGGAGTTCATGCAATGGCAATGGCTATGGCATACACTAGTCATTTATTATTTTCATTTATAAGATTCTTCTTCTTTTTAAATATTATTATCCTCCCTTCACTAAACAGAGCATAACAACCTCATTTTAAATCCGATTTACGTGATCTTGGTGTCAATTGAAAGATACGACAATCCTCTAAAACCATTTTGTTGAATAATTTAGTGAAATCTTAATGAATCATGGTGTTACTACTTCCTCAAATTCAATGTTATTTCTTCTCAGGTAAGTTCATACCTCTACTTACAAATCAGACCATATCTCCCTTATAAAAACTCTAATTGAGGTGATTCGAAAGCCTATAAAATAATAAGAAATTTATATAAAACTTTCATGTTTATCATTTCTTCAGATTCCTTACTAATTATTACCAGAAACTCAAAAACAAAAACACTTACATTTACCAACCAGGATTCTAGACTGATTCTAACCTTTACTCACTAATCAATCATATCTCTCTCATATGGACTCTAAGTTAAGTGATTTAAGAGCCTATAGATCCATGATACATATATTTATATTTATGATGCTAACAATTTCCTTTAATTCCCTACATAGTTTGCTGAGCAATTCAAACACGGAAGTATACTTAACAGATTTTTCCCTGGTTTGCTAGTTTTTGACCTTTGCTTACTAATCTGACCATATCTCGCTCATATTGATTCTAATTTGAATGATTCTAGTGGATAAAAATCTGTGAAACATAGACCTACATTTTTCGTGTTAAGAATATCTTTCAATTCCCTACAAATTTATCCCAGAAATTCAAACACAGAAGCATACCTGACAGATTCTTCCCTAGTTAATCATTTTTGACCGCTGAATACATATTGTGTAATATCTCCTTCATATGGACTCTAAATTAAGTGATTTCAGTGGCCAAAAATCCATGATATATAGATCTACATTTTTTATGTTAACTCTTTCTTTTAATTCCTAACCTATTCTTCACAAAATTTCAAAAATATAAGCTTCCCTATTTACCCCAAAATCTAGTTTCCTAACCAATCATTTCCTAAGGTTTTAGTTCATCATTATATTACATCATATTCCATTTCCTTTACATCTAATCATATTCCATCAATTTTTCACCACATTCAAATATAAAAAATAGTAGCATAAAAATCATAAAAGTTTTACCACCCAGAGTCATACTTATGCAGAACTTTCCACACCAACCGTAATGTCCAAAACATCCATCATATGCAAAATAACATGTAACATGATATTACAACATCTATGACCAATCATCAAAGTAGCAAATATTGTAAATTTCATCAAAGTTCTAAGATCAAAATTCCACATAAATGTTACAAATTTCAAAGATGTTCTTCAAAAAGAGATATTGTTAAACCTTCCTAAAGATCTCCCTAACTCACTTAGTGAATTCTTTTTTCTTGTTTCCTCTTGAAAAAAGTAGTAAGATTCCTCCTCTTCCCTTAGCTTTTATAGCAGCTTAAATAAGAGAAGGAGGGTCAGTTTATTGAACCCCAAAGGATGAAGAAGAAAGATATATTCAAGTGGAGATTAAGCTAACTTACCTTGAGTACTTAGTCCTCTAGACTTCTCCTTCTTCTTCCTTCGTTTCTTTTCCTCTTTATCTCTCCTTTCCTCACTCTACTTTGCTTCTATTTTTTCCTCTCCCTCACTTGGACGAAATTATAATGTTATAGGGGTGGGTTTTACTTAAATAAACTATCAAATGATTCACCTTTCATGATCATGGGTCTACCTTATCACAAGTAGGATGGACTTGGTTGTTTTTTGGGGAAAAAGAACTCATGTTCTTGTCTTTCTCTTCCTTAGTCAAGATATGCATAGCAAAAGGATACTTATATTTTGAAAATTATGATAATATGTTCTTAGGACAAGGGACAAGTTTCCTTTGATTTAGGGATTCATTTCCTTTTTCTTTTGTCTAAATCAAGTATGATATGTTTGCGTTTCTAAGTGGCAAATTTTCAACCATTGGATCTCCCTTGCTTGGCTGAAATTATTTGTGTAGGATAAGGATGTTTTGTCATAATGCTATGTATTATTATCCACTTGTTGAAATTATGAATGTAGGATATAGATTTTTTGTCCTAATGCCATGTATTTTTACCTACTTGCTGAAATTATGAATGTAGTATATAGATATTTTGTCTTAATGCCATATGACCTAATCTTGATTATTATTGCACTACTATTTCCTCACATGATTCTTATTTTTTTTCCTCCTGGATTTGGGCTCATTCTTACCCATTTCCTTTACTTTGGCTAAAATTCTACCTTTCATGGAGGGCTTGGTCACATTTTGATAATTTTTGGGTTATCGATCCAACTTCTATATCCTAGTTCAAGTCTATATTTTATTTCATACTTGAGCTATCCAATGGGCTTGCTAGAAACTTTTGTGAAGTGGAAAAACTCTATATGAAGTGTCCATAGGAGAAAGCCCAATTTATGGTTGGAGATGTTAAACTTAGAAATTTCTAACTCTTGAATTAGGAAAAATTACACTAATCCAATCTTCTTAAAATTTTAAGACCTTTACTTCACAAAAAAAACTTATCTTCCTTACTAAAGAATTTTTCCTTTCTATAGTATGTTATTTTTAATTTTTTCTATTAGGTTTCTCTCTTTACTTGTTCCCTTAATGTTAGAAACATTTTTTATGCATACACATAAAGTGAAGAATTTTTAAGGATTATATTTCCTTAGATATCTAAAAATTGTCTAATAAATTTTATTACCTTAATTAAATATTTATGTACCTTTATTAATAAAAGAAACAAAATTAGGGATGTTACAAGTACTTTTCCAAAAGGGTGTCTTTGAACACCTGCCAGGTGATCTGCCTTCTTTGGTGAGCTAAAAGTTCTCGAGCTCCATGCCACCAGCGTTTTGCTTCATCTATCAGCATATATGCAACGAAGATAACTTGCTTATCCTCAGTACAACCCATCACTTGAAAGATTTTGTCTAGTTCCTTTATCCACCTTTCAACTACAATCAGGTCATAGCCTCCTTGAAAAGAAGGTTGTCTAGTCCTTAAGAACTCGGATATTCTATTATCATTCCCTGCCATCCGATTATTAGCATCATTCTCACCATTCTGGAGGTATTGTAGAATTTGGTTGGTGGTCGTGATTTGGTCTCGAATTGCCGTGGCAAGGTTGTGTAGGGTTTCCTCCGCATTGTTTGCTAGATTCCTCCTTGGTGGTGCCATTTTCTACTGTGGCAAAAACAAAGTTATGTTGTTATTGAGGTGATCAAGCCCAATAGTTAGTTTCAAAAATATTTAGTAGTAGCCATAACACCATCTCGGCATATAGATAGGAAACACTAGTAATTTCTTACCAATTTGAAATCACTGATTCCCTACACAGCACAACCACAACATACTCAAGACACTATAAGATTGATTCAGATAATCATCCACTCACTGGCCATCTAGGATTGATCTGCTCTAATACCAATTATGTAACAAATCCATTTTTTTTACATACACACACACACACAAATAGATATATATAAATATATTTCTAAAATTCCATGAAGTCATTACCTCTTTACTTCTAAATATTTAACTCAAAATAACATTCTATTAAATTAACTAAACATAATTAAGGTTTCTGAAATACCATTAACACTTATACAATTATGGGTCCACATACACATTATTAATCCAAACATCTATACAAAAATCAAACACATATAAGTCTCCATTTTATTCATCAATATTGACCAATTCTAGATATACAGGTGTGGGTGGTTGCACCTTCTTCGAGATCTTAGCCAACTCGACCCAACGTACGTTAAAAGCCAATCATAAAGAATATCTGCATAACTTAGTTTTCTAAACATGATATGGAAATATAGTGAGAATTAAATCTCAGTAGCTTCAACAATAAATCATAAGTATCCTGAATAATGCTTGTCACGTCATGTTCATCTGTATAAGCTACAACAATAATTTTAGATAACATGAATGCAATTATCTATGCACATGAAAATCGTAGAGTAATGACATGTATGGCATGAATAACTATTTTCAGAATATCATATGATCGCTATTAACTTATTTTTATATAAGTTACCCCGGTCATGGTGAGTACTTTCTACTCTCTGGAATGGGCTTTTTTCGCTACATCCGACATGGCACACTTTCTCTTTCTTTTCTCATTAAAATAATCATAGTCGTTGGTAGGGCGTCTCCTACTGGTGAACCTCACGGACTCCCATGTGACCCTGCTCATTTCTTTTCTTTTCACATTAATAGCAAAAAATATGATTTCAATAAGAAGTATGTTCATTATACTCACATGCCATAATTTTTCATCAAAATATAATCATTACCAAAAATTATTGGTAATCATATCATAAATATAATCGTTTCAAATATCACTTTAAAAAATATTTCCATATCAAAATTACACAATTAAGATGGTAAGGAGTTCAAGCAATGGCAATGGCTGTGGCATACACTAGTCATTTATTATTTTCATTTGTAAGATTCTTCTTCTTTTTCAAATATTATTTTCCTATCTCACTAAACAGAACATAACACCCTCATTTTAAATCCGATAGATGTGATCATGCTGTCAATTAAAACCTAAGACAATCCTATAAAACCCTTATGTTGAACATTTTAGTGAAATCTTAAGTAATCATGGTGTTACTACTCCCTCAAATTCAATATTATTTCTTCTCAGGTAGGTTCAGGCCTCTACTTACTAATCTGACCATATCTCCTTCATACAAACTCCAATTGAGGTTATTCCAAAGCATATAAAAAGATAAGACACTTATATACAACTTTTTTGTTTATCATTTCTTCTGATTCCTTACTAATTACTCCCAAATAATCAAACCAAAACACTTAGATTTACCAACCTGGATTCTAGACTGATTTTGACCTTTACTCATTAATCAGCCATATTTCCCTCATATGGACTCCAAATTAAGTGATTTCAGAGATTATAGATCCGTGATACACACACACACACACACACACACACACACACACACACACACACAGATATATATATATATATATATATATATATATATATATATATATATATTTATATTTATATTTACTATGTTAACAATTATCTTTAATTCCTTACAAATGTTTCTTAGAAATTCAAAGACAAAAGGAAACTTAACAGATTCTTCCCTGGTTAGCTAGTTTCTAATCTCTGCTTACTAAGCTGACCATATCTCCCTCACAATGATTCAAATTTGAATGATTCTAGTGGCTCAATATTCGTGAGACATATATCTATATTTATCATGTTAATAATTTCTTTTAATTCCCTACATATTTATCCCAAAAAGTCAAACACAGAAGCATACCTAGCAAATTCTTTCCTGGTTAACCATTTTTTGCCACTGCTTACAAATCGGGCAATATCTCCCTCATCTGGACTCCAAATTAAGTGATTCTAGTGGCTAAAAATTCATGAGACATAGATATACATTTTCATGTTAACCATAACCGATTCTTCCCAGAATTTCAAAAACAAAAACTTCCCTAGTTACTCTCAAATTCAGTTTCCTAACTAAAATTTTTCTAAGGTTTTAGTTCATCATTACATTACACCCTCTTCCATTTTCTTCCTAATTTACTTATAATCATATTCCATCAATTTTTTTTACCACATTCAAATATCCAAAATAGCAACAAAAAAAATCATAAAATTTTACCACCTATAACTATACCTATGCAAAACTTTCCACACCAATCGAAATGTTCAAAATATCCATCATATGCAAAATAACATTTAACATGATATAGCAACATCCATAACCAATCATCAAAGTAGCAAATATTGTAAATTTCATCAAAGTTCTAAGATCAAAATCTCATATAAATGTTACAAATTTAAAATCTTTTCTTTAAAAAAGAGATATTGTTAAACCTACCTAAAGATCTCCCTAGCTTACTTAGTGAATTCTTTTTCTTATTTTTTCTTGAAAGAAGTAGCAAGATTCCTCTCTTCCCTTAGCTTTTATAGCAGATTAAATAAGAGAAGGAGGGTGCTTTTTGAACCCCAAGGATGAAGAGAAAAGATGGATTCAAATGGAGATTAAGCGAACTTACCTTGAGTACTTAGTCCTCTAGACTTCTCATTGTTCTTCCTTCCTTTCTTCTCCTTTCTTTCTCTCCTTTTTTCACTCTACCTTGCTTTTATTTTTCCACTCCCTCACTTAGACGAAATTATAATGTTATAAGGGTGGGTTATACTTAAATAAACTTTCAAGTGGTTCACCTTTCATGACCATGTGTCTAACTTATCACAATTAGGATGCAATTGATTATTTTTTGGTGAAAGACAACTCATGTTCTTGTCTTCCTCTCCATTAGCCAAGATATGCAGAGCAAAATGATATTTGTATTTTGAAAATTATGATAAAAAGTTATTAAATTAAGGAACAAGATCCTTTTGATTTAGGGATTCTTTTTCTTTTTCTTTTGTCTCACTCAAGTATGATAGATTTTCTTTTCTAGTCGAAAACTTTTCAACCCTTGAGTCTCCCTTGCTTGGCTGAAATTATTTATATAGGATAAGGATGTTTTGTTGTAATGCTCTATATTGTTACCCACTTGTTGAAATTGTGAATGTAGAATATAGATGTTTTGTCCTAATGCCATTTATTATTACCTACTTGTTGAAATTATGAATCTAGGGTATAAATGTTTTGTCATAATACCTTGTGACCTTATCTTGATTTTTATTACACCACTATTTCCTCACAGGATTCTTATTTTTTTTCCTCTTGGATTTGGGTTCATTCTTACCCATTTCCTTTTCTTTGGCTAAAATTCTACCTTTCATGGAGGGATAGGCCACATTTTCATTATTTTTGTACTATCGGTCCAACTTCTATATCCCAGTCCAGGTCTATGTTTTATTTCTTGCTTGGGCTATCCAATTGGTTTGTTAGAAACTTATGTGAAGTGGAAAAACTCTATATGAAGTGTCCATAGGTGAAAGCCCAATGTATGGGTGGAGATGTTAAACTTAGGAGCTCTAAACTATTGAATTAGGAAAAATTACCCTAATCCAATCTTCTTGAAATTTTAAGACCTTTACTTACTTCACAAAAATTTGTCTTCCTTACCAAAGAATTTTGCCTCTCTTTAGTTTGTTATTTCTAATTTTTCCTATTAGTTTTTCTCTCATTACCTATTCCCTTAATGTTAGAAACATTTTCTATGCATACACATAAGATGAAGAATTTCTAAGGATTTTATTTCCTTACATATCTAAAATTTGTCTAATAAATTTTATTTCCTTAATTAAATATTTATGTACCTTTATTAAGAAAAGAAAAGAAATTAGAGATATTATATTAAATATTTATGTACCTTTATAAATACATGGCGAAGCATGGAGAAACATAGACATACACATGCAGACTCAAAGAGACTCAATTTAGGCATAAGAAACACCATTAGATTAGGTTTAGAGTGGGATTATTGATTACTTTTTGTTCTTAGAGTAGAATTTGGATTGATTGAAGTTCGTATTGTAACAACTTTTATTTATTTATTATTATTATACAATATAGAGTTTACATACATGTCATTAATCAAAACATATTTACAACATATCAAACACATAAAAATCTACATATTATTAATTCTCGTTGACCAATTCCAGAGATACAGGTGCGGGTGGTTGCACTTTCACCGGGATCTAAGCCAACTCGACCACAAACATTTTATTTGCTTCTGGAATCTGCCCAACATAAAGTACTCGATCCAACGTGCACTAAAAGCCATAGAAAAATCCGCATAACTAATTTTCTGAACATGATATGGAAATATAGTGAGAATTAAATCCCAGTAAGTTCAACAATAAATCATCATCAATATAGCTCATCACGTCATGTTCAACTATATAAACTACAACAAATATCTTTGGTCACATGAATGCACTATATCTATTCACATGAGAATCGTACAATAATGACATGTATGACAGGATTAACTATTTCCAGAATATCATATGATGACTATCAATCTATTCTCATATCAAGCTACCCCAGTTAGGGTGAGTATTTTCTACTCTCCGGTATGGGTTTTTCTTGCTCTGTCCGACATGACCCACTTTCTCTTTCTTTTCTCATTAACATGATCATAACCGTTGGTAGGGCCTCCCCTACTGGTGCATCACACGGATTGCTATGTGACCGTGCTCACTTTTCACAACGATAGCTAAAAATATGCTTTGAATAACAAGTATGTTCATAAAAATATAATTATTACCAAAAATCATTGGTAATCGTGCCATGAACATAACCATTTCAAATATCACTTTATAAAATATTTCCATGTCAAAATTTCATACTTAAGATTGTAAGAAGTTCATACAATGGAAATGGCTATGGCATATACTAGTCATTTATTATTTTCATTTATAAGATTCTTTTTTTTAATATTAATTTTATTTCTTTATTTTCTTGATGCAGGTTTTCATCCTATCTGACGTTCTCTTACTAATCAGATCATAACTCCCTTAATTTAACTCCGATGTCGGTGATCTTGATGTCAATTTAAAGAAAAAGCAATTATCTAAAACTATTATGTTGAACCATTTAGCGAAATATTACGACATCAATGTGATATTACTCCCTCAAAGTATAGGTTATTTCTTCTCGGGTAGGTTCTAACCTGTACATACTAAACTATTCATATTTCCCTCATAAGAATTCCAAATTAAGTGATTCCAGTGGCAAAAAATCCGTGACACATATAGCAATAATTTTTATGTTAATCATTTATTTCCATACCGATTCTTCCCAAAATTTTAAAAACAGAATCTTAAAATTTTGCCACCCATAGCCATACCTATGCAGAACTATCTACACCAGCCTAAGTATTCAAACATACATAATATGTAACATGATATAGCAACATCCATGATCAATCATCAAAGTTCTAAGATCAAAATCTCATATAAATATTACAAGTTTCAAATCTTTTCTTCAAAAAGAAATATTGTTAAACTTACCTGGAGCACTTAATCTTCTAGACTTCTCTTTCCTCTTTCTTCCTTTCTTCCTCTCCTTTCCTCACTCTACCTTGCTTCTATTTTTCCTCTCCCTCACTTGGACGAAAATTCTAATGTTGTAAGTGTGGGTTTTGCTTAAATAGACCATAAAATAATTCACCTTTCATGATCATGGGTCTACCTTATCACAATTAGGATACACTTGGTTGAATTTTTGAAAAAAAAACAACTTATGTTCTTGTCTTCCTCTTCCTTAGTCAAGATATGCATAGCTAAAGGAGATTTGTATTTTGAAAATTATGATAATATGTTTCTAAGATAAGGGACAAGGTCCCTTTGATTTAGGGATTCATTTCCTTTTTCTTTTGTCTTAATTAGGTATGATACGTTTGCCTTTTTAGGTGGCAAATTTCTATCCCTTGAATCTCCATTATTTGGTTAAAATTATTTGTGTGGGATATGAATGTTTTGTCCTAATGCCATGTATTATCATACCACTTTTTAAAATTATGAGTGTAGGATATAGATGTTTTGTCTTAAAGCCTTGTATTATCATACCACTTGATAAAATTATGAATGTAGGATATCACACCACTTGCTAAACTTTTGTCTTAATGCCATGTCACCTAATCTTGATTACACCATTATTTCATCACTTTACTTTTATTTTTATTTTTATTTTTCCTCTTAAGTTTGAGGTCATTCTTGCCCATTTTCTTTACTTTGGTTAAAATTCTACCTTTCATAATGGGCTTGGTCACATTTTCATGATTTTTGGGCTACTGGTCCAATTTCTATATCCTAATCCAAGTCTATGTTTTATTTCTTCATTGGGCTATTCTATTGGCTTGCTAAAAATTTATGTGAAGTAGAAAAACTCTATATGAAGTGTCCATAGGTGAAAGCCCAATTTATGGGTGGAGATACCAAACTCAGTAACTTTTGCTCTTAAATTAGGAAAAATTACCCTAATCCAATCTTCTTGAAATTTTAAGACATTTACTTCACAAAAATTTATCTTCCTTACCTAAGAATTTCACCTTTGTTTAGCATGTTTATTTCTAATATTTCCTCTTAGGTTTTCTTTCTTTACCTATTCCATTAATATTAGAACATTTCTATACATACACGTAAGGTGAAGAATTTCTAAGGATTATATTTCCTTTGATATCTAAAAATTGTCTAATAAATTTTATTTCCTTAATTAAATATTTATGTACCTTTATCAATAAAAGAAATGAAATTATGGATGTTACTTTGAATACTTTTGTACTTTTATTAATACATGAAATGAAATTAGGGATGTTACATTTCTCTCCCCCTAAAAGAAATTTTATCCTCAAAATTTCAGAAATTACCTAATAAGAACAATTTCAGATATTTCTTCCTCATGACTTCTTCTAGCTCCCATGTTGCTTCTTCCGGAGTCAAACCTTCCCGTAACACCTTAACTAGTGGAATAGTTTTATTCCGCAATTGCTTCATGTTAGTGTCCAATATAGATGCTGATACTAGCTGGTATGTCATGTTCTCCTTTATTTGGATTGGTTCATCTCGTATCAAATGTGAGGAGTCTGGAAGATACTGCTGTAGCTGTGATACGTAGAAAACATTATGCAAGTTGGACAAATTAGGTGGGACAACAACTTGATATGCTGATGTCCCTAGTTTCTTCAGAATTTGGTAGGGTCCCAAAAATCGTGGACTTAGCTTTCTTGTTTTGAGAGACCTACCAACTCCAGTAGTCGGAAAAAGTTTCAGAAATACATGGTCTCCTTCCTCAAACTTTAGAGGTCTATGTCTCTTATCGTAGTAACTCTTTTGGCGACTCTTAGCTTTAAGTATTTTGTCCTGTATCATCCTGATTTGTTCAGTGGTTTGTTGAACTAGATCAGGACCCAACAAGTTCTTTTCTCCTACCTCAAACTAACATAGTGGAGATCGGCACATTCTACCGTATAAAACTTCATAGGAGACCATCTTAATACTAGAGTGATAACTATTATTATAAGCAAAATCTACTAAAGGTAGGTACTTATCCCATCCTTTACCTTGCTCTATCACACAGGCCCTTAACATATCTTCTAGGGTTTGGATGGTTCGTTCTGTTTGCCCGTCAGTCTGAGGATGGTAGATAGTACTGAACCGTAATTGAGTACCAAAAGCTTCCTGCAACGTCTTCCAAAACCTCGATGTGAACTTCGGATCTCTATCAGAAACGATATTTAAGGGAATTCCATGCAATCTAACTATTTTCTGGACATAGAATTAGGCTAATTTGTCCAGTGAATAGTTATTTTTTGTGGGCAAAAAGTGAGCAAATTTGGTTAATCTGTCAACTATTACCTAGATAGAGTCATGTCCAATAGAAGTCTTGGGTAAACCAACGACAAAGTCCATCGAAATACTGTCCCATTTCCATTTAGGTATTTCAACAGGTTGTAAAAATCCTGCTGCCTTTTGATGCTCTACCTTCACCTTCTGACAAATGAGACATTTCGTCACAAACTCGGCAATGTCCTTTTTCATCCCTGGCCACCAATACATCCTCTTTAAATCCTGATACATTTTAGTGCATCCAGGATGGACTGTGTATTTACTTTGATGCACTTCCTACAGGATCTTAGTCCTAAACTCTCGTTCTTGAGGGACACAAATCCTTCCCTGATACATGATTGCTCCATCTTCCATGACAGAAAAATTACCTTGGTCTTTATGATCCTGTAAGTATTGGTCGTGAGCTTGAGCCTCTTTGATCTAGGCTCTAAGGTCACACCCTATACTTAAACCATTAATGACTAGCTTCTTTGGAGTAAGAGTAGTGGCTAGCTTCAAATTTCAAAACTCCTCTAGCATCTGCATCTCATACACCATCATTTAACCTATGTGCAGAGACTTTTGACTCACGGCATCTGCTACAACATTTGCCTTTCCTGGATGATACTTTATCTCAAACTTATAGTCATTGAGGAATTTTACCCATCTTCGTTGCCTCATATTTAACTTCTTTTGATCAAAGAGGTATTTAAGACTCTTATGATCACAATATACTTCAAAGGTTGCCCCGTATAAATAGTGTCACCAAATGTTTAAGGAAAACACCACTGTCGCTAATTCAAGATCATGGGTTGGATAGTTTCCTTCATGGGGTCTCAGTTGCCTAAAGGCGCAAGCAACTACTCTCTTATCTTGCATCAGCACACATCCTAGCCCTTTCTTTGAAGCATCACTATACACTTCAAAATGTCCTGTAGGGTCTGGAATAATTAAAACAGGAGGAGTGGTCAGTCTTGTCTTAAGCTCCTGGAAACTAGCTTCACATTGATCAGTCCATTTGAAAGGACTTCCCTTCCTGGTCAATTTAGTCAATGGCAAGGCTATACGAGAGAATTTTTGTATAAACCTTATGTAGTATCCTGCCAAACCCAAGAAACTTCTGACTTCTGTAACTGTCTTTGGTCTCTCCCAGTGAATCACTACTTCCATCTTGCTAGGATCTACAGCTACACCTCTATTAGAGATGACATGTCCGAGAAACTTTACCTCTGACAGCCAATATTCACACTTCTCCATTTTGGCATACAACTTTTTCTCTTTCAGCACTTGCAGCACGATTCGGAGATGTTGTTCATGTTCTTTCTCACTCTTAGAATATATCAAGATGTCACCAATGAACACTACCACAAATTGATCTAGGTAGGGTCGAAAAATGCGATTCATGTAATCCATGAAAATTGTAGGTGCATTTGTCAACCCAAAAGGCATTACGAGAAACTCATAGTGCCCATACCTAGTCCTAAAGGTAGTTTTTGGTACATCCTCCTCCTTGATCCTAATCTGATGATATCCCAACCTCAAGTCAATCTTAGAAAAGATAGAGGCTCTCTTCAGTTGATCCAATAAGTCATCTATCGTAGGGAGAGGATACTTGTTTTTGATAGTCACCTTATTTAGCTGTCTATAGTCTATGCATAGTCTAAGGCTTCCATCTTTTTTCTTAACAAACAATACAGGACCTCCCCAAGGTGATACACTTGGTCTAATAAATTGCTTGTCTAACAGTTCCTCCAACTATTTTTTAAGATCTTGTAATTCCTTCGAGGCCATTCTATAAGGTGCAATAGAGATAGACTATGTCCCAGGTAAGAGATCAATAAAGAATTCTATCTCTTTCTTGGGAGGTAAGCCTAGAATATCTGATGGAAATACTTCAGGAAACTCGTTGGCTAATGGGATTTAATCAAGTTTTGATTCGACTTCTGTTGTGTGTATTTTACTAATTAACTGCAAGTGCACGGCGTAGCTGTAACTAGTCCAGCGTGTACTAGTCGTAACCCACAGAGAATAATGTCAATTACTAGAATTTCACAAAATATACTATCTAAATCGATGTAATCCGATGGAAGTTTTTCATAATTAAATAAGTAAAGACAATCAATTAAACAAAAGCCTAGGGTTAGGGTTCACCATACTTATGATATTCAACAACTAATATGTACCTCTAATTGCAATTACCAAGGTTATTAGGGATGGTTTGACCTTAATTAACTAGCAACCTTTTTCAAGCCTTACTAATCGTACCTAGGTTAATCCAATTGCCTACTTTCATGGTTCTTAGTTCAACCTAGGTCCATTAAGTTCTATGCCAACCATGGAATACAATTAATCGGTTTTCTCGTGCCCATTAATTGATTCAATGTTAGAGAATCTTAAACTACTTTCATGGTTAAGATATTCCTAATTAACTATTTGGTTCTGGTATTAATCTTCACCTTTCAGTCCATCAATTAATATCCTAAGATGTGATAAAACGTTGGCCAGACATTCATTAACTCCTATAACCAATGCATAATAGCTAATCCTAATTAACCATAGATAACACAATTAGGGTTCCAATGATTCAATGTGCACAGTGTATCATCACATCATAAGTGGGTTTACCAAAACCCTAGATCAAAACTACTCAAGCATAATAGAAATAGAAACTAAAATCAAATTCATTAAACAAACCATAAGTGTTCAATACAATTCAAGAAAAAGGAGTAGAAGTAGAGATGAGTATAGAGATAGAAAGATAAAACCTGGATGAAGAACGAAATACAAACTGGAATTGTTGTCAAATCTACTCTAAGAACATGAATTAAACATTAATCCTACTCTAAACCTAAACTAATGGTGTTTCCCAAGCCTAAAACTGAGTAAGAGAAGGTCTGAATGCGTTTTCCCCCTTTGGCTGTGTAACCCCTTCAATATATAACACTTTGGCCGCTCAAAACCCTAAAAAATATAGTGTACGAAGACCCGCAGCACGACTGTGTTCTAGGACACGGCCTGGCCGTACTTCGTGCTGGATTCTGGGGAGTCTCTGTAGCTTTTACCCAGAACACGGCCTGGCTGTGTTGCATGCCACCAAGCACGGCCTGGCCGTGTTGGGGGCTGCCATGCTCCTTTCTTACTGATTTTTGGTGGGCTTCCTCCTTGCTTCCTCCTCATCTTGTTCCAAGTCCATATGGCACTTCTCATGGGTGTTTTCCCTTGCTTCTTGGCCTCTTTTTCTCTCCTAAAAACATAAAACAAGCCAAAGCAGTATCCAGAGCAAAGCATAACCAAATGTGGGGAAATAATCACAAGTTTACTACTAATTAGGGGATAAAATATAACCATTAAGCACTCAAATTTCCCCTTTATCAACTCCCCCATGCTTAAACCTTTACTTGTCCTCAAGCAAATAACATGTCATATCAAAAGGAAGGAAGATGATGCATATAAATTTCAAATAACAGATAAATGCAGTACAGGAAATTCTTCACTCAATCAATGTACACTCAATATATATATGAATAGACATTTATCAGATAGTCTTTGTTCTTCTAAGACTAAACCAAATTTTTTCTATTTTATATATGCTTCTATTGATACCATTGAATGTATGCATCTAATTGACTTTCAAGCACTCAAGTAGGCTACCTCATCCTTTAGATCTCCTTATGCTGCCTTACCCTTATTTCTATTTTTCTCACACAATTTCTTTTATTTCTTATCCTCATCATTCATTTTTTTTATTTCATTCATCATCCTTTTTCTTTTATAAAAATATGTCGTGAGTGCATTTTATGCTCCGTCTCACTAGGATAAAGGCAGTTAGGTACTCATACTAGGGCCTTTTTGGTGCCTTGAAGGGGTACTCAGAGTGAAAACTTTTTGGGTGTTAAATTTCTTCATTTTTCAACTCTCCCAGCCTTCACACTCTCATAGTGTTAAAAATCAATAAAAGCATACAATTCAAAGTACAATAGGAGAGATATTTTTAAAAAAAATTAGAGGTTTAATGCTAGAAGAGAGAGACTAAAATTTAAACTACCTATTTCATACCCTATTGTGCATCACATGTTCATGAGTTAAAATCAACCTATATTACATCAATCTATTTGTAAAATAGTAAACTAAGAGATTTTGCAATGCAACATGAGATATTCAGCCAATAGTAATTAATCAGAGAAAACCACAAGCCTAAATCTACTCCCCCATGCTTAAACTTGACATTGTCCTCAATGTCAGTAATAACTGAAAGTACAAGCAAAGTACAAGCAAAGGTTGCCTCCCATAAAGCGCTTGTTTAAAGTCATTAGCTTGACTCCCTTTTTATGCTTTCACTCGGTTATTATGGTGTCCAAGTGGTTAGAAGGTTAAAGTAATGAAAAGTTTGAAAGAAATAGACGAATGAAGGCCTTATGGTACTTTGACAAATGTAATCAAGAGAATTAGTGGTGTTGAAGTTCTTAAGGAATAAAATATGGGAACTAGGATTTAAATTAATCTTTGAACTCTTAATTTAGAAATAAGGAGAATATTGTGAGAACCATGTCCGAAAATAATGTAAGTGATTAAGATATTTGTATTAAGGGTTTATACCATGCTAAATTGAGTCTAATATCTAGGATGTATCTAGGATGTGAATTATGTTGAGAAAGGAGATTTTAGAAGAAGCCATAGATTTTGAATATTGATGGGATATACTAAAATTTGAAATAATTGTACTAGTATAATGGTAAAAATAAGATACAAGTGATACATTTTTCGTTATTTGTTGAGTCAACAAGTAATAATTGAATATATTGCTTTAGGAGAGCTATTCAGGAAGCATTAGGATCTTAGTTAAATTACAGTATAGCTGATAGTAAATTTAAATATTGTGTTTATGCATTAGAAGTTATGCCTTAAGTATCTTTATATAATTTTGGGTAAAAGTTGAGAGAAATTATTTGTCCTTAGTTGGACTTGCTCATATCAGTAGTTATCAGGCCAATCTACAAATGGCACTATTTGAGGTTTTACATAAAACATTGTATATTTCTTAATAGGTGGATGAGTTGAATTAAATTAAGCTTTTAGAATCTAATTTGGAATAACGTGCAATAGATAGAATATGATAAACCTAAATTGATGATGCTAGTTTAGAGAGCATGCAAATGTCTTCGAGATTGGTGGGTGATTCCTTAGCTGAATTCACTTATAATAAAATGATATTGGATGACTTAAAGCCTTATGTAAAAGTTGTTACTAACTTTCTGTTAAATGATTCAATGGGGTCAGACTTATTGTAAGATGTCGTTGATAAAGTGAAAATGATTAGGAAAAGAATACAAGAAACTCAATATAGGCCAAAAGTCTATAAGGACCAGGAATGTTGAGCACTAAAAATTATCAACTGGTTATCAAATATACTTGAAGGACTCACCCATGAAAGAGGTAATGAGGGTTGAAAAGAAGAAAAAAGTTAAGCTCTAGTATATAAGCTCTTCAGAAATCTTGGACAAAGTATGCATAGTATATATCGCCTAACTTTGCCATCAGGATTAAGTGATGCTCGTACAGCCTTTCTTGCATCAATGCTAACGAAGTACCCAGTAGATTCTTCTTATGTTATCTAATTCCAAGAAACTCAATTGGACAAGAACATTGTTTAATTATGAAAAATAATCTGCTATCTATTGTTGATTGATAAGTGAAGAACTTATGGTTAGAGGAAATCCCTATGGCTAAGGTTATATGGCAAAATCACTCGAGTAAAGAGACTCCTTAGAAAGTAAAGATGATATACAAAAGAGATATCCCCAATTGCTTGACTAGTGAGGTTAATAACTGTAAGTTATGCCTTGACTTCATTCATTACTTGTGATAAGATTGTTTGAAATTCGGAGACCGAATTTCTTAAGTGGGAAGAATGTAATATCACATAAATTTTAAATAATAATGTTTTTCTATAATAAAATATATTTTTATTTTAAATGATTATGTTTTGCTAAAAGTAAATACGCTTTTTAATTAAAATGATTTTATTTTGCTTAAAATAATTATATTTGGCTTTAAATAAATTTTTATTTTAGTTTTATAAATTTCTTTCTTTTAACATGCATGAAGTTATTTAATATTGTGATTTGTTTTAATAAAATTTTATCAAGAAAAATTATGATTTTAGAGTTCAACTAAAGTTTTGTCATAATATAAATTTTTGGGATATTTTTGGATAAAAAATAGTATTTATTTGTATATAATCAAAAAATAAATTAAATTTAAATATTTAATTATTAAATAATAATAATTAAAAAAAAGAAAGAAAAGGGGGAAGGAGAGACGTTGAAGAGGGATCAAAAAACTTCGTATATGAATAGTGATGGATAGTATTTTCTCTCTCCTCTATTTTTCTCTCTAGATCTGGAGTGTCTACTAGCTTCTAATCTCAAAACTAAGGGTATCACTAGATTTTGGATGGAGAGTACTACGATTTTGATCGAACAATTTTTCAAATTAACTATTGAATTGCCACAAATTGGAAGTAAAAAATATTAGAAAAACGTAAATTATGAAACTCTTATTTAGAGACCCCAAATTGGACATCTGATATTGTAGATAGATTCAAGAGATAGATAAACTATAGGATACGAAGTTTCACAGTCATTTGAAAATTTTGGTGTCATGAACAGTAACTCTGACTGGCGTGAATAGTGATTCTACCTGATATGAATAGTGATTTTCCGGTGGTGAATAATATTTTTCAACCGTGAATAGCCCCAATAATTGACCAGTGTTGACCAAGGTCCCGTAGGCCAAATTGTACGATTCTATAGTCATTTTCTAGGTTTTTGGACTCTCCGGACATGTTTTTGAGGTCAAATTGATCAAATTTGGATTAGAAAACTATATTTTAGGGCTATCCAACCTAGAGCCTAGCCTTGTGAGTAGATAATTCTTTCTATGACTTACCCCATGCTCTTCTTGAACTTAAAATGTATAATTGGTTATGTTTACAAATTATTTATGCTATCATAAGTTTCTGAAATGTGTTAAAATATCTGTTTTACTTACCAACTAACATATAGTTCAAGAAGAGTATGGTTTTGCAAATAGATTTGAAACTTATTGAATATGTGATTCTAAATGTATTTATCATTATTTGGTAAAGTGAATATTATGTGTATGAGGCATTGATTTGTAAAACTATAAAGTTGCTAATTATGATTGAATGGCAAGCGTAAAGCTCATGGCGAGTTACTTCATAATTATACATTGCATTTGATGAATATGCATTTATATATATGTATTTATATGTATGGATGAATATCGACGGGTTGTATGGCTTGTGAAGGTACCGAGTAGGGGACGCCCTATTAGCCTGATTAAGCCAAGGGAAAGCCACTCCAACTAGTTGACAGTGGTAATGTGAGGAGGCAGATGGATGATGAACTCACATTCCCTAATAACTTATTGTTACTGTAGTCAATCAGTCACTATGCGTATAGCAAATAAGTGAATTAAGTGTATTGAGAGCTATAACATTGTTGAAAATTATGTAAAAGAGTGCATTTTTAGTTCATATATAGTATGTTATTTATGCATCAACAAAAATTATGACTTTATCTCAAAAACTTTTTACTGTAACCTATATAGCTGATCATAACATTATCCCTTGCTGTGTGCTTAGGAATATTTGATAGTTTTGATATGAGATCTTCCAAATATTTTCATGTAAAATATTTTGAAGCATAAAAATATTTGTTTAATGATTATACCGTGCTGCATATGGTTTTAGATATATGAATATCCTTTGATTTGAAAATATTTGAAATACGGGTCCCATATAGATGTACTTCTGAACTGTATTTTCTATGTGAAAATTTTTAAAATATGAGTACATCCATATGTTGACCTAAGAGGTCATATAAGGTATTATATGCTCACTGAGTTGTCAAACTCACTACACGATATTCCCATATTTTTCAAATAAGAATATAAAATCTGATCCTACAGATAGGTGATCAATTAGGTGACATATTCTCTGGTTAAGTCTACGTTGCATCTAAGGCTTACAGCTTTTGAATTATACTATGTTTATATTCTAGAGTGTGCTTTGAACACCACAGGCAGGATCCCTGTTTTTGTTGTTACTTTGATATTTATGACTTGGTATGTATAATGTGTATACATGAGAGAACCTATATATATCTATTTCCATGACAAAGAATAGTATTATGCATGTTATGGTAAATATCTAATTGCAGGAAGAAATTTTTTTTTTCAAGTGCCCGTAAATTGGGGGCGTTAAAATGAACTTATAGAAAACATAAATCAAAAGGACTTTTCAATGGTTGTAATAAGGCTTAGGATTAAGGTTGGAAGTGTTTAGGAAAGGTAGCTTAAAAGTTATTAAAACTACTGGAGCAAAATAAACTAATTCAAACTTAGGATCAATTTACTCCGATTATAAACTTTATCACCTAAGCCTTTAGCCTTTAAACCATGTAAACCTTTGCAAGAATGGAGACATTTTTCATTTACAACAAAATATACTTTTTCACACTAACTTCCACCTTTGCATATTTTTTTCTCTCTTTTCTCTTTTTCTTTTTCTTTATGTTCATTTCACTTTTCATCACAAGAGATTTCACATGTTGAAATTGACATTAAAATTCCTTTTTCACCAATCAAAGCCACACTACAACTTTAAACACCCCCACACTTATTCCTTTAGCATACCTATACATGTCATAATTATTGAACAATGACCCTTCTGTAGCTTAGGTAAACACACTATTTTTTTAGTTTTAAGCTTGTAATATAGGTTTTACAAAATAAAGGCAAAAAATCTCGAAGGGGTTAACAAACGAAAATTAATTGTATGGTAGGCTATTTGGCTAAGTAGCTTATACAAAGAATTCCTTAATCATATTTGTAACAACTCCATTTTTTTTACATATATACAAATATATGTATTTTTAAAATCCCATGAAGTCATTACCTCTTTACTTCTAATTATTTAAATCATAATAACATTTAATTAAATTAACAAAACATAATTAAGGTTTAAGGTATACCATTAATACTGATACAATTCTGGGTTCGCATACACATAATTAATTAACAACATCCGTACACAAATAAAACACATATATGTCTACATCTTATTCATCCATATTGACTAGTTCTGGGGATACGGGTGTGGGTGGTTGCACCTTCACCGGGATCTTAGCCAACATGCCCTAACGTACGCTAACAGCTGGTCATAGAGAATATATGCATATCTAGTACTTTGAACATGATAGGGAAATATAGTGAGAATTAAAACTCAGTAGGTTCAATAATAAATCATAATTATCATCAATATAGATCATCATGTCATGTTCATCTGTATAAGCTACAACAAATATCTTAGATCACATGGATGCACTTTATCTATGCACATGAAAATCATACAGTAATGATATGTATGGCATGAATAACTATTTTCAAACTATCATATGATAGCCATAAACTTATTTTCATATTAAGCTACCCTGGTCAGGGTGAGTACTTTTTACTCTCTGGTACAAGCTTTTCTCGCTTCGTCTAACATGGCACACTTTCTCTTTTTTTTTTCTCATTAACATAATCATAGCCGTGAGTAGGGCATCCCTTATTGGTGCACCACACGGACCACCATGTGACTGTGCTCGTCTCTTTTTTTTTCTTTTCTTTTCACGTTAATAGCCAAAAATATGATTTTAATAACAAGTCTGTTCATTATACTCATATGCCATAATTTATCATCAAAGTATAATCATTACCAAAATAAATGGTAAAATACAATCTTTCCATGAACATAATCATTTTCGAATATCCCTTTATAAAATATTTTCTGGTCAAAATTACACACTTAATATGGTAAGAAATTCATGCAATGGTAATGGCTATGACATATAGTAGTCATTTATTATTTTCATTTATAAGATTCTTCTTCTTTTTTAAATATTATGGTGTTACTACTCCTTCAAATTCAATGTTATTTCTTCTCGGGTAGGTTCAAACCTGTATTTAATAATCTGATCTTATCTCCCATATAGGAACTCCAATAGAGGTGATTCCAAAGCCTATAAAAAACAAAGACACCTATATACAACTTTCAAGTTTATCATTTCTTCATCTTCCTTATGAATTATTCCTAGAAAAACAAAAAAAAACACTTATATTTACCACCCTATATTCTAGACTCATTCTAACCTCTACTCATTAATTAGCTATATCTCCCTCATATGAATCCCAAATTAAGTGATTTTAGAGCCTATAGATCCGTGATACATATATCTATATTTATTATGTCAACACTTTCCTTTAATTCCCTACAAATGCTTCCCAAAAATTTAAACACAGAAGCATACTTAATAGATTCTTCCCTAGTTAGCTACTTTCTGACCACTGCTTACTAATCTGACCATATCTTCCTAATATGGATTCCAAATTGAATGCTTCCAGTGGATACAAATTCTTGAGACATATATATACATTTTATTTATGTTAACTATTTATTTTAGTTCTTTATAGCGTTTTCTCATAAATTCAAAAACAGAAACTTACCTAACAAATTCTTCCCTGGTTAACCATTTTCTGACCACTGCTTACTAATCAAACAATATTTTCCTCATCTAGACTCTAAATTAAGTGATTCCAATGTGTAAAAATCCGTGAGACATATATCTACATTTTTTATTTTCACAATTTCTTTTAATTCCTATCCAATGCTTCTTATAATTTCAAAAACAGAAGCTTCCATAGTTACTCTGAAATCTGGTTTCCTAATCAAACATTTCCTAAGGTTTTAGTTCATCATTATATTACATCCTCTTCCATTTTCTTCCTATTTTACATCTAATCATCTTCCATCAATTTTTCACCACATTCAAATATGCAAAATGATAGCATAAAAATCTTAAAATTTTGCCACCCAAAACCATACCTAAGTAGAACTTTCCACACCAACCAAAATGGTCAAAACATCCATCATATGCAAGATAACATGTAACATGATATAGCAACATCCATGACCAATCATCAAAGTAACAAATATTGTAAATTTCATCAAAGTTCTAAGATCAAAATCCTTTATAAATGTTACAAATTTCAAAGCTTTTCTTGAAAAAGAGATATTGTTAAACCTACCTAAAGATACCCTAGCTCACTTAGTGAATTTTTTTTCTTGTTTCCTCTTGAAGGAAGTAGCAAGATTCCTCCCTTCCCTTAGCTTTTCCAACTACTTAAAGAAGAAAAGGAGGGTGAGTTTTGAACCCTAAGGATGAAGAGAAAAGATGGATTCAAGTAGAGATTAAGCTAACTTATCTTGAGTACTTAGTCCTCTAGACTTCTCATTCATCTTCCTTCCTCTCTTTCTCTCCTTTCCACACTCTTCCATGCTTATGTTTTTCCTCTCCCTCACTTGGACAAAATTATAAAGGTGGGTTTTGCTTAAATAAACTATCAAGTGATTCACCTTTCATAATCATAGTTTTACCTTATCACAATTAGGATGTACTTGGTTGTTTTATTTTGGGGAAAGTCAACTCATGTTCTTGTCTTCCTCTCCCTTAGTCAAGATATGCATAGCAAAAGGAGATTTGTATTTTGAAAATTATGATAAAATGTTCTTAAGACAAGGAACAAGGTCCATTTGATTTAGGGATTCATTTCCTTTTTCTTTTGTTTTGATCAAGTATGATATGTTTGCCTTTCTAGGTGGAAACTTTGAATCTCCCTTGCTTTGCTGAAATTATGAATGTAGGATATAGAAATTTTGTTCTAATGCCATGTATTATTACCTACTTGTTGAAATTATGAATGTAGCATATAGATGTTTTGTCCTAATGTCATGTGACCTAATCTTGATTATTATTACATTACTATTTCTTCACATGATTCTTATTTTCCCCTCTTGGATTTGTGCTCATTCTAACCCATTTTCTTTGCTTTGGCTGAAATTTTACCTTTCATGGAGGCCTTGGTCATATTTTCATGGTTTGTGGGCTATCGGTCCAATTTCTATATCCTAGTCCAAGTCAATGTTTTATTTCTTTCTTGGGCTATCTTATTGGCTTGCTAGAAACTCATGTGAAGTGGAAAAAAAACTCTATATAAAGTGTCCATTGGTGAAAGCCCAATGTATGGGTAGAGATGTTAAACTTAGGAACTCTAGCTCTTGAATTAGGAAAAATTACCCTAATCCAATCTTCTTGAAATTTTAAGACCTTGACTTTCTTCCCAAAAGTTTATCTTCCTTAACCAAGAATTTTGCCTCTCTTTAGTATTTTATTTCAAAATTGTTTTCCTATTAGGTTTTTCTCTCTTTACTTATTCCCATAATGTTAGAAACATTTTCTATGCATATACTTAAAGTGAAGAATTTCTAAGGCTTATATTTTCTAGATATTTAAAAATTGTCTAATAAATTTTATTTCCTTAACTAAATATTTATGTACCTTTATTAATAAAAGAAATAAAATTAGAGATGTTACAATATTAATACATGCAAATGTCAATGTAACTTTGAAAAGAATCAATGCAAGTTCTAGAGACTAAAACCAATGAAAGAATGTCTCTCATGAAAGAAAAATGAGACTACTATAGATAAATTAGACTAAGATTCAAAATCTCACAGCTTTTGTCTACTATATTTAGTCAATATCGTTCTTAAGGAAAATTACTAGTTAGGATGTAGAAAATGTTGCACAATAAATCATGTTATGAATTATTTAGCTCAATTCAAATTTGCTTATAGCATTAAACAACTAATTTCCTTAAAAATTTAGCAATAGAAATTTTTTTTAAACATACATAAAAACTCATAAAAACACCCAAATCCCTCCCCCACATTTAAAACTTACATTGTCCCTATGTAAAGTGAAATGCAGAAAAAAGATAAAACTATTAAACTAGGAACTTGTAAATGAAATAATAATAAAATGTAAAGAATGAACTGCCATAGGTTACCTCCCAAGCAACGCCTTTGTTTAATGTCATTAACTCAATTTGATGCCCTCTATTTTAGTCAAGGAGGATCCTTGATGTCTACTTTGATCTAAAATATCTTGGAGTTTGTCAAGCCTTAGAATTTTACTACATTATGAGCAAGAATATTATTAATAATGAAAGGTCCATACCAAGGATAATGTGACTTACTTGGGGGTGTTTTTTCTCCTTCTTCAAATATGGCTTGATTTATACAAGTGGATGGATAAATTCCTTTAATAATTTTTATGGTTTAGCCAATGGCTATCTTATGCTTCTTAAGAATGTGCCCAAGCTTTTCCTCTTGCATTTGGATCAATTTTCTGGAGATAATCATAAGGACTAATACTTTACTTTCTAGCTACTTTAAGGCGTTAGGAAAAGGTCTTAACTCTAGGCTAGGATCCTCTAAAACAGAATGTGGGGTTTTTACATCAGAAATTAGTAATCTATTTAGGAATCCTTATCTGATTGCTACACTTTTGTGGCTTCCTCCACTACTTCAACATTTTCCTTTAATTCAGATTTTGACATAAATTCTTTCTCAATAGCTTTATTAGTGGCCACTTCCAATTCATCCTTTCCATGAAGTTTATAATTTTCTTATGCTAATGAATCCATAACATTAATATTATCTACAAGATTATTATAATCAGTAAGATTTATCGTGTCACATACATTAAATTGAATCATATCACCATCAAACTCCATGGTAAGTGTTCCACTATGAATATCTATTTCCGTTTCAGATGTCTTTAAAAATGGACTTCCTAATAAAATAAGAGCGATGTGATCACCATTCTCTATATTAAATACTTAAAATTAGCAAGAAAAACCAAATCATTTACTTATAATGAGACACCCTCAACCACTACCTCAAGAAGGTTATTAGATTTGACAGCCAATTGAAATATCACACCAATTTCTTTTAAAGGTCCAAGTGCCAGATTTATACACAAAAAATGGCATGACATTAATAAAGGCTCCTAAATCTAACATAGCCTTCTCAAATTTAGTGTTACCTATGGTGCAAGGCTCCCAAATCATTTACTTATAATGAGACACCCTCAACCACTACCTCAAGAAGGGTATTAGATTTGACAGCCAATTGAAATATCAGACCAATTTCTTTTAAATGTCCAAGTGCTAGATTTATAGACAAAAAATGGCATGATGTAACATCTAGTAATTTTTAGATATTTTTCTTAGAAATTCTTCACCTTACATATATGCATAGAAATGTTCTAATATTAATGGAATAGGTAAAGAAAGAAAACCTAAGAGGAAATATTAAAAATAAACATGCTAAAGAAAGGTGAAATTCTTAGGTAAGGAAGATAAATTTTTGTGAAGTAAAGGTCTTAAAATTTCAAAAAGATTGGATTACGGTAATTTTTCCTAATTCAAGAGTAAAAAAGAATCTTCCATTTAATGCCAAATATTAATGTAGAACAATGTAGTAGAACAGATGAAAAGTATAATAAAGAACGGTGCTAAAATAGAAAGTCAAAAGTTTGGAAAAAACATTAGAGAGTTAAAATCAGTGGCCGTAATTCTTGAAAATCTGAAAACAAAAATTTAGCTGTTATATCGGCAAAAATTGGTGGTCATAATGTTTGAATATATGTGCCAAAATCTACTTTAAATCTATTTGTATTTAGTGGAAAGATATCACATGGAAAAAGAAACATTTCTGAGCTTATAAAAGTCTATGAAAATCAAAGAATACGTAGTTAACTGGTAGGATACAGTTTATTGCTTTAAAATAGATGTAATCAATCAATTGTAAAATAACCAGTCCAAATTAAAATTTCTCAAAATAGTTAGTCGACTTAATAATACCAATAGTCGACTAGCAAAAATATTGGGAAAACAAAATAAATCATTTGATTGTCCTTCTTCAACAACTAACTTGTTTACATTTTCACTTTCTTTTGTTTTTCATTTACGCCTATCACCTACAACTTTTCTACAAGAATCAAGATATCAAGGTTTCATCAAAGACAACAAAGATAAATTTCTGATGATATATTTTGATGAACATACTTGTTATTGAAAGCATATTTTTGGCTATCATTGTTAAAAGAAAAGAAATGAGCACGGTCACATGGCAATCCGTGTGGTGCACCAGTAGGGGATGCCCTACCAACGGTTAAGATGAGCGACTATCACAACTACTATAAAGAAAAAAAAGGTTGTTACATATGACATTAATAAAGGCTCCTAAATCTAACATATCCTTCTCAAATTTAGTGTTACCTATGGTGCAAGGGATAGAAAACATACCTATGTTCTTGTAACATCCCTAATTTTGTTTCTTTTATTAATAAAGGTACATAAATATTTAATTAAGGAAATAAAATTTATTAAACAATTTTTAGATATCTAAGAAAATATAAGGCTTAGAAATTTTTCAACTTATGTGTATGCATAGAAAATGTTTCTAACATTAAGGGAATAGGTAAATAGAGAAAACCTAATAGGAAAAATTAGAAATAACATCCTAAATGGGGGCAAAATTCTTGGGTAAGGAAGGTAAATTTTTGGAAGTAAGTAAAGGTCTTAAAATCTCAAGAAGATTGGATTAAGGTAATGTTTTCTAATTCAAGAGCTAGAATTCTTAAGTTTAATATCTCCACCCATATATTGGGCCTTCACCTATGGACACTTCATAGATTTTTTTTTTACTTCATATGAGTTTCTAGCAAGCCAATCGAATAGCCCAAGCCAAAGATATAACATAGACTTAGACTAGTATATAGAAGTTGTACTGATAGCCCAAAAATCATAAAAATGTGACCAAGCCCTTCATGAGAGGTAGAATTTTAGCCAAAGCAAAGAAAATGGGCAAGAATGAGCCCAAATCAAAGGAAAAAATTAGAATCATTTGATGAATAGTAGTGTAATAATAATCAAGATTAGGTCACATGACATTAGGACAAAACATTTATATACTACACTCATAATTTTTTACAAGCCATATGATGATATAGTAGGTAATAATACATGGCATTATGAAAAAGTATCCATATCCTAAACAAATAATTTCAGCCAGGCAAGGGAGACTCAAGGGCTAGAAATTTTCCATTTTAAAAGGCAAACCTATCATACTTGAGTGAGACAAAAGAAAAATGAAATGAATCCCTAAATCAAAGGGACCTTGTCCCTTGTCCTAAAAACCATAAGAATGGAAGATGGTTTAATAAAAGGATGAACTAGAACCATAAGAATGGTTTTGGTTAGAAATCTGGATTTCAGATTAACCAGGAAAGCTTCTGTTTTTCAAATTCTAGGAAGAACCAATTAGAAATTTTTAAAAAATGATTATTATGAAAAATGTAGATATATGTCTCACAAATTTTTGGCCACTAGAATCATTTAAATTAGTATCCATATGAGGGAGATATGGTTATATTAGAAAGTCGTGGTTAGAAACTAGTTAACCAGGGAAGAATCTGTTGGGTAAGCTTCTATGTTTGAATTTTTTGAAAATTTTTGTATGGAATTAAAATAAATGGTTAGCATGAAAGATATAGATATATGACTCACAAATTTTTAGCCACTGGAATAACTCAATTTAGAGTAGAGGTCAGAACCTACCTGCGAAGAAATAACATTGAATTTAAGGGAGTAATAACACAATGAGTCTTTACGATTTCACAAAAATGTTCAACATAAGAGTTTTAGAGGATTGCCTTAGCTTTAAAGGGACACCAATATCATTTCAATTGGAGTTAAAATGAGGACGTTATACTCTAATTAGTGAGAGATGAAAATAATATTTAAGAAAGAAGAAGAATCTTATAAATGAAAATCATAAATGACTATTGTATGCCCTTGCCATTGCCATTGCATGAACTCCTTACCATCTTAATTGTGTAATTTTGACATGAAAATATTTTATAAAGTGATATTTGATAATGATTATGTTCGTGGCATGATTACATTTTACTAATGATTTTTGGTAATGTTTATAATTTGATGATAAATTATGGCATGTGAGTATAATGAACATGCTTGTTATTGAAATCATATTTTAGCCTATTAATTGAAGGAAAAGAAAATAAAAGAGATGAGCATGGTCACATAGTGGTCTGTGTGGTGCACCTATAGGTGATGCCCTACTCATGGCTATAATTAAGCTATTGAGAAAAGGAAGAGAAAGTGTGCCATGTCAGACGGAGCAAGAAAAGCTCGTACTAGAGAGTAAAAAGTACTCACCAAGACCGTGGTAGCTTGATATGAAAACAAGTTGATAGCCATCATATGATATATTGAAAATAGTGATTCATGCCATACATGTCATTATTGCATGATTTTCTTGTGCATAGATAAAGTATATTCATATGAACTAAGATATTTACTATAGCTCATATAGATGAACATGACATGATGAGCTATATTAATAATAATTATGATTTATTGTTGAATATATTGGGATTTAATTCTCACTATATTTCTATATCATGTTCAAAAGACTAAATATGCAAATATTCTCTATAATCGGCTTTTACCATATGTTGGGTTGAGTTAGCTAAATCTCAGTAACGGTGTAACCACCCGTACCCGTATCCTCGAAACTGGTAAATATGGTTGAATAAGATGTAGACATATATGTGTTTAATTTTTGAACATAAGTTTTTAATTAATGATGTGTATGTGAACCTTGAATTGTATTACTGTTAGTGATATACCATAAACTTTAATTATGCTTGTTGAATTTGATTGAATGTTATTATGAATTAAATAGTTAAAAGTAAGGAGGTAATGACTTCATGGGATTTTAAATATATATGTATATATATATATATATATATTTGTATATATATGTATAAAAAAATGGAGTTGTTACATAATGAGTATCAGAGCAAGTCGATCCTAAATGGCTAGTGGGTGGATGGTTATCTGAATTGATCTTATAGTGTCTTGAGTACGTTTACGATTATGTTGTGCAAGGGTTCAGTGATTTCATATAGATAAAAAATTACTAGTGTTTCTTATTTATATGCTGAGGTATTGGTATGACTGCTGTAAATATTTTTGAACTAACTATTCGGCTTAATTAACTCAATAATAGCATAACTCTATTTTTGCCATAGTAGGATATGGCACCACTGAGGAGAAACCTAGCAAACAATATGGATGAAACCATACACAAATTGGCTACAACAAGAGACCAAGTCATAGACACCAATCAAATTCTGCAACATCTCCAAAACAATAACAACTTGAATGGAGAAAATAATGCAAACAATCATATGAATGGAAATGATAATGGCCTATCTTAGTTCCTGAGAACCAGACCACCTTCTTTCCAAGGTGGCTTTGACCCAACGGTAGCCGAAAGATGGATAAGGGAATTGGAGAAGATCTTTGAGGTGATGGGCTGCACTAATGAGAAGCAAGTTATCTTTGCTGCATATATGCTTAGTGGCGATGGGCCAGAGAGCTGCTAAGTCACCAGAGGAGGCAGATCACCTGTCAGGTGTTTAAAGACATTTTCCTGGAGAAGAACTTTCCAAGTATTATGTGGGCTAAGAAGGAGATCAAATTTCTCCAACTTAGACAGGGTAATGTGTCGTTAGATTAATACATCACTAAGTTCGAGGAGTTTTCTAAGTTCTCCTCTTACTTGAGGTTTAACCTTGATAAAGCATGGAAGGTTGTTAAGTTTGAAGCAAGATTGAACCCAGAAATCAAGAATATGGTGATAGCCTTCGAAATAAAGGAGTTTGTACCCCTGATAAATAAATTTAAACATTTGGAGAAAAGTTTAAGGGTAGTAAAGGACGAGAAGCTAAAGAGAAACCTGTGGACGAGGAAGAAAAGTTTTCTCAACCTTGGCAAAAATGTGAGGGGACGAGGATATGGAGCTGGTAAGAGGCCATTGACTGCGAGTCCCTGACCTTTCCAACAAGACCTTGCCACAATCAAGTGAACTAAGTGCCGATGTATGCATGGCAACTAGTTTTGTGTGTTTTATAAATAACCGTAAGCACACGACATAGTTGTAGCTAGTCAGGCGAGCACTGGTCGTATCCCAAGAGACCAAAGATCAACTACTAGAATTATACAAAACAAGCTATCTTTTTTTTGGGTACAATAAAGGAGTCTATAGGACTAAAACAAATCAGACTGGGGGAGATTTATTCTCCTCATGTCTTCTAGCAAAAGTAGTTGTACCCCATTTGGGGGATTATCAAATGTTTGCCACTCATGTCCCAAATGTGGGGCTCTTTTTGCCGTCCAATCAGCTATTTTGTTGCTCTCCCTATATGCGTGGGAGAAAGCAATATTCCACTATCTTTCTGTGAAGCTCTTTATAGCATATATCAGTCCTGCACATGGATGCGTTTTCTCACACCCCATGTTACACATATTCACGACCATAATTGAGTCATATTCAAATATAACATCATTAAGTTTTAACTCCCAGGCAATACTTACCGTCGAAAGGATACCCCATATTTCAGCTCTCAGACTGCTGCAGGGCCCCAGCTTCCTCATGAATCCTGTGATCCAAGCTCCTGTGGAATCCTTTAGAATCCCCCCATAACTCGCCTGGTTCAAGTGGTCTAAGGCTCTGTCAACATTGAACTTGGTGGTTCCACCGGGAGGTGGAGACTAGTGATTTTCTGGACGTGGTGTGCCAACCCGAAGAACTCTCCCATCCTTGTTCCATTACATGCAGTCTCTAGTTCGAGAAAGGCACAGAAATAACAAATCAGTAGAGTTATGTGGAGGGGGTTGGAAAATCAGTTCACAGCGCTTAACCCATATGCACCACACCGTGGTCCCGAACAGAGTTTTCCAATTGTACTCCTCATACTCCATTTTCCCATAGTTACGGGATAGGTTTAGCTTAAGCCACTCTTGCGTATTGCAACTGAAAAATTTACACGAAACAAGCTATCTAAATCAATGCAATTAGATGAGAGAGAGTGTCACAATTAAGTAAATAAGTAATTAATTAACAAAAACCTAGGGTTAAGGTTTACCGCACTTATGATATTCAACATTCAATATGTACTTCTAATTGCAATTATCTAGGTAATTAGGGATAGTTTAACCTTAATTAATTAATAACCTCTTTCAAGCGTTACTAATTGTACCTATGTTAATCCAATTGCCTACTTTTGTGGTTCTTAGCTCAACCTAGGTCCATTAAATTTTATGCCAATCATGGAATGCAATTAATAGGTTTTCTCGTGCCCACTAAATGATTCAATTCCTGAAGAACCTTAAACTACATTTGTGATTAAGATATCCCTAATTAACTATTAGGTTCTAGTATTAACTTTGACCTTTCAACTCATCAGTTAATAACCTAAGATGTGATAGATTGGTGATCAGGCATTCTATCAACTCTTATACATGCACATAATAGTTCATCCTAATTAATCCACAAATAATCACAATTAGGGTTCCAAAATTTAACTCAATAATTCAGTATCATCATATCATAAGTGGGTTTACCAAAACCCTAGATCAATATCTACTCACACATAATGGAAACATAAATCATAATCCAATTTATTGAATAACTCATAGTGTTCAATACAATCAAAGAGAAAAGAGTAGAAGTAAAAGTAAAAGTAAAGATGGAAAGAGAAAACCTTGTTGTAGAATGTACTGAATACAAACTTCAATCAATGTAAATTCTACTCTATATGCGTAAATTAATCACTAATCCTACTTCAAACCTAATCTAATGTTGTTTCCTAAGCTTAAAACTGAGTAAAAGTAAGTCTGTATGAGTCTGGATGTCTTTGGTTGTGCTTCCCCATATATATATATATATATATATATATATATATATATATCACTTTGGTTGCTCAAAACCCTAAAAAATATGGAGTGTGTGGACACGAAGCATGGTCGTGCTTCTGCTGGAAATCTGGGAAAAATCACATTCTTTGCATAGAGCACGGCCTAGACGTGCTTCCTACAACACCAAACACGGCCTGGCTGTGTTTAGGGCTGCCAAGCTCGTTTCATGCCAATTTCTTTTAGGTTGCCTACTTACTTCCTCCTCAATATGTTCCAAGTCAATATGGCACCTTCTCATGAGTGTTTTCCCTTGCTTCTTGGCCTCTTTCGCTCACTTACAAACATAAAACAAACCAAAGTAGTATCCAAAGCAAAGCAAAACCAAGAGCAGGGAAATAATCACAAGTTTACTATTAACTAGGGGATAAAATATAACCATTAAACACTCAATTTTCCCCTTTATCAACTCCCCCATGCTTAAACATTTGCTTGTTCACAATCAAATAAAATGACATATCAAAAGGAAGGGAGATGATCCATACAAATTTTCGATGACAAAAAAATGTACTACAAGTAATTCTTCACTCAATTAATATGAACACAACAGATATATTAATAGAGATTTACCAGATAGTCTCCAATCTTCTAAAATTAAACCCAAATTCTCTTATTATAGATCTACTTCTATTGTTACCATTGGTTGTATGCATAAAATTAATTTTTAAACACTCAAATAGGTCATCTCATCCTTTAGATCTCCCTAGGTTGCCTTACCCTTATTTCTATTTTCACTCATTTTCTCACTCAAATTCTTTTACTTCTCATTTTTTTCTTTTCTTTATTTCATTCATTTTTTTTATAGAAATATACAGTGAGTGCATTTTATGCTCCATCTCACTAGTGTAAAGGCAGCTATGTACTCATACTAAGGCCTTTTTGGTGCCTTGAAAGGGTACTCAAAGTGAAAAAATTTTAGGATCCACATTCCCTTATTTTTCAACTCTCCCTACCTTTATACTTTCATTGTATTAAAATCAAACTAGCCATACAATTCACAGCATAATAAGAGAGATATTTTTCAAAAAAGTAGAGGTTCAATACTATAAGAGAGAGACTAAGATAATAAGTACATATTTTGTATCCTATTGTGCATCACATGTTCATGAGTTAAAATTAACCTACAATACATCAATCTATCTCTAAAATAGCAAACTTTGTGATAATGCAATGAAACAAGAGATATACAGCCAACAAGGACACAAAATTCAATCAGTGAAAACCATAAGCCTAAAGTTTACTCCTCTATTCTTAAACTTGACATTGTCTCCAATGTCAATAACAATGAATTTACAGGCAAAGGAAGAGAAATAACTTACTTGCTTACTGGTCTTCTAGAGAAGGAGGTGGAGGATTCTAACTTAGGTGCCAGTTGTACCATCTTTGCATCATTCCCTGCATGCTTTGGATTCAATCATGGATTGCATGCGGGGTGGCCCTTTGTGCTATTTGTTCCTCCTCAATTTGGCAAAGTCGTGAAGAGATAGATTGTTGGTCCTCTTGCGGCACATATGATGGAGCTACAATGTTAGTGAAATGGGTATAAGGTGGGGGTGGTAGAGCCAAAAATGGCTCAAGGTGGATGTCATCCCCCTTAAAATCATCATCACCCTCTCTACCCTCTTTTAGAGGATAAATCCAATTTTGCTCATTAGTAACTACTGTCCTAGTGGGGTTAGAGAGGTGAAAGATATTATGGCCACGGAGATGTAGCCAATAGTCGGCATTCTTTTTAACAATAAATTTCATATATAGACAGGATTATAAATCTATCTTACTGCTACCAACTATTGGTTGCAAATCCTGACGATTTGCCTCAAATCCTAACCCTCTAGCAATTACAGTTACTAATCCCCCTATGATCACCTTACCATGCATGGCATTACCCACCATAGCCATTTGTCCCGCCATGAAGGCTCCAGTATCCACCTTATGACTGTTTAACATGGCTCAAAGAAAATAAAGCTCTCTTTTATTTGCAACTCCATCAGTTTCAGCTATACCAAAAACGGTATGAGCCATCAGGTGTTGTAAATATCTAAAAGTAAGATTGTAAATAAAAGAGGCTTTTGAACTTGATGCATCATATTGCCCCTGTAACATCCTAAGCCTCTAATAAAGTTAGATAAATTTAAGAATAAGTAGAAAATACATATGACAAGTGTAACATCCCATAATTTTTAGATATTTTCCTTAGAAATTCTTCACCTTACATATATGCATAGAAATGTTCTAATATTAATGGAATAGGTAAAGAAAGAAAACCTAAGAGGAAATATTAGAAATAAACATGTTAAAGAAAGGTGAAATTCTTAGGTAAAGAAAGATAAATTTTTGTGAAGTAAAGGTCTTAAAATTTCAAGAAGATCGGATTAGGGTAATTTTTCTTAATTTAAGAGCAAAAGTTACTAAGTTTAGTATCTCCACCTGTAATTGGGCTTAACCTATAGACACCTCATATAGAGTTTTTCTACTTCACATGAATTTTTAGCAAGCCAATTGGATAGCCCAAGGAAGAAATAAAACATAGACTTGGACTAAGATATAGAAATTGGACCGATAGCCCAAAAATCATGAACATGTGACCAAGCCCATTATGAAAGGAAGAATTTTAACCAAAGTAAGGAAAATGGGCAAGAATGAGCCCAAACCCAAGAGAAAAAATAAAAATAAAAATAAAATTAAAGTGATGAAATATTGGTGTAATCAAGATTAAGTGACATGGCATTAAGACAAAAATTTAGCAAGTGGTGTGATTATACATTAATCATTTTGGCAAGTGGCATAATAATACAAGGCTTTAGGACAAAAACATCTATATCCTACATTCATAACTTTAGCAAGTGGGTAATAATGCATAGCATTATGACAAAACATCATTATCCTACACAAATAATTTTAGTTAAGTAAGGAAAATTGAAGGGCTAGAAATTTGCCACTTAAAAAGGCAAATCTATCATATTTGATTAAGACAAAAGAAAAAGGAAATAAATCCCTAAATCAAAGGGATCTTGCCCCATATCTTAAGAATATATCATCATAATTTTCAAAATACAAATCTCCTTTTTCTATGCATATCTTGACTAAGGAAGAGGAAGACAAAAACATAAGTTGTTTGTTTTCCAAAAATTCAACAAAGTGTATCCTAATTGTGATAAGGTAGTCCCATGATCATGAAAGGTGAATTATTTGGTGGTCTATATAAGAAAACCCACCCTTACAACATTAGAATTTCGTCCAAGTGAGGGAGAGAAAAAATAGAAGCAAGGTAGAGTGAGGAAAGGAGAGGAAGAAAGGAAGAAAGAGGAAGGAGAAGTCTAGAAGACTAAGTGCTCCAAGTAAGTTTAACAATATTTCTTTTTGAAGAAAACTTTTGAAACTTATAATATTTATATGAGATTTTGATCTTAGAACTTTTATGATTGGTCATGATGTTGCTATATCATGTTACATATTGATCTTGCATGTGATGTATGTTTGAATACTTAGGTTGGTGTAGATAGTTCTGCATGGTTTATGGCTATGGGTGGCAGAATTTTAAGCTTCGGTATTTTAATTTCTGGGAACAATCTATAAGGAATTAAAATAAATGGTTAACATAAGAATTAAAGATATATGTGTCCCGGATTTTTAGACACTGGAATCATTCCATTTGGAGTCCATATGAGGTAGCTATGGTCTGATTAGTAGTCAAAGGTCAGAAAATGAATCATCAGGGAAGAATATGTTAGGATAGCTTCGGTAATTTAATTTCTGGGAATTATTGGTAGGGAATGAAAATAAATGGTTAACATAAGAATTCAAGATATGTATGTCATGGATTTTTAGCCACTGGAATCATTCAATTTGGAGTCCATATGAGGTAGCTATGGTCTGATTAGTAGTCAAAGGTCAGAAAATGAATCATCAGGGAAGAATATGTTAGGATAGCTTTGGTAATTTAATTTCTGGGAATTATTGGTAGGGAATTAAAATAAATGGTTAACCTAAGAATTAAAGATATGTGTGTCTTGGATTTTTAGCCACTGGAATAATTCAATTTGGAGTCCACATGTGGTAGATATGGTCCGATTAGTAAGCCAAGGTCAGAAAATGGTTCATCAGGGAAGATTATGTTAGGACAGCTTTTGTATTTTAATTTCTGGGAATTATCTGTATGGAATTAAAATAAATGGTTAACATTAAAGTTATATATCTATGTCTCATGGAAATATAATCACTGGAATTATGCAATTTGGAGTTCATATGAGGTAGATATGATCCGATTAGTAAGCAGAGGTCAGAAAATGTTTATTCAGGGAATAGTATGTTATTAATGCTTTAGTTTTTGAATTTCTGGGAATATTCTGTAGGGAATTAAAATAGCACGCCAACATAATAATTATAGATATATGGCTCATGGATTTTTACCAACTGGAATAACTCAATTTTGAGTTCCAATTTGGGAGATATGGTCTAATTAGTCAATAAAGGTCAGAACCTATCCGAGAGGAACTATCCTGTACTTTGTGGGAGTAATATCACCTTCGTTTCTTAATTTTTCGCTACAATGTTCAACATAATAGTTTTAGATAATTGTTTTATCTTGAAATGGACACCAAGAACACCTACATCAGAGTTAAATTGAGGGAGTTATACTCTGATTAGTATGAGAAGGTTAGATAGGATGAAAACCTACATCAAGAAAATAAAAAAAATAAAATTAGTATTTAAAAAAGAAGATGAATCTTAATAAATGACTAGTATAGCCATAGCCATTGCCATTGTATGAACTTCTTACCATCTTAAGTATGAAATTTTGACATGGAAATATTTTATAAAGTGATATTTGAAATAGTTATGTTCATGGCATGATTACCAATGATTTATGGTAATAGTTATATTTTGATGAACATACTTGTTATTGAAAGCATATTTTTGGCTATCATTGTGAAAAGAAAAGAAATAAGCACGGTCACATGGCAATCCGTGTGGTGCACCAGTAGGTGACGCCCTACCAACGGTTATGATCATGGTAAATTATGATTTATTGTTGAACTTACTAGGATTTAATTCTCAATGATTTATGGTAATAGTTATATTTTGATGAACATACTTGTTATTGAAAGCATATTTTTGGCTATCATTGTGCAAAGAAAAGAAATAAGCACGGTCACATGGCAATCCGTGTGGTGCACCAGTAGGGGACGCCCTACCAACGGTTATGATCATGATAATGAGAAAAGAAAGAGAAAGTGGGCCATGTCGGACGGAGCGAGAAAAGCCCGTACCGGAGAGTAGAGGATACTCACCCTGACCGGGGTAGCTTGAAATGAGAATAAGTTGATGGCCATCATATGATATTTTGAAAATAGTTAATCATATCATACATATCATTACAGTATGATTCTTATGTGCATAGATATAATGCATTCATGTGACCAAAGATATTTTCTGTAGTTTATACAGCTGAACATGACGTGATGAGATTTACTGATGATAATTTATTGTTGAACTTATTGGGATTTAATTCTCACTATATTTCCATATCATGTTCAGAAAATTATTTATGCAGCTTTTGTTTCTAAGGCTTTGGCTTTTAGTGCACATTGGATCCAGTTACTTTATGTTGGGCAGATTTTAGAATCAAATAAGATGTTTGTGGTCGAGTTGGCTCAGATCCCGGTGAAGGTGCAACCACCCGCACCTGTATTTCCGGAATTGGTCAACCAAAATAAACAAGATGTAAATATCTATGTGTTTGATATGTTATACGTCTGTTTTGATTAATGACATGTATGTGAACTCAATATTGTATAATAATAAAGGAAAAAAAAAAGAGGTTGTTATATAATTGGTATCAGAGCAGGTCGATCCTAGATGGCCAGTGGGTGGATGGTTATCTGAATCGATCTTATAGTGTCTTGAGTATGTTGTGGTTGTACTGTGTAGGGGATCAGTGACTCATATAGGTAAGAAATTACTAGTGTTTCTTATCTATATGCCGAGGTGGTGTTATGACTGCTGTTAAATATTGTTTTGAAACTAACTATTGGGCTTGATCACCTCAATAGCAGCATAAATTTATTTTTCCCACAGTAGGAAATGGCACCACCAAGGCGGAATCCGGCAAACAATGCGGAGGAAATCTTGCACAACCTTGCCACAACAATTCGAGAATTTGGTATTGATTTACTCCTTAGAACTCAACTAGTATCTATATCCCTATATAGAATGATATCGATTGAATTTAAAAAAAAAATTGTGATTTGTGAAAAGTGCATGTCTAAGGAAAGCTCTGGCAAGGAAAGACTTGGTACTTAAGCGTGTCCATTAGTGACCCACCTTTCTTTCCTGGGAACTTTTCTGGTGCGCTGTTTACAAACTACAATTACTATCCAGTTACCGAGATATTAGTGTGGAATTTTAACATGGAATTTACCCTAGTACTTATATAAAATTTCCAAGAAGTTTTGAAAGTGCCGGTTTTATTTGAAAAATCTTAGTATGCTCCGTGGTTGCAGTATTTCCACATCAGAAAAGAATTATTCTAGTTACTGGAAAAAAAAAATTTACAAGACTTGTTAGACAAGGGATTTAAATGCCCTAGTACTTTTATTTGGAGTGCTCTAGTTCTATCTGTGAAAAAGAAAGATGGATCACTATGACTATGCATAGATTTTAGACAGTTGAATAAGGTGACAATATAAAATAAAAACCCATTAGCTCGTATAGATTACCTGTTTGACCAGTTATAAGGTGTTCAATATTTTTCCACAAATAGATTTGAGATATGAGTAACATTAATTAGGGATAAGAGAAGAGGATGTAGGACTTATTATGGGCATTATGAGTTCGTGGTGATGCATTTAAATTGATAAATATTTTAGCTACATTCATAGATTTAATGAATAGTAATTAGGTCATCCCTGTATCAATTTTTTATTATTAATGATAACTAGAATATTTCAAAAGTTTAGAGGATCATAAGAAACATTTAAGGATATTTTTACCAACTCTAAAGGAGTATGGTTGGTAAATATGGTATCCAAGTAGACTATAAGAAAGTAAAAGTAGTACAATAATGGCTACGTTTTACTACATTTAAAGATTAAGATCCAAATCCAATTTACGCTTCTTGCGGTTATCTGTCGTCCATTCTATTTGAGTCATAGTTGGATCAGGTACATAAACATAGGCTTGTAAAGCATCAATCAACTCTTCAGCATTTGAAGCTGAGATGAGAATTTGTCGTGCTGAGTGTGGGATAAACCTCTGTTCCACAGCTTGATCTAGAAAAGATAACAGACCATCAAAGAAGTGATTAACATTTAACAAACCTACCGGTTTGTGATGCATATTCAGTTGTGCCCAAGAGACTATTTGGAAAATCTCCTCTAAAGTACCAAAACCACCTGGTAAGGCAATGAAGGCGTCAGCATTGCTCATCATTCTAGCCATGCGTTCATGCATGGAAGCTACCCTAAATTCTTCCCCAATTGTCTTCCCTATGTTGCTAGATGTAGCTAGAGCTGTAGGAATAATACCTAGAACTTGGCATCCCCCTGCATGTGCAGCTATAGCCACACACCCCATTAACCCACAGTTACCTCCACCATACACTAAATGAATTTTTCTCTTAGCCAGCACCATACCCAGATTTTGTGCTGCTTTAACATACTCCTCATCTTTTCCAGGACTGGAACCACAAAAGACACAGATATTTCGGAACTGACGGAATGCGGTTCCCTCCATAATTTCTATCACCTTAACTTTGAGAATAGACAAAGATACTAATGTAAGTATTTATAGAACTCAGAGAAGGGCATATTTATAATAGCTATGCAAATAGGCCAGGTATTATTAGAACAACTATGTGAGTGATTGGTGGATATCAGCTAAATTAAAGATAAATAAAAAAAAAAAATCAAAAATGACGGCAAGCATGTATATGTACAGTAGTATGACTGTGACCCATATTAAGCACATAAAGAGTATAAGATAAGATATCACCAGAAATCTGTCTTTATCTTGTTGTCTTTGATGAAGCATTGATGTTTTGATTCTTGTAGAAAAGTTGTAGGTGATAGCCGTCATTGAAAAAAAAATGCAATCAAATGATTTATTTTGTATTCTCAATGTTTTTGCCAGTCGACTATCAGTATTATTAAGTCGACTAGCTATTTTGAGAAATTTTAATTTGGACTGGTTCTTTTTACAGTTGATTGATTACATCTATTTTGAAGCAATCAACTGCATCCTACCAGTTAACTACATATTCTTTGATTTTCACAGACTTTTATAAGCTCAGAAATGTTTCTTTTCCATGTGATATCTTTCCACCGAATACCAATAGATTTAAAGTAGATTCTGATAGATATATTCAAAATTTGCGGCCACCGATTTTTGCTGAAATCATAGATAGATTTTGTTTACAGATTTTCAAGAATTACGGCCACCGATTTTAATATTTTTCAATGCTTTGTTGAAATTTTTGACTTTTGCTTTTGGCACCATTCTCTATTATGCTTTTCGACTGTTTCACTCATTAACGGTTGGCATTAAATGCAAGGTTATTTTCCCTCATTGCAATGAAAGATAATTTCTTTTCTTTAAAACTCGGTTATTATGGTGTCTAAGTTGTTAGTAGGTTAAAGTAATGAAAAGTTTAAAAAGAATGGACGGATGATGGTCTTATGGTGTTTTGACGAATGTAATTAAGAGAATTAGTGGTGTTGAAGTTCTCGAGGAATAAAATATAGGAAGTAGGATTTAAGTTAGTCTTTGAACTCTTAATTTGGAAATATAGAGAATATTCTGAGAACCATGTCCGAAAATAATGTAGGTTATCAAGATATTTGTTTTAAAGGATTATATCATGCTAAATTGAGTCTAGTATATAGGATGTGAATTATGTTGGAATTGAGAATTCATGTATGAGTAATTGTTAGGAAAAAAAAAACACAAATCTTCTTGAAATGATTGGGTGAATTAAATGGGATTGGCAGAAGCTAGAATGAGGTGCTTTTGGATATGATAGAAGAAATAATTGAAATTTTTGACAAAGAGTTTAATGGTGTTAATAAGCTTGTATAGAATTACTGTGATGATGTAAGTTGGAATTATTAGACATGTGTCAATGGTACATAAACGTTATTAAAGGTTTGAAAGATTTATTGCTACGTATGTTTAACATATTGATTAAAGGATTTGAGGATAAAAATAGATGATAGATTAAGATGATGATATTCAGGGGATGATGTTGATATATGAAAAAAAAAAATTGACTTGATAGAAGTTTGGAATAAGAAAAGATAGTTACACAATATGAAGGTGTATATGTTCCTTTATATGTGTGTTTTCTAATATCGACCCATAGATATATCCATGCGTGCTAGAGGATATCAATTGAAGAACTTATGAGTGAAAGAAATCCTTATGGTTAAGTTATATGGCAAAATCACTCAAGTGAATAGACATATTAAAAAGTAAAGATGTCATACAGAAAAGATATCTCTAATTATTTAGGTAATAAGCTTGGTAACTCTGAATAATGCCTTAATTTCATTCCCAACATGTGGTAGGATGGATTGAAATTCGGGGACCGAATTTCTTAAGGGGGGAAGAATGTAACATCCCATAATTTTTAGATATTTTCCTTAGAAATTCTTCACCTTACATATATGCATAGAAATGTTCTAATATTAATGGAATAGGTAAAGAAAGAAAACCTAAGAGGAAATATTAGAAATAAACATGTTAAAGAAAGGTGAAATTCTTAGGTAAAGAAAGATAAATTTTTGTGAAGTAAAGGTCTTAAAATTTCAAGAAGATCGGATTAGGGTAATTTTTCTTAATTTAAGAGCAAAAGTTACTAAGTTTAGTATCTCCACCTGTAATTGGGCTTAACCTATAGACACCTCATATAGAGTTTTTCTACTTCACATGAATTTTTAGCAAGCCAATTGGATAGCCCAAGGAAGAAATAAAACATAGACTTGGACTAAGATATAGAAATTGGACCGATAGCCCAAAAATCATGAACATGTGACCAAGCCCATTATGAAAGGAAGAATTTTAACCAAAGTAAGGAAAATGGGCAAGAATGAGCCCAAACCCAAGAGAAAAAATAAAAATAAAAATAAAATTAAAGTGATGAAATATTGGTGTAATCAAGATTAAGTGACATGGCATTAAGACAAAAATTTAGCAAGTGGTGTGATTATACATTAATCATTTTGGCAAGTGGCATAATAATACAAGGCTTTAGGACAAAAACATCTATATCCTACATTCATAACTTTAGCAAGTGGGTAATAATGCATAGCATTATGACAAAACATCATTATCCTACACAAATAATTTTAGTTAAGTAAGGAAAATTGAAGGGCTAGAAATTTGCCACTTAAAAAGGCAAATCTATCATATTTGATTAAGACAAAAGAAAAAGGAAATAAATCCCTAAATCAAAGGGATCTTGCCCCATATCTTAAGAATATATCATCATAATTTTCAAAATACAAATCTCCTTTTTCTATGCATATCTTGACTAAGGAAGAGGAAGACAAAAACATAAGTTGTTTGTTTTCCAAAAATTCAACAAAGTGTATCCTAATTGTGATAAGGTAGTCCCATGATCATGAAAGGTGAATTATTTGGTGGTCTATATAAGAAAACCCACCCTTACAACATTAGAATTTCGTCCAAGTGAGGGAGAGAAAAAATAGAAGCAAGGTAGAGTGAGGAAAGGAGAGGAAGAAAGGAAGAAAGAGGAAGGAGAAGTCTAGAAGACTAAGTGCTCCAAGTAAGTTTAACAATATTTCTTTTTGAAGAAAACTTTTGAAACTTATAATATTTATATGAGATTTTGATCTTAGAACTTTTATGATTGGTCATGATGTTGCTATATCATGTTACATATTGATCTTGCATGTGATGTATGTTTGAATACTTAGGTTGGTGTAGATAGTTCTGCATGGTTTATGGCTATGGGTGGCAGAATTTTAAGCTTCGGTATTTTAATTTCTGGGAACAATCTATAAGGAATTAAAATAAATGGTTAACATAAGAATTAAAGATATATGTGTCCCGGATTTTTAGACACTGGAATCATTCCATTTGGAGTCCATATGAGGTAGCTATGGTCTGATTAGTAGTCAAAGGTCAGAAAATGAATCATCAGGGAAGAATATGTTAGGATAGCTTCGGTAATTTAATTTCTGGGAATTATTGGTAGGGAATGAAAATAAATGGTTAACATAAGAATTCAAGATATGTATGTCATGGATTTTTAGCCACTGGAATCATTCAATTTGGAGTCCATATGAGGTAGCTATGGTCTGATTAGTAGTCAAAGGTCAGAAAATGAATCATCAGGGAAGAATATGTTAGGATAGCTTTGGTAATTTAATTTCTGGGAATTATTGGTAGGGAATTAAAATAAATGGTTAACCTAAGAATTAAAGATATGTGTGTCTTGGATTTTTAGCCACTGGAATAATTCAATTTGGAGTCCACATGTGGTAGATATGGTCCGATTAGTAAGCCAAGGTCAGAAAATGGTTCATCAGGGAAGATTATGTTAGGACAGCTTTTGTATTTTAATTTCTGGGAATTATCTGTATGGAATTAAAATAAATGGTTAACATTAAAGTTATATATCTATGTCTCATGGAAATATAATCACTGGAATTATGCAATTTGGAGTTCATATGAGGTAGATATGATCCGATTAGTAAGCAGAGGTCAGAAAATGTTTATTCAGGGAATAGTATGTTATTAATGCTTTAGTTTTTGAATTTCTGGGAATATTCTGTAGGGAATTAAAATAGCACGCCAACATAATAATTATAGATATATGGCTCATGGATTTTTACCAACTGGAATAACTCAATTTTGAGTTCCAATTTGGGAGATATGGTCTAATTAGTCAATAAAGGTCAGAACCTATCCGAGAGGAACTATCCTGTACTTTGTGGGAGTAATATCACCTTCGTTTCTTAATTTTTCGCTACAATGTTCAACATAATAGTTTTAGATAATTGTTTTATCTTGAAATGGACACCAAGAACACCTACATCAGAGTTAAATTGAGGGAGTTATACTCTGATTAGTATGAGAAGGTTAGATAGGATGAAAACCTACATCAAGAAAATAAAAAAAATAAAATTAGTATTTAAAAAAGAAGATGAATCTTAATAAATGACTAGTATAGCCATAGCCATTGCCATTGTATGAACTTCTTACCATCTTAAGTATGAAATTTTGACATGGAAATATTTTATAAAGTGATATTTGAAATAGTTATGTTCATGGCATGATTACCAATGATTTATGGTAATAGTTATATTTTGATGAACATACTTGTTATTGAAAGCATATTTTTGGCTATCATTGTGAAAAGAAAAGAAATAAGCACGGTCACATGGCAATCCGTGTGGTGCACCAGTAGGTGACGCCCTACCAACGGTTATGATCATGGTAAATTATGATTTATTGTTGAACTTACTAGGATTTAATTCTCAATGATTTATGGTAATAGTTATATTTTGATGAACATACTTGTTATTGAAAGCATATTTTTGGCTATCATTGTGCAAAGAAAAGAAATAAGCACGGTCACATGGCAATCCGTGTGGTGCACCAGTAGGGGACGCCCTACCAACGGTTATGATCATGATAATGAGAAAAGAAAGAGAAAGTGGGCCATGTCGGACGGAGCGAGAAAAGCCCGTACCGGAGAGTAGAGGATACTCACCCTGACCGGGGTAGCTTGAAATGAGAATAAGTTGATGGCCATCATATGATATTTTGAAAATAGTTAATCATATCATACATATCATTACAGTATGATTCTTATGTGCATAGATATAATGCATTCATGTGACCAAAGATATTTTCTGTAGTTTATACAGCTGAACATGACGTGATGAGATTTACTGATGATAATTTATTGTTGAACTTATTGGGATTTAATTCTCACTATATTTCCATATCATGTTCAGAAAATTATTTATGCAGCTTTTGTTTCTAAGGCTTTGGCTTTTAGTGCACATTGGATCCAGTTACTTTATGTTGGGCAGATTTTAGAATCAAATAAGATGTTTGTGGTCGAGTTGGCTCAGATCCCGGTGAAGGTGCAACCACCCGCACCTGTATTTCCGGAATTGGTCAACCAAAATAAACAAGATGTAAATATCTATGTGTTTGATATGTTATACGTCTGTTTTGATTAATGACATGTATGTGAACTCAATATTGTATAATAATAAAGGAAAAAAAAAAGAGGTTGTTACAACAAGTAATTAAGATGCTTAGTTATGTTACTATAAGGCAAGTATAAAATAGGACACATAGTTAATATTGAATCATATGAATAAAATTCTTAGGATAATAATGGATGGAGAGAGGACACAAATATTTTTTTTTAAGACATTGCTAGTCTAGGATTAGTAATAAATTAAGGCATATATGAACAAGAATTAAAATGTGTAGTTATTTGAGAATAAAGCCTTTATAAAATATGTGGTACCTTTTCTTGGTTAGAAGTAATATAAATAAAAAAATTTAGAGCATAAATGAGAAGAATAAGATATAAATATATTCCATAGGATGCTACTAATTTAGGATTAGCAACATAATAAGGAAGGCAGAAACATTACGTGATGCTATATATATATATATATATATATATATATATATATATATATATATATATATATATATATATATATATATATATATATATATATATATATATATATTTCCTTTCACCTCCACCATGCATATCATAATGCATGCACGTGAGAATTTGAAATAAGCACTAGCAGCTTTGTTGGTTAAAACACATATGTAGTGATTAGAATACTAGCAGAAACACGCTAACCCTTGCTCCATAAAGCAAGTAGAAACACGCCCCATAAGGCAGCAGAATCACACCCATCCTTGCTCAGCAGAAACATGCTCACCCTTGCTCCATAAGGCAGCAGAAACATGCCCCCATTTGTAGCAGAATCATGCCACCTTTGCTCCAGCAGAAGCACACCCACCATCTACACTTAAATTATGTGGCAGAACATGTCTTCCTTTTATGTGTTATGCACCCATGTCCAATATGCATATTATAATATATATACATATGCATGCACTTACATGGAGAGACAGCAAGAAACCTACTTCCTTGCCCTCCAGAAACCAGGGAATCCTTGCAACCATAGTAGCCAGCATTTAGCACTTCAATAGCACAAAGTAGTAGAAAAGAGAGAGGGAAGGCAACAAAAAATTTAAGAGATAAGAGGAAGAAAGAGAGAGAGCATCAAGGAAGAAGAATAAAATATGAGAGACGAGGAAGAGAGAGAAAGCAATTAGAAAATATTGAGAGTTCCATCTTCTTTCTTCCCTCACCATAAGGCAGTGAGAGTGAGAGTGAATCCTAAAACTTTGAAGCTTTGCTCACCCATATTTTGTACAAAAAACGTAGCTGAGCTGCAAGGGAAACCAAGAGGAGATGCAAGCTAAAAATTAAGAGCCATAGGAGTAATTTTGCACAAGGTAAGTTTGCCTTCTTGTAAAAAGCTGGTTTCAAGTTTATTAGGCTAATTTTAGGACGAATTTCTGGCTAATAATCATATACAATATGAAAACATTTTTAAGAAAGAAGTTGTAGCCCTATGTCTTAGATTCCATAGCATTTGGAATCACATTAATCAGATTTAAAATGAGAGAGTTATACTCCAGGGAGTGATGAGAGGTCAGAATCGGGTCTGGAATTCAAACTAGCGAGAATAGCTTCTTTTTTCGAATTTCTAGGACTAACCTATAAGGAATATAAAGACATGGTTAACTTGAAAAAGTTTAGATATATTACTTACAGTTACATAACCACTGGAATCACCTAATTTTGAGTCCATATGAGTGAGTTATGGTCTGATTAGTGAGTAAAGGTCATAGACCACAGAAGGGTTAGGTTGAGAACACAGAAACCTTTTTGTACCTAAAAATATTGGCTCAGTAAAAAGAATAAATGGCCTTTAAATTCTCTAATTTGTTGTGAGAAAATTCTTCAAATGTTAATAATCAAATTTGGAAATTTTCGTGATTTTTGAGAACCTACAACTAGGCCTTTTGCAATCAAAACAGTGCCGAGAACAATTTGCTGGACACCTTAGGTTGTTGATGGAAATACGAAACATTGAAGGGGTTAGATGTTGAATTTTGTATGAAACTTTCATGACAAGTTTGCAGGATCCTATTAAGGATCCCACCAAAGTTTAAAGAATTTTGGGCAGGTTAAGGCATATAATAAAATATAGAAATTTGGTGGGACATGAAGTGAGTCAGAACAGACCATAACTAGGGACAACCTTAAAAACTTGGGTTATTCGGGGGGTAAAATGAATTAGTTTCTTCTTAAACTTCTTTTGGTGATTATATAAAATATTTAGGATGCTTCATATAAAATATTATGAATTTTTAAGAAGTTTTACCAATCCAAAGAAATGCAAATCAAAATAGAAATTTAACTGAAACCAATATGCACTGATCTGGGTTATGGAGGTAGTTCTTGGGGTTGAATGGAAGAGTTAAGGACTAAGAGAACCATGAAATAAAATAAACATTTAGAGGTACCTCCATACAAAATTTTAGAAGTTTTAGAGAACTTTTGTCATGTTTAATAATGACCCCAAATCTCAATAGAATCATAGTTTTGTTTTGGGGAGCAGAAGCTCTTAAACTAGAGATTTATAACTTTAGGTGCTATTATGCATACATTAACCAAGAGCTCTTATATGTTTTAGTTTTAGTTTCTAGTAGTAACCTTGGCAGCCTTGGAAACAAAGTGATTGTGCTAGAATTGAGGTAGCTAGCTTTTCCTTAAAACACTCTTTATGTTTATGAACTTGAATTTATCAACTTTCACTAGTTGCCTGACTTTTATGCTAGGATGAATGATGGTCTAAAGATATGTTATGTATGCATTCTCGGGAATTAAGTGGGTGCTCAAAGTGTGCTAAGTATGCCCTATTTCCCCCACGTATTGGCCAATAATAGGATAGGCATAACCCTGTTGCAGGAATGAGACTGCATTGGGTAAGTAGACCATAATGTTGTGTGTCCCTAGTGTGACCAAGATGTTGTATGTATGTATGGTCAGTGCTTATGTTTCAGTGAAATAAATTGAGATTTTTTAAGGAATGGAATGTATATCATTTTTGTGAAAAATTTGCTAGCTATTGAGATTGTCATCTCATTTTTTTATGTCCACATATTCACATTACAGGTACTCCAGCAAAAAGTGAGCAATAGGGGTCTCAAGGCTGAATCATCTGATTATGGATTGTATTTTCTTTGGTTGTGTAATATATGAAATGTAACATCCTTAATTTTGTTTCTTTTATTAATAAATGTACATAAATATTTCATGTAACATATCTAATTTTATTTTTTTAAAGATACATAAATATTTAATTAAGGAAATAAAATGTATTAGGCCATTTTTAATTATCTAAGGAAATATAATCCTTAGAAATTCTTCACCTTACGTGTATGCATAGAAATGTTCTAACATTAATGGAATTCTCCTTTTCCTATGCATATCTTGACTAAGGAAGAGGAAGAAAAGAACATGAGTTGTTTTTTTTCCAAAAAAATCAACCAAGTGCATCCTAATTGTCATAAGGTAGACCCATGATCATGAAAGCTGAATTATTTAATAGTCTATTTATGCAAAACCCTCCCTTATAACATTAGAATTTCATCCAAGTGAGGGAGAGGAAAAAATAGAAGCAAGGTAGAGTGAGGAAAGGAGAGGAAGAAATGAAGAAAGAGGAAGGAGAAGTCTAGAGGACTAAGTGCTCAAGGTAAGACTAACAATATTTCTTTTTGAAGAAAAGTTTTGAAACTTATAATATTTATATGAGATTTTAGAACTTTGATGATTGGTCATGGATGTTTCTATATCATGCTATATATTAATCTTGCATGTGATGTATGTTTGAATACTTAGGCTAGTGTAAATAGTTCTGCATAGGTATGGCTATGGATGGCAAAATGTTATGCTTCTATTTTTTAAAATTCTGGGAATAATCTATCAGATATGCTTCTATGTTTAAATTTTTGGGATAAATTTGTAGGGAATTAAAATATATTATTAGCATGGAAAATGTATATCTATGTTTCACGGATTTTTAACCACTGGAATCACTCAATGTGGAGTCCATATGAGTTAGATATGGTCCAATTAATAAGCAATGATAAAAAAATGGTTAATCAGGGAAGAATCTCTTAGGAAAGCTATTGTGTTTAAATTTATGAGAACATTCTGTAGGGAATTGAAATAAATGGTTAACATAAAATTTATAGCTATATGTGTCACGGATTGTTAGCCATTGGAATAACTCAATTTAGAATTCTTATGAGGGAGATATGGATAGATTAGTAAGTAGAGGTCAAAACCTACCCGAGAAGAAATAACTTGTACTTTGAGAGAGTAATATCACCATGATTCCTTAATTTTTTGCTAAACAGTTCAGCATAATAGTTTTAGATAATTGTCTTATCTTTAAATTTTCACTAATATTGTAACATCCCGTAATTTTTAGATATTTTCCTTATAAATTCTTCACCTTACATATATGCATAGAAATGTTCTAATATTAATGGAATAGGTAAAGAAAGAAAACCTAAGAGGAAATATTAGAAATAAACATGCTAAAGAAAGGTGAAATTCTTAGGTAAGGAAGATAAATTTTTGTGAAGTAAAGGTCTTAAAATTTTAAGAAGATTGGATTAGGGTAATTTTTTCCTAATTTAAGAGTAAAAGTTACTAAGTTTAATATCTCCACACATAAATTGGGCTTTCACCTATGGACACTTCATATAGAGTTTTTCTTCATCACATAAATTTTTAGCAAGCCAATAGGATAGCCCAATGAAGAAATAAAACATAGACTTGGACTAGGATATAGAAATTAGACCGATAGCCCAAAAATCATAAAAATGTGACCAAGTCCATTATGAAAGGTAGAATTTTAACCAAAGTAAAGAAAATGGGCAAGAATGAGCCCAAACCCAAGAGGAAAAATGAAAATAAAATAAAAATAAATTGATGGAATAATGGTGTAATCAAGATTAGGTGATTTGACATTAAGACAAAAATTTAGCAAGTGGTATGATAATACAAGAATTTAGGACAAAACATCAATATCATACACCCATAATTTTAGCAAGTGGGTAATAATACATAGCATTATGACAAAACATCTTTATCCCACACAAATAATTTCAACCAAATAATGGAGATTCAAGGGCTAGAAATTTGCCACTTAAAAAGGCAAATCTATCATACTTGATTAAGACAAAAGAAAAAAGAAATGAATCCCTAAATCAATGGGATCTTGTCCCATATATTAAGAACATATTATCATAATTTTCAAAATACAAATCTCCTTTTCCTATGCATATCTTGACTAAGGAAGAGAAAGACAAGAACATAAGTTGTTTGTTTTCCAAAAATTCAACCAAGTGTAATCTAATTGTGATAAGGTAGACCCATGATCATGAAAGGTAAATTATTTGAGGGTCTATTTAACCAAAAACCACCCTTACAACATTAGAATTTTCGTCCAAGTGAGGGAGAGGAAAAATAGAAACAAGGTAGAGTGAGGAAAGGAAAGGAAGAAAGGAAGAAAGAGGAAGGAGAAGTCTAGAAGACTAAGTGCTCCAAGTAAGTTTAACAATATTTCTTTTTGAAGAAAACTTTTGAAACTTATAATATTTATATGAGATTTTGATCTTAGAACTTTGATGATTGGTTATGGATGTTGCTATATCATGTTACATATTGATCTTCCATGTGATGTATGTTTGAATACTTAGGCTGGTATAGAAAGTTCTACATAGGTATGGCTATGGGTGGCAAAATTTTAAGTTTCTGTGTTTTAATTTTTGGGAATTATCTGTAGGGAATTAAAATAAATCGTTAACCTAACAATTAAAGATATATGTGTCACAGATTTTTAACCACTGGAATCACTCAATTTGGAGTCCATATAAGGAAGATATGAGCCGATTACTAGTCAAAGGTTAGAAAATGGTTCATCAGGGAAGAATATGTTAGGATAGTTTCTGTGTTTGAATTTCTGAGAATTATCTGTAGAGAATTAAAATAAATGCTTAACATAAGAATTAAAAATATATGTGTCACATATTTGTAGCCACTCGAATCATTCAATTTGGAGTCCATATGAGGAAGATATGAGCCAATTCATAGTTAAAGGTCAAAAAATGGATCATCAGGGAAGAATATGTTAGGATAGCTTTGGTATTCTAATTTCTAGGAACATTCTATAAGGAATTAAAATAAATGGTTGACATATGAATTATAGATATATCTGTCATGGATTTTGATCCACTGGAATCACTTAATGTGGAATTCTTATGAGGGAGATATGGATAGATTAGTAGGTAGAGGTCAAAACCTATCCGAGAAGAAATAACTTGTACATTGAGGGAGTAATATCAACTTGCTTTATTAATATTTCGCTACAATGTTCAACATAATAGTTTTGGATAATTGTTTTATCTTTAAATTGACACCAAGATCACCTACACCGGAGTTAAATTGAGGAAGTTATGCTTTGATTAGTAAGAGAAGGTTAGATATGATGAAAACTTGCATCAAGAAAATAAAGAAATAAAATTAATATTTAAAAAAGAAGACGAATCTTATAAATGAAAATAATAAAAGACTAGTATATGCTATAGCCATTGCCATTGTATGAACTTCTTACCATCTTAAATGTAAATGTTGACATGGAAATATTTTATAAAGTGATATTTGAAATGGTTATGGTTATGGCATGATTACCAATGATAATAGTTATATTTTGTTGAACATACTTGTTATTGAAAACATATTTTTGGCTATCATTGTGAAAATAAAAGAAATGAGCACGGTCACATGGCAATCCGTGTGGTGCACCAGTAGGGGACGCCCTACCAACAGTTATGATTATGATTATGAGAAAAGAAAGAGAAAGTGTACCATGTCGGACGGAGCAAGAAAAGCCTATACCAGAGAGTAGAGGATACTCACCCTGACCGGGGTAGCTTGAAATGAGAATAAGTTGATAGCCATCATATGATATTCTGAAAATAGTTAATCCTGTCATACATATCATTACTGTATGATTCTTATGTGCATAGATATAATGCATTCATGTGACCAAAGATATTTTCTGTAGTTTATACAGCTGAACATGACGTGATGAGCTATATTGATAATGATTTATTGTTGAACTTATTGGGATTTAATTCTCACTATATTTCCATATCATGTTCAGAAAATTAGTTATGCAGCTTTTTTTATGGCTTTGGCTTTTAGTGCACATTGGATCGAGTTACTTTATGTTGGGCAAATCTCAGAATCAAATAAGATGTTTGTGGTCGAGTTGGCTCAGATCTCAGTGAAGGTGCAACCACCTGCACCTGTATCTCTGTAATTGGTCAACCAAAATAAACAAGATGTAAATATCTATGTGTTTGATATGTTGCATGTACGTTTTGATTAATGACGTGTATGTGAACTCAATATTGTATAATAATAAAGAAAAAAAGGTTGTTACAAATATCACCTAAATCAGAGTTGAAATGAGGGAGTTATACTCCAATTAGTGAGAGAAGGTTAGGCAAAATAAAAACCTGCATCAGGGAATAACACAACATAAAGCATGGCCGTGTTTCAAGGCACGGCCAGGCCATGTTCTGTGCTAGAAATGGCATTTTCAAGCCTAAAGCATGGTTGTTTTATAGTGAATGACCAAGCCATGTTATAGGATACAATTAGGCCGGTTCAAAAGCTGGTAAAACTTATTTTCCACATTTTGTTTACTTATAGGATATTAGTAGAAACCAAATTAATGAAGAATTCTATATTAAATTTGTGAAGACATGTGTTAGAAATGATATAAGTAGGAGAAAAGTGACTAAAGTCCATGTATAAATAAAATGATGAGACAAATATAATGTTTAAAAAAGAAGAAGAATCTTATAAAAGAAAATAATAAATGACTATTATATGCCATAGCCATTGCCATTGCATAAACTTTTTACCACCCTAAGTGTGTAATTTTGACATGGAAATATTTTGATGAAACATTATGGTTTGTGAGTATAATGAACATACTTGTTATTGAAATCATATTTTTGGCTATTAATGTGAAAAGAAAAGAAATAAGCACAGTCACATGGCTATCAGTGTGGTGCACCAGTGGTGGATGCCCTAGCAACGGTTATGATTATGTTAATGAGAAAAGAAAGAGAAAGTGTGCCATGTTGGACAGAGTGAGAAAAGCCTGTACCGGAGAGTAGAAAATACTCACCCTAACTAGGGTAGATTGATATGAGAATAAATTGATAGTCATCATATGATATTCTAAAAATAGTTAATCCTGTCATACATGTCATTATTGTACAATTTTCATGTGCATAGATAAAAGTGCATTCATGTGACCAAAGATATTTTCTATAGTTTGTACAGATGAACATGACGTGATGAGCTATAATGATGATAATTTATTGTTGAACTTACTGGGATTTAATTCTCACTATATTTCCATGTCATGTTTAGAAAATTTGTTATGCAGATTTTTCTATGGCTCTAGCTTTTAGTGCATGTTGGATCAAGTTACTCTATGATGGGTAGATCCCAGAAATAAATAAAATGTTTATGGTCAAGTTGGCTCAGATCCCGGTGAAGGTGCAACCACCCACACCTGTATCTCTGAAATTTGTCAATCAGAATAAATTAGATGTATATATTTATGTGTTTGATATGTTGTATGTACGTTTGGATTAATGACGTGTATGTCAACTCTATATTGTATAATAATAATAAAAAAAAAAGTTGTTACATGTGGGATGGCCTAGATGAGTGCTAATTCCCTTTCAGACAGCTTATAATGTGATGTAATATAAGTTATAGACTGTACCCTTTTTCTTTATGGCATAAGATCCTTTTTACTGTAAGTAATGAATATCATGCCTAGTTAGTTGCCTATAAGGAATTGAAATTTGAAAATGCTTGGAATAGCCTGAAGCACTTTCCTGCTTATCCAAGAAAGATAACAAAAAATATAAGTGAATAGGTTAATTTATGGCTATGTACACATTACTAGAAATTTATAGATGAAAAAAATGTATAATACTAAATTCTCTTAAGTGGAATATTCTATGATGTGGATGTATGAAATAAGATGCTAGTCAATAGGGTGTGACAAATTTTGGTATTAGTGCAATAGTTTAGGGAATTATTTGTGTTTGGACTTATTCTAGGATATTCTAAATTGATTTAAAATTGAATTATTGTGAAATTGGCTTTTGTTTTAAGGGTTGTTAAATAAAGTAAACATAGTTTGTGGTCGTGTGACTAATTATATGAAAAAAATTTGTATATATAAATGTGCACACAGGGAAATGGCATATAAGAGAACCCAGGCTGAGACCCAAAAAATATATCTGAGAATATGGAAGCCTTAGCTGCCAGGCTCGATGGGCAAGCTGCAGCCTAAGCCAACATAGCACAAATTCTTCAACAAGTTCAAGAAGCCCTTAGACAAGTGCTGCAAGGAAACAATCCTGAGGGTGTTGGAGAAGAAAATAGGCCAAGCCAAGTGAATAAACTCCTAGCCCAATTCAGGAAGGCCAACCCTCCTTCATTTCTTGGAGAGTATCACGTAATGATTGTAGAGCGATGGATCATGCAATTGGAGAAACTTTTTGGGGATTTAGAGTGCAGCACAGACCAAAAAGTTTCCTTAGCCACTTACATGTTAGAAGGTGAGGCAGAGCATTGGTGGAAAAGTATGCAGAGACTACGGCAGACTACTGAAACTCTCATTACCTGGGATAATTTTAATGAAACATTTTATGATAAATATTTCCCAGATAATGTGAAGAATCAAAAAGAGGTTGAATTCATACAGTTGAAGCAAGGAAACATGATTGTACCCCAATATGAGGCTAAGTATGAAGAGCTCTCTACATTTTCCACTTACCTGAAGCATACCTATGATGATGCATGGAAGGCGGCAAATTTTGAGCGAGGATTGAAACCTGAGATTAGAGAAAGAGTGGCTACCTTAGAGATATGGGATTTTGCTAAGTTGGCAAGTAAATGTAGAATAGCAAAAGAAACTCTGATGAATGCCTGGGCTAAGAAAAGATTGAGAGACAATGAGCCCTCTAAAGGAAGAAGAAAACCCTAGAACAAAATGTTTAAGGGGAACAATTCTTAGGGTAGGAGAATGTTGACTCATAGTGGCTAAACCTCTAGCCAGCCTGCTTGTAATAAATATGGGAAGAACCATAGAGATAGACCCTGTCAACATGGTCAGAATGTCTGCTATAGTTGTGAAAAATCCAACCATTACTCTAAGAATTTTTGAGCAAAGAGGGGATCAATTCTTGATGGTAGACCACAAAATCAGGGATGAGTGTTTGCTCTTTCCGAGTAGGAGGCTAGCCAGTCTCCAAATTTGATCAGAGGTATGTTAATGATCCAAAACTCACTTGTAGATGCATTTTTTGATTCTGGTGCTACACATTCTTTTATTTCATATGATTCTGCTAAGAGTCTGGGTTTGACTGTGGATACTTTGCCATATAATCTTTCTATTTCCACACCTACTGGGATTCGTGTCATAACTTCTGATGCTTGTATCAATTGTGTTGTACAATTTGATCATAGATGTACCACTTTGGATCTTGTATGCCTTCCTTTGTTTGATATTGATGTTATTCTTAGAATGGATTGGTTGTCTACTAATAATGTAATTATTGATTGTTCTAGAAAATCTGTTTCCTTACCTATTTGTGGTCTTACATCTAAACGCTCCACTGAAACTTCTTACCTATCCACCACCCAGGCTGAGAAGGACCTTAAGAAGGGTTGTCAAGGGTTCATAGTATTTTTTTCTTTGGAAGCAGAAGTAGAAGAGGGCATGAAAAACATACCTGTTGTTAGGGATTACCCAGAAGTATTCCCTAAGGAGTTTAGTAATCTCCCTCCTGATAGGGAAGTAGAGTTCTCCATTGACTTAGTGCTTGGTGCAGGTCCTATATCTAAGGCTCCCTATAGGATGGCTCCTGTAGAGCCAGCTGAACTTAAGAAACAGATATATAAACTTTTAGAGAAGGGATTCATCAGATTCAGTGTATCCCCTTAGGTTGCACTAGTCTTATTTGTTAAAAGGAAAGATGGAAGCCTTAGGTTGTGCATAGATTATAGGCAGTTAAACAAAGTGACCTTCAAGAATAAATATCCACTGCCTAGGATAGATGACCTATTAGATTAATTAGCTGAAGTGTCAGTCTTCTCTAAGATAGATTTGAGGTTAGGCTACCATTAGTTGAGAATTAAGGCCGAAGATATCCCAAAGACATCTTTTCAAACCCAATACGGGCATTATGAGTTCCTAGTCATTCCTTTTGGTTTAACTAATGCTCCGGCCATTTTCATGGATTATATGAATAGGGTTTTTAGGCCATACCTGGATAAGTTTGTTGTGGTTTTCATTGATGACATCTTAGTTTATTTTAAGAGCCTTGAAGAACATGAGAATCACCTTCGAATAGTGTTGCAAACCCTAAAGGATAGGAAATTGTATGCCAAGCTCAGCAAGTGTGAATTTTGGCTGACAGAGGTGAGATTTCTAGGACATGTTATCTCCAAGGAGGGAATAGCAGTGGACCCTAGTAAAGTGGAAGCAGTGGTTAACTGGGAAAAACCAAAGACAGTCACTGAAATAAGGAGCTTTCTAGGTTTAGCAGGATACTATAGGAGATTTATCCAGGGATTCTCTCAGATAGCCATGCCTCTAACTAAGTTAACCAGGAAGGATCACCCATTTGTGTGGAATGGTCGATGTGAGAGTAGTTTTCAAGAATTGAAATCTAGGCTAACCTTCGCCCCAGTGGTAATGATACCTAACCCTAGTGAACTCTTTAAAATATATAGTGATGCATCTAAGAAGGGTTTAGGTTGTGTTTTAATGTAGTAGGGTAGAGTGGTAGCTTATGCTTCTCAACAGCTCAGACCTCATGAGGAGAACTACCCCAAACATGATCTGGAACTAGCAGCTGTAGTGTTTTCCCTTAAGATTTGGAGACATCATTTGTATGGTGTCAAGTTTGAAGTTTTTAGTGATCACAAGAGCCTTAAGTACTTTTTTGACCAGAAGGAGTTAAATATGAGGCAAAGACGATGGATGGAATTCCTAAAAGATTATGATTTCACCCTTAATTACTATCCGGGCAAGGCAAACGTGGTTGTTGATGCCCTGAGCAGGAACTAATTGAAGGCATGAGAGACTTGAATCTCTCCATTTTTCTGCAACCTAGTAGCCTCCTTATGAGTGAATTGAGGATTCATAATGATCTTATGGATAGAATTAAAGATGCTCAAGTTTCTGATCCATACCTGAAGGATGTTAAAGAACAGATATCCCTGCATAAGTCTAAAGAATTTCACATTGCTAAGGATGGGCTTATCATGTTTGGAGAGATGTTATGTGTACCTAAGGTGAAGGAATTGAGAGATAGTATGCTAGCTAAAGCTCATAAGAGTAGGTATACCCTACATCTTGGAGCCACTAAGATGTATCAAGACTGAAAGAGGAGTTTCTGGTGGCTTGGGATGAAAATGGACATAACCCGTTATGTGTAAAAGTTCTTAGTGTGTCAGAGAGTTAAGGTAAAACACCAAAAACCTAGTGGATTACTCCAACCCTTAGATATTCCTAAATGGAAATAGGATAGCATCTCTATGGATTTGCCTAGGACATCATATGGCTATGATGCAATTTGGGTAAACGTGGATAGACTGACCAAGTCTGCCCACTTCATAGCCATTAAGTCTACCTATTCTTTGGACATGTTGGCACAGGTGTATGTTCATGAAATTGTCAAACTCCATGGGATACCTACTAGTATTGTTTCTAATTGGGACCCCAGGTTTACTTCTAGATTTTGGAGATCCTTGCAAGATCCCTTAGGTACTAAACTTAGGTTTAGCACAGCCTACCATCCATAAACTGACGGGCGGATAGAGAGAACAATTCAGAATTTAGAAGATATGCTTAGGGCTTGTGTATTAGAAATGAAAGGAAACTAGGATGTGTATCTACCTTTAGCTGAATTTGCTTATCATAATAGTTACCATTCCAGTATCCAGATGGCTCCCTTTGAAGCTTTGTATGGAAGAAAGTGTAGGTCACCTCTGTGTTGGGTAGAGCTAGGGGAGATGAGTCTTTTAGGCCTTAATTTGGTTGACCAAACCACAAGGCACATTGAACTTATCAGTGAGAAACTGCTAGATACCCAAAGTAGACAAAAAAGCTATGCAGATAAAAGAAGAAGGCCTATAGAATTTGAAACAGGCGACCATGTTTTTCTTAAGGTAACTCCGTTCATAAGGGTGGGGAGGTCTTTGAAAACCAAAAAGTTCAGTCCAAAATATATTGGTCCTTTCCAAATTCTTGATTGATCAGATCAGTAGCTTATAAACCTACACTTCCTCCAAACCTTTCTCAGATTCATGATGTATTCCATGTTTCCCAACTCAAAAAGTATAACCCAGACCCTTCACATGTCATAGAGCACAAATCAATGCATTTACAAGATAATCTAACATACATTGTCAGGCCAGATCAGATCATTGATATTAAGACTAAACAACTGAGGAATAAGAACATCCCTTTGGTTAAAGTGGTCTAGAAGAGACTATCCTTTGAGGAAGAAACTTGGGAGACAGAAGAAGAAATGAAGACGACCTATCCACATCTATTTGAATAAGGTATGTTAAATTTTCTGGACAAAATTTTTTTTAGGGGGAAGGAAATGTAACATCCTAAGCCTTTAATAAAGTTAGATAAATTTAAGAAAAAGTAGAAAATACATATGCAAGTAATTAAGATGCTTAGTTATGTGACTATAAGGCAAGTATAAAATAGGTGACATAGTTAATATTGAATCATATAAATAAAATTCTTAGGATCATAACGAATGGAGAGAGGACACAAATACATTTTTTAAGACATTACTAATTTAGGATTAGTAATAAATTAAGAAATATATGAATAAGAATTAAAATGTATTGTTGTTTGACAATAAAGTCTTTATAAAATATGTGGTACCTTTTCATGGTTAGAAGTAATATAAATAAAAACATTTAGAGCATAAATGAGAAGAATATGAGACAAATATATTCCTTAGGATGCTACTAATTTAGGATTAGCAACATAATAAGGAAGGCATAAGCATTACGTGATGATATATATATATATATATATATATATATATATATATATATATATATTTCCTCTCACCTCCACCATGCATATTATAATGCATGCACGTGAGAATTTGAAACAAGCACCAGCAACTTTGTTGGTTATAACACATATGCAGTGGTTAGAATACAAGCAGAAATATGCTCACCCTTGCTCCATAAAGTAAGCAGAAACATACCCCATAAGGCAGCAGAATCACGCCCATCCTTGCTCAACAGAAACACACTCACCCTTGCTCCATAAACCAAGCAGAAACACGCCCCCATCTGTAGCAGAATCATGCCACCTTTGCTCCATGAGACAAGTAGATGCACACCCACCAACTACTCTTAAGTTATGTGGCAGCATATGCCTTCCTTTTACGTATTATGCACCCATCTCCACTATGCATATTATAATATATATATATATATATACATATGCATGCACTTACGTAGAGAGGTAGCAAGAAACCTACTTCCCTGCCCTGCAGAACCCAGGGAATCCTTGCAACCATAGTAGCCAGCATCTTGCATTTGATAGCAGCAGGTTTACACCCACTTGGCTCACGAAAGCAGTAGAAAAGAGAAAGGGAAGGTAGCAGAGACAAGAGGAAGAAAGAGAGAGAGAGCAGCCAGGAAGAAGAAAAAAATTCGAGAGAGTAGGAAGAGAGAGAAAGCAACCAGAGAATATTGAGAGTTCCTTCTTCCTTCTCCCCTCATCGTAAGGTAGTGAGAGTGAGTGCTGAAAATTTGAAGCTTTGCTCACGCATATTTTGTGCAAAAAATATAGCTAAGTTGCAAGGGAAACCAAGAGGGGAAGCAAGCTAAAAATGGAGAGCCATAGGAGTAGGTTTGCACAAGGTAACTTTGCCTTCTTGTAAAAAGCTGGTTTAAAGTTTATTAGGAAAAATTTAGGACGAATTACTAGCTAATAATGATATACAATATGAAAACATGTTCAACAAAGAATTTGTAGCCCTATGTCTTAGATTTCCATATCATTTTGAATCACATCAATCAGATTTAAAATGAGAAAGTTATACTCTAGGGAGTGATGAGAGGTCAGAATCGGGTATGGAATTCAGACTAGTGAGAATAGCTTCTTTTTTTGAATTTCTAGGATTAACCTATATAGAATATGATGCCATGGTTATCATAAAAAGTGTAGATATATTTCTTACAGTTACATAGCCACTGGAATCATCTAATTGTGAGTCCATATGAGTGTGTTATGGTCTGATTAGTGAGTAAAGGTCATAGAACATAGAAGGGTTAGGTTGATAACAAAGAAAGCTTTTTGTACCTGAAAATATTGGCTGAGTAAATTGACTTTAAATTCTCTAATTTTTGGTGAGAAAAGTCTTAAAATATTTGTAATGAATTCTTTAAATTTTTGTGATTTTTGAGAACCTACAACTAGGCCTTTTGCAATCAAAATAGTGCTGAGAACAATCTGCTGGACAGCTTAGGATGTTGATGGAAATACTAAACATTGAAGGGATTAATTGTTGAATTTTCATATGAAAATTCTATGACAAGTTATAGGGATACAATTTAAGGATCTCACCAAATTTTAGAGAATTATGGGTAGGTTAAGGTACATAATAAAATATAGAAATTTGATAGGACAGGAAGTGAGTCAGAACAGACCATAACTAGGGACATTCTTTAAAACTTGGGTTATTCGGGGGGTTAAATGAATTATTTTCTACTTAAAATTTTTATGGTGATTATATAACCTATTTAGGATGCTTCATATAAAATATTACAAATTTTAAGAAGTTTTACCAATCCAAAGGAATGCAAAACAGAATAGAAATGGAACTGAAACTAATCAGCACTGATCTAGGTTATAGAGGTAGTTCTTGGGGTTGAATGGACGAGTTAAGAGCTGAGAGAACCACGAAATAAAATACACATGTAAAGGTACTTCCATACAAAATTTTAGAATTTTTAGAGAACTTTTGTCATATTTAATAATAACCCCAAATCTCAACAGAATCATAGTTTTGTTTTGGGAAACAAAAGCTCTTAAACTAGAGATTTATGACTTTAGGTGCTAATATGCATGTATTAACCAAGAGCTCTTATATGTTCTAGTTTGAGTTGCTGGCAGTAACCTTGGCAGCCTTGGAAAGGAAGTGATTGTGCTAGAATTGAGGTAGCTAGCTTTTCCTTAAAACACTCTTTATGTTTATGAACTTGAATTTATAAATTTTCACTGGTTGCTGGACTTTTATACTACGATGAATGATGGTCTAAAGATATGTTATGTATGCATTCTCAGAAATTAAGGGGGTACCCAAAGTGTGCCAAGTAAGCCCCATTTTCCACACGTATTGGCCAATAATAGGAGACGTATAACCCTGTTGTAGGTATGGGACTGCATTGGATAAGTAGACCATAATGTTATGGGTCCCTAGTGTGACCAAGATGATGTATGTATGTATGGTCAGTGCTTATGTTTTAGTCAAATAAATTGAGATGTTTTAAGGAATGGAATGTATACCATTTTTCTGAAAATTTTGCTAGCTATTGAGATTGTCATCTCATTTTTTTTATGTCCACAAAATCACATTACAGGTACTCTAACAAGAAGTGAGCAACAGGGATCTCAAGGTTGAATCATCTGATTATGGATTGTATTTTCTTTGGTTGTGTAATATATGTGGGAAGGGCTTGATGAGTGCTAATTCCCTTTTAGACAATTTATAATGTGATGTAATATAAGTTATGGACTGTACCCTTTTTCTTTATGGCATAGGATCCTTTTTGTTGTAAGTAATGCATATCATGCCTAGTTAGTTGCCTATAAGGAATTGAAATTTGAAAATGCTTGGAATAGCCTGAAGCACTTTCATGCTTATCCAAGAAACATAACAAACAATATAAGTGAATAGGTTAATTTATGGACTAGATAGACATTGCTAGAAATTTATAGATGAAAAAAATATGTATAATACTAAATTCTCTTAAGTTGAATATTCTATGATGTGGATGTATGAAATAAGATGCTAGTTAGTATGGTGTGACAGCCCCTAACAGAAATAGAGTTCCAAAATTGTTTATAAGAAAATTTGAGAGGATTGATCTATCTCCCCTGGGAGGCAATCTGAATAATGCATTAAATTAAGCCAATGATAAATTAAATGTATGGTTAAATAATCTAAAGTTAATGCGACCCTAATTAACGTCGGGACCCTGAAATAGGACCACATTAATTGAACTGAAAAACTATAAGGTGGTCCAGGCATAGGTCGGGTAACGCAGCCTAATAAATGTATTCCACCCAATTCTATCAACCATGTAGTGGATGTTGATTATAAGTTCTAACCGGTCCAAACACTCCTCATCCATGTACTAGGTACTTAGCATTCTTCGTTTAACTAAAGTATCGTATCATGTCCGTTAATTATCATCAACAAATATGATACCATACTCATTTATTTGATAAGGAGGTTGGGACAGTCTTTGAATTCGTCATCTACTTTGTTGCTGGGATTGGGAGGAAGATTGGATAGTTCTAACTCTTTTAGGGCCCATTTATAATGATATGCAATATAAAATGTAATGGGGAGTGGAATGAGCAAGACCAATACTAATGCAGCCAGATGCAATTTCCAAATTCAGGAGCATAAGCAACTTTAAATGCAACACGTATAAAAATTAGTAAATGCTAGGCCAATGAAGACAATGCAAGAGTTCAGTGTGTGCAAAATCGAAAAATCAAATAAATAACCTAGCAAATTCAAGAATTAGATCAAAGCAATTTAGTTAAACCAGAAATCAAACCAATAGAATTTAACGAACAATAAAATGACCATCATTAACTTGGCTTAATATAGATAAAGCACAATGTAATGTCTAGGCAAAAAATCTTTAGGAAAGTAGAAGGGTCCCAGAAAAACCAGTGCAAGAGGTGATATAAGAAAAGACTGGGGAAAAAGGTAATAGTATCCAGTAATTATCAGTAGCCAAGTGAATGTATCAACTTCTAATTCTGATATTATCCAGGTAAATCAAGCTATTCAAATTCTAACAAATTGTGCACAACAAGTTTTTAGTATTCAACAAATCGCTTCTATTTTAGGCCCACCAAATTGACCAAAATCCCATATGATTACATGCTCAATCAACCCAAATTTCTAGCTAATCCAAGCAATGCAAAATGAGAAAAGTAATAACACATATATCCCAAGTACTACTAGACATTTTCAAGAATGGCCAAGCAATTACAATATGGTAACACAACCAGCAAATTCCCAACTATCTTATACAATAAATAATAATTTAATAAGAGGAATTACGGCATTAGTAATTTCCCAAATGCAGAGATTATGGAATGCACTAAAATACAAGTCTAGCCAAAACGATTCTAATTAAACAGAGTTAACCAGCATTGTATTGGGAGCATGTCCAAACCAGTGGAATAATGTAGTAGTCAACCAGTTATTACCAGGGAATCTAAATAATTAAAAAGTGAAACAAAAATTTTGAGATAGAAATTACCTAAAGTGATGCGAGCAGCTATGTGTGCTCAGGAGATGAGGGGAATGCAGGTGAATAAAGGTTGGGAGTTGTGTGCAGGGGTGAGTTCTTGTGTCTCTTAGCTGGCAAGGGAATGGTTTGAACATGATAGGGGGAAAGGAGTTGGCACGGGAAAAACTAGGTGTGGGGAAAGTGGAGAAGGAGATGGGTACACGAGAAAATTTATAGGTGTTGGATTAAACTGAGAGGGAGAAGGAAGCATAGGAAACTGGTTGTGTGTGTGGGCTGGGCACGAGAATGGTTGTAGAGCGGAAAGGTTTTCATAGGTGGGAGATGGATTAGTGCACAAAAAGGGGGAGATTAGAGGTACAAAAGGAGATAGGAAAGGAGGGGAGAGGAGATTTCAAGGAAGGTGGGGAAGGGGCTAGGGCACCGGAGAATAAGTAAAATTGCAGAGAAATTGGAGGGAAGATGGCTAGGAAGGGCATGGGAAGAAGGGAGAATGAACACAAGGGAAGAAAAGGAAAGAAAAACAGGAGAAAAAAATTTACCTGGGCCCGAAGCATGGCTATGCTTCTCGACACCGCACACCCATGCTTTAGGCTAGATCTTCAATTCTTCTTGGAAGTGGCCCGTGTTCAGCAACACGAGCGAGTTGTGCTGGGCATGAGACATGGGACACAACTGTGTCAGGTGAGATGGCAAATTTGTGCTTCCTACTAGAATCCCCAAAACTCCCAATTTTTAGCCTGTGCCCGAAGCACAGGCGTGGTTTGTGACATGGAACACCTATGTTAGGTGTTAGCTACCAAATTTTCCTAGATTTGGCCTGTGTTTTCTGACACGGGAAGGGTGTTCTAGGGCTGAACGTGAGGTACGACTGTATCTGGTGACACAGCTTGGCTGTGCTTGGTGTTGAAGTAACCAAAATCTACAAATTTTTCACGGTGCTTGAAGCACGCTGTGGTTTGTGACACGGGTAACTCGTGTTTCATGCTAGAATCCCTATTTTCTCAAATTTTGCCTCAATTTTTTATCTTCTTGAATTCTTTTTGCATATCATTCTTTCTCCAACATTGGGGACATGTAATTGGCCCGAAAAGCAAATGGAAACACTCATTAAACTGCTAACCTCAGAAATTAACTAGAATTAAAGATAAAAACAAAACTAAAAGCAATGAAATTAAGCAAAAAGAAATTTAAAAAATAAAATATGGGTTGCCTCCCTGTTGTGTCTATTTTATGATTAACTACAAGAGCACGTCATAGTTGTAGCTAATCTGGTGAGTATGGGTCACATCCCAAAGAGAACAATGTCAATTACTAGAATGATACAAAATATGTTATCTAAATCGATGTAATTCAATGAAGAGTTTGTCACAATTAAGTACATTAAGAATTCAATTAACAAAAGCCTACGGTTAGGGTTCACCACATTTATGATATTCAACATTCAACTTGTACCTTTAATTGTAATTATTTAAGTAATTGGGGATGGTTTAGCGTTAATTAATTAGCAACCTCTTTCAAGCATTACTAATCGTACCTAGGTTGATACAATTGCCAACTTTCGTGGTTCTTAGTTTAACCTAGGTCCATTAAGTTCTATGCTAACCATAGAATACAATTATTTAGTTTTCTCGTGCCCACTAATTGATTCATTCCTAGAGAATCTTAAACTACTTACATGATTAAGATATCCTTAATTAACTATTAGGTTCCGATATTAATTTTCACCTTTCAGTTCATCAATTAATATGCTAAGACGTGATAAAATGTTGGCTAGACATTCATCAATTCCTATGATCAATGCATAATAGTCAATCCTAATTAACCATGGATAATACAATTAGGGTTCCATAATTTAATTCAATAGTTCAGCATCATCATATCATAAGTGGGTTTACCAAAACCCTAGATCAAATATACTCATACATCATATAAACAGAAACCAAATTCATATCTATAAAGTAAACCATTCAAGTTCAGTACAATCTAAAGAGAAGGAGTAGAAGTAGAAGTAGAGAATTAAAGTAGAAAGATGTAACCTGGTTTACAGAAAAGTAAAAATGAAATTCAACTTTCAAATACTGTAGATTCTACTCTAGAACATAAAATCAACATGATTCAAGTAAAAACCTAATCTAAGAGTGTTTTCTAAGCCTAAAAATTGAGTCTAAGATGTCTCTTCAGGTCTGAATATGTCCCTCTGTGTTTCCCTATGCATATGTATCCACTTGACTGCTCAAAACCCTAAGAAAACACGTGTTGTATGGGCACGAAGCACAACCATGCTTTGGGCTGGATTTTGGGAAGTTTTTGCATCTTTTGCACAGAGCACAGCCTGTCCATGCTTCATGCACACCAAGCACGGTCTGGCCGTGTTGGGAGCTGCCATGCTCCTTTCTTACCAATTTTTGGTGTGTTGCCTCCTTACTTCCTCCTTAGCATATTACAAGTCTATATGGCTCCTCTCATGATTGTTTTCCCTTGCTTCTTGGCCTCTTTTTCTCTCCTACAAACATAAAACAAACCAAATCAGCATCCAAAGCAAAGTATAACCAAAAACAGGGGAATAATCACAAGTTTACTTTAAATTAGATGATAAAATATAACTATTAAGTACTCAAATTTCCCCTTTATCAACTCCCCCATGCTTAATCCTTTGCTTGTCCTTAAGCAAATAGCATGTCAAATCAAAAAGAAGAGAGATGATGCATACAAATTTCAGATAACAGATAAATGCAATATAGGAAATTCTTCACTCAATCAATGTGCACACAATAGATATAAGAATAGACATTTATCAGATAGTCTTTGTTCTTCTAAAACTAAACCAAAATTCCCCTATTATATATGCTTCTATTTATACCATTGAATGTATGCATCTAATTGATTTTTAAGCGCTCAAGTACGCCACCTCATCCTTTAGATCTCCCTATGTTGCCTTACCCTTATTTCTATTTTGCTCACTCAATTTCTTTTATTTCACATCATTTTTTTTCTTTTGTCTTGGTTCATTCATCATCATTTTTTTTCTTTTATAGAAATATGTCGTGAGTGCATTTTATACTCCATCTCACTAGGGTAAAGGTAGCTAGGTACTCATACTAGGGCCTTTCTGGTTCCTTGAAGGGGTACTCAGAGTGAAAACCTTTTGGGTGTTATATTCCCTCATTTTCTACCTTTCCTAACCTTCACACTCTCATAGTATTAAAAATCAATAAAGACATACAATTCAAAGCACAATAGGAGAGATATTTTTCAAAAAATTAGAGGTTTAATCCTAGAAGAGAGAGACTAAAATTTGAACTACCTATTTCATATCCTATTGTGCATCACATGTTCATGAGCTAAAATCAACCTATATTACATTAATCTATCTCTGAAACAGTAAACTATGTGATTTTGTAGTGCAACATGAGATATTCAGCCAATAATAACTAATCAGAGAAAATCACAAGCCTAAATCTACTCCCCCATGCTTAAGCTTGACATTATCCCCAATGTCAATAATAATGAAAGAATAGGGAAAGGGATAAGTGACTTACTTCTTCATTGGTCCTTTGGAGGAGGTAGAGGTAGGTTCTGACCCCAGTGCCAGGTGTACCATGCCTGCATCATTCCTTGCATGCTTTGGATGGAATTGTACATGGCATACAGGGTATCTTTCTGTGATAGTTGCTTTGCCTCAATGCGGCTGAGCCTCGAAGAGATAGAGTCCTGATCCTTAGGGTTAATATATAATGTACCTACACGGTCAATAAAATGGGAAAGGGGTAGGGGTAGGAGAGCCAAAAGTGGCTCAAAGGGGAAATTATCCTCCTCTGGTGGAATTTCATCACCCTCTCTTCCCTCCTCTAATGGGTATATCAAGTTCTCCATACTGGTAACTACAGTCCTAGTAGTGTTAGGGAGGCAGAAGATTCTATGTCCTTTGAGATACAACCAATAGTTAGCATTTTTCTTAATAATGAGTTTCATATACAGGTAGGATTCCAAATCAATCTTGCTGCTGCCAACTACTGGTTGCATTCCTTGGAGATTTGCCTTATATCCCAACCCTCTAGCTATGGCAGTAACCAGGCCCCCTATGACCACTTTACCATTCATTGCACTACCTACCCGGGCCATCTGTTGAGCCATGAAGGCTCCAGTATCCACCTTAGCACTGTGTACCATAGCATAAAGAAAGTATAGTTCCCTTTGATTTGCAACCTCATCACTCTCAGCCCTACAAAAAATAGTATGGGCCATCAGGCGCTGTATATATCTAAAAGTAGGGTTGCAAATGAAATAAGTTTTTGAACTTGATGCACTATACTCCCACTCAACAGAAATTGAGTTCCAAAAAGGTTGTGCAAGAAAACTTAAGGGTATTGATCTAGTTCCCCGGGAGGCAATCTAAATAGTGCATTAAATTTAGCCAATGTTAAGCTAAAAGTACGATTAAACATTCTAGGGCCCTGATTGACGTAGGGACCCCGAAATAGGACTACATTAACTGAGCTAAAAAATTCTAAGGTGGTCCTAATATAGGCCGGGTATCGTAGTATGATGAATGTATTCCACCTAAGCCTATTAACTAAGTAGTGGACGTCATTTAAAAGACCTAACCATTCCAAACATTCCTCATCCATGTAGCGAGTACTTAGCATTCCCCGTTTAACTAGAGTATCGTATCATGTCCGTTGACTATCATCAACAAACACAATACCATACTCATTGATTTGGTGAGGAAGTTGGGACGGTACTAGAATTCGTCCTCTATGTAGTTGCTGGGATTGGGTGGAGGATTGGCTAGATATGGCTCTTTTGGGACCCATGTAAAATGATATGCAAGCAAATGCAAAAAGGGGAATGGGTTGTGCAGATCCAAGAGCCAATTAACAATTGTAATACAAGGTAATGTGCCAACAAAAATTAGTAACTATCACAGCAAGAATCAGGGTAAAACAAGTCCAAAAATTCAAAGCATAATTCAGATAAACTACCCAGCAAGTCTAAATAGTGAGAAGGAAATACTAGTGTAGAGACTGAGAAATTAAATTAGAACACTAAGCATCGTATAATCAGGGGCAGTCAAGTTAAGTCCAAATTTTTTTAATGTATGAAACCAGCATTAAACTAGCATTTTGAAGCTTAAATGTAGAAAGCTGAACAGAGCAATTCAGTTCAGCCACCAAGTCCAGAAATTCATTGCATTAAACCAGCAAATTAAATCTAATTGCAGAAAGCAAAAACCAGCCTCATGCAGAAACAATTACCAAGTGTAGAATGTCCAAACCAGCAAGTCTAACAAGCAGGGAATCTAATCTAGTTAGTAAACCACTAGGTAAGAGTTTAGAGTTACCTGGTTGAAAGCATGATGGAGAATGCAGTAAGGAGTAACTAGCTACCAGCAATCTTCAGTTCAGCATGAGGTTGGGTAATGTGGGAATGGGTTTTGGGTAATGGTACAGGGAATGGGAAACACGAGTATGGGTAATGCTTGGAGATGGTGGGCTACAGGTGAGGAGTGGGAGGAAGACGCTGGGTGCAGGGGGATTATGAGAGGGAGGGGAAATTTTGGGTTTGGGCATGAGCAGCTTTAGAGATGGGAGAAGCGGATGGGAGAAAACGCAGAACAAGGGAGGGGGAATTTCCAGGTACAGGAAAGTTTGGGGATGGAATGACCAAAAGGGAGAGGGAAGATTGGGGAAGAGGATGGAGGGCTATGGGTTGGGGTAGAGGTTGGGGATGGGAATTTGCAGAGGAGTTGCAGAGAAATTAGAGGGAAGAAGGGAGAAGAGAGCACAGGCTAGGTCACGGGTTTAGAGGATGCAGATCACAGGAGAAAAGAGGGAAAAAATGACTAAAAAATTGACTTGGGTCTGAAGCACGGTCGTGCTTCGGGTTAGAATAGCCAATTCTCCAGGAATTGGCCAATGTTGCACAACACGAGGAGGGAGTGGGCCTAGGGCACAGGCGTGTCCTGTGACATGGCCAGCCCTTGTTGGCTGCTGGACTTTATCTTTTCTGCTTCTTCCATTTTTATTTTTTATTTTACTTAGAGCATGGCCATGCTTCACAGCACAGCCTACTTGTGCTTGGCGTTGGAATTTCAATTTCTTTGGATTTTGCCCATGTTACCCAACACGGGGAGGGGGTGCTTGGGTTGGGACTGCACCACGGCCGTGTCTTGTGACATGGCCAGCCTGTGTTGGCTACTGGATCCTCCAATTCTTCGAAAATTAGCTGCATTTTTCAACCCTACTCAATTTCCCTTGATTTCCATCCTTTAATTCAACCATGGACACATGGTAATTTACCTATAAAACATAAGGAAACACTCATTAAACCTATAACCAAAGAAATTAACTAAAATTAAAGATAAAAAACAAAACTAAAAGCAAGAAAACAAAATAAAAAGAAACTTTTAAAAATTAAAATGTGAGTTGCCTCCCACAAAGCGCTTGTTTTAAGTCATTAGCTTGACTCTTTGGCATGCTTTCCACTTAGGAGGCTTGAAAAGAGTTTGAATAACTCTCTTTGCTATCCATTGCCTCTTAGTATATTACTTGAGGCTTTGCCCAATTGCTTTCAAGGATCTTCTTGGCTCATTCTTTTCCCCCTTAGCTCTATTGAGGTTGAGAGGAGGTGGCTGAGGTTCTACTTTTGGAGCTTGGATTGCCTCCTTAACAACCTTCTTTTCTTCCCCCTGTTTGACATAAACACAAGAACTTTCCACAAAAGCATAACTCAAATGGGTTAGTAGGAGAAAAATTCATGGCATTATTATTCATTTTAGGTTCAGGTAAGCTAATCATACAACAAGACTCATTTAGAGAAGAGGGTTCATTGTATCATTTATATTAAATTCAACTTTTAATCCCCAACATTCAAAGAAAGTTTTCCATCTCTCACATTTATATTGGCACCAGCCGTAGCTTGGAAAAGCCTTCCAAGAATGATGGGGATTTTGTCATCTTCCTTCATCTCTAAAATCACAAAATCAACAGGTATATAAAACTTACCCACCTTTAGACGAACATCCTCTAATATACCTACCGGATGCTTGATGGATCGGTCAGCCAAATAAAGAGAAAGGGTGGTAGGCTTCAAGTCACCCATTTGAAGTTTCTTGCAAACCGAAAGAGGCATGAGGCTCACACTTACTCCAAGGTCACATAGGGCTCTGTCAATCTTCATGTCTGTTATAGAGCAAGGAATTGAGAAGCTTTCATGATCCTTAAGCTTTTGTGGCAGCTTATTTTGAATTAAAGCACTGGATCCCTCTGTTAGTGCCACAACAGTATGCTCTTCAATTTTTCTCTTGTTTGAGAGGATTTCCTTCAAAAACTTTACGTAGGAAGGCATTTGGGAGAAGGCTTATAAGAATGGAATATTGATATTCAACTTCTTCAAAGCATCTAGAAACCTTACAAACTGCTTCTCTAATTTAGCCTTAACTAATCTTTGAGGAAAAAGGATTAATGGCTTATAGGGTGCAGGAGCCACTTATTTGGGCTCTTCTTCCTTCTTTTCCTCTTCGTCTAGTTCCTCTTCTCTTTTCTTCTCAGATGCAGCCTAAGGTTCATCTTCTTTTACCCCTCCACTTCTCTCTGATCCAGCTAGTTGTTTACCACTTCTAAGGGTAATGGCATTATAGTGCCCCCTAGGATTCTCAGTTTGACTTGGAAGTTTACCAAAGTTCCTGTTAGATTGGCCCGCCTGTTGCGCTATCTAAGTTTCCAGCATCTTGCTTTGAGTAACAACTGAATCAACTTTAGAGGCTAAATCCTTTATGGCCTCATTCATCGAGTGGTTTTGGGATCTAAATTCATCATTCTGTTTACTCTGTGTGGTGATGAAATTTTTCATCAAAGCCTCCAAATTTGACTTAGGCTGAGGTGGAGGATTGAATGGCCTCTGATTTTGGAACCCAGGAGGTTGCCTAAAATTATTCTGAGGCTGATTCACTTTATGCTTGTATGAAAGATTTGGGTGGTTCCTCCAACCTGGATTGTAGGTGTTGCTGTAGAGATTGTTTTTCTGATTATTGTTCACAAAGTTCACCTGTTCACAATCCTGAGGTGCAGAATTTCCATGTTGACAATCATTGGCCACATGGCCAACACACCCACAGATCTCACATGTAGAAGATGAAGAAGAACCAACAGCATTGATGCTCAATTTATCCAATTTTTGAAATAATGCATCAACTTTAGAAGTGAGATGATTAAAAGCATTTACTTCATACATTCCTGCTGGTTTTCTTGGCTGCCTCTCACTAGACCAGGAGTAGTGATTTTAAGCCATATATTCAATTAACTTATATGCCTCATCAACTGTTTTTTTCATAATGGCTCCTCCAGTTGTAGCATCCACATACATACCGGTGCTGTAAATTAGTCCATTGGAGAATGTATGGACTATAAGCCACTTCTCTAACCCATGGTGTGGGCATATTCTAAGGAGATCTTTAAATCTCTCCCAAGCTTCATATAAAGACTTACCATCTTTCTGAGCAAAGGTAGTGATCTGATTCCTAAGATGGGCCATCTTACTTGGTGAGAAGTATTTGGCCAGGAAATCTTGAGAAAGTTGTTGCCATGTAGTTATGGATCCTGATGGAAGAGAATGCAACCATGCACGAGCCTTGTCCCTTAGAGAGAATGGGAATAACCTCAGTCTAATGGCATCAGAAAATACTCTATTCAGCTTTAGGGAGTCACAATATTCCAAAAATACTGATAAGTGGAGATTCGGGTCTTTAGTAGGTGATGCTCCAAATTGATTCTACTGAACCATCTACAAAAGAGAAGGCTTTAACTCAAAGTTGTTGGCCTCAACAACTGGTCTTACAATACTCAGATTCAGGCTCTGAGTATCCAGGGCAGTAAAATCCTTAAGAGATCGGTTATCTCTCTCCGCCATGGTAGGTGCGCAATTTTCTTGCTGATGTCTTCTTCTTATCCTTTGTAGTGTGCGTTCAATTTTTGGATCAAACTCAGTGTTGGTTGCAAAGTATATATGCAATGTCAGAATGCAAGTGCACGTGTCGTGACCAAGTAATAAAATGATGAGTGAGTATCGTCCCTCGAGCAGTATACTAGCAACTACTATAGAATGCTTTGACTTGTGAAATGTTGTAGCAAAATTCTATTGGTTCACACGAATTACTGTTCAGTAGAAATTAAAATTAAACAAACTAGACAAGGCTTAAATTAAGCTGAGAGACTCTAGGTTATGAAGAAGAAGATATTAGGTGAACTAGGGTTGCTTCAGGGTTGCCATGAACTTCTGCACTCATTTTGCTCTAGAAATTGCTACAACAGTTGCTTTAGTACCCAGTCTGCTCTTGAATGGGGTCTTTCCAGACTACCATTCCTTGCACTCCTGGGGTTTGGACATGCATCCCTACATTAATCCCAACGCTAGAGTTGTACTTGAAGCCCTATCTCTTGTGTCAAATGGGACAACCATACATTCCTATATTCGTTATGCCCATATATCCAACTCTTTTCCAGCCTTCACCACCTTTCCAGGTTAATGATAGCCTTAGCCTTCCTCTATCTAATTTCAGTTAGCAGGAGAAGTTAAGATATACAAACACAGTTGGATGACACAGCGTTGCTACAGAAAAATCATTTATAAATTAAAATGTGCATGTGCTCATTGCAACCCGTCTAGAACCCTAGCTGGAAAATTAGCCCAGCCTCATATCCAAACCGACTACATACATTAGATTAACCAGTATGCAGTGAAGAGTAATACAACTATATGAAAAGAAAAATATAGTTTCCTGCTGATAATGAAAACACTAAAAAGAAAATGAAAGGAATCCTCAATAGCAGTCCTCTTCCTTTGTCCTGTGCTTCACCATGCAGGGTTGCCCTGTCCTAGGCTAGAGTGTAACCACACAGCCTACTCCAAATAGGGATTTCTAGGCTTCCTCTTTCAATTTTCTTCTGTCACTCGCATCTCTCCTCTATGCTTTCTATTTTCCCCCTAAACTTAAAGGGTTGCTTGTCCTCAAGCAATTTACTCTATCTACTACACCTATTCTATTAAGCTCCGGCTCCTTTCCCCTGTATAGTTCCATGTGGTCCTGTTGTAAGCCCTCAACTCTTATGGTTGTTTCCATATTGGGAATACCACCTGCCATCTACCTTTTTCCTCAATCTCAACCAGAACCTTCATCAAAGTTGTGTGTGTGATATGGACAGTTTTCCAAGAGCCCCTTGGGTCAAGGTCAGATCAAAGTCCTAAGATTCCCCTACTAATATATTGAGTCTCCTTAATTAGGACAAGTTGGCATACTTCATAGGCACAGCCTGGGCAAATAAGATGAGGTAGCTCATTGATTTTTGATTTTTCTGATTCTTTTTCCATAAATTTTTTTTCCTTTCATTTTTTATTATTATTTCAGCAAAGGTCATTAGTGCATTTTGACGCAAATGCCAACATGTGAGATGAAGGCACCCGGTTACTCAGTATTATCAACCTTAAGTAGAATCCTACTCATGCCTCTATGTCCCTGTTTTACGCAAAAGTACACATAGGGCTCGTGCATACCCCTGGTTACTAAGAAACAACAAAGGCATTTGAGTGGCAACATTTCTCTCTTATTCTTCTCTTTCCCCCAAACTTAAACCTTTTTGACCATAGCCCATGCCTCTTTTTGTAATTCAGTAAGAGACTCTCAACATTAACTCTAAAAACTTAGGCCCAATTCCTGAGGAATCAACAAATTTCTCTTGCTAAAATTGACCATAGTCTTGTGTTAATTAGAGAAAGGTTCTGGTTGTGTGGGGTTGACATACAGGGTTCCTATTTTGGTTATTAGTGAAGTTCCAGAACTTCCTAATGGAGTTTCCTGGAGCTAACAGCAGGTCATGAAATACCCATGACAGACTCATCTCTCTTCTTTTTGTATTTTCCTTTTTTTTCTCTTTTTTTTTCTTTAAGTAAAACAAAAAGTAATTGTAAAAACTCCCTAATTGCTAAAGTTGACTACACATTAGACGTAAACTCACATTCAAACACAATCAAATAGAAATTCATACTAGAACTAGCATAAATTGAAACACACTCATTCAGTTAGGCACAGCAAATGCCACAGCAAACACTAAAGCAATTACTAAAGCAACACTAATTCCACTTGCCCAGCATAGCAAATGCCACAGCAAACACTAAAGCAACACTAATTTTACTCCTCCCAAACTTAAAGAAGAGCAGTGTCCCCACTACTGATTATATTACAAACCTATAAAAGAGGCAAAATACTAAAATAGGAACAACAACATGCAAAGCAGAGTGAAAATACTAAAACAACAAAAGGGAAATAGAAGGTAAAGGGACTCCCTGAGGGTGTTTGTAGGGATGCTACAGTACCCTAGTGGCATTGACCCCCTTAAGACTTTGAGGCGCTACGGAGCCTACTCCTTTGTTGAGTTGATTTTTGTGGGCTCTGGAGTTTGGCCTTCCCTTTCTGCATTGTTACTGCCCTCTTTGCAAGTAGCTCATCATCCTCTGAGGACTCCTTTTCCTCATGAGTCCTTGGTGGGCATGGCTGCTGCTCGTGGCTATGGGAAAAGTCTTGGGACTCTTGGCCCTATTTAGACTGACACTCTGAGGCCCTCTATTCTCTGGTTGTGTAGTGCAGTAGGTCCGAGGGGAAGTCTGGAAAGGGGAAGAACTACCTGAAATATTTCTTGAGTGTTTTCTAGAGGGCAATATCCCTCTACTGTTGGTACTGCCAGAAGGTGTGCTGGTGTTTGAGGAGCAGAGCTTGCTGCTGCAAGATGGTGGTTTGCTACTACAGCAGTAGGTGTAAGGTCTTATCAGCCGGAGGAAGAGCAGAGTTGGATGCAGCTTGGTCTTCAGAGTATAGTGGGGATTGTGTGGCAGCTGGTGGAACTGGTGCACCTTTTTCTTGGACAATTCGAGCTATGGTTATGATGCTAATGGGGCTGCCCCCCTTGAGTGTCTCCTCATCGATTGAGATGGGCACCTTACTGTCTTGGCACAAAAGGGTGATGAGTGAAGGGAAGAGTAGACTTCCCTTTTTGTAGCTTGTGCACACTCTGATTTATTTGTTGATGACCCTGCCTACGTTGATAGGCCTGCCCGAAATAATGGCATTGACTATTACCACCCTATCTCTGCTCACTGTTTGCCTATGAATCGAGGGCAACAGGCGAGTCTTTAGAAAATGATACCAAACCTTTGCCGTAGGCACCAAGGAAGCTCGATTAATTGTAGCAACACCTTGGGAAGATCTGTCCCAGGTGGTGCCTGGGATACATACCTGGGCTAGCATTGCTTGCCAATCGTGGTCTTGTAGAGCCTCTAAATGGGCTTCATAGTCATCGTCCTCATCAGGCAATTTATAGGCCTTATTGATCATGGCTTAGTCGAATAATACCCAGGTCTCCCTGACTCTGACCCATTCCTTGGCGTTTTGCGGGAAGTTGGCTTAAAACTCCCTTACCAAAAGGATAAGGGCAGGTTGGGGGTGAGTGCCGAAGGTCACCCATCCTCGTTGCTTCACCATTGCTGCCACATACATTGGCAGACCCAAATTGTCAAGCATGGTAAAGGCGAAGCCTTTCTCTACGCAGAAATTTCGTTGAGCAATTTCTTCATCGTACTGCCTCTTGTTCTCTTTAGAGGCAAACTTCTACATCTTGCTTGCCTTCTGTGCTATAGTCTTGACCCTCGGCATTGTTGGCTAGTGGAGATTCTGAGAGATGCAGGTCTGGTTTCGTGCAAAGTGGGTTTCAGGATGTGAAGGAATGAGAGTACAATAAAGTACTTGGAATGTGAAGGGGTTGAGAGAGACTTACAGAGGTTTTCGAGTACACCAGTCTGGGTTGGGTGAAATGAGGGGGTGTACGTTGTAACAGCTCCATTTATGTAACAAATTTTTTTATTTTTTTTATTTAACATCATGAAGTTATTACCTCAACTTAACTCACAATAACATTTATTTAATTATACAATACTAAGTTTACACTCACATCATTAATACAAACATTTGTACAAGACATACATGTACATATAAGCCCTAATCTTCCACATAGACTATTTCCGGGGCCACTGGTTCGGGTGGTGGCACCTCTGCCGGAATCTCAGTCACTTCAACAACTGATATATCCGCAATAATAGGTATTTGCCCAAGATAGGGCACCTCGATCATACGTACGGCAATAATAAGTCTCATTGAAAACAATAGCATAGCTAATTTTCTGAACATGATATGGAAATATAGTGAGAATTAAATCCCAGTATGTTCAACAATAATTCATTATCAATATAGTTCATCACGTCATGTTCAGCTGTATAAACTACAGAAAATATCTTTAGGTCACATGAATGCACTTTATCATGCACATCAAAATTATACAGTTATGACATGTATGGCATGAATAACTTTTTTTCGAATTTCATATGATGGCTATCAACTTATTTTTACTTCAAGCTACCCCAGACAGGGTGAGTATTCTCTACTTTTCGGTACGGGCTTATCTCGCTCCGTCCGACATGGCACACTTTCTCTTTCTTTTCTCATGAACATAATCATAACCGTTGGTAGGGCGTCCCCTACTAGTGCACCACACGGATTGCCATGTGACCGTGCTCATTTCTTTTCTTTTCATATTAATAGCCGAAAATATGATTCCAATAACAAGTATGTTCATTATATTCTCATGCCATAATGTATCAAAACATAATCATTCTCAAAATTCATTGGTAAACTGAAATTATGCCATGAATATAATCATTTTCTAATTTTCACTTTATAAAATATTTCCATGTCAAAATTCCACACTAATACCTCGGTAACTGGATAGTAATTGTAGTCTGTAAACAGCGCACCAGGAAAGTTCCCAGAAAAGAGAGGTGGGTCACAAATGGACACGCTTAAGTACCAAGTCTTTCCTTGCTAGAGCTTTCCTTAGACATGCACTTTTCACAAATCACAATTTTTTTCCAGTAACTAGAATAATTCTTTTCTTATGTGGAAATACTGCAACTACGGAGCATACTAAGATTTTTCAAATAAAATCGATACTTTCAAAACTTCTTGGAAATTTATATGAGTACTAGGGTAAATTCTATGTTAAAAATTACACACTTAAAATGGTAGTAAGTTCATGCAATGGCAATAGCTAGGGCATACACTAGGCATTTATTATTTTCATTTATAAAATTCCTCTTCTTTCTTGAATATTATTTTCATCTTTTCATTTTCTTTATGTCTAGGCATTTAGTCATTTTATTTCTACTTATATCATTTCCAACACATGTTCTTATAAATTTTATAAAGCATTTTTCCTCAAATTGATTTCTACTATTAACTTAAAAATTCATCTAGGGTAGAAAAAATATTGAAAATAGGTTTTACTAACTTTTAACACAGCCTTTGTTTACAAATCAGAGCATAACTGTCTCATTTTAACTCCGATTAAGATGATATTAGTGTCTATGAAAAGTTAAGACAATTATCTAAAACTATTATGTTAATCATATCAACAACATAGTATGATATCGTGGTGTTATTACTCCTTTAAATTTAGTATTATTTCTTCTCGTGTAGGTTCTGACCTTTACTGACTAATTAGGCCATATCTCTCAAATTTAAACTCCAAATTGAGTTATTTCAGTTGGTAAAATTCCATGAGCCATATATATATAATTGTTATGTTGGCGCGCTATTTTAATTCCCTATAGAATATTCCCAGAAATTCAAAAACTAAAGCTTTAATAACATACTCTTCCCTGAATAAACATTTTCTGACCTCTGCTTACTAATCGGATCATATCTACCTCATATGAACTCCAAATTGAGTTATTCCAGTTGGTAAAATTCCATGAGCCATATAACTATAATTGTTATGTTGGTGCGCTATTTTAATTCCTTACAGATACTTCCCAGAAATTAAAATACCGAAGCTATCCTAACATATTTTTCCCTGATGACCCATTTTCTGAACTTTGTCTACTAGTCGGCTCATATCTCCCTTATATGGACTCCAAATTGAATGATTCTAGTGCCTAAATATCCATGACACATATATCTTTAATTCTTATGTTAACCATTTATTTTAATTCCTTAGAGATTGTTCCCAGAAATTAAAATACCAAAGCATAAAATTCTGCCACCCATAGCCATAACCATGCAGAACTATCTACACCAACCTAAGTATTCAAACATACATCACATGCAAGATCAATATGTAACATGATATAGCAACATCATGACCAATCATAAAAGTTCTAAAATCTCATATAAATATTATAAGTTTCAAAATTTTTCTTCAAAAAGAAATATTGTTAAACTTACCTGGAGCACTTAGTCCCTTAGATTTCTCCTTCCTCTTTCTTCCTTTCTTCCTCTCCTTTCCTCACTCTACCTTGCTTCTATTTTTCCTCTCCCTCACTTGGACGAAATTCTAATGTTGTAAGGGTGGGTTTTCTTATATATACCATCAAATAATTCACCTTTCATGATCATGGGTCTACCTTATCACAATTAAGATACACTTTGTTGAATTTTTGGAAAACAAACAACTTATGTTCTTGTCTTCCTCTTCCTTAGTCAAGATATGCATAGGAAAAAGGAGATTTGTATTTTGAAAATTATGATGATATGTTCTTAAGATAAGGGACAAGGTCCCTTTGATTTAGGGATTCATTTCCATTTTCTTTTGTCTTAAACAAGTATGATAGGTTTGCCATTTTAGGTGGCAAATTTCTAGCCCTTGAATCTCCATTATTTGGTTGATATTATTTGTGTGGGCTATGAATGTTTTGTCCTAATACCATGTATTATCATACCACTTGCTAAATTTTTGTCTTAATGCCATGTAACCTAATCTTTATTCTTATTATTATATCATCATCTAATTTATTTTATTTTATTTTTCCTCTTGGATTTGGGCATATTCCTACCCATTATGGGCTTGTCCTACCCATTTTCTTTGTTTTGGATAAAATTCTTCCTTTCTTGGTGGGCTTGGTCACATTTTCATAATTTTTGGGCTATTGGTGCAATTACTATATCCTAGTCCAAGTCTATGTTTTATTTCTTGTTTAGGTTATCTAATGGGCTTGTTAGAAACTTATGTGAAGTGGAAAAACTCTATATGAAGTGTCCATAGGTAAAAGCCCAATGTATGGGTAAAGATTTTAAACTCAGTAACTATAGTTCTTGAATTAGGAAAAATTACCCTAATTCAATGTTCTTGAAATTTTAAGACCTTTGCTTGTTTCTAAAAATTTATCTTCCTTATCCAAGAATTTTGCATCTGTTTAGTATGTTATTTCTAATTTCTTTTCTATTAGATTTTCCTTCTTTATTTGTTCTCTTAATGTTAGAAACATTTTCTTATGCATATACATAAGGTGAAGAATTTCTAAGGACTATATTTCCTTAGATATCTAAAATATTGTCTAATAAATTTTATTTCCTTAATTAAATTTTTTTTATGTACCTTTATCAATAAAAGAAACAAAATTAAGGATGTTACATTTCTCTCCCCCTAAAAGAAATTTTGTCCTCAAAATTTCAGAAATTACCTTATAAGAACAATTGCGGATATTTCTTCCTCGTGACTTCTTCCAGCTCCCAAGTTGCTTCTTCCAGAGTCAAACCTTCCCATAACACCTTAACTAAGGGAATGGTTTTATTTCTCAGTTGCTTCACGTTAGTGTCCAATATGGATGCAGGTACTAGCTGGTATGTCCTGTTCTCCTTTATTTGGATTGGTTCATCCAGTATTACATGTGATGAATCTGAAAGATACTTCCGCTGCTGTGATACGTGGAAAACATTATGCAGGTTGGACAAATTAGGTGGGAGAGAAACTTGATATGCTGATGTCCCTACTTTCTTCAGAATTTGGTAGGGTCCTAAAAATCGCAGACTTAGCTTTCTTGTTTTGAGAGACCTACCAACTCCAGTAGTCGGGAAAAGTTTTAGAAATACATGGTCTCCTTCCTCAAACTCTAGATGTCTATGTCTCTTATTGTAGTAACTCTTTTGCCGACTCTGCACTGTAAGTATTTTGTTTCGTATCATCCTGATTTGTTCAGTGGTTTGTTGAACTAGATCAGGACCCAACAAGTTCTTTTCTCCTACCTCGAACCAACATAGTGGAGATCAGCACTTTCTACCGTATAAAGCTTCATAGGGGGCCATCTTAATGCTAGAGTGATAGCTATTATTATAAGCAAACTCTACTAAAGGTAGGTACTTATCCCATCATTTACCTTGCTCTATCACACAGGACCTCAACATATCTTCTAGGGTTTGAATGGTTCGTTCGGTCTGCCCGTCAGTCTGAGGATGGTAGGCAGTACTGAACCGCAACTGAGTACTAAAAGCTTCTTGCAACGCCTTCCAAAACCTCGACGTGAACCTCGGATCTCTATCAGAAACAATATTTAAGGGAATCCCATGGAGTCTAACTATTTCTTGAACGTACAATTGGGCCAATTTATCTAGTGAAAAGTTAATTTTTATGGGAAAAAAGTGAGCAGATTTAGTTAATCTGTCAACTATTACCCAGATAGAGTCATGTCCCACTGAAGTCTTAGGTAAACCTACGACAAAGTCCATCGAGATACTATCCCATTTCCATTTAGGGATCTCAAGAGGTTGTAGAAATCCCGCTGGCTTTTGATGCTCTACCTTCACCTTTTGACAAATGAGACATTTCGCCACAAACTTAGCAATGTCATTTTTCATCCCTGGCCACCAATACATCCTTTTTAAATCCTGGTACATTTTAGTGCATCCAGGATGGATTGTGTATTTACTTTGATGCGCTTCCTGTAGTATCTTAGTCCCCAACTCTTGTTCTTGAGGGACACAAATCCTTCCCTAATACATGATTGCTCCATCTTCCATGACAGAAAAATTACCTTGGTCTTTATGATCCTGTAACTATTGATCGTGAGCTTGAGCCTCTTTGATCTGGGCTCTAAGGTCAAACCCTATACTTAAACCATTAATGACTAGATTCTTTGGAGTAAGAGTAGTGGCTAGCTTCAAATTTCGAAACTCCTCTAGCATCTGCATCTCATACACCATCATCTGACCCATGTGCAGAGATTTTCGACTCAAGGCATCTGCTACAACATTCGCCTTTCTGGGATGATACTTTATCTCAAACTTGTAGTCATTGAGGGATTCTACCCATCTTCGTTGCCTCATATTTAACTGCTTCTGATCAAAGAGGTATTTAAGACTCCTATGATCACAATATACTTCAAAGGTTGCCCCGTACAAATAGTGTCGCCAAATCTTTAAGGCAAACACTACTACCGCTAATTCAAGATCATGGGTTGGATAGTTTCCTTCGTGGGGTCTCAGTTGCCTAGAGGCGTAAGCAACTACTCTCTTATCTTGCATCAGCAAACATCCTATCCCTTTCTTTGAAGCGTCACTATACACTTCAAAATATCCTGTGGGGTCTGGAATAATTAAAACAGGAGGAGTGGTCAGTCTTGTCTTCAGCTCCTGAAAACTAGCATCACATTGATCAGTCCATTTGAAAGGACTTCCCTTCCTGGTCAATTTAGTCAATGGCAAGGCTATACGAGAGAAGTTTTGTATAAATCTCCTGTAGTATCCTGCCAAACCAAGGAAACTTCTGATTTCCGTAACCGTCTTTGGTGTCTCCCACTTAATCACTGCTTCCGTCTTGCTAGGATCTACAGCTACCCCTCTATTAGAGATGACATGTCCGAGAAACTTCACCTCTGACAGCCAAAATTCACACTTCTCCAATTTAGCATATAACTTTTTCTCTTTCAGCACTTGCAGCACGATTCGGAGATGTTGTTCATGTTCTTTCTCACTCTTAGAATATATCAAGATGTCATCAATGAACACTACAATAAATTGATCGAGGTAGGGTCGAAAAATGTGATTCATGTAATCCATGAAAATTGCAGGTGCATTTGTCAACCCAAAGGGTATTACGAGAAACTCATAGTGCCCATACCTAGTCCTGAAGGCAGTTTTTGATACATCCTCATCCTTGATCCTAATCTGATGATATCCTGACCTCAAGTCAATTTTAGAAAAGATAGAGGCTCCCTTCAGTTGATCCAATAAGTCATCTATCCTAGGGAGAGGGTACTTGTTTTTAATAGTTACCTTATTCAGCTGTCTGTAATCTATGCATAGTCTCAAGCTTCCATCTTTCTTCTTAACAAACAATACAGGAGCTCCCTAAGGTGATACACTTGGTCTAATGAATTGCTTGTCTAACAGTTCCTCCAACTATTTCTTAAGTTCCTGTAGTTCCTTCGAGGTCATTCAATATGGTGCAATAGAGATAGGCCCTGTCCCAGGTAGGAGATCAATAGAGAACTCTATCTCTCTCTTGGGAGGTAAGCCTGGAATATCTTATGGAAACACTTCAGGAAACTCGTTGGCTATTGGAATTTCATCAAGCTTCGATTCGACTTCTAGGTTTGATAAATACAAGAGAATGTATCCAAGTACTCCATTCTTCAACTCTCTATTAACTTGATTGCCATTTAGCATCAATAACTGGACCTCCTTTTTCGGAGTAGAAGGTAGAAATTCAACGGTCTTGTTACAACAATTCAACAAGACTCGATTTCTAGACATCGAGTCTAACCTTAGAATGACCTCAATACCTCTTAAAGGTAAACAAACGAGGTCTACAGAAAAAGTTTTCTCCTGGATGGTGACTTGACAGTCTTTACATACAGAGGAAGTTAATACCTGTTCCCCTGTAAGGGTTACTACGGATAGCTCATAGGGAGTTTCAGAAATAGGAAACTGAAACTTCCTAATACATTCTTCCGATATAAATGAATGACTAGCACCAGAGTCAAATAACACCATAAGAGCAAATCCATAGATATAGCATGTACCTTGAATCATTTTAGAAGATTGGGCTGCCTCTTGGCTGCTCAGCGTGAAAACCCTTCCTTTCACCTGAGGCCTTTGTTCTGGCTGCTTCCCTACATTTTGTGGGCAGTTTTTTGCAAAATGTCCCTTCTGTCCGCAATTGAAGCAGACATCTTGTCCCATGTAGCATGGCCGGTTACCATGCATGCGTCCGCACTTAGCGCACTTGACTGAGGCGAGGTCTTGTTGAAAAGGCCTAGGACCCGCAATCAATGGCCTCTTACCAGCTCCATATCCACTTCTTCTCACATTCTTTCCATGGTTGGGAAAATTTTTCTTCCTCTTCCATAGGTTTCGCCTTTGCTTCTCGTCCTCCACTGCCCTTAAATTCTTTTCCAGGAGTCTGCATTTATTTATCAGAGGTACAAACTCCCTGATCTCCATAGCTATAACAGCATTCTTTAATTACGGGTTTAGTCCTGCTTCAAACTTAACCGCCTTCCATGCTTCATCTGGGTTATATCGCAGATAAGAGGAGAACTTAGACAGCTCCTCGAACCTTGCAATATACTGGTCCATAGTCATGCTGCCTTGCCTGAGTTGGAGAAATTCGATCTCTTTCTCTGCCCGTACAGTACTTGGAAAGTACTTTTCAAAAAAAATGTCCTTGAACACTTGCAAGGTGATCTGTCTTCCCTGATGAGCTAAAAGTTCTCTAGCTCTACGCCATCAGTATTTTGCTTCATCCTTTAACATATATGCAACAAAAATAATTTGCTGCTCTTCAGTACAGCCCATCACTTCAAAGATTTTCTCTAATTCCCTAATCCAGCTTTTGGCTACCGTTGGGTCATAGCCACCTTGGAAACAAGGTGGTCTAGTCTTCAGGAACTCGGATATGCCATTATCTTTTCCAGCCATTCGGTTGTTAGCACCATTCTCAACATTTGTGTTATTAGCATTCTGGAGATGTTGTAAATTTTGAATAGTGGTCAAGACTTGGTCTTGAATTGCTGTGGCCAGGTTATGTAGGGTCTCTTCCGCATTGTTTGCCGGATTCCTCCTTGGTGGTGCCATTTCCTATTGTGGCAAAAACAAAGTTATGCTGCTATTGAGGTGATCAAACCCAATAGTTAGTTTCAAAATATTTAACAGCAGTCATAACACCACCTCGGCATATAGATAGGAAACACTAGTAATTTTTTACATATATGATTTCACTGATTCCCTACACAGCATAACCACAACATACTCAAGACACTATAAGATCGATTCAGATAACCATCCACCCACTGGCCATCTAGGATCGACTTGCTCTGATACCTATTATGTAACAGCTCCATTTATGTAACAAATTTTTTTATTTTTTTTATTTAACATCATGAAGTTATTACCTATACTTAACTCACAATAACATTTATTTAATTATACAATACTAAGTTTACACTCACATCATTAATACAAACATTTGTACAAGACATACATGTACATATAAGCCCTAATCTTCCACATAGACTATTTCCAGGGCTACTGGTTCGGGTGGTGGCACTGATGAAGATTTGTCGTGATCTACCAAAATATTACCGAACCCCTATAAGGAATGCAATATAGGGTAACTCCGGATCGTCTCTCAAGGAATGCTAATGTTAAATGATAGTTTCAAGATCTAACCGGTGGCAGTTGGATTTTATCACAATCAATAAGATCACAAGTGAAAAATTGGACAAAGATTATATTACCGAAAATGTAACCTCACTAGACATTCTTCAAGAATTTGTTCGGTTTATCCTAGACTAAAAATGATTAATCAAGTTGTTGGTTGATTTTAGTCATAATCGAAATCTCTGCATCATAACCTTCATCATTCAAAATTCGATCACAACATATATTACAAATCCATGCAATCACATATAACTTGTAATCTGTTGTTTATCTGAAAATCAAATATCAACCAATCTATTTCCTTTGTTCATGCAATAGAATAAAGATATATCAATCAAGATTCTATCTCATACATCAAACTTGAATGGATAACAGAAATCTCTATATATTCATACAAGATTCGAAATACTTCAGAAAACAAAGAAGATGATATAAACTTGATTACAATACAAACGGAATCTCAAAACCTAACCGAATTCAGAGGAGGTCCAGCTGGTTACAAACTTCTCTACTCTGCCATGGATGTCCAAGCTCTGCTCTAGAGGTTGAAGATGAAGATAGATGTGTGTATGAGAGTGGTAAGTGGTCTGAATTCCGAATTCCCCCCAATTATACCAAAGGAAGGGAATCTTAATCATTAAAACCGACTAGGACAACATGTGACAGCTCTGCTTTCGACTGCATGTGCCACTCCAGTTTTGCACCACTAATTAGGGGTCCCAGATGCCTCTGGCTGGCAAAGTGGTCTTCATATGAATTATTTCTCTATGTCATAGGGTTCCAGTGCCACCAAATTCATGCCAAACGGACATACCTAACTCAGCCTATGGCCATTTAAACACCCAAAGGTCAGATTCTATTTGTGCTGTCCATGTATTGGACTCTTGGTGTAATTCGGCCTATTATACCTCCGAATTGGATCTTGGGCTCTTCATGAAAGTTATGGAAATTTGTCTTATCTTTCCTACATGACCAAAATCAGAATTTTTGGTGGTCTCAAACTCCAAATATAACAGAAATACACAGACAGGTTCAAAAAGACATAATTGCTGGAAAAAAATCTCAAAGACCAAAATAAAACTCAAATCATAAAGCCTAGCTTAAGTGATAGAAATAAGTGTAGGAGAGGATGAAAACACTATATTATGATGATCAAATAATATATAGAAATGATGTTTATCAAATTCCCCCACACTTTTCCTTTGCACATCTCGGGCAAACTAAAATTCAAACAAACTAGAAAATAAAGGAAACAATCCAGGATTTACATTCCAACAACTTTCAAGAATGCAAAAGTTAAGTGAGCAAGAAGAACGTTAAACGCTTTAAGGAATCAAGACATTCATGAATTTATTTCTTACACTTCCAACTAAAAAGCATGGTGATTTCAATTGAATTGTATGAACTAAGAATGATAGATTCTCACATGATATACTCTCAATTCTCAAGTTTTTAAAAAGAAAGGTTTGTGTTTTCACTCAATACAACTCATGACAATTTGCACTACCATAGGCTTGCTTCTATTCTAATCTCCACCAATTTTAAACACATGCATGCACAAATCAAAAGGAGTTTATTTAAAGTTGTAATGGGGCTAAGGAAAAGGAAGGGATGAAAAAGATAACATGGGTATGGAAATTTAAAACTAAAGAGAGCATGAGAACATTGGGAGATAAAATGAGCAATATGCACCAAAATCATCCAAAAATTCTATACATCTTTGTTTCTTTTTCTTTTCTATAATTTTTTTTTTACATTCAATTCTTTCTTTTTTTTTCATCTCTAAAATTCACATTCATAAACTCTAAAATTCACATAGCCAATTGATTTCAAATTTACAACTTCTTCTCCCCCACACTTGAATTTGTCTGTCTCAGACAAAGATCAACTCATCAAATGATCAACCAATGCTCTCTTACTCCCTAAGGTAAGGTAGAATCATGGTTTCATGCTAAAGGTTGGTAATGAGGGAATTGGAAATATTAGGATCAAAGGAAAATTGTATTAGGTAGGCTATTTGGTTAACTAGCTAAATGTAAGAAAAGAAAGCCTTCATTACATTCATGCATGCATGTGAAAATATAGTCTCAAAAAGAAGCAAAGCAAGTTCTAGAGTGTCAAACTTTATGAGTGTAATTCACACAAGAAAAGAATAGAGAATGACAATTGGCCCAAATGCTCACTAGGTATGCACTAACATGCTTAATCCATTTATTCAATGTCTATCACCAAACTAGCTAGCTAAGAGATACAAGAAATGCATTTAGTCACGCTTTAGACCTCAAATTTTTAAAGTGCTCCAAGCTCACAACCTTTACAAATCTCAAGGCTATTGAAAATGCAAATAGAAAATGGCAATGGCAATATGAAAATAAACTTAGCAGATTTTTTTTTTTAACAGAACAAGAATAAGAGGAAAAAAAAATATTCAAGCATAAGTAAAATGAACTCCCTCAAGTTAGGGAAACAGCATCAACCAAAACCAACTCTTCAACCGAATTCTCTTTAGCTCCCTCATGAAATTGTTTGAGTCGGTGTCCGTTGACTTTGAAAGTCCGCCCTGTAGTCACATCTTGAATTTCAACTGCACCATAAGAAAATATATTAGTGACTAAAAATGGGCCCTCCCATCGGGATCTCAATTTTCCTGGCATAAACTTAAGGCGAGAGTTGTATAAGAGCACTTTCTCCCCTTCTTTGAATTCCTTTCTAAGGATTTGCTTGTCATGAAAGGACTTAGTCTTCTCTTTGTATATTCAGGAATTCTCATAGGCCTCTAATCGGAGTTCTTCTAATTCCTGAAGTTGCAATTTCCTTCCGACTCCGGATTGGTCTATGTCCAAGTTACAAGCCTTTACTGCCCAATAAGCCTGATGCTCTAGCTCCACTAGAAGATGACATGCCTTACCAAAGACAAGCCTATAGGGTGACATACCTATAGGTATCTTATAGGCAGTCCTATAAGCCCATAAAGCATCATCTAGCCGCTTACTCCAATCTTTTCGGTCTGGTCTCACTGTTTTCTCCAAAATTCGTTTAATCTCACGATTGGAGACCTCGGCTTGGCCATTCGTTTGAGGATGATAGGGTGTTGAGACTTTATGAAAGACACCATATTTACTTAACAGGGTTTTCATGTGTCTATTGCAAAAGTGAGATCCTTGATCGCTAATGATTGCCCTGGGTATGCCGAACATGCAAAAGATGTTTGATCTAACAAAATTCACAACAACATGAGAATCATCAGTTCTAGTGGGAATGGCCTCCACCCATTTGGAAACATAATCAACAGCCAATAAGATATAAACAAAGCCAAATGAGACAGGAAATGGACCCATGAAGTCAATTCCTCAAACATCAAAGATTTCACAAAACAATAAAGGTTGTTGGGGCATTTCGTTCCTACGGGTTATATTTCCTGCTCGTTGACATTGTTCACAAGATTTACAAAATTCATAGGCATCATGAAATAAGGTAGGTCAATACAAACCAGAATCTAATACCTTCCTTGCAGTCCTCTGGGGACCAAAATGACCTCCACAAGCATAGGAATGACAAAAGGAAAGTACAGAATGAAACTCATAATTAGGTACACATCTAATTATTTGGTCACTACAAAACCTCCACAAATAAGGATCATCCCACACATAGTATTTAGCTTCACTCTTGAATTTATGCATCTGTGCACGTGCGAGATTTAAGGGCAACACATGTGCAACCAAATAATTTATAATGTCAGCATACCATGGAAACTCACCATGCAGCTGTAAAAGCTGCTCATCTGGGAATGAATCTTGAATAGGAAGAGAATCAGATGCTCTCTCTATTCTACTCAAATGGTCAGCAACCACATTTTCTACTCCACTCCTATCTCTAATCTCTAGGTCAAATTCTTGAAGAAGGAGCATCCATCTAATTAACCTTGGTTTGGCATCGGGTTTCTTTAAGAGGAACTTGAGAGCTGCATGATCAGAGAAAATTACCACATGAGAACAAAGCAAGTATGATCTAAATTTATCTAATGCAAAAACAATTGCTAAAAGCTCTTTTTCTGTTGTGGTATAATTTGCTTGGGCAGAATCAAGTGTCCTTGAGGCATAATAGATGACATATGGAGCTTTATCAACTCTCTGGGCAAGGACTGCTCCCACGGCATAGTTAGACACATCACACATCAATTCAAATGGAAGCGTCCAGTCAGGTGATTGGATGATGGGAGTTGAAGTGAGAGCCTTCTTAATATGGTCAAATGCATCCTTGCATAATGAGTTGAAAATGAAGTCCACATCCTTTTGTAGCAAGCTGGATAATGGAAGGGCAATTTTGCTGAAGTCACGAATGAAGCACCGGTAAAATCCTGCATGGCCAAGAAAGGAACGAACTTCCCGCACACTTGCAGGGTAAGGTAAAGCAGTAATAACATCAATCTTAGCAGGATCTACCTCTATGCCCTTTTTAGAAATTATATGCCCTAAAACTATACCTTGTTTTACCATGAAATGGCATTTTTCAAAATTTAAAACAAGGTTAGTTGTAGTGCACCGGTGTAATACCTTAGATAGACTATCCAAGCATTCATCAAAGGAAGAACCATATATGGTAAAATCATCCATGAATACCTCCATACAGTTCTCTAAAAAATCAGAAAAGATACTCACCATGCAACGTTAGAATGTACCTGGAGCATTACAAAGACAGAATGGCATTCTCCTGTATGCAAAAGTGCCAAATGGGCACGTGAATGTGGTCTTCTCCTGGTCCTCTGGGGCTATATGTATCTGAAAGTACCCAGTATATCCATCCAAAAAATAGTAGTGCGATTTTCCTGCTAAATGCTCCAACATCTGATCAATGAAGGGAAGAGGGTAATGGTCTTTACGGGTGGCTTGATTAAGCTTTCTATAGTTAATACACACCCTCCAACTATTCTGAACTCGAGTGGGAATAAGTTCATTATGCTGGTTGGCTACCATTGTCACTCCTGATTTCTTTGGGACAACCTGCACTGGACTTACCCATTTGCTGTCTGAAATTGGATAGATTACACCAGCTTGTAGAAGCTTGGTTACTTCCTTTTTAACCACATCTAGAATCAATGGGTTCAGTCGCCTTTGTAGCTGCCGTACTAGTTTAACATCCTCCTCAATCAAAATCCTATGCATGCAAGTGGAAGGGCTAATGCCAGGTATATCTGCAAGTGTCCACCCAATTGCCCTCTTGTGCTTTTTCAGGATGTTCAACAATTTTTCTTCTTGATCAAGTTGAAGGTTCTTAGCTATAATGACTGGCAGCTGCTCATTCTCTTCTAAAAATGCATATTTGAGATGCTCAGGAAGAGGCTTAAGCTCTAGTATGGGCGGCTGCACTATGGAAGGAAGTAACTTTGCTGCTGGTGCATCTGCTGCATAAACTCCTGCATATTCAACATTATCAAGTACTCTGGAATCATCCACTTCTGTAGAATCTGTGACAAAATCATCATTTTCTAAGAATGCATTGATTTCAGAACAAGCAGAACAAATAGCATCATCAACACAATTACAGCATAGGGAATCATCAAATAGAAGCACATCAGGAAATTCAGAGGAGAAACTGTCGTAGACCTCATCGACCAATTCATCAAGAATATCAATGCAGAAAAGAGAATGATCTTCCATGGGGTGTCTCATTGCATCAAAGATATTAAATTGCACAACATTATCGCCAAACTCCATGGAGAGGGTTCCTGCATGCACATCTATCTTGGTCTTGGCTGTCTTGAGAAAAGGTCTCCCAAGAATGATTGGAGTTTTATTGAATGATGACTCTCCTTCCATATCTAGAATGTAGAAATCTGCAGGAAAGACCAATTCATTAACTTGGACCAGTACATCCTCAATTACTCCAGCAGGGTAAGCATTGCTTCTGTTGGCCAATTGAATCACCACTCCTGTTTGTTGTAACGGGCCAATCCCAAGTGACCGAAATACTGAGTGGGGCATGAAATTAATTGAAGCTCCAAGGTCCAGCATAGCATCTTCAAAATTACAGTTTCCAATGATGCAAGGTGTAGTGAAAGTTCCAGGGTCTTTGCACTTCTGTGGCATAGGTTGAATGAGGGCAGAAACATTTTGGCCCATACTAACTCTTTCATTTCCCTTCAGCTTCCTCTTGTGAGTACACAACTCCTTCAGAAACTTTGCATATTTTAGAATCTGCTTGATTGCCTCTAGCAGTGGAATGTTTATTTCCACTCATCTGAATGTCTCCAGAAGTTCTTTTTCCTTCTCTGCCTCATCCAATTTTTTTGATTGCACTGCTCTCTGAGGAAAAGGCAGAGGTACAACATGGTCATTCTGTTGCTACAATGTTGTCTCTGAAGTAGAACCTTGGCCAGAACTGCTAGGTTCAGAGACTGATTTTTTTGGTGCAGTATGTTTACTCTAATTGCTGTTAGAAGGTGGAACTGCTGCATCTGGAATTACTTTGCCACCTCTGAGCATAATAGCACTCACGTTCCCTTTTGGATTGGGTACGATCTATGAAGGAAGCTGGCCAGAACCTTGTGCTTGCAGCTGACTCATTGTTGATGCTAATTGTCCAATTTGAGTTTCTAGGTTCTGGATGGTAGATTCTGTCATTTGCTGAAACTGAATGTTATTTTGTTGCCATTTGCTTGACCAAATCTTCCAATGATGACTGAGATGAAGTGGCTTCTGGACTTTGTTGTTGCTGAAGAGATGGCTCTTGGTACTGTGATTTATTTGGATGCTGGTAAATTGGTCTACTTGGCTGCATATTCTGTGGAAACTATTGCCTTACTGGTTGCTGATATTGCTGCTGCTGTTGGTTTTGCTGCTGTGTGGAATTTCCCCATTTAAAATTCGGATGGTCTCTCCAACCAGGGTTATATGTACTGGAGAAAGGGTCATGCCTTGGCTACTGATTGGATTGGTAGTATTGTGGCCTGTTGGGAAACACATTAGTTACTGCTGCTGCTGCTGCTTGGTTGGAAAGTACAACAACATCTTATTGAAGGGTAGGGCATACTTTAGTGGGATGGGAGGAACAAGCACAAATGCCACAAACTCGAACTGGTTGTTTTGGTTGTGCAGCTGGTCGTTGATGTTGAACCATTGCCAATTGCCTAACAAGGGAGGTCAACTCATCTAATCTGTGCTCCACACGATGCTGATCTGCATATGATACTTGGGCTTCATTGACTCCTCCTCTGGCAGGTTCCATTCTGGTACCAAACTGTTGAGAGTTGGCAGCCATGTTAGCTATGAGCTCCCTAGCTGCAGCAGGAGTTTTATTCACCAATGCTCCTCCACTGGCTGCATCTATCATATTTCTATCCATGGGAAACAATCCCTCATAGAAATACTGGATGAGTAATTGGTCACTGATCTGATGATGCAGACAGCTAGCACATAACTTTTTGAATCTCTCCCAGTACTCGTATAGTGTCTCTCCTGCCAATTGCCTAATACCACAAATCTCCTTCCGAATGGAGGCAGTCCTAGAGGCAGGGAAGAACTTCTCCAAGAATGTTTGTTTCATGTCATTCCAGCAAGTGATGGAGCCTGATGGGAGGTAGTACAACCAGTCCTTGGCCACATCAGCTAATGAGAATGGGAATGCCCTGAGCTTGATGTGCTCTTCAGAGATGCCTTGCAGTTTCATGGTTGAGCACACCACATGGAACTCCTTCAAATGCCTATGAGGGTCCTCACCTGCAAGACCGTGAAATCTTGGCAACAAGTGTATTAATCCAGACTTAAGCTCTAAGTCAGCATCTAACTCAGGATATTGAATGCACAAAGGTTGATATGTTACATCTGGTGCAGCAAGTTCCTTAAGGGTTCTATTATTATTATTGTTAGCCATATCAACAATAGGATTAACAAGACTAATAACAGATATGTCAAACAATCTTCTCCTAGATCTCTGCATGGTATGAAAAGTCCTATGAATCTCAGGATCAAGCTCACACAGTTCACCACTAGAGGACCTAGTCCTGCACTAAAAAGATGCAATATACCAAGACACACCACACATGGAAACACACTAAAACACAAAAGAACAACTAAACATAACAAAACAGAACCAGTTAAGGTGTGATCAACACGGGATGCAAATTGGATTAAAATGCAACACAAAAATAAAATGATAAATACTAAAAAATTCAAAAATAGGTGTAAACGTTCGAATTTGGCCAAGATAGGGTGGTGCTGATGGCGAAGTATCACTTATATATAAAACACCATTTGGAATCAACCCACCAAATTTCAGATCAATCCGAGATAAAAATTTTTAGGAACAGTAAATTCAGGAAACTACTATTTCGGCCAATTCTAAGAAAGAGAGAAAAACAAAAAACAATGATGAAAAATAAAGAGAAATAGGAAGACAAACACATATAAGTGATAACTATTTAAACAAAAGACTTGAAATTATTAAGTAACATTCACATTCCCCGGCAACGGCGCCAAATTTTGATGAAGATTTGTCGTGATCTACCAAAATATTACCGAACCCCTACAAGGAATGCAATATAGGGTAACTCCGGATCGTCTCTCAAGGAATGCTAATGTTAAATGATAGTTTCAAGATCTAACCGGGGGGGGTTGGATTTTATCACAATCAGTTAGATCACAAGTGAAAAATTGGACAAAGATTATATTACCGAAAATGTAACCTCACTAGACATTCTTCAAGAATTTGTTCGGTTTATCCTAGACTAAAAATGATTAATCAAGTTGTTGGTTGATTTTAGTCATAATCGAAATCTCTGCATCATAACCTTCATCATTCAAAATTCGATCACAACATATATTACAAATCCATGCAATCACATATAACTTGTAATCTGTTGTTTATCTAAAAATCAAATATCAACCAATCTATTTCCTTTGTTCATGCAATAGAATAAAGATATATCAATCAAGATTCTATCTCATACATCAAACTTGAATGGATAACATAAATCTCTATATATTCATACAAGATTCAAAATACTTCAGAAAACAAAGAAGATGATATAAACTTGATTACAGTACAAACGGAATCTCAAAACCTAACCGAATTCAGAGGAAGTCCAGCTGGTTACAAACTTCTCTACTCTGCCATGGATGTCCAAGCTCTACTCTAGAGGTTGAAGATGAAGATAGATGTGTGTATGAGAGTGGTAAGTGGTCTGAATTCCGAATTCCCCACAATTAGACCAATGGAAGGGAATCTTAATCATTAAAACCGACCAGGACAACATGTGACAGCTCTGCTTTCAGCTGCATGTGTCCCTCCAGATTTACACCACTAATTAGGGGTACCAGATGCCTCTGTCTGGCAAAGTGGTCTTCATATGAATTATTTCTCTACGTCATAGGGTTCCAAGGCCACTGATATCATGCCAAACGGACATACCTAACTCAGCTTATGGCCATTTAAACACCCAAAGGTCAGATTCTATTTGTGCTGTCCATGTATTGGACTCTTGGTGTAATTCATCCTATTAGACCTCCGAATTGGATCTTGGGCTCTTCATGAAAGTTATGGAAATTTGTCTTAGCTTTCCTACAAGACCGAAATCCGAATTTATGGTGGTCTCAAACTCCAAATAAAATAGAAATACACAGACAGGTTCAAAAAGACAGAGTTGCTGGAAAAAAAAATCTCAAAGACCAAAATAAAACTCAAATCATAAAGCCTAGCTTAAGTGATAGAAATAAGTGTAGGAAAGGATGAAAACACTATATTATGATGATCAAATAATATATAGAAATGATGTTTATCAGGCACCTCCGCCGGAATCTCAGTCACTTCAACAACTGATATATCCGCAATAATAGGTATTTGCCCAAGATAGGGCACCTCGATCATACGTACGGCAATAATAAGTCTCATTGAAAACAATTGCATAGCTAATTTTCTGAACATGATATGAAAATATAGTGAGAATTAAATCCCAGTATGTTCAACAATAATTTATTATCAATATAGTTCATCACGTCATGTTCAGCTATATAAACTACAGAAAATATCTTTAGGTCACATGAATGCACTTTATCATGCACATGAAAATTATACAGTTATGACATGTATGGCATGAATAACTATTTTTTGAATTTCATATGATGGCTATCAACTTATTCTGACTTCAAGCTACCCCGGTCAGGGTGAGTATTCTCTACTTTTTGGTACGGGCTTATCTCGCTCCGTCCGACATGGCACACTTTCTCTTTCTTTTCTCATGAACATAATCATAACCGTTGGTAGGGCGTCCCCTACTAGTGCACCACACGGATTGCCATGTGACCGTGCTCATTTCTTTTTTTTTTCATATTAATAGCCGAAAATATGATTCCAATAACAAGTATGTTCATTATATTCTCATGCCATAATGTATCAAAACATAATCATTCTCAAAATTCATTAGTAAACTGAAATTATGCCATGAATATAATCATTTTCTAATTTTCACTTTATAAAATATTTCCATGTCAAAATTCCACACTAATACCTCGGTAACTGGATAGTAATTGTAGTATGTAAACAGCGCACCAGGAAAGTTCCCAGAAAAGAGAGATGGGTCACTAATGCACACGCTTAAGTACCAAGTCTTTCCTTGCTAGAGCTTTCCTTAGACATGCACTTTTCACAAATCACATTTTTTTTTCAGTAACTAGAATAATTCTTTTCTTATGTGGAAATACTGCAACCACGGAGCATACTAAGATTTTTCAAATAAAACCGGTACTTTCAAAACTTCTTGGAAATTTATATGAGTACTAGGGTAAATTCTATGTTAAAAATTACACACTTAAAATGGTAGTAAGTTCATGCAATGGCAATAGCTAGGGCATACACTAGGCATTTATTATTTTCATTTATAAAATTCCTCTTCTTTCTTGAATATTATTTTCATCTTTTCATTTTCTTTATGTCTAGGCATTTAGTCATTTTATTTCTACTTATATCATTTCCAACACATGTTCTTACAAATTTTATAAAGCATTTTTCCTCAAATAGATTTCTACTATTAATTTAAAAATTCATCTAGGGTAGAAAAAATATTGAAAATAGGTTTTACTAACTTTTAACACAGCCTTTGCTTACAAATCAGAACATAACTCTCTCATTTTAACTCCGATTAAGATGATCTTAGTGTCTATGAAAAGCTAAGACAATTATCTAAAACTATTATGTTAATCATATCAACAAAATAGTATGATATCATGGTGTTATTACTCCTTTAAATTTAGTATTATTTCTTCTCGTGTAGGTTCTGACCTTTACTGACTAATTAGACCATATCTCTCAAATTTGAACTCCAAATTGAGTTATTTCAGTTGGTAAAATTCCATGAGCCATATATATATAATTGTTATGTTGGCGCGCTATTTTAATTCCCTATAGCATATTTCCAGAAATTCAAAAATTAAAGCTTTCATAACATACTCTTCCCTGAATAAACATTTTCTGACCTCTGCTTACTAATCGGATCATATCTACCTCATATGAACTCCTAATTGAGTTATTCCAGTTGGTAAAATTCCATGAGCCATATAACTATAATTGTTATGTTGGTGCGCTATTTTAATTCCTTACAGATACTTCCCAGAAATTAAAATACCGAAGCTATCCTAACATATTTTTCCCTGATGACCCATTTTCTGACCTTTGTCTACTAGTCGGCTCATATCTCCCTTATATGGACTCCAAATTGAATGATTCCAGTGCCTAAATATCCATGACACATATATCTTTAATTCTTATGTTAACCATTTATTTTAATTCCTTATAGATTGTTCCCAGAAAGTAAAATACCGAAGCATAAAATTCTGCCACCCATAGCCATAACCATGCAGAACTATCTACACCAACCTAAGTATTCAAACATACATCACATGCAAGATCAATATGTAACATGATATAGCAACATCATGACCAATCATAAAAGTTCTAAAATCTCATATAAATATTATATGTTTCAAAATTTTTCTTCAAAAAAAAAATATTGTTAAACTTACCTGGAGCACTTAGTCCCTTAGATTTCTCCTTCCTCTTTCTTCCTTTCTTCCTCTCCTTTCCTCACTCTACCTTGCTTCTATTTTTCCTCTCCCTCACTTGGACGAAATTCTAATGTTGTAAGGGTGGGTTTTCTTATATATACCATCAAATAATTCACCTTTCATGATCATGGGTCTACCTTATCACAATTAAGATACACTTTGTTGAATTTTTGGAAAACAAACAACTTATGTTCTTGTCTTCCTCTTCCTTAGTCAAGATATGCATAGGAAAAAGGAGATTTGTATTTTGAAAATTATGATGATATGTTCTTAAGATAAGGGACAAGGTCCCTTTGATTTAGGGATTCATTTCCATTTTCTTTTGTCTTAAACAAGTATGATAGGTTTGCCTTTTTAGGTGGCAAATTTCTAGCCCTTGAATCTCCATTATTTGGTTGATATTATTTGTGTGGGCTATGAATGTTTTGTCCTAATACCATGTATTATCATACCACTTGCTAAATTTTTGTCTTAATGCCATGTAACCTAATCTTTATTCTTATTATTATATCATCATCTAATTTATTTTATTTTATTTTTCCTCTTGGATTTGGGCTTATTCCTACCCATTATGGGCTTGTCCTACCCATTTTCTTTTCTTTGGATAAAATTCTTCCTTTCTTGGTGGGCTTGGTCACATTTTCATAATTTTTGGGCTATTGGTGCAATTACTATATCCTAGTCTAAGTCTATGTTTTATTTCTTGTTTAGGTTATCTAATGGGCTTGTTAGAAACTTATGTGAAGTGGAAAAACTCTATATGAAGTGTCCATAGGTAAAAGCCCAATGTATGGGTAAAGATTTTAAACTTAGTAACTATAGTTCTTGAATTAGGAAAAATTACCCTAATTCAATGTTCTTGAAATTTTAAGACCTTTGCTTGTTTCTAAAAATTTATCTTCCTTATCCAAGAATTTTGCATCTCTTTAGTATGTTATTTCTAATTTCTTTTCTATTAGATTTTCCTTCTTTATTTGTTCTCTTAATGTTAGAAACATTTTCTTATGCATATACATAAGGTGAAGAATTTCTAAGGACTATATTTCCTTAGATATCTAAAATATTGTCTAATAAATTTTATTTCCTTAATTAAATTTTTTTATGTACCTTTATCAATAAAAGAAACGAAATTAAGGATGTTACATACGTGACTTATAGTATTCTCAAAGTTTTCCCGCCCCCACCCTTTTTTTTCTGGGTTGAACGCTTTTGCTGCAGCAATTCCTGTGGCAAAAACTGGCTTCCCTATAATTTTGCTGCAGAAAGTCTTGTGACAAAAGATGGCTTTCACAAGCTTTTGCCATAGCAAAGCAAAGACTAGCTTTCACATGCTCTTGCTGCAGCAAGGCAAAAACTAACCTTCAGCCTGATGTTCTCCCCATCCTGCGTAACGAACACAAATGATATTAGAGTCACAATTCAAGCTACATAACAATTGTACAATAAAACAAAAGTGAATGAAATATGGGTTGCCTCCCATAAGTGCTTGTTTTAGTGTCAACAGCCTGACTTCTTCCCTATTCATACCTCTTGCAATTGGAGTGAGGTGTGCTGGCGATCCATATCACCTCCAAGGTAGCGCTTGATCTATTGTCCATTAACCCTGAATGTTCTCTCTTCCTTTTCTTCTTCCAATTCAACAGTTCCAAAAGGGAAGACCTTGCTTATGCGGAAGGGGCCAAACCAACGAGATTTTAATTTCCCAAGGAATAAGGTTAGCCTGGAGTTGTATAGCAGCACTCTCTGTCCTACTTCGAAGTCCCTCGGCTGTGCCTTTTTGTCATGCCATTGATTTGCCTTCTCCTTGTATAGCTTGGCATTCTCATAAGCTTGACCAAAATATTCATCCAGCTCATTCAGCTGCAGCATTCTTTTCTCACTCACAGCTCCCAAATTCAGATTTAACTCCTTCACTGCCTAATATGCCTGATGCTCTAGCTCTACTGGCAGATGACAAGCCTTACCAAACACCAACTTGTATGGTGACATCCCCAATGGTGTTTTATAGGCTGTTCTATAGGCCCACAATGCATCATCCAGCCTTGAGGACCAATCCCTCCTAGTTGGGCTAACCGTTTTTTCTAGTATCCTCTTGATTGCTTTATTGGAGACTTCAGCCTGACCACTGGTTTGTGGGTGATATGGTGTTACCAACTTGTGCCTTACACCATATTTGGCCAGTAGTGCTCCGAATTGCCTGTTACAAAAGTGGGATCCTCCATCGCTGATGATGGCTCTAAGAGTTACAAACCTTGTAAAAATGTTCTTCTTTAGAAATTTGGTTACCACATTTGCCTCGTTAGTGGGAGACGTACTTGCTTCTACCCATTTTGAAACGTAGTCAACAACTACTAGGATGTATTGGTTCCAAAAATTGGAACTGAATGGGCCCATGAAATATATTTCCCATACATCGAACAATTCCACTTCTTGAATGTTGTTTAGCGGTATTTCATGTCTTATGGATATGTTTCCTATTCTCTGGCACCTGTCGCATTGCAACACAAAGGAGTGGGAGTCTTTGAATAGAGAAGGCCAGTAGAACCCTACCTGCAGTACCTTGTTTGCAGTCCTCACTCCTCCAAAGTGGCCTCTATAGGGTCAAGCATAGCATTACTGCAGGATTTGCTCCATCTCTTCGTTAGGAATGCATCTTCTTATCATCTGATCAGCACACTTCTTGAAGAGGTATGGTTCATCCCAGTAATATGATTTCACATTATGCAAAAATTTCTTCTTTTGCTGTGACATCAACTCCGGTGGGAGCAGGCCACTCACCAGGTAGTTTACATTGTTAGCATACCATGGCACACCAACTTGGGACATGAGGAAGAGTTGTATATCTGGGAATTTCTCATTAATTTCCTCTGCTTCTACACTATCTTGTTCCAGTTTGGAGAGATGGTCTGCTACCTGATTCTCTGTTCCCCTTCTATCCCTGATCTCCAGATCGAGTTCCTGGAGTAAGAGCACCCATCGAATGAGTCTAGGCTGGGAATCCTTCTTCTTAACCAGGTGCTTGATGGCAGAATGGTCGGTGTGCACAATTACTTTTGTTCCTACCAAATATGATATGAATTTCTCAAAAGCAAATACTACTGCAAGCATCTCCTTCTCTATTACTGTGTAGTTGAGCTGGGCCCCTTGCAACGTTTTGCTTGCATAATATATAGAATGAAAAAATTTATTCCTGCGTTGTCCAAGGATAGCTCCCAATGCTGCTTCACTTGCTTCACACATTAGTTCAAATGGAGAAATCCAGTCTGGTGCCACAATAACTGGTGTTGAACTCAATTTCTTCTTGAGGTCATAGAATGCTGTCATGCAATTTTCATCAAAGTAGAAAGTTCTGTCTTTCTCTAGCAAGCTGCATAGAGGTTTCATAACCTTGGAGAAGTCCTTGATGAACCTCCTGTAGAATCCTGCATGGCCAAGGAAGCTTCTGTTGCCTTTGACTGAGGTAGGAGGAGGCAGCTTCTCTATGATCTCTACTTTGGCTTTGTCAACCTCTAGTCCATTTTGAGAGACTTTATGTCCCAGCACAATCTCCTCCTTCACCATAAATTGACACTTCTTTCAGTTCAGCGCCAAGTTTGTTTCCTCACATCTTTGTAGGACCTTAGCAAGGTTTCCCAAACATAAATCGAAGGAGTCTCTAAAAACTGAGAAGTCATCCATGAAAATTTCCACAAATTGCTCTGCCATTTTTGTGAAAATTGCCATCATGCATCACTGAAAAGTTGTTGGAGCATTGCATAACCCAAACGACATCCTTCAAAATGAAAAGGTGCCATAAAGACATGTGAATGTGGTCTTATCCTAGTCTTCGGGTGCTATAGCAATCTGATTGTAGCCTAAATACCCGTCTAGGAAACAATAGTATTCCCTTCCTGCAAGTCTGTCTAGCACCTGGTTTTTGAATGGCAGGGAGAAGTGGTCTTTCCTGGTGCTTTTGTTCAGTCTTCAGTAGTCCATGCAAATCCTCCAGCTAGTCACAACCTTGGTGGGGATGAGCTCACTGTTTTCATTTTCCACCACAGTCATGCCCCCTTTCTTAGGAACACATTGGATTGAACTAACCCAAGAACTATCTAATATGGGGTAAATAATTCCAGCATCTAACCACTTTATGATTTCCTTTTTTACCACCTATTTCATTATTGGATTGAGCCTCTGTTGGGGTTCAATGGACCCTTTTTCATTGCTCTCCAAAGGGATCTTATGCATACAAGATGAGGGGCTGATACCCTTGATATCAGCAAGGGTCCAACCAATAACTTTTCTAAATCTTTTCAACGTCAAGACTAGTTTCTCCTCTTGTTTTTCTATCAAGAGTGCTGAAATGATCACAGGAAAGGTGGTTGTTTTGCCTAGATATGCATACTTAAGGTGTGCTGGTAATGGCTTCAACTCCAAGATTGGTGGTTCCTCTACTGATGCCTTAGGCAGCTTCACTTCTGGTGAAGACATGTCTAAGGGCTCATTCATCGGCCCCTGCTTCCTAGTACCATGTCTGGCTTCAATCCAGACCAATTCTTTCTCATTTTCCCCCTCTAAATTTGAGTTATTTGCCCATATAACTTGTGATAGGCCCTTGTTGCATTTTTCAAACTGCTCTAATGCTAATGTGTCTGTCACAGAAACAGCTCAACATTTCTCTACTTCACTGGGAAATTTCATGGACTAGAATACATTGAATGTAACCTACTCATGTTGTACTCTCATGGTTAGCTCCCCTTTTTAGACATCAATTAAGGTTCGGCCAGTTGCTAAGAATGGCCTGCCTAGAATAATTGGCACCTTTGCATCAGCTTCATAGTCCAGTATTATAAAATCTACTGGGAAAATGAATTTGTGCACCTTAACTAGGACATCCTCGATTTTCCCTTCTAGATGTGCAATGGATCTGTCTGCCAATTGTAGTGAGACCGTGGTAGGCCTTGCTTCTCCAATCCCCAGCTTCTAAACTAATGGTCATTCTGCTATTTCTGGAATCTTTGAGGAAATGGTGGAGGTAACTTGGTCTACTACACATTTCATTGTGGCAAAGCTGCAGTACTTTGCTGTGGCAAAGCTGTAGTATTTTGCTGTGGCAAAGCTGTAGACTGTTCTCCAGAGATTCCTGCTTTATCACTTGCCTCTTCCACTAGCCTCTGCTTGTCTTTCTTCTTTTCCAGGGGTACAGTAGGGTCTTTTTGGTCCTGTCTCTTTGCTTGGGGTGCTTCCATTACTTTTCCATTCCTAAGAGTTATAGCTTTACAGTGCTTTTTCCCTTCTCTCTGAGGGACTTCAGTATTGCTTGGAAGCATCCCTGGAGGTCTTCTTTTTAATTCATTGGCAAGCTGCCCAACTTGAGTCTCCAGATTCCTTAATGTTATAGCTTGACTCTGAATCACAGCATTATTTCTTGCCATATACTCCTTCAGCAGGGACTCCAATGAAGTAGGAGTTTTATTAGGCTAATGCCTTTGCTATTGAAATCCTGGGGGGGCCTGTGGTCTTTGTGGGGCAAAGTTGCTTCCCTGTCTAGTACCATAGTTACTCCAAGAAAAATTGGGATGCTGCCTCCAACCCAGGTTATTCGTGTTTGAATAGGGATTGTTGTTGCAATTCATGTTTCCCACATAGCATACCGACTCCGGATTTGAGGGACAGATTTCGAATAAATGAGGCTCGTTGCACAGAACACAAGATACTCCATTCTCGTGGACTGCATTAGCTACTTGAGGGCGAATCAACTGCTGGTTTTTCAGGACATTCACTAATGAAGCTAGCTGAGCTATGAGAGAAGTGACTTCACTCACTTCATGCATACCTTCTCTCTTCTTTCAAGTTCAGACTCTATCCATAGGCCAATGATAGTTATTACTAGCCATTCTTTCTAGCAGCTCATGTGCCTCATTGTACGTTTTGGACAGAAGTGCCCCATTAGCTGCTGCATCCACTATGGTTCATGTTTGAGCATTAAGGCCATTATAAAAGGTCTCCATCTGAATACAGCATGGGATTCTGTGATGGGGACATCTCCGTAGTAGCTCTTTGTACCTTTCCCAGGTGTCATATAGCGATTCCCCGTCTAGTTGCTGGAAGGACGTGATATTATTCCTTAATCTTCCATTCTTGGTAGGTGGGAAGTATTTTAGCAAAAACTTCTCTGCCAAATCACTCCAGCTTGTAATAGAATCGTGTGGCAGAGAGTTTAACCACAACCTAGCTCGATCTCTTAATGAGTAGTGGAAAATTTTCAACCTCAAAACTTCATCTGTCACCCTATTCATTTTAAAAGCATCAGTGACTTCAATGAATACTCTCAGGTGAAGGTGAGGGTCCTTTGTAGGCATTCCAATGAATTGCCCTGCAGTCTGCAGCATCTGAAACATTACTGGTTTGAGCTCGAAATGAAGAGCTTCAATTTTTGGTCTTACAATGCTTGAGTTCAACCCATTCAGGTTTGGTTGAACATAAGCATTCAAGACTCTATCTCTGTCATCCATATTGTCTGCTCCATCCTGGTTGGCAATTTATGCTTGTTGTTAAGCTCCCAATAATCCTCTCCTTCTTCTTAGAAGTGTTCTTTCTATCTCAGGATCTAGAGGTAGTATCTCTCTTTCAGACCTACTCATGCACTGCGTCACCTGCCTAAAAATGACACCAGAATAACTAAAAGATAAAGTCCTTCACACAGTAATAATAATTTTCTAGTTGACACTCCCCGACAACGGTGCCAAAAACTTGTTGGTTGAAAAGTATATATGCAATTTCAGAATGCAAGTGCACGTGTCGTGACCAAGTAATATAATGATGAGTGAGTATCGTCCCACGAGGAGTATACTAGAAACTACTATAGAATGCTTTGACTTGTGAAATGCTGTAGCAAAAATTTGTTGCTTCACACAAATTAATGTTTAGGAGAAATTAAAATTAAACAAACTAGACAAGGCTTAAATTAAGCTGAGAGACTCTAGGTTATGAAGAAGAAGATATTAGGTGAACTAGGGTTGCTTCAGGGTTGCCATGAACTTCTGCACTCATTTTTCTCTAGAAATTGCTACAACGGTTGCTTTAGTGCCCAGTCTACTCTTGAATAGGGTCTTTCCAGATTACCATTCCTTGCACTCCTAGGGTTTGGACATGCATCCCTACATCAATCCCAACCCCAGAGTTGTACTTGAAGCCCCAACTCTTGGGTCAAATAGGACAACCATACAATCCTATATTGGTTATACCCATACATCCAACTCTTCTCCAGCCTTCACCACCTTTCTAGGTTAATGATAGCCTCAGCCTTCCACTATCTAATTTCAGTTACCAGGAGAAGTTAAGATATGCAAACATAGTTGGATGACACAGTGTTGCTGCAGCAAAATCATTTATAAATTAAAATGTGCATGGGTTGATTACAACCCGTCTATAACCCTAGCTAGAAAATTAGCCTAGCCTCATATCCAAACTGACTACAAGCATTAGATTAACCAGTATGCAGTGAAGAGTAATACAACTATATGAAAATAAAAATGCAGTTTCCTGCTGACAATGAAAACACTAAAAAGAAAATGAAAGGAATCCTCAGCAGTAGTCATTTTCCTTGCTCTTGTGCTTCACCATGCAAGGTTGCCCTGTCCTAGGCTATAGTGTAACCATGCAGCCCCCTCCAGATAGGGATTTCTGGGCTTTCTCTATCAGTTTTCTTCTATCTCCCGCGTCTCTCCTCTGTGGTTTCTGATTTCCCCTTTTTATAACCAAGCCTTGTTGTCCCATTAAAGTGGCCTGGTCTGCTAAAATTCTCCCTGCTTTTCGGCCAACACTTTTGTTAGCAGCTTTCCCTTCACTTCTAATAATGGAGGCAGTTTTATACCTCCAGCAGTCTGCTATGTCAACTGGGTGCTCCTTTTCCCCCTGCTGGGTGCGGGCCGCACCTGCTGCATAGCTCTGACTCCTTGCAACCTGCACCATATCACAAAAGGTAAGCCTCCCATCTTATGCATCATATTAAAAAGGACCATGATCACCGAACATCACTTGGTTTATTGCCTTAATTGCTGCGCATGTATATTGAATTGTCACAACAAACAGAATGGGTGATCTTGTGTCCGTGGGAGGCTAAACATTCTATTGAATCAGAGGGCATGAATGCTAATAAGTCAAAATGCATATTAAATATCCTCAAAAAAACATAGAGAAACTCTAATGAATTAGAGCTATTACTCAGCAATAAACTCACGTTCTCTTCGCATAAAAGAGAAACACACATATAAAGGAAGAATAGACGCAAAAATCAGCAAGATAAAATTAAGCAAAAAAATTAAAAGAAAGTGATCTAGTCCACCTATTTCGCAATATATCTAATATTGACTATTGGTCCCCGACAACGGTGTCAAAAACTTCTTGTGTCTATTTTATAATTAACTGCAAGCGCACATCGTAGCTAAAGCTAGTCCGGCGTGTACGGGTTGTTTCCCACAGAGAACAATGTCAATTACTAGAATGATACAAAATATGCTATCTAAATCGATGTAATTCAATGAAGAGTTTGTCATAATTAAGTAAATTAAGAATTCAATTAACAATAGCCTAGGGTTAGGGTTCAACACACTTATGATATTCAACATTTAACTTGTACCTCTAATTACAATTATATAGGTAATTGGGGATGGTTTAACATTAATTAATTAGCAACCTCTTTCAAGCATTACTAATCGTACCTAGGTTGATCCAATTGCCTACTTTCGTGGTTCTTAGTTTAACCTAGGTCCATTAAGTTATATGCCAATCATAGAATACAATTAATCGATTTTCTCGTGCCCATTAATTGATTCATTCATAGAGAATCTTAAACTACTTTCGTGATTAAGATATTCCTAATTAACTATTAGGTTTCAGTATTAATTTTCACCTTTCAGCTCATCAATTAATATCCTAAGACGTGATAAAACGTTGGCCAAATATTCATCAACTCCTATGATCAATGCATAATAGTCAATCCTAATTAACCATGGAAAATACAATTAGGGTTCCACAATTCAATTCAATGGTTCATCATCATCAAATCATAAGTGGGTTTACCAAAACCCTAGATTAAATCTACTCACACATCATACAAATAGAAACCAAATTCATATCTATTAAGTAAACCATTCAAGTTCAGTACAATCTAAACAGAAGGAGTAGAAGTATAAGTAGTGAATTAAAGTAGAAAGATGTAACCTGGGTTGCAGAAAAGTAAAGATGAAATACAACTTTCAAATGCTGTAAATTCTACTCTGGAACATAAAATCAACAATGATTCAAGTAAAAATCTAATCTAAGAGTGTTTTATAAGCCTAAAAACTAAGTCTAAGATGTCTCTTCAGGTCTGAATGTCTCCCTCTACGTTTCTTTATTCAAATGTACCCACTTGGCTACTGAAAACCCTAAGAAAACACGTGTTGTACGAACATGAAGCATGACCATGCTTCCTGACACGGCCTAGCCGTGATTCAGGGTGGATTATGGAAATTTTTTGCATCTTTCGCACAGAGCATGGCCTGGCCCTGCTTCATGCACACCAAGCACAGCCTGGCCGTGTTGGGGGCTGCCATGCTCCTTTCTTATCAACTTTTGGTGTATTGCCTCCTTGCTTCCTCCTTAGCATATTCCAAGTCAATATGGCTCCTCTCATGATTGTTTTCCCTTGCTTCTTGGCCTCTTTTGCTCTCTTACAAATATAAAACAAACCAAAGTAGTATCCAAAGCAAAGTATAACCAAAAACAGGGGAATAATCACTAGTTTACTTTAAATTAGGGGATGAAATATAACCATTAACTACTCAAATTTTCCGTTTATCACTCCCATAAAGCGTTTGTTTAAAGTCATTATGTCGACTTCCTTGCATTTTATGGGATAGATGGGGGCTCTAAGAGTTCTTAGGTGGTTCTCTTTTCAACCGGTTATCCCGTGACAAAGTGTTTGAGGCGCTGTCTATTAACTTTGAAGGATTTGATTGCTTCACTCTATATTTACACTAATCCATATGGGAAAACTTGACTTACTAGGAATGGACTGGACCAACAAAAATGAAGCTTTCTAGAAAAAAGCTTTAGCCTTGAATTAAATAGTATGACTCAATCTCCTACTTGAAATTCACATCTCAAGATGTGTTTATCATGCCATTTCTTTGTTCCCTCTTTATACATCCTAGCACTTTCATACACATCTAGTCTCAACTCATCTAGCTCATTCAATTGCAAACATCTCCTTTTTCCAGCATTGCTTAAGTTAAAGATAATCGTCTTTATTGTAACAACTCCATTTATGTAACAAATTTTTTTCTATATTTGTAAAATTCCATGAAGTTATTACCTCATTACAACTTAACTAAAAATAACATTTATTTAATTTATACAATACTGAGTTTACATACACATAATTAATTTACAAACATCTGTACAAAAGTATAACATATACATATTAGCCCTAATCATCCACGTAGACTACTTCTGGGGACACTGGTGTGAGTGAAGGCACCTCCACCGGAATCTCAGCCACGTCTATTACAGATATATCTGATAAAATCGGTAGTTGCCCAAGGTAGGGCAGCTCGATCCAACGTATAGCAATAATAAATGTCATGGAGAATAACTGTATAGTTAATCTTTTGAACATGATATGAAAAACTAGTAAGAATGAAATCCCAGTAGGTTCAATAATAAATCATACTCATCATCAATATAGCTCATCACATTATGTTCATCTGTATAAGATAGCAAAAACCTTTGGTCACATGAATGCATTTTATCTATGCCCATAAAAATCGTATAGTAATGACATGTATGGCATGATGAACTATTTTCAAAATATCATATGATAGCTATCAATTTATTCTCATATCAGGCTACCTAGGTTAGGGTGAGTATTTTCTATTCTCCGATACGAGCTTTTCTCGCTCCATCCGACATGGCACACTTTCTCTTTCTTTTCTCATTAACATAATCATAACTCTTGGTAAGGCGTCCCCTACTGGTGCACCACACGGATTGCCATGCGACCATGCTCATTTCTTTTCTTTTCACAGTAATAGAAAGAAATATGATTTCAATAACAAGTATGTTCATTAAACTCACATCAAAATATAATTATTACCAAAAATCATTGGTGATCATGACATGAACATAATTGTTTCAAATATCACTTTATAAAATATTTCCATGTCAAAATTACACACTTAAGATAGTAAGAAGTTCATGCAATGGCATATACTAGTCATTTATTACTTTCATTTATAAGATTCTTTTTCTTTTTTAAATATTATTTTTATCTATTTATTTTCTTGATGTAGGTTTTCATCCTATCTGAAATTCTCTTACTAATCAAAGCACAACTCCCTCATGTTAACTCCGATTTAGGTGATCATGGTGTCAATTTAAAGATAAAACAATTATCTAAAACTATTATGTTGAACAATTTAGCCAAATATTAAATTGTTTTGGTGATATTACTCCTTTAAGTGATAGGTTATTCCTTTTCGGGTAGGTTCTGACCTCTACTTACTAATTTGTACATATTTCTCTCATAAAAATTCCAAATTGAGTGATTCCAATGGCTAAAATTCTATGACATATATATCTATAATTTTTATGTTAATCCATTATTTTAATTCCCTACAAAAGGTTCCTATAAATTCAAACACAGAAGCTTTCCTAACATATTCTTCCCTGATTAATCATTTTCTGACCGATGCTTACTAATAAGACCATATCTACCTCATATGGACTCCAAATTGAGTGATTCCAGTGGCTAAAAATCCATGAGACATAGAGCTACATTTTTATGCTAACTATTTATTTTAATTCCTTATCGATTCTTCTCAAAATGTAAAAAATAGAAGCTTAAAATTTTACCACCCATAGCCAAACCTATGCAGAACTATCTACACCAAACTAAGTATTCAAACCTACATCATATGAAAGATTAATATGTAACATGATATAGCAACATCTATGACCAATCATCAAAGTTCTAAGATCAAAATCCTATATAAATGTTACAAATTTCAAAAAATTTCAAAAAGAAATATTGTTAAACCTACCTAAGGATCTCCCTAGCTCACTTAGTGAATTCGTTATCATACCACTTGCTAAATTTATGAATGTAAGATATCACACCACTTGCTGAATTTTTGTCTTAATGCCATGTAACCTAATCATTATTATTATTACACTATTACTTCATCACATGATTTATTTTATTTTATTTTATTTTTCCTCTTGGATTTGGGCTCATTCCTACCCATTTCTTTTACTTTGGATAGAATTCTACCTTTCTTGGAGGGCTTGGTCATATTTTCATAATTTTTGGCCTACCGGTCCAACTTCTATATCCTAGTCCAAGTCTATGTTTTATTTCTTTCTTAGGTTATCCAATGGGCTTGCTAGAAACTTATGTGAAGTGGAAAAACTCTATATAAAGTGTCAATAGGTGAAAGCCCAATTTATGGGTCAAGATGTTAAACTTAGAAATGAATTAGGAAAAATTACTCTAATCCATTTTTCCTAAAATTTTTAGACCTTTGCTTACTTTACAAAAATTTATCTTAAGAATTTTGCCTATCTTTAGTATGTTATTTCTAATTTTTCCTATTATGTTTTCTCTCTTTACTCTTTCCCTTAATGTTAGAAACATTTTCTATGCATACACATAAGGTGAAAATTTTTTTAGGATTATATTTCCTTAAATATCTAAAAATTGTCTAATAAATTTTATTTTCTTAATTAAATATTTCTGGATCTTTAGAGAAACAAAATTAGGGATGTTACATTAAATATTTATGTACTTTTATTAATAAAAGAAACGAAATTAAGGATGTTACATTTATTGCCCAATATGCCTTATGTTCGGGCTTTACTAACAAGTGGCAAGGCTTTCCATATATTAACCGAAAGGGTGTGGTGCCTATGGGAGTTTTATATGTTGTTCTATAGGCCCATAATGCGTCATCAAGCTTAAGAGACCAATCTTTTCTTTATTTTGATACAGTCTTCTCTAGTATAGCCTTGATGTCCTTGTTAGATATCTCAACTTGTCCACTTATTTGGGGATGATATTCTAGAGCCATTTTATGAGTGACTCCATATTTCTTCAAGAGGATCTAAAATTGTTTTTCTATGAAGTGGAAATCACCATCACTTATTACAGCTCGGAGTACTCCAAACCTTGGAAAAATCACTCTCTTAAAGAGTTTGGCAACCACTCTAGCATCATTAATGGGAGATTCCACTACTTCTACCTACTTAGACACGTAATCCACAAGTACCAGGATATACTTATTCCCACATGAAGATGGAAAGGGGGCCATGAAATCAATACCCTAAACATCAAATATCTACACTTCTAAAATACTATTTAGGGGCATCTCATTCCTCTTTGATATATTGCCAATTCTTTGACACCGATCACAAGCTTTTACAAATGCATGCACATCTTTGAAAAGCAAAGGCCAATAAAAACCAACTTTATGAATTTTGGTTGTAGTTTTTGAGGTTCTAGTATGGCCTCCACAAGGTGAGTTATGGCAATGATATATGATACTATGTACCTTTTCCTTTGGAATACACGTACGGAAGATGTCATTTGTACACTATTTGTAAAGGTATGGATCATCCAAATAATATGATTTGATATTAGAGAAAAATTTCTTTCTCTAATGGTAGCTCAACTCTTCAGGTAAAATTCTACTTGCTAGATAATTTACAAAATTTGCATACCAAGGAGCATGTGTATGAGAGACTACAAGGAGTTAGTCATCAGGAAAGGAATTGTCTATAGACAACTCATCTTTATCATCACTCATTGAATCTTGTCTCAACCTTGAAAGATGATTTACTACCACATTCTCAATTCCTTTCTTATCCCGAATCACAAGATCAAATTCCTACAATAAAAAGATCCATTTAATCAATCTTGGCTTAACATCCTTCTTACTCAACAAATATTTGATTGCAAATACTACTGCCAAGCGCTCCTTTTTTGTGGTAGAATAATTGACATGAGATTCATCCATGGTTTTGTTAGCATAGTCAAGTACAACTCCAACATCATAGTCACTAGCATCACACATGATCTCAAAGGGAAGGCTCCAACTAGTAGGTTGGATGGTTGGTGTAGATATTAGTGCCTCATTTAACTTGCAAAAAGCATGTAAACAATCATTATCAAATAAGAAGGGAGTGTCCTTAATAAATAAATTAGTTAAGGGTTTAGAAATTTTGGAGGTCTTGAATAAATCTTTTATAAAAGCCTATATGCCCATGGAAACTCCTCACTTCCTTAACATTAGATAGTGGCGGCATTGTCTGGATTGCCTCAATTTTAGCTTTGTCCACCTCAATCCCTCTCTCAGACACCAAGTGTCCAAGTATTATTCCTTCCCTTACCATAAAGTGGCATTTTTCCCAATTTAGCACTAGGTTGACTTCCTCACATCTTTTGTGTAACAAATTTTTTTTTATTATTATACAATATAGAGTTTACATACATGTCATTAATCAAAACATAGGTACAACATATCAAACACATAAAAATCTATTTCTTATTTATTCTGGTTGACCAATTCCAGAGATACAGGTGCGAGTCGTTGCACCTTCACCGGGATCTAAGCCAACTCGACGACAAACATTTTATTTGCTTCTAGGATCTGCCCAACATAAAGTACTCGATCCAATGTGCACTAAAAGCTAGAGTCATAGAAAAATCTGCATAACTAATTTTCTGAACATGATATGAAAATATAGTGAGAATTAAATCCCAGCAAGTTCAACAATAAATCATCATCAATATAGCTCATCACGTCATGTTCAGCTGTATAAACTACAACAAATATCTTTGGTCACATGAATAAACTATATCTATGCACATGAGAATCGTACAATAATGACATGTATGACAGGATTAACTATTTCTAGAATATCATATGATGGCTATCAATTTATTCTCACATCAAGCTACCCCGGTCAGAGTGAGTATTTTCTACTCTCCGATATGGGCTTTTCTCGCTCCGTCCAACATGGCCCACTTTCTCTTTCTTTTCTCATTAACATGATCATAACCGTTGGTAGGGCGTCCCCTATTGGTACACCACACGGATTGCCATGTGACCATGCTCGTTTCTTTTCTTTTCACAATGATAGCCAAAAATATGCTTTCAATAACAAGTATGATAGCCAAAAATATGCTATCCTAACATTTCCTCCCTGATTAACCATTTTATGACCTTTGCTTACAAATCAGACCATATCTACCTCATATGAACTCTAAATTGAATGAATCCAGTGGCTAAAAATTTGTTAGACATAGATATACATTTGTAAAGTTAACCATTTGTTTATATTCCCAATATAATGTTCCCAGAAATTAAAACACAGAAGCTATCCTAATATATTCCTCCCTGATTAACCATTTTCTGACCTTTGCTTACAAATTGGACCTACCTCATATGAATTCTAAATTGAATGATTCCACTAGGTAAAATTTTGTTAGACATAGATATACATTTTTCATGTTAACCGTTTCTTTCAATTCTTTACTGATTCTTCCTAGAATTTTAAAAACAGTAGCTTAAAATTCTGCCACCTATAGCCATACCCATGCAGAACTATCTACACCAACCTAAGTATTCAAACATACATAATATGTAACATGATATAGCAACATCCATGACCAATCATTAAAGTTCTAAGATCAAAATCTAATATAAATATTACAAGTTTCAAAATTTTTCTTCAAAAAGGAATATTGTTAAACTTACTTGGAGCACTTAATCATCTAGATTTCTCCTTCCTCTTTCTTCCTTTCTTCCTCTCCTTTCCTCACTCTATCTTGCTTCTATTTTTCCTCTCCCACACTTCGACAAAAATTCTATTGTTGTAAGAGTGGGTTTTGCTTAAATAGACCATCAAATAATTCACCTTCCATGATCATGGGTCTACCTTATCACAATTAGGATACACTTGGTTGAATTTTTTTGAAAACAAACAACTTATGTTCTTGTTTTCCTCTTCCTTAGTCAAGATATACATAGCAAAAGGAGATTTGTATTTTGAAAATTATGATAATATGTTTCTAAGATAAGGGAAAAGGTCCCTTTGATTTAGGGATTCATTTCCTTTTTCTTTTGTCTTAATCAAGTATGATAGGTTTGCCTTTTTAGGTGACAAATTTCTAGCCCTTGAATCTCCATTATTTGGTTGAAATTATTTGTGTGGGATATGAATGTTTATCCTAATGCCATGTATTATCATACCACTTGCTAAAATTATGAATGTAGGATATCACACCACTTGCTAAATTTTTGTCTTAATGCCATGTTACCTAATCTTTATTACACCATTATTTTGTCACTTTACTTTTATTTTCATTTTTATTTTTCCTCTTGGGTTTGGGCTCATTCTTGCCTATTTTCTTTACTTTGATTAAAATTCTACCTTTCATAATGGGCTTGGTCACATTTTCATGATTTTTGGGCTACCGGTCCAATTCCTATATCCTAGTCCAAGTTTATGTTTTATTTCTTCATTGGGCTATCCTATTGGCTAGCTAAAAATTCATGTGAAGTAGAAAAAACTCTATATGAAGTGTCCATAGGTGAAAGCCCAATTTATGGGTGGAGATACTAAACTTAGTAATGTTTGCTCTTAAATTAAGAAAAAGTACCATAATCCAATCTTCTTGAAATTTTAAGACCTTTACTTCACAAAAATTTATCTTCCTTGCCTAAGAATTTCACCTTTCTTTAGCATGCTTATTTCTAATATTTCTTCTTAGTTTTTCTTTCTTTACCTATTCCATTAATATTAGAACATTTCTATGCATACACGTAAGGTGAAGAATTTCTAAGGATTATATTTCCTTAGATATCTAAAAATTTTCTAATAAATTTTATTTTCTTAATTAAATATTTATGTACCTTTATCAATAAAAGAAATGAAATTAGGGATGTTACCTTGAATACTCTTGTACTTTTATTAATACATGAAACAAAATTAGGGATGTTACATTTCTCTCCCCCTAAAAGAAAATTTGTCCTCAAAATTTCAGAAATTACCTAATAAGAACAATTTCAGATATTTCTTCCTCATGCCTTCTTCTAGTTCCTAAGTTGCTTCTTTCAGAGTCAAACCTTCCCATAACACCTTAACAAGGAGAATAGTTTTGTTCTGTAATTGCTTCACGTCAGTGTCCAATATAGATGCTGGTACTAGCTGGTATGTCATGTTTTTCTTTATTTGTATTGCTTCATCCCGTATTATATGTGAAGAATCTAGAAGATACTTCTGTAGCTATGATACATGGAAAACATTGTGCAGGTTTGAATGGTCTGTTCTGTCTGCCTGTCAGTCTGAGGATGATAGGCAGTACTGAACCGCAACTGGGTTCTAAAAGCTTCCTGCAACACCTTCCAAAACCTCGACGTAAACCTGGGATCTCTATCAAAAATGATATTTAAGGGAATTCCATGAAATCTAACTATTTTCTGCACGTACAACTGGGCCAATTTGTCCAGTGAATACTTAATCTTTATGGGCAGAAAGTGAGCAAATTTGGTTAATCTGTCAACAATTACCTAGATAGAGTCATGTCCCACTGAAGTCTTAGGTAGTCCCACAACAAAGTCCATTGAGATACTATCCCATTTCCATTTAGGGATCTCAAGAGGTTGCAGAGATCCTGTAGGCTTTTGATGCTCCACCTTCACCTTTTGATAAATGAGACATTTTGCCACAAACTCGGCAATGTCCTTTTTCATCCCTGGCCACCAATACATCCTCTTTAAATCCTGGTACATTTTAGTGCATCCAGGATGGACTATGTATTTACTCTGATGTGCTTCCTACAGGATCTTAGTCCTTAACTCTCATTCTTGAGGGACACAAATCCTTCCCTGATACATGATTGCTCCATCTTCCATGATAAAAAAAATTACCTTGGTCTTTATGATCCTGTAAGTATTGGTCGTGAGCTTGAGCTTCTTTGATATGGGTTCTAAGGTCACACCCTATACTTAAATCATTAATGACTAGCTTCTTTAGAGTAAGAGTAGTGGATAGCTTTAAATTTTGAAACTCCTCTAGCATCTGCATCTCATACACCATCATCTGACCCATGTACAGAGATTTTTGACTCAAGGCATCTGCTACAACATTCGCCTTTCCTGGATGATACTTTATCTCAAACTTGTAGTCATTGAGGAATTCTACCCATCTTCGTTGCCTTATATTTAACTCCTTTAGATCAAATAGGTATTTAAGACTCTTATGATCACAATATACTTCAAAGGTTGCCCCGTACAAATAGTGTCTCCAAATCTTTAAGGCAAACACCACTGCCGCCAATTCAAGATCATGGATTGGATAGTTTCCTTCGTGGGGTCTCAGTTTCCTAGAGGCGTAAGCAACTACTCTCTTATCTTGCATCAGTACACATCCTAGCCCTTTCTTTGAAGTGTCACTATACACTTCAAAATGTCCTGTAGGGTCTGGAATAATTAAAACAGGAGGAGTGGTCAGTCTTGTCTTAAGCTCCTGGAAACTAGCTTAACATTAATCAGTCCATTTGAAAGAACTTCCCTTCCTGGTCAATTTAGTCAATGGCAAGGCTATACGAGAGAAGTTTTGTATAAACCTCCTGTAGTATCCTGCCAAACCCAGGAAACTTCTGAGTTTCGTAACCGTCTTTGGTCTCTCCCACTGAATCACTACTTCATCTTGTTAGGATCTACGGCTACCCCTCTATTAGAGATGACATGTCCGAGAAAATTCACCTCTGACGGCCAAAATTCACACTTCTCCAATTTGGCATATAACTTTTTTCTCTTTTAGCACTTGCAACACGATTCAAAGATATTGTTCATGTTCTTTCTCACTCTTAGAATATATCAAGATGTCATCAATGAATACTACAACAAATTGATCTAGGTAGGGTCGAAAAATGTGATTCATGTAATCCATGAAAATTACAGGTGCATTCGTCAACCCAAAGGGCATTACGAGAAACTCATAGTGCCCATACCTAGTCCTGAAGACAATTTTTGGTACGCCCTCCTCCTTGATCCTAATCTGATTACATCATGACCTCAAGTCAATTTTAGAAAAGATGGAGGCTTCCTTCAGTTGATCCAATAAGTCATCTATCCTAGGGAGAGGGTACTTGTTTTTTATGGTCACCACATTCAGCTGTTTGTAATCTATGCATAGTCTCAAGCTCCCGGCTTTCTTCTTAACAAACAATACAGGAGCACCCCAAGGTGATACACTCGGTCTAATGAATTGCTTGTCTAATAATTCCTCCAATTGTTTCTTGAGTTCCTGTAGTTCCTTCGAGGCCATTCTATATGGTGCAATAGAGATAGGCCCTGTCCCAGGTAGGAGATCAATAGAAAACTCTATCTCTCTCTTGAGAGGTAAGCCTGGAATATCTGATGGAAATACTTCAGGAAACTCGTTGGCTATTGGGATTTCATCAAGCTTCGATTCGGCTTCTAGCTTTGATAAATACAAGAGAATGTATCCAAGTACTCCATTCTTCAACTCCCTATTGACTTGATTAGCATTAATCATTAATAACTGCACCTCCTCTTTCAGAGTAGGAGGTAGAAATTCAACAGTCTTGTTACAACAATTCAGCAAGACTTAATTTTGAGACATCCAGACTAACCCTAGAATGACCCTAATACCTCTTAAAGGTAAACAGACGAGGTCTACAGAAAAAGTTTTCTCTTGGATGGTGACTTGACAGTCCTTACATACAGAGGAAGTTAATACGCTTTCCCCTGTGGGGGTTACTACAGATAGCTCATAGGGAGTTTCAAAAATAGGAAACTGAAACTTCCTAATACATTCTTTTGATATAAATGAATGACTAGCTGTTGTGTGTATGTTTTACTAATTATCGCAAGCGCACAACATAGTTGTAGCAAGTTCGGCAAGTATAGGTCGTATCCCATAGAGAAAAATATCAACTACTAGAATTTCACAAAATATGCTATATAAATCAATGTAATTCAATCAGAGAGTGTCACAATTAAATAGATGCAAATAACCAATTAAACAAAGCCTAGGGTTACTGTTCACCACACTTATTATATTCAACATCCAATTTATACCTCTAATTGCAATTATCTAGGTTATTGGGGATGGTTTAGCCTTAATTAACTAGCAACCTCTTTCAAGCGTTACTAATCGTACCTAGGTTAATCCAATTGCCTACTTTCGTGGTTCTTAGTTCAACCTAGGTCCATTAAGTTCTATGCCAACCATGGAATACAATTAATCAGTTTTCTCGTGCCCATTAATTGATTCATTCTTAGAGAATTTTAAACTACTTTCATGATTAAGATATCCCTAATTAACTATTAGGTTCATGTATTAGTTTTTACCTTTCAGTCCATCAACTAATATCCTAAGACGTGATAAATATTGGCCAAACATTCATCAACTCATATAACCAATGCTTAATAGCTAATCCTAATTAACCATGTATAACACAATTAGGGTTCCATTAATTCAATTCAACATAGTATCATCATATCATAATTAGGTTTATCGAAACACCAGATCAAAACTACTCAAGCATAATAGAAACAGAAACTAAAATCAAATTCATTAAATAAATCATAATTGTTCAATACAAACCAAGAGAATGGAGTAAAAGAAGAAGTAGAAGTAAGGATGGAGAGATAAAACCTGGATGCTAAATGTAACTATGAAATACAAAGCTTGAATCAATGTCAAATATACTCTAAGAACATAAATTGAACTTTAATCCTACTCTAAACCTAATCCTAAGGGGTTTCCTAAGACTAAAAACTGATTCCCCAGTGTCTTTTTTGGTCGTCCTCTCTTCTGCTGTGCATCCCCCTGCATATATATCATTTTGGGCGGCCAAAACCCTAATTTTTACGTTCAGTACAGACCCCGCAGCACGGCCTTGCTTCGGGCTAGTTTTTGGGAGAATGCTGCACTCCTTGCACAGAGCACGGCCTGGCCGTGTTGCATGCCACCAAGCACGGCCTGGCTATGTTGGGGGCTGCCATGCTCCTTTCTTGTTGATTTTTGGTGGGCTTCCTCCGTGCTTCCTCCTCAACATATTCCATATCCATTTGGCACTTCTCATGAGTGTTTTCCTTTGCTTCTTGGCCTCTTTTGCTCTCCTACAAACATAAAAACAACCAAAACAATACCCAGAACAAAGTATAACTGAAAGCAAAGAAATAATCACAAGTTTACTATGAATTAGGGGATAAAATATGGCCATTAAGCACTCAAAATTCCCCTTTATCAACTCCCCCATGCTTAAACCTTTGCTTGTCCTCAAGCAAATAACATATCATATCAGGAAGGGGGAAATATGCAATCAGATTCCAGAAGATAGAAAAATGCAATATAGATAATTTGTCAATCAATCAGTGTGCACACAATAGATATATGAATAGACATTTATCAGATAGTCTCTATTCTTTTAAAACTAAACCAATAATTTTTCTATTATATATCTACTTCTATTGTTACTATTGGTTGTATGCATAAAATAGATTTTTGTACACTCAAGTAGGCCACCTCATCCTTTAGATCTCCTTATGTTGCCTTACCCTTATTTCTATTTTATTACTCTTTTTCTCACTTAAACTCTTTTACTTTCCATCATTAATTTTTTTTTTTCATTTTTTTTAGAAATATGCAGTAAGTGCATTTTATGCTCTATCTCACTAGGGTAAAGGCATCTAGGTACTCATACTATGGCCTTTTTGGTGCCTTGAAAGGGTACTCAGAGTGAAAACTTTTTGGGGTGCACATTCCCTCATTTTTTACCTCTCCCTACCTTCACACTCTCATAGTGTTAAAATAAAAAATAGCATACAATTCACAGAACAATAGAGAGATATTTTTTAAAAAAAATTAGAGGTTTAATCCAAGAAGAGAGAGACTAAAATAATAACTACCTATTTCATATCCTATTGTGCAACACATGTTCATGAGCTAAAATCAAACTATATTATGCCAATCTATCTCTAGAATAACAAACTTTATGATTATACAATGAAACATGAGATAAAATATTCAACTAGTAAAAACCACAATCCTAAAGTCACTCCCCTATGCTTAAACTTGACATTGTCCTCAATGTCAATAATAACTGAAAGTACAGGCAAAGGGTGAAGTAACTTACTTGCTTAATGGTCTTCTGAAAGAGGTGGAGGTAGGTTCTCATTGAAGTGCCAATTGGACCATGCTTTCATCAACAAGAGGTAGGTCAGATTTAAGTAATGCATCAATTTTGAATTGGAGCTCAAACCACGGTCAATAAGTCCAAAATTAAGGCGCATGAGATTTTCAATTCAATTTAAGGCAAATGGAAAATATAGGGTAAGATGATATAGGTTAACAACCAAGCCATAAATTTCTTCAAGAAACATAATGCAGAGGAATAATCCAGTCCAACCATCAGGAAAATTCATTCCAGATAAAAGAAATTAAACACAAAGAAAAGGTTAAAATTATACCTGGAGGGAAGCTATAATGGTGATGCCAATAGTAGATCGCTCTTTTCCTCTCTCTTTTTTTACCTGTAACACGACCGTGTTTCACAGCACGGCTCACCCATGCTTGGTGCTGGAATTCCAAAATTCCAGGATTTGGCCCGTGTTAAGTAACATGGGTGAGGAGTGGTTAGGCTAGGTTTGCAACACGGTCGTGTCATGGGACACAGCCAGCCCGTGCTTTTGGCGGGTTTCTCCAAAGTTTGCAGATTTTGGCCCGTGCTTGCAGCACAGGCATGGTGGAGGACACGGCCTAGCCGTGTTGCTGGTTGGAAACCTTAATTCTTTGAATTTTACCTCATCTTTTGATTATCCTTGATTTCCCTTAATTTTAAGCCTTTTATATCACCTTGAGCACATGGGAATGAACCTAAAATACATAAGGAAACACTCATTAAACCTATAACCAAAGAAATCAACTAAAATTAAAGATAAAAACTAAAACAAAAGGCAAGAAAACAAAAGAAAAAAGAAACTTAAAAATTAAAAGTTGGGTTGCCTCCCACAAAGCGCTTGTTTAAATTCATTAGCTCGACTTCCTTTTCATGCTTTCCACTCAAGGAGGCTTGAAAAGAGTTTGAATGACTCTCTTTTCTATCCACTGCCTCTTAGTATGTTGCTTGAGGCTTTGCATAATGCCCTTCAAAAGATCCTGACAGGTTGAGATTAGGGTCTTCAGTAGGTCACCCTCCAAATTGATTCTGCTGACCATCTGCAAAAGAGAAGGTTTTAGCTCGAAGTTGTTGGCCTCTACGGCTGGTCTGACAATACTGAGATTTAGGCCATTAGTATCTAGGGCAGTAAAATCCTTCAATGAACGGTTATCTTTCTCCGCCATGGTAGGTGCAGCGGGATCTTTCTGTTGTCTTCTTCTTCTTCTGCGTAGGGTAAGCTCAATCTCTGGGTCAAATTCAGCAAAGAGTTCACGGCTTCTTCGCATAAAATAGCTACACACCTATGAAGGAAGAAAAAGGAACAAAAATCAGCAAAAGAAAATTATGCAAAAAAATAAAAAGAAAGTGATCTCGTCTAGCTATTTCGCAAAATATCTAATATTGACAATTGTTCCCCGACAACAGCGCTAAAAACTTGTTGTGTGTATGTTTTACTAATTACCGCAAGCACACGGCGTAGCTGTAGCTAGTTAGGCGAATACGGGTCGTATCCCACAGAGAACAATGTCAACTACTAGAATTTCACAAAATATGCTATCTAAATCGATGTAATTCGATCAGAGATTGTCACAATTAAATAGATGCAAATAACCAATTATACAAAGCCTAGGGTTACGGTTCACAACACTTATGATATTCAACATCCAATTTATACCTCTCATTGCAATTATGTAGGTTATTGGGGATGGTTTAGCCTTAATTAACTAGCAACCTCCTTCAATCGTTACTAATCGTATCTAGGTCAATCCAATTGCCTACTTTCGTGGTTCTTAGTTCAACCTAGGTCCATTAAGTTCTATGCCAACCATGGAATACAATTAATCAGTTTTCTCGTGCCCATTAATTAATCCATTCCTAGAGAATCTTAAACTACTTTCGTGATTAAGATATCCCTAATTAACTATTAGGTTCAGGTATTAGTTTTCACCTTTCAGTCCATCAACTAATATTCTAAAATGTGATAAATATTGACCAAACATTCATCAACTCATATAACCAATGCTTAATAGCTAATCCTAATTAACCATGTATAACACAATTAGGGTTCCATTAATTCAATTCAACATAGTATCATCATATCATAATTAGGTTTACCGAAACCCTAGATCAAAACTACTCAAGCATAATAGAAACAGAAACTAAAATCAAATTTATTAAACAAATCATAATTGTTCAATATAAACCAAGAGAATGAAGTAGAAGTAAGGACGGGGAGATAAAACCTGGATGTTGAATGTAACTATGAAATACAAAGCTTGAATCAATTTTAAATCTACTCTAAGAACATAAATTGAACTTTAATCCTACTCTAAACCTAATCTTAAGGTGTTTCCTATGCCTAAAAACTGATTCCCCAGTGTCTTTTTCGGTCCTCCTCTCTTTTGTTGTGCATCCCCCCGTATATATATCAGTTTGGGCGGCCAAAACCCTAATTTTTACATTCAGTATAGAAACTGAAGCGCGCCCCTGTCCTAGGTTATGGCCTGGCTGGGCTTCAGGCTGGTTTTTGGGAGAATGCTGCACTCCTTGCACAGAGCATGGCCTGGCCGTGTTGGGGGCTGCCATGCTCCTTTCTTGCTGATTTTTGGTGGGCTTCCTCCTTGCTTCCTCTTCAACATATTCCATATCCATTTGGCACTTCTCATGAGTGTTTTCCTTTGCTTCTTGGCCTCTTTTTCTCTCCTACAAACATAAAAACAACCAAAATAGTACCCAGAACAAAGTATAACCGAAAGCAAAGAAATAATCAGAAGTTTACTATAAATTAGGGGATAAAATATGGCCATTAAGCACTCAAAATTCCCCTTTATCACTAGCACCAGAGTTAAATAACACCATAAGAGCAAATCCATAGATATAGCATGTACCTTGAATCATTTCAGAAGATTGAACTGCCTCTTGGCCGCTCAGGGTGAAAACCCTTCCTTTCACCTGAGGCCTCTGTTCTGGCTGCTTCCCTACATTCTGTGGGCAGTTTCTCGCAAAATGACCCTTCTGTCCGCAGTTGAAGCAGACATCTTGTCCCATGTAGCATGGCCGATTACCATGTATGCGTCCACACTTAGCGCACTTGAATAGGGCAAGGTCTTATTGGAAAGGTCTGGGATCCGCAGTCAATGACCTCTTACCAGCTTTATATCCACTTCTTCTCACATTCTGGCTAGGGTTGGGAAATTTTTTCTTCCTTTTCCATAGGTTTTGCATTTATTTTTCGTCCTCCACTACCTTTAAACTTTTCTCCAAGAGTCTACATTTGTTGATTAGAGGCACAAACTCCCTAATCTCCATAGCTACAACACTATTCTTTATGTTTGAGTTCAGTCCCGCTTCAACTTAAAAGCCTTCCATGCTTCATCAGGGTTAAATCGCAGATAAGACGAGTACTTAGACAATTCCTCAGACCTCGCGATGTATTGGTCTATAGTCATGCTACCCTGCATGAGTTGGAGAAATTCAATCTCTTTCTCCGCCCGCACAGTACTTGGAAAGTACTTTTTCAAAAAGTTTTCTTTGAACACCTGCCAAGTGATTTGCCTTCCCTGGTGAGCTAAAAGTTCTCTAGCTCCACGCCACCAGTATTCTGCTTCATCTTTTAGCATATATGCAACGAAGATTACTTGCTGCTCCTCAGTACATCCCATCACATGAAAGATTTTCTTTAACTCCCTTATCCATCTTTCAGCTACAATCGGGTCAAAACTGCCTTGAAAACAAGGTGGCCTAGTCCTCAGGAACTCGGATATGTCGTTCTCATTTCTAGCCATCCGGTTGTTAACACCATTCACACCATTCGAGTTATTTGCATTCTGGAGGTATTGTAGAATTTGATTAGTGGTCATGACTTGGTCTTGTATTGCCGTGGCCAGGTTGTGTAGGGTTTCTTCTGTATTATTTGCCAGATTCCTCCTTGGTGGTTCCATTTCCTACTATGGCAAAAACAAAGTTATGCTACTATTGACGTGATCAAGCCCAATAGTTAGTTCAAAAATATTTAATAGTAGTCATAACACTACCTAGACATGTAGGTAGGAAACACTAGTAATTTCTTACCTATATGAATTCACTGATCCCTACACAGCACAACCACAAACATACTCAAGACACTATAAGATTGATTCAGATAACCATCCACCCACTAGCCATCTAAGATCGACCTGCTTTGATACCAATTGCGTAACAACTTTTTTTTATTATTATTATACAATATAGAGTTTACATACATGTCATTAATTAAAACATATGTACAACATATCAAACACATAAAAATATACATCTTATTTATTCTGGTTGACCAATTTCGGTGATACAGGTGCGGGTGGTTGCACCTTCACCGGGATCTAAGCCAACTCGACCACAAACATTTTATTTGCTTCTGGGATCTGCCCAACATAAAGTGCTCGATCCAACGTGCACTAAAAGCCAGAGCCATAGAAAAATCTGCATAACTAATTTTCTGAACATGATATGGAAATATAGTGATAATTAAATCCCAGTAAGTTCAACAATAAATCATCATCAATATAGATCATCACGTCATGTTCAGCTGTATAAACTACAGCAAATATCTTTGGTCACTTGAATGCACTATATCTATGCACATGAGAATCGTACAATAATGACATGTATGATAGGATTAACTATTTCTAGAATATCATATGATGACTATCAATTTATTCTCATATCAAGCTACCCCGGTCAAATTGAGTATTTTTTACTCTCCGGTACGGGATTTTCTCGCTCCGTCCGACATGACCCACTTTCTCTTTCTTTTGTCATTAACATGATCATAACCGTTGGTAGGGCGTCCCCTACTGGTGCACCACACGGATTGCTATGTGACTATGCTCATTTCTTTTCTTTTCACAATGATAGCCAAAAATATGCTTTCAATAACAAGTATGTTCATCAAAATATAATTATTACTAAAAATCATTGGTAATCATGCCATGAACATAACCATTTCAAATATCACTTTATAAAATATTTCCATGTCAAAATTTCACACTTAAGATGGTAAGAAGTTCATACAATGGCAATGGCAATGGCATATACTAGTAATTTATTATTTTTATTTATAAGATTCATCTTTTTTACATATTAATTTTATTTCTTTATTTTCTTGATGCAGGTTTTCATCCTATCTAACCTTCTCTTACTAATCAGAGCATAAATCCCTCAATTTAACTTCGATATAGGTCATCTTCATGTCAATTTAACGATAAAACAATTATCTAAAACTATTATGTTGAACAGTTGAACGAAATATTAAGAAATCAAGGTGATATTACTCCCTCAATGTACAGATTATTTCTTCTCGGATAGGTTCTGACCTCTGCCTACTAATTGGTCCATATCTCTGTCATAAAAATTCCAAATTAAGAGATTCCAGTGGCTACAAATCCATCACTCAGATAGCGATAATTTGTATATTAACTATGTATTTTAATTGCTTACAGAATGTTCCCAGAAATTAAAATACAGAAGTTATCCTAACATATTCCTCCCTAATTAACCATTTTCTGACCTTTGCTTACACATCAGACCATATCTACCTCATATGAACTCTAAATTGAATGATTCTAGTGGCTAAAAATCCGATAGACATAGATATACATTTTTTATGTTAACCATTTGTTTAGATTCCCTATATAATGTTCCCAAAAATTAAAACATAGAAGCTATCCTAATATATTCCTCCCTGATTAACCATTTTTTGACCTTTGCTTACAAATTGGACCATATCTACCTCATATGAATTCTAAATTGAATGATTCCAATGGATAAAATTCCGTAAGACATGGATATACATTTTTCACGTTAACCATTTCTTTCAATTCTTTACTGATTCTTCCCAGAATGTTAAAAGCAATAGCTTAAAATTCTGCCACCTATAGCCATACCCATGTAGAACTATCTACACCAACCTAAGTATTCAAACATACATAATATGTAACATGATATAGCAATATCCATGACCAATCATTAAAGCTCTAAGATCAAAATCTAATATAAATATTACAAGTTTCAAAACTTTTCTTCAAAAACTAATATTGTTAAACTTACCTGGAGCACTTAATCCTCTAGACTTCTCCTTCCTCTTTTTTCCTTTCTTCCTTTCCTTTCCTCACTCTACCTTGCTTCTATTTTTCCTCTCCCTCACTTGGACGAAAATTCTATTGTTGTAAGGGTGGGTTTTGCTTAAATATACCATCAAATAATTCACCTTTCATGATCATGGGTCTACCTTATCACAATTAGGATACACTTGGTTGAATTTTTGGAAAACAAACAACTTATGTTCTTGTCTTCCTCTTCCTTAGTTAACATATGCATAGCAAAAGGAGATTTGTATTTTGAAAATTATGATAATATGTTTCTAAGATAAGGGACAAGGTCCCTTTGATTTAGGGATTCATTTCCTTTTTCTTTTGTCTTAATCAAGTATGATAGGTTTGCCTTTTTAGTTGGCAAATTTCTAGCCCTTGAATCTCCATTATTTGGTCAAAATTATTTGTATGGGATAGGAATGTTTTGTCCTAATTCCATGTATTATCATACCACTTGCTAAAATTATGAGTGTAGGATATAGATGTTTTATTCTAAAGCCTTGTATTATCATACCACTTGCTAAAATTATGAATGTAGGATATCACACCACTTGCTAAATTTTTGTCTTAATGCCATGTCACCTAATCTTGATTACACCATTATTTCATTACTTTACTTTTATTTTCATTTTTATTTTTCCTCTTAGGTTTGGGCTCTTTCTTGCCCATTTTCTTTACTTTGGTTAAAATTCTACCTTTCATAATGAGCTTGGTCACAATTTCATGTTTTTTGGGCTACCAGTACAATTCCTATATCCTAGTCCAAGTTTATGTTTTATTTCTTCATTGGGCTATCCTATTGGCTTGCTAAAAATTCATGTGAAGTAGAAAAACTCTATATGAAGTGTCCATAGGTGAAAGCCCAATTTATGGGTGGAGATACTAAACTTAGTAACGTTTGCTCTTAAATTAAGAAAAAGTACCATAATCCAATCTTCTTAAAATTTTAAGACCTTTACTTACTTCACAAAAATTTATCTTCCTTGCCTAAGAATTTCACCTTTTTTTAGCATGCTTATTTCTAATATTTCCTCGTAGGTTTTCTTTCTTTACCTATTCCATTAATATTAGAACATTTCTATGCATACACATAAGGTGAAGAATTTCTAAGGATTATATTTTCTTAGATATCTAAAAATTGTCTAATAAATTTTATTTCCTTAATTAAATATTTATGTACCTTTATCAATAAAAGAAATGAAATTAGGGATGTTACTTTGAATACCCTTGTACTTTTATTAATACATGAAACAAAATTAAGGATGTTACATTTTGAGTACCTATGTCAAATTATTTAAGCAATTATCAAATGAGGTACCATAGATAGAAAATTCATCCATAAATACTTCTATTATATTTTCAATAAAATCTAAGAAAATAGCCATCATACACCTTTGGAAAGTGGCTGGTGCATTGCACAATCCGAGTGGCATCCTTCTATAAGCAAAGGTGCCATAGGGACATGCGAACATCATCTTTTCTTGGTCGTCTGGATGGATAGGGATATGGAGGAATCCTGAATATCTATTCAGATAACAAAAATGTGAATGTTTAGCCAGCCTTTCCAACAATAGATCAATAAAGGGCAAAGAGAAGTGATCCTTACGGGTGACCTTATTCAATTTTCTATAATAAATACACATACGCCAACCCATAACAGCTCTAGGAAGAATTAATTCATCATTTTCATTCTTAATAATAGTCATTCCTCCTTTCTTAGGAACTACATGAACAGGAATTACCCACTCACTATCAGAAATAGGATAGATAATACCTGCATCACATAATTTGAGCACCTCCTTCTTGACTACTTCTATCATGTTTGGATTTAGTCTCCTTGGGTACTCTCTAGAAGTTTTATGATCATTATCAAGTAAAATGCGATGCATGCAAATAAATGAACTAATCACTTTTATGTTATCAATACTACACCCAATCACTTTCTTAAACTTTCTGAGTAGATTCAATAACTTACTAATTTCTTCAGCATTCACAATTATTGGATATGAAGAGTCAAGGTCCAAAAATTCATACCTTAAATTGGATGGAAGTGGTTTAAGTTCAACATTAGGTGCTTTAATTTTCTCTACAGTTGCTGATTTTTGATTGAGATCCAATTCCAGCTTTTCAGCTTTTGCTTTTGAGGTGAGCATGGGACTTGATAACTGCATTTCATTATAGTTTTTATGTGCTGTCCATGATTGTTTACTGAATTTTCCTGGTGTTTTAAGCACTCTTACCCCCTGATTTAATTAAATGGGATGAATCTTCTGGATATAACATTATCTACCTCATTGCTGCAGCATTTCAGTAAGCATATGTAGCAATGATAGCAAAACCCCGGGTGATAGTGGGTAAGCTGTTCCCTCTTTCCTACAATACGCTGATACTGTTTCATATGGTGTAGGTGGCAGAGCTGCACAGCAGGAGCAGCCACCATTGAGCAGAGGACAACAGCAGGGACACTGCAGGCAGCTAGTACAGGTCTGCCTCCACTACTGAAAGTGGAGAGGAAAAAAACTGCACAACAAGGGCGCCGGTTGCAGAGCAGAAGGAATGTCAGCAATTCAAGGCACTTTACTGGGACCACAAGGGCTGATTATAAAGGGCCATAAAGCAGATATTGCAATAGACCCCGCAAGGGAGGAAGATGAGAGAATTAGGGAGAAAAGAACACCATAGCCTAGAGTGCTGCTAACACCGGGAGGAGCAGCATAAAGGGATAGTACGCTAGTTTAGAAAGGAATTTTGATCACTGTTGTTGTTTGACTGTTTTATCAAAAAGAAAGAACTGCATTTTGTAATTTAGTTTTTATCTCTTAGAATGCATACCAGTGTTTCTAGGATTTTTGTAACCAGTGTACCCATGAGGCTTGGCTAGTGTCCAGCTGGGGTTGTATAAGGGTTGTAATGTACCGAGCACATTTTTATTATTAATCCATTTTGTTACAGTTGTTGTTCGCCATTCAATTGCATTTTCTGTTAGTTTTTCTTTCCTTAATAACGGAAGTTTGGAGGAAGAAAACCAAGTCCACCATTCACCTGGAAGGGTAATGGAGGCTGGGAAAAAGCTGAATGAAAAGGGGTTACCTCATGTAGTAATATACGGGTACCCCATTAGTCCCATAATGAACTTCATGCACAATTTGGAGGTGAGGACTGATGCAGGAATGCATGTCTGAACCTTGGATTTGTAAGGGATGGCAGTCTGGGAAGACTCCATTCAGGACTGAATTTGGCAGTCAGAACAATTGTTGTAGCAAAGCCTAGAGCATATATGAGCACTGTAGTCCATGACAACCCTGAGCAACCCCAGTTCTCCTAATATAGTTTACTCTTCTATTTCCTATTACTCTTTATTTTAGTTATAGTTAAAAGTCAGTCAACCCACTTCTATTCCAATTTTGTGAAACATCTTAACGTTGGTACAGCATTCATATAGCAAGAGTCTCTAAATAGTTTTAGTTCACTCCTCGTGGGACGATACTCACTCATCACTCTATTACTTGGTCACGACACGTGCACTTTCGTTCTGACATTGTATTCATCTTGTATGAATCACACACCAACAAGTTTTTGGCGCCGTTGCCGGGGAGTGTCAACTTAAAATTGTTTTTAGATACCCAACTGTGTGAAGTATTGTTTTGTTGTATTTCTTTTTACTCTGGTTTCTTGTTGAGCAGGTAACACAATGCATGAGCCTAGCTGACAAAGAGCTTTTGCCCCTTGATCCAGTGATAGAAAGAACGCTTTTGAGAAGAAGAACAGGACAGTTAACACACCAGCAGCAGGCAGAGATGGCTAATTAGAATGGAGCAGACAACATTGACGATAGAGATAAGGTCTTAAATGCTTATGTTCAACCAAACCTGAATGGGTTAAACCCAAGCATTGTGAGACCAGAGATTGAGGCTCTACATTTTGAGCTCAAACCAGTAATGTTCCAAATGCTGCAAACTGTAGGGCAATTCAGTGGCATGCCCACTGAGGACCCTCACCTTCACTTAAGAGTGTTCATGGAAGTCACGGATGCTTTCAAAATGCATGGGGTAACAGAAGAAGTGCTCAGGCTAAAGCTGTTCCCTTATTCATTAAGAGACCGTGCAAGAGCATAGTTAAACTCTCTACCACTTGACACTATCCCTAACTGGAGTGATTTGGCAGAAAAATTTCTGCTAAAATACTTCCCACCCACCAAGAATGCCAGATTGAGAAATGACATCACCTCTTTTCAACAATTAGAATGGGAATCCTTGTATGAGACCTGGGAGAGGTATAAAGAGCTATTACGGAGATGCCCCCATCATGGAATTCCTTACTGCATTCAGATGGAGACCTTTTACAATGGCCTCAATGCCCAAACCCGTACCATAGTGGATGCAACAGCTAATGGGGTACTCTTGTCCAAGACGTATAATGAAGCACATGAGTTGCTTGAAAGAATGGCCAGTAACAACTATCAATGGCCAATGGACAGAGTTTCAACTGGAAAGAAAGCAGCAGGCATGCACGAAGTGCGTGAAGTGACTTCTCTCATAGCCCAGCTAGCTTCACTAGTCAATGTCTTAAAGAGCCAGCAAATTGCCCGCCCTCAAGCAGCCAATGCAGTCCAGGAAACTGGACCATCTTGTATACTATGCAATGGACCTCATCTATTTGAAGCTTGTCCCTCAAACCCAGAATCAGTGTGTTTTATGGGTAATATGAATCGCAATAACAACCCTTACTCCAATACATATAACCCAGGATGGAGGCAACACCCCAATTTCTCCTGGAGTAACTATGGTATAGGACAAGGGAGCATCTCTACCCCGTAAAGACCACAGGGTCCACCAAGCTTCCAGCAGCAAAGGCAACAGCCTCAGGAAGCCCACATTTCACTGGAATCCCTACTGAAGGAATATATGGCAAGGAATGATGCTCTAATCTAGAGTTAAGCAGCCTCATTACAGAATCTGGAAACTCAAGTGGGGTAGCTTGCCAATGAACTGAAAAGCAGACCCCCAGGGACACTTCCTAGTAATACTGAAGTCCCTAGGAGAGAAGGGAAAGAGCATTGCAAGGCTATAGCGCTAAGGAGTGGGAAGATGGTGGAAGCACCAAAAGTAAGAGGGCAAGACCAGATAGACTCCACTGTACCTCTAGAGAAGAAAAAAGACAAAAAGAAGCAAGAGGAGGAGGTAAGCGAGGAAGCAACCATCTCTGGAGAAAATGCTGCAGCTATGCCACAACAAAAGTCGGCAACTTTGCCGCAGCAGGGCATGCAGTAAACCAAGCTACCTCCCTCTTTCCCTCAGAGATTTCAGAAGCAGCAGAATGACTAGCAATTTAGAAGGTTCCTAGATGTCCTGAAACAGCTACACATCAACATTCCTCTGGTGGAAGCACTGGAGCATATGTCAAATTATGTGAAATTCATGAAGGACATCCTGACCAAGAAGAGGAGATTTGGTGAGTTTGAGACTGTTGCTCTCACAAGAGAATGTAATGCTGTGCTGCAAAATAAGTTGCCACCCAAACTTAAAGATCCAGGCAGTTTCACCATACCTTGTTCAATCGGGAACCAGTATTTTGGCAAGGCACTTTGTGATTTGGGAGTAAGCATTAACCTTATGCCAATGGCCATCTTTAAAAAGCTAGGAATTGGAGAAGCTCGGCCTTCCACAGTCACACTACAATTGGCAGACAGATCCATTGCCCATCCAGAGGGAAAAATAGAGGATGTCCTAGTTAAGGTGGATAAGTTCATCTTCCCAGTAGACTTCATAATTCTGGATTATGAAGATGATGCAGAGGTACCAATTATATTGGGCAAACCATTCCTAGCAACTAGCCGGACACTGATTGATGTTCAGAAGGGTGAATTAACCATGAGAGTCTAAGACGAGCAAGTTACATTCAATGTGCTCCAGACCATGAGGTTTGCCAGTGAAGAAGAAGAATGTGCAGTGGTGTCTATGATAGACACATTAGCATCAGAACAATTGGAAAAATGCTGCAAGGAGCCAGCAGCAGCAGCATGGACAGACCACTCAGATTCTGAAGGAGAAGATGAGAAGGAATGGGCCTGGATTGATGTCAGACAAGGCTTTAGGAAGCAGGAGCCAATAAAGGAGCCATTATATGAGACCACACCAGATTCAAGGCTGCGGAAAGCATTAGTGGAAGAACCACCAGCTTTGGAGATGAAGCCTCTGCCAGCACACCTTAAGTATGCATATTTAGGAGAAATAGCCACTCTTCCTGTGGTTATCTCAACACTTTTGACAGACGAACAAGAGGAGAAATTGGTCTTGACACTGAAGAAATTCAGAAAGGCCATTGGCTGGACACTTGCTGACATTAAGGGAATCAGCCCCTCATTTTGCATGCATAAGATCCTCTTGGAAAGCAATGACAAGGGGTCCATAGAACCTCAGTGAAGGCTCAACCCAATAATGAAGAAGGTAGTTAAAAAGGAAATTATCAAATGGCTGGATACTGGAATCATTTACCCCATATCAGATAGCTCCTAGGTGAGTCCAGTCCAGTGTGTTCCCAAGAAAGGGGGCATGACTGTGGTGGAAACCGATAGCAATGAGCTCATCCTCACTAAGGTTGTAACCCGCTGGAGGATTTGCATGGACTATAGGAAACTGAACAAGAGCACTAGAAAAGACCACTTCCCTCTTCCATTCATTGATCAAATGTTAGATAGACTTGCTAGAAGGGAATACTATTATTTCCCAGATGGCTACTCAGGGTACAACCAGATTGCTATAGCAGCAGAAGATCAGCACAAAACCACATTCACATGTCCTTATGGTACCTTTGCATTTCGAAGGATGCCATTTGGGCTGTACAATGCTCCAGCAACATTCCAGCGATGAATGATGGCAATATTCACAGAAATGGCTGAGCAGTTTGTGGAAATCTTCATGGATGATTTCTCAATCTTTGGGGACTCCTTTGACCTATGCTTGGGAAACCTTGCTAAAGTCTTGCAAAGGTGTGAGGAAACAAACTTGGTGTTGAATTGGGAGAAATGCTAGTTTATGGTAAAGGAAGGGATTGTGCTGGGCCATAAGGTATCTCAGAGAGGACTTGAAGTTGACAAGGCCAAGGTGGAAATTATTGAGAAACTGCCTCCTCCCACCTCGGTCAAGGGCATTCGAAGCTTCCTGGGACAAGTAGGATTTTATAGAATGTTCATTAAGGACTTCTCTAAGGTTGCCAAACCTTTATGCAGTTTGCTAGAGAAGGACAAAACCTTTTGTTTTGATGAAAGCTGCATGACAGCATTCTGCGATCTCAAACAGAAATTGAGTACAGCCCCAGTTATTGTGGCACCAAACTGGACCTCCCCATTTGAGCTGATGTGTGATGCTAGTGAAACAGCACTGGGAGCTGTCCTCGGGCAGCACAGAAACAAGCTATTTCACTCTATTTACTATGCTAGCAAAATGCTGCAAAGCGCCCAGCTGAACTACACGGTGACAGAGAAGGAATTGCTTGCAGTAGTGTTTGCCTTTGAGAAATTCAGAGCATATCTGGTAGGAGCAAAGGTGATAGTGCACACAGACCACTCTGCCATCAAACACTTGGTTAGGAAAAAGGATTCCAAACCTAGGCTAATTCGGTGGGTGCTGTTGCTTCAAGAATTTGATCTAGAGATCAGAGATAGGAAGGGGACTGAAAACCAAGTGGTAGACCATCTCTCTAGGTTGGAAGAGCACAGCTCCGGGCTAGAAGAAATCAATGAAAGATTTTCAGACGAGCAACTCTATCTCCTGTCTCAAGATGATGTGCCATGGTATGCTAATTATGTAAATTACCTTGTAAGTGGAATACTCCCACCAGACCTGACGTCGCAGCAGAAGAAAAAATTTCTGCATGAAGTCAACTCATACTACTGGGATGAACCATATCTTTACAAGCAATGTGCTGATCAAATGATAAGGAGGTGCATACCTAGCAAAGAGATGGAGCAAATCTTGTAGCAATGCCATTCTTCCCCTTATGGAGGTCATTTTGGAGGAGTTAGAACTACAAACAAGGTGCTGCAGGCAGGGTTCCATTGGCCCTCTCTATTCAAAGACTCTCATTCCTATGCAAGGCAATGTGACCGGTGTCAGAGGACCATTTCCCTTGAGTTTTGGCAATCAATACATCCTTGTAGCTGTAGACTATGTCTCAAAGTGGGTGGAAGTGAGTGCAACCCAGACCAATGAAGCCAGAGTCATGACCAGATTCCTGAAGAGGAATATCTTTACAAGGTTTGGAACCCCCAGAGCCATCATCAGCGATGGAGGGACCCATTTCTGCAATCGGCAGTTCAAGGCACTACTTGCCAAATATGGAGTCAAACACAAGGTAGCAACCCCTTATCACCCACAAACGAGTGGGCAGGCTGAAGTCTCCAACAGAGAGATCAAGAAAATCTTGAAAAAAACAGTAGGTCCCACGAGGAAGGATTGATCCTTAAGGTTGGATGATGCACTTTGGGTATATAGAACATCTTATAAGACACCTCTGGGCATGTCACCTTATAGGTTGGTATTCGGGAAGGCATGTCATCTACCAGTTGAGTTAGAGCACCGAGCATATTGGGCAGTGAAGAAGCTAAACTGGAACCTGGAAGCTGCGAGTGAGAAAAGGATGCTGCAGCTAAATGAGCTGGATAAATTTCGTGGTTAGGCCTATGAAAATTCCAAACTATACAAGGAGAAAGCAAAGCAATGGCATGACAAGAAGATACAACCCAGGAGCTTCGAAGTGGGACAGAGAGTACTACTGTACAACTCCAAGCTGACCTTGTTTCCTGGGAAATTGAAATCACGTTGGTCTGGTCCCTTTCGCATAAGCAAGGTCTTCCCATTTGGGACTACTGAATTGGAAGAAGAAAAGGAAGGGAGGACATTCAGGGTTAATGGACAACGAGTCAAGCACTATCTAGGGGGTGATGTGGATAGACAACACACCTCCATTCAGCTGCAAGAGGAATGAACAGGAGGGAAGTCATGCTAAAGACTCTAAAACAAGTGCTCATGGGAGGCAACCCATGTTTAAATTTGTTGTTGTTTAAGTCAATAGTTCTGAGATAGTTTAAACCATGAGTCTGATAGCTTTTGTGTTTGTTACGCATGTTAAGAAGCAAAGAAGTTGCAGAACCAGTTTTTGTTTTGCTGCAGCAACTCTATACTAAAGATAGTCCCTACTTTGATACAGCAAGATTAATAACAAGCACTCTCTGCTGCAGCAAAAAATCCTAGGCAACCCAGTTTTGCTACAACATTGCTGCAGCAACGCAGTCAACTCCAAACCAAAGGTTCTCCTCTGCTATGCTTCTTATAAAAAAAAGAGAATTAAAAAGTGGGCGGGAAAACTGGTAGAAGGCCATAAGACACCCACGGTCTGTAAACCTCAGCAACTTCCAACCCACTTCTCCCTCGAGTTAAGACACCAACGTTTTAACCTCTACAACTCCCCTTCTCGCTTCACCTCTCCGGAGTTCTCAAAGCCCTACAACCTCCTCACCTCATTCGTTCTCAAAAACCTCTACCTCCAAACCCTTGAACCAATCATGCCCAGAATCAAGACAGTGGCCAAAAAAGCAAGCAAGGTGAAGAAATTCACCTCTGAGGAAAACCGGAAGAAGCACGACGAAGAGATCATTCCCAGAAAATTTTGCACCGAGAAAGTGTTCACCTTCACCTCCTCTGGCGATTTGGGGATGCCAATGTACGTTGGCACAGTGGTGAAGCAGAGAGCTCGGGAAAATTTTGCAAGCCACCCGCAAACAGCACTCATTCCTCTGGTTCAGGAGTTCTATGCGAACTTCTCACCAGAAACTGAGAAATGGGTGAAAGTTCGAGAGACAAAGGTGCGTTTTGACCAAGCTTCAATTAACAAAGCCTACAATTTACCCGACGAAGAGGATAACTATGAGGAATATCTACATAGCTTGCGGGACGAAGACTGGGAAGCAATGCTTACTCGGGTGTGCCTTCCTGGCACCACCTAGGATAAATCTCCTCAGGGCTCCACCACTGTCAATCGAATCTCCCTGGTGCCAGCAGCGAAAGTCTGGTATCATTTTCTCAAGACCCGTCTTCTACCTTCCACCCATGGGCAGACTATGAGCTAAGACAGAGTGGCAATGGTGGACACACTCATCCTCGGCAGGCCACTCAACGTTGGCCGTATTATCAGTGGCCAAATTTGAGCATGCGCCAGCAAAAAGAAAGGAAGCCTACTTTTTCCTTCCCTCATCACCATCCTGTGCAAGAATCATGGAGTTCAAGTCTCTATTGATGAAGAAGTCTTGAAGGACACCAACCCCATCACACCCACCACCATTGCTCGGATTGTCCTGGAGAAAGTGGCCTTACATCCCCCTGCTGCCTCTTGAGACCCTCCACAAGCTGTTGGACCATCTTCTTCTTCCTTTGCCCCTCAGCCACATGCCCAGACCCTTCAGCATATTCTACAGCAACAAGCTACAATCTTCAGATAGCAAGCACAACTGCTGCAGTATCAGCAAACCTTTTGGCGATATGAACAGAAGAGGGACTTTTCCGTCCACACTACTTTGAAGCAGAACTTTAAGCAATTCTTCCCATTCTCGGAGTTTCCAACTAACCTGCTCCATGCCACTTTCGAGGAGTCAACCCGAGCACCTAAACCACAAACAGAGCAACACAAGGACTCTGAAGGATCCTCCTCTAGCAAGGAGCCCCATCCGGAACCCCACCAGACACCAGAAACTGAGTCCTCTGATGACAATGAGCCCATTGCAAAATGGGCAGCAATGATGCACAAAAGAAAGGCCCCAGAGCAATCAACACAGCGGAGGAGCGGGCTTCAAAGTTCATCAAGGTCTTCGGGGGTCAATGCCCCTAGGGAACTGCAGCATGCCTGCTAGCACCCTCAGGAAGTCCCCTCAACTCTTTTTCCTTCTCTACTGTATTTGGAATACTTTTGTTTCTGCTTCTGTTTTTGGGTGTCTTTTGTTTTATGGCCATTGCATCAGTAGTGAGGACACTGCTCAATTTAAGTTTGGGGGGTTTTGATATAATGTCTACTGGGAATAATATTGCTGTGGCACTTTTGTGTTTTGTTCACTGTTGTGGTATCTGCTGAAGCATTGATTTTTTGTTCATTGCTATAGTGTTGCTGGGGCAAATGTTAGGATTAGGCTTGTTTATTTGTGTTCTGTTTATCTGAGTACTGATATTTGTGTTCTTTCCTGACTGAATTAGATGAAACTACAGTGTTACTGGTTGCTAACTATAGAGATTAACTGATTTAGATGTGTTGTTAAAAAAAATCTACATTTTGCATAGCCTGCTGGAAGTTTTGGGATACTCCATGAGGAGGATTGGGTAGTTCGCTAGAAATCAGAATAGGAGACCTACAACCTCACCCAATCACACAGAACCCTCTTCTAATAAGCACAGGATCATGGGTAGTTTGCCAAAGAAAAACTTGGTGATCTTTCAGAAATTGGACCTAAGTCTTAAAGCTAGTATTGAGAGCTTTCTGAAGAAGTATAAAAGAGGCAGACACATAGGGTCTTCAAGGTTTAAGTTTGGGGGGGTGGGAAATAGGAAATAAAGAGAGAAATATGGACACTCTAATGCTTTGTAGTTCCTTAATAACCAGGGGTATGCATGAGCCCCATGTGTGCCTTTGCGTAAAACAGGGACATAGAGTGGATACTCCAATGCTCTATAGTTCCTTAGTAACCAGGGGTATGCATGAGCCCCATGTGTGCCTTTGCGTAAAATAGGGATATAGAGTATGAGTGGGAACCAGTTTAAGGGTGATAAGGCTGAGTAACCGGGTGCCTGCATTAAACATGTTGGCATTCGCGTCAAAAAGTTTTAATGACCTCTAATAGAATAAGAGCTATGCCAAAAAAAAACAATAAAGAAAGAAAATTAGTGAGCTGCCACCCCCCCACATTTGCTGCCCTGTTTGCACTTATGATAAATGCCAGCTTAACCTAGGAAGCTCAATATACTAGCATGAAAGTCTTAGGAACTCTGGTTGTTCTTGACCCAAGTAGCTCTTAGGGAAACTGTCCATGTCACACACACAACTTCAAAGAAGGTTTTTGTTGTGATTGGGAGAAAGGTTTGTGGTATCCTTTATATGGAAGAAATCCTGAGGGTTGAGAGCTATTAGCAAAACTATGGATTCATGCATGAGGAAAGCCTGGAATTTCTGGATGATAGGAATGTAGTAAACATAGTAGGTTGCTTGGGGACAAGCAATCCTTTAAGTTTGGGGGGGTTTGATAACTGCATTTCATTATAGTTTTTATGTGTTGTCCATGATTGTTTACTAAATTTTCCTGGTGTTTTAAGCACTCTTACCCCCTGATTTAATTAAATGGGATGACTCTTCTGGATATAACGTTAGCTACCTCATTGCTGCAGCATTTCAGTAAACATATGTAGCAATGATAGTAAAACCCCAGGTGATAGTGGGTAAACTGCTCCCTCTTTCCTACAATACGATGATATTGTTTGATATGGTGCAGGTGGCAGAGCTGCACAGCAGGAGCAGCCACCATTGAGCAGGGGACAGCAACAGGGACACTGTAGGCTGCTGGTATAGGTCTGCCTCCACTACTGAAAGTGGAGAGGAAAAAAGCTGCACAACAAGGGCGCCGGCTGCAGAGCAGAAGGAATGACAGCAATTCAGGGCACTTTACTGGGACCACAAGGGCTGACTATAAAGGGCCATAAAGCAGCTATTGCAATAGACCCCGCAAGGGAGAAAGAGGAGAGAATTAGGGAGAAAAGAACACCATATCCTAGAGTGCTGCTAACACCGGGAGAAGCAGCATAAAGGGATAGTGCGCTAGTTTAGAAAGGAATTTTGATCACTATTGTTGTTTGACTGTTTTATCAAAAAGAAAGAACTGCATTTTGTAATTTAGTTTTTATCTCTTAGAATGCATACCAGTGTTTCTGGGATTTTTGTAACTAGTGTACCCATGAGGCTTGGCTAGTTTCTAGCTGGGGGTGCACAGGGGTTGTAATGTACCGAGCACATTTTTACTGTTAATCCATTTTGTTACAGTTGTTGTTCGCCATTCAATTGAATTTCCTGTTAGTTTTTCTTTCCTTAATAACGGAAGTTTGGAGGAAGAAAACCAAGGCCACCATTCACCTGGAAGGGTAATGGAGGCTGGGAAAAAGCTGAATGAAAAAGGGGTTACCTCATGTAGGAATATACGAGTACCCAATTAGTCCCATAATGAACTTCATGCACAATTTGGAGGTGAGGACTGATACAAGAATGCGTGTTTGAACCTTGGAATTGTAAGGGATGGCAGTTTGGGAAGACTCCATTCAGGACTGAATTTGGTACTCAGAACAATTGCTGCATCAAAGCCTAGAGCATATATGAGCGCTGTAGTCCATGACAACCCTGAGCAACCCCAGTTCTCCCAATATAGTTTACTCTTCTATTTCCAATTACTCTTTATTTTAGTTATAGTTAAAAGTCAGTCAACCCACTTCTATTCCAATTTTGTGAAACATCTTAACGTTGCTACAACATTCATTTGGCAAGAGTCTCTAAATAGTTTTAGTTCACTCCTTGTGGGACGATACTCACTCATCACTGTATTACTTGGTCACGACACGTGCACTTGCGTTCTGACATTGTATTCATCTTGTATGAATCACACACCAACAGAACTCTCATCAAGCATTTGAGTATATGCACCAGCTTCTACCTGTTCAACAAAAGAAATAGGACTTTCCATAAGGCAAAGCTCAAGTGGCTCAGTAGAATAAAAACGTACTGCATTATCAACTATATTTTGCTTAATTACATCAATCATACAATAAGAATCACTAAAAGACAGTCATTTCATTGCTTCATTTAAATTGAATTCAATCTTTTCAGCCTCTACATTCAAGGAAAGATTTCCATCTTTTACATTGATAATTGCACCTGTAGTGGCTAGGAAAGTCCTTCCAAGAATGATGGGATTTAGTTATCTTCCTCTATCTCTAAAATAACAAAATCAATAGGTATGAAAAATTTACCTACCTTTAGAGGAGCACCCTCAAATATACCTACCAGATGCGTAACGGATCGGTCCTCCAACTAAAGGGAAAGTGTGGTAGGCTTCAAATTAACCATTTGGAGCTTTTTGCATATAGATAATGGCATGAGACTCACACTGGGTCCAATATCACATAAAGCTCTAGTAATGTGCATATCTCCAATGGAACAAGGTATAGAGAAGCTTCTAAGGTCCTTGAGTTTAGGAGGCAATTTATGTTAGATTAATGCACTGCACTCTTCAATTAATGCTACTGTAGCATACTCCTAAATCTTCCTCTTGTTTTAGAGGATTTCCTTCAAAAATTTAGCATAAGAAGGCATCTGAGAGACGGCTTCCAAAAATGGAATATTAATGTGTAGCTTTTTTATCACATCAAGAAATTTTCCATACTACTTTTCTAATTTGGCTTTAGTAAGTCTCTGGGGGAAAGGAATCGGTGGCTTGTACGGTTTAGGATCCACATATTTAGGCTCTTCTTCCTCTTTTCTTTTACTATTTTGCTCTTCTTCTACAGTTCCTTGTTCAGGCAAATCTTTCAACTCTTCTTCCTTATCTTCCTTTTTTTTCACTAACTCACCCAACTGCTTACCACTTCTCAAAGTGATGTCCTTGCAATGTTCTCTTGGATTCTCAAGTTGGCTAGGGAATTTGCCAAAATTTCTGTTTGAAGAGTTGGCTTGATGTGTTATATGTGTGATTAAGGAAAAAATGTTAGAGGAAAAGGACAGGGTACTCGCAAGAGGCCAATGACTACAAGTGCCCTACCTTTCAAACAGAACTTTTCCACAGTTAAGTGTACTAAGTGCGAACCTATGCATGGTAACTGGCCATGCTATATGGGATCAGATGTTTGCTTCAATTGCAGACAGAAGGGTCATTTTGTAAAGAACTGCCCATAGAATTTGGGGAAGTAGCCAGAACAGAGGACTCAGGTGAAAGGAATGATTTTCACCCTAAGCGACTAAGAGGCAGCTCAATCCCTTGAAATAATTCAAGGTACATGCTATCTATGGATTTGCTCTTATGGTGTTATTTGACTCTGGTGCTAGTCATTCATTTATATCGAAAGAATGTATTAGGAGTTTAAGTATCCTATTTATGAAACCCTCTATGAGCTATCTGTAGTAACTCCCACGGGGGAAAGGGTCTTAACTTCCTCTGTGTGTAAAAACTGTTAGGACACTATTCAGGAGAAATTTTTTTCTGTAGACCTCATCTATCTACCTTTAAAAGGTATTGATGTCATTCTAAGGTTAGACTGGATGTCAAAAAATCGGGTCTTGCTAAATTATTGCAACAAGATTGTTGAATTTCTACCTACTAATTCAGAAGAGGAGATGCAGTTATTGATACTTAATGCCAATCAAGTCATTAGAAAGTTGAAGAATGGAGTACTTGGATATATTCTCTTGTATTTATCAAACCTAGAAGCCAAATCGAATCTTGATGAAATCCCAATAGCCAACGAGTTTCTTGAAGTATTTCCATAAGATATTCCAGGCTTACCTCCTAATAGAGAGATAGAGTTCTCTACTAATCTCCTACTTGGGATAGCGCTTATCTCTATTGCACCTTATAAAATGGCTTTAAAGGAACTAAAGGAACTCAAGAAACAGTTGAAGGAACTGTTAGACAAAAAATTCATTAAACCAAGTGTATCACCCTAGGGAGCTCCTATGTTGTTTGTTAAGAAGAAATATAGGAGCTTGAGACTATGCGTAGATTACAGATAGCTAAATAAGGTGACTATCAAAAATAAGTATCATGTCCATAGGATAGATGATTTATTAGAATAATTGAAGGGAGCCTCCATCTTTTCTAAAATTAACTTGAGATCAGGATCAGATTAGGATTAAAGAGGAGGATGTACCAAAAACAACTTTCAGGACTAGGTATGTGCACTATGAGTTTATCGTAATGCCTTTCGGGTTGACAAATGCACCTACAATTTTCATGGACTACATGAATCGCATTTTTTGACCCTACCTAGATCAATTTGTGGTAGTGTTCATTGATGACATCTTAATATACTCTAAGAGTAAGAAAGAACATGAACAACATCTCTGAATCGTACTGCAAGTGTTGAAAGAGAAAAAGTTGTATGCCAAATTGGAGAATTATGAATTTTGGTTGACAAAGGTGAAGTTTCTCAGACATGTCATCTCTAATAGAGGGGTAGCCGTAGACCCTAGCAAGACGGAAGCAGTGTATCAATGGAAAAGACCAAAGACGGTTACAAAAGTAAGAAGTTTCTTAGTTTTGGCAGGATACTATGGGAGGTTTATACAAAACTTCTCTCATATAGCATTGCCATTGACTAAATTGACCAAGAAGGGAAGTCCTTTCAAATGGACTGATCAATGTGAAGCTTGTTTACAGGAGCTTCAAAAAAGATTGACCACTCCTTTTATTTTAATTATTCCTGACCCCACAGGACATCTGTATATTGTGGGAATCAAAATTATAGTCAATTATATAAACCAAACACAATAAATTAAAGTAAGGGAATCTTGATTTCCATTCCATCAATTTATTTCTACAAATTAAAGTACAAGTCAAATAAGCTAACTTATAGCTTATTTGACTAGGTTATAAGTTTATTTGACAAAATTAGAGGTGTTTGGTAAACAAGTTTATTTGAATAGCTTATAGCTTTTTAACATACGATAATTTAAGTAGCGTATAGCTTTAATTAGCTGATAACTGATAGCTTTTATAATTTTATTCTTTTTTATCATTATTATTTTATTCAAATTCCAACACTATCTTATTCACAAAATTACATTATTTTTACTATGTTCGAGCAACATTCAAATTATATACCCCATGATGAACTTTCAGATATTATCGATAGTGACACAATGAATGAAAATTTAGATGCATCTACTAAGATGAAAGAGATTCGTAATAATTTTGCTAATTTATTGTGGGACTCTAGATGATATTTTTATTTTGTATTTTTTGGGATTATATAATGAAATGTAATTACTAACAAAAAATGATAAATTTTATATAAATATTTCATTTTATGTCATTTTACATTTATCAGCTAATTCAATAGCTAATTTTACCAAATATTTTTAATTCAATAAATTAGTTTAACAGCTTTCAGCTTTCAATTAATAGCTTTCAGTTAACAATTAGCTTTTCAGCTTTCAGCTAACTTTTAAGCTTTCAGCTAGCTTATTAGCTTATCAGCTATTTTTGCCAAACATAGCCTTAAGCAATAGTTAAATTTTTTCTCTCATGATGATTATATATATATATATATATATATATATATATATATATATATGTATTTATGTATATGTATATGTATATATAGATATATGTGTATATGTAGATATATATATACATATACACATATATCTATATATACATATACATATACGTATATATAGATATATGTGTATATGTAGATATATATATACATATACACACATATATATATATATATATATATATATATATATATATATATATATATATATATATATCATTGTGACCAAAATTATATTTTATCAAAAAACAAGCGTATATGTAAATATGAAGAATTTGTACAATAAAAGATATTAATATAATATATCTATTCATCATTTATCTCTTTTAACCTCTTTTTTATAATTTTTTTCAAGATAAAATCATCTTCTACATAAAAGAGAATCTGTATATTGTGGGAATAAAAATTATAGTCAATTATATCAATTAAACACAATAAATTAATGTAAAGGAATCTTATTCCATCAACTTATTTCTACAAATTAAGCGGTAGTTAAATTTTTTTCTCTAACGATGATTTCATTTACATTTCAAAGTATAACGACATAATTAAAGATAAAAAATTTAGGAGCGAAATTTTTCCATCACTATGAATAATTTGAAAATTGTTTCAAAACATATAAATGGAATTAGTGACATTAAATTCACCAAAAAAGTAAAGAAAAAATTAGAGACAAAAATTTTGGAGTCGAAAAATTTTATCTCTACATTCTATCTCGAAAAATAATTAAAATATTATTTGAAAAATTAGATATGAAATTAGAGATGAAAACTTTATATACACAATTTATACATTTTATTATTTCGAAAAGTAGAGATGACTTTTTTTGAAATTAATTTTTCTTCCCTAATTTTATATCTAAATAAACTATTTTTATAATTAGAGACATAAAAAGTTAAACGATTTTCGTCGCTAAATCGGTCTCAAAATTTTTTTTACTGTTCACGAAACTAGAGACAGAAATTCAGAGACAAAAAGTTTTTCTTCTCTAATTCTGTCTCTAAATGGGATTAGAGACGAAATTTTAGAGACGGAAAAATTTTCATCTCTAAATTCCGTCTCTAAACTTCAGAATTTAAAATCCGTCTCTAACTTTTCATTTCTGTCGCTATTTCCATCTCTATTAGAGATGAAAATTATTCCGTCTCTAAATCATTATTTTCTAGTAGTGCATTTCTTTTAATTCCTAACAATTTCTTCCCATAATTTCAAAAATATAAACTTCCCTAGTTACCCTGAAATCCAGTTTCCTAACCAATCCTTTCCTAAGATTTTAGTTCATCATTATATTACATCCTCTTCCATTTTCTTTACATCTAATCATATTCCATCAATTTCTTACCACATTCAAATATACAAAATAGTAGCATAAAAATCATAAAAGTTTTACCACCCATAGTGTAACAACTTTTTTTTTCTTTATTATTATACAATATTGAGTTCACATACACGTCATTAATCAAAACGTACATGCAACATATCAAACACATAGATATTTATATCTTATTTATTTTGGTTGACCAATTCCGAAGATACAGGTGCTGGTGGTTGCACCTTCACCAGGATCTGAGCCAACACGACCACAAACATCTTATTTGATTCTGAGATCTGCCCAACATAAAGTAACTCGATCCAATGTGCACTAAAAGCCAGAGCCATAGAAAAAGCTGCATAACTAATTTTCTGAACATGATATAGAAATATAGTGAGAATTAAATCCCAGTAAGTTCAACAATAAATCATCATTAATTTAGCTCATCACGTCATGTTCAGCTGTATAAACTACAGAAAATATCTTTGGTCATATGAATGCATTATATCTATGCACATAAGAATCATACAGTAATGATATGTATGACAGGATTAATTATTTTCAGAATATCATATGATGGCTATCAACTTATTCTCATTTCAAGCTACCCCGGTCAGGGTGAGTATCCTCTACTCTCTAGTACGGGCTTTTCTCGCTCCGTCCGACATGGTACACTTTCTCTTTCTTTTCTCATAATCATAATCATAACCATTGGTAGGGCGTCCCTTACTGGTGCACCACATGGATTTCCATGTGACCGTGCTCATTTCTTTTCTTTTCACAGTGATTGCTAAAAATATGCTTTCAATAACAAGTATGTTCATCAAAATATAACTATTACCATAAATAATTGGTAATCATGCCATGAACATAACCATTTCAAATATCACTTTATAAAATATTTTCATGTCATAATTTTACACTTAAGATGGTAAGAAGTTTATACAATGGCAATGGTATAGCATATACTAGTCATTAATAAGATTCGTCTTCTTTTTTAAATATTAATTTTATTTCTTTATTTTCTTGATGTAAGTTTTCATCATATCTAACCTTTTCTTACAAATCAAAGTATTACTCCCTCAATTTAACTCCGATGTAGGTGATCTTAGTGTCAATTTCAAGATAAAATAAATATTAAAAACTATTATGTTGAACATTGTAGCTAAATATTAATAAATCAAGATGATATTACTCCCTCAATGTACATGTTATTTCTTCTCGGATAGGTTCTGCCCTCTACCTACTAATCTGTCCATATCTCCCTGATAAGAATTCAAAATTAAGTGATTCTAGTGGCTAAACATCCTTGACACATATATCTATAATTCATATGTTAACCATGTATTTTAATTCCTTATAGAATGTTCCCAGAAATTAAAAGACCGAAGCTATGCTAACATATTCTTCCCTGATTAACTATTTTCTGACCTTTGTTTACTAATCGGAACATATCTACCTCATATGAACTCTAAATTGAATAATTCCAATGGCTAAAAATCCGTGACACATATATATTTAATTCTTATGTTAACCATTTATTTTAATTTCCTACAAATAATTCTAAGAAATTAAAACACAGAAGCTATCCTAACATATTCTTCCCTGATGAACCATTTTCTAACCTCTGACTACTAATCGGCTCATATCTTCCTCATATGGACTCCAAATTGAATGATTCCAGTGGCTAAAAATCCATCACACATATATCTTTAATTCTTATGTTAACCATTTATTTTAATTCCCTACAAATAATTCTCAAAAATTAAAACACAGAAGCTTAAAATTTTTCCAACCATAGCCATACCTATGCAGAACTTTCTATACCATCCTAAGTATTCAAACATACATCACATGAAAGATCAATATGTAACATGATATAGCAACATCCATGAACAATCATCAAAGTTCTAAGATCAAAATCTCATATAAATATTATAAGTTTCAAAACTTTTCTTCAAAAAGAAATATTGTTAAACTTACTTGGAGCACTTAGTCTTCTAGACTTCTCCTTCCTCTTTCTTCCTTTCTTCCTCTCCTTTCCTCACTCTACCTTGCTTCTAGTTTTTCCTCTCCCTCACTTGGATGAAAATTCTAATGTTGTAAGGGTGGGTTTAGCTTAAATAGACCCTCAAATAATTTACCTTTCATGATCATGGGTCTACCTTATCACAATTAGATTACAGTTGGTTGAATTTTTGGAAAACAAACAACTTATGTTCTTGTCTTTCTCTTCCTTAGCCAACATATGCATAGGAAAAGGAGATTTGTATTTTGAAAATTAGGATAATATGTTCTTAAGATATGGGACAAGATCCCTTTGATTTAGTGATTCATTTCCTTTTTCCTTTTTCTTAATCAAGTATGATAGATTTGCCTTTTTAAGTGGCAAATTTCTAGCCCTTGAATCTCCATTATTTGGTTGAAATTATTTGTGTGGTATAAAGATGTTTTGTCATAATGCTATGTATTATTACCCACTTGCTAAAATTATGAGTGTAGTATATTGATGTTTTGTCCTAAATTCTTGTATTATCATACCACTTGCTAAATTTTTGTCTTAATGTCAAATCACCTAATCTTGATTACACCATTATTCCATCACTTTATTTTTTTTTTATTTTCATTTTTCCTCTTGGGTTTGGGCTCATTCTTGCCCATTTTCTTTACTTTGGTTAAAATTCTACCTTTCATAATGGGCTTAGTCACATTTTCATGATTTTTGGGCTACCGGTCCAATTTCTATATCCTAATCCAAGTCTATATTTTATTTCTTCCTTGGGCTATCCTATTGGCTTGCTAAAAATTCATGTGAAGTAGAAAAACTCTATATGAAGTGTCCATAGGTGAAATCCCAATTTATGGGTGGAGATACTAAACTTAGTAACTTTAACTCTTAAATTAGGAAAAATTACCCTAATCCAATCTTCTTGAAATTTTAATACCTCTATTTACTTCACAAAAATTTATCTTCTTTTCCCAAGAATTTCACCTTTCTTTAGTATATTTATTTCTAATTTTTCCACTTAGGTTTTCTCTCTTTACCTATTTCATTAATGTTAGAACATTTCTATGCATACACGTAAGGTGAAGAATTTTTAAGGATTATATTTCCTTAGATATCTAAAAATTGTCTAATATATTTTATTTTCTTACGGGATGTTACACATAGCCATACCTATGTAGAACATTCCACACCAATCGTAATGTCCCAAAACATCCATTATATGCAAAATAACATGTAACATGATATAGCAACATCCATGACCAATTATCTAAATAGAAAATATTGTAAATTTCATCTAAGTTCTAAGATCAAAATCCCACATAAATGTTACAAATTTCAAAGCTTTTTTTCAAAAAGAGATATTGTTAAATCTACCTAAAGATCTCCCTAGCTCACTTAGTGAATTCTTTTTCTTCTTTCCCCTTTATGGAAGTAGCAAGATTCCTCCCTTCCCTTAGCTTTTCTAGTAGCTTAAATAAGATATGGAGGGTGAGTTTTTGAACCCCAAGGATGAAGAAGAAAGATAGATTCAAGTAAAGAATAAGCTAACTTACCTTGAGTACTTAGTTTTCTAGACTTCTCCTTCTTCTTCCTTCTTTTCTTCTCCTCTCTTTCTCTCCTTTCCTCACTCTACCTTGCTTCTATTTTTTCATCTCCCTCACTTAGATGATCAAATGATTCACCTTTCATGATTATAGGTCTACCTTATCACAATTAGGATGCACTTGGTTGTTTTTTGGGGATAAACAACTCATGTTCTTGTCTTCCTCTTCCTTAGTCAAGATATACATAGTGAAAGGAGATTTGTATATTAAAAATTATGATATGTTCTTAAGACAAGGGACAAGGTCCCTTTGATTTAGGGATTCTTTTTCTTTTTCTTTTGTCTTAATCAAGTATGATAGGTTTGCCTTTCTAAATGGAAAATTTTCAACCCCTGGATCCCTTTGCTTGGCTAAAATTATTTGTGTAGGATAAGGATGTTTTGTCATAATGCTATGTATTATTATCTACTTACCTAGATAGAGTCATGTTCAACTGAAGTCTTAGGTAAGCCCACCACAAAGTCCATCGAAATACTATCCTATTTCTACATAAGAATCTCAAGAGGTTGTAGAAATCCTACTGGTTTTTGATTCTATACCTTCATCTTCTGACAAATGAAACATTTTGCCACAAACTCATCAATGTCTTTTTTCATCCCTGGCCACCAGTACATCTTCTTTAAGTCTTGATACATTTTAGTGGATCCAAGATGGACTATGTACTTACTCTAATGTGCTTCCTGCAGGATCTTTGTCCTTGACTCTTATTCTTAAGGGACATAAATCCTTCCCTGATACATGATTACTGCATCTTCCAAGACAGAAAAATTATCTTGATCTTTATGATCCTGTAAGTATTGATCATGAGCTTGAGCCTATTTGATTTGGGCTCTAAGGTCACACTATATATTCAAACCATTAATGATTAGCTTTTTTAGAGTAAGAGTAGTGGCCAGCTTCAAATTTAGAAACTCCACTAGCATCTGCATCTCATACACCATCATCTGACCCATATGTAGAGATTTTCGACTAAAGGCATCAGCTACAACATTCGCCTTTCCTAGATGATACTTTATCTCAAACTTGTAATCATTGAGAAATTCTAGCCAACTTCGTTGCCTCATATTTAACTCTTTCTAATAAAAAAGGTACTTAAGACTCTTATGATCACAGTATACTTCAAATGTTGCACCGTACAAATAGTGTCACCAAATCTTTATGGCAAACACCACCGCTGCAAATTCAAGATCAAGGGTTGGATAATTTCCTTCATGGGGTCTTAGTTGCCTAGAGGCATAAGCAACTACTCTTTTATCTTGCATTAGCACACACCCTAGCCCTTTCTTTGAAACGTCACTATACACTTCAAAATTTCCTGTGGGGTTTGGAATAATTAAAACAAGAGTAGTGGTCAATCTTGTCTTAAGCTCCTAGAAACTAGCTTCACATTGATCATTCCATTTGAAAGGACTTCCATTCCTGGTCAATTTAGTCAATGGCAAGGCTATACAAGAGATGTTTTGTATAAACCTCATGTAGTATCCTACCAAACCCAAGAAACTTCTGACTTCTGTAACCATCTTTAGTCTTTCCCACTAAATCACTACTTCTGTCTTGTTAGGGTCTACGTCTACCCTTTTATTGGAAATGACATGTCCAAGAAATTTTACCATTGGTAGCTAAAATCCACACTTCTCCAATTTGGCATACAACTTTTTCTCTTTCAGCACTTGCAGCACGATTCAGAGATGTTGTTCATGTTCTTTCTCACTCTTAGAATATATCAAGATGTCATCAATGAATACTACCACAATTTGATCTAGGTAGGGTCAAAAAATGCAATTCATGTAATCAATGAAAATTGTAGGTGTATTTGTCAACTCGAATGGCATTAGAAGAATCTCATAATGCCCATACCTAGTCCTAAAGGCTGTTTTTGGCACATCCTTCTCCTTGATCCTAATCTGATGGTATCCCGATCTCAGGTCAATTTTAGAAAAGATGGAGGATCCCTTCAGTTGATCTAATAAATCATTTATCCTAGGGAGATGATACTTATTTTTGATAGTCACCATATTTAGATGTCTGTAATCTATGCATAGTCTCAAGCTCTCGTCTTTTTTCTTAACAAAAAATACAAGAGCTCCCCAAGATGATACACTTGGTCTAATGAATTGTTTATCTAACAATTCCTCCAACTGTTTCTTAATTTCCTGTAGTTCCTTTGAGGCCATTCTATAATGTGCAATAGAGATAGGCCATATCCTAGGTAGGAGATCAATTGAGAACTTTATCTCTCTCTTGGGAGGTAAGCCTGGAATATCTAATAGAAATACTTCAGAAAACTCGTTGGCTATTGTGATTTCATCAAGCTTGAGTTTGACTTCTAGATTTGATAAGTGCAAGAGAATGTATCTAGGTACTCCATTCTTCAACTCCCTATTGACTTGATTGACATTACGCATCAATAATTGCATCTCCTTTTCTGAAGTAGGAGGTAAAAATTCAACGGTCTTGTTGCAACAATTCAGCAAGACCCGATTTCTTGACATCCAGTATAACCCTAGAATGACATCAATACCTTTTAAAGGTAGACATACGAGGTCTATAGAAAAAGTTTTCTCCTGAATGGTGACGTGATAGTCTTTACATAGTGAGGAAGTTAAGCCCATTTTCCCTGTGGGGGTTACTACAGATAGTTTATAGGGGGTTTCAAAAATAGGATACTGAAATTCCCTAATACATTCTTCCGATATAAATGAATGACTAGCACCAGATTCAAACAACACAATAAGAGAAAATCCATAGATGTAGTATGTACCTTGAATCATTTCGGAGGATCGAGCTGCCTCTTAGCCGCTCAGGGTGAAAACCCTTCATTTCACCTGAGGTGTTAGTTCTGGCTGCTTCTCCATATTTTGTGGGCAATTCTTTGCAAAATGACCTTTCTGTCTGCATTTGAAGAAAACATCTGATCCCATGTAGCACAGCCGATTACCATGCATACGTCCGCACTTAGTACACTTGTCTATCGAAAAGTTCTGTTGGAAGGGTCAGGGACTTACAGTCATTAGCCTCTTGCCAGTACCTTGTCTTTTTCCTCTGACATTTCTGTCAGAGTTTTGTGGCCCGTTCTTCCTTTTCCAAAAGTTTTGTCTTTATTTCTCATCCTCCACTGCCCTCAAGCTCTTCTCCAAGAGTCTGCATTTATTTATCAGAGGTACAAATTCTCTGATCTCCATAGCTACAACAACATTCCTTATCTACGGGTTCAATCTTGCTTCAAATTTAACAGCCTTCCATGCTTAATCGAGGTTAAATCGTAGGTAAGAGGAGAACTTAGACAACTCCTTGAACCTCGCAATGTATTGGCATATGGTCATGCTGCCCTGCTTGAGTTAGAGAAATTTAATCTCCTTCTTTGCCCACACAGTACTTGGGAAGTAATTTTCTATAAAGGTTTCTTTGAACACCTGTCAGGTGCCTTCCCTGGTGAGTTAAAAGTTTTTTCCCTTCACGCCACTAGTATTCTACTTCATCTTTCAGCATATATGTAGCAAAGATAACTTGCTGCTCCTCAGTACAACTTGTAACAACCTTTTTTTTCTTTATTATTATACAATATTGAGTTCACATAAATGTCATTAATCAAAACGTACATGCAACATATCAAACACATAGATATTTACATCTTGTTTATTTTGGTTGACCAATTTCGGAGATACAGGTGCTGGTGGTTGCACCTTCATCGGGATCTGAGCCAACTCGACCACAAACATCTTATTTGATTCTGAGTTCTGCCCAACATAAAGCAACTCGATCCAATGTGCACTAAAAGCCAGAGCCATAGAAAAAAAGCTGCATAACTAATTTTCTGAACATGATATGGAAATATAGTGAGAATTAAATCCCAGTAAGTTCAACAATAAATCATCATCAATATAGCTCATCACGTCATGTTTAGCTGTATAAACTACAGAAAAATATCTTTGGTCACATGAATGCATTATATCTATGCACATAAGAATCATACAGTAAAGATATGTATGACATGATTAACTATTTTCAGAATATCATATGATGGCTATCAACTTATTCTCATTTCAAGCTACCCCGGTCAGGGTGAGTATCCTCTACTCTCCGGTACGGGCTTTTCTCACTCCATCCGACATGACACACTTTCTCTTTCTTTTCACATAATCATAATCATAATCATAACCGTTGGTAGGGCGTCCCCTATTGGTGCACCACACGGATTGCCATGTGATCGTGCTCATTTCTCTACTTTTCACAATGATAGCCAAAAATATGCTTTCCATAACAAGTATGTTCATCAAAATATAACTATTACCAAAAATCATTGGTAATCATGCCATGAACATAACCATTTCAAATATCACTTTATAAAATATTTCCATGTCAAAATTTCACACTTAAGATGGTAAGAAGTTCATACAATGGCAATGGCTATGGCATATACTAGTCATTTATTATTTTCATTTATAAGATTCGTCTCCTTTTTTTAATATTAATTTTATTTCTTTATTTTCTTGATACAGATTTTCATCATATCTAACATTTTCTTACTAATCAGATCATAACTACCTCAATTTAACTCCGATGTAGGTGATCTTGTGTCAATTTCAAGATAAGACAATTATCTAAAACTATTATGTTGAACATTGTAGCGAAGTATTAAGAAATCAAGATGGTAATACTCCCTCAATGTACTGGTTATTTCTTCTCGGATAGGTTCTGACCTCTACCTACTAATCTGTCCATATTTCCCTCATAAAAATTCCAAAGTGATTCCAGTGGCTAAAAATCCGTGACACATATATATATAATTCATATGTGAACCATTGATTTTAATTCCTTATAGAATGTTCCCCAAAATTAAAAAACCAAACCTATCCTAACATATTCTTACCTGATTAACCATTTTCTGATCTTTGTTTACTAATCGAAACATATCTACTTCATATGAACTCTAAATTGAACGATTCCAGTGGCTAAAAATCCGTGACAAATATATCTTTAATTCTTAAGTTAACCATTTATTTTCATTGCCTACAAATAATTCTCTGATATTAAAATACAGAAGCTATCCTAACATATTCTTCCCTGATGAACCATTTTCTGACCTTTGACTAGTAATCAGCACATATCTTCCTCATATGGACACCAAATTGAATGATTCCAGTGGCTAAAAATTCGTGACACATATATATTTAATTTTTATTTTAACCATTTATTTTAATTCTCTACAAATAATACCCATAAATTAAAACACAGAAACTTTAAATTTTGACACCCATAGCCATACCTATGCAGAACTTTCTATACCATCCTAAGTATTCAAACATACATCACATGCAAGATCAATATGTAACATGATATAGCAACATCCATGACCAATCATCAAAGTTCTAAGATCAAAATCTCATATAAATATTATAAGTTTCAAAACGTTTCTTCAAAAAGAAATATTGTTAAACTTACTTGGAGCACTTAGTCTTCTAGACTTCTCCTTCCTTTTTCTTCCTTTCTTCCTCTCCTTTCCTCACTCTACCTTTCTTATATTTTTCCTCTCCCTCACTTGGAAGAAAATTCTAATGTTGTAAGGGTGGGTTTTGCTTAAATAGACCCTCAAATAAGTTACCTTTCATGATCATGGGTCTACCTTATCACAATTAGATTACACTTGGTTGAATTTTTGGAAAACAAACAACTATGTTCTTGTCTTTCTCTTCCTTAGTCAAGATATGCATAGGAAAAGGAGATTTGTATTTTGAAAATTATGATAATATGTTCTTAAGATATGGGACAAGATCCCTTTGATTTAGGAATTCATTTCCTTTTTCTTTTGTCTTAATCAAGTATGATAGATTTGCCTTTTTATGTGGCAAATTTCTAGCCCTTGAATCTCCATTATTTGGTTGAAATTATTTGTGTGGGATAAATATGTTTTGTCATAATGCTATGTATTATTACCCACTTGCTAAAATTATGAGTGTAGGATATTGATGTTTTGTCCTAAATTATTGTATTATCATACCACTTGCTAAATTTTTGTCTTAATGTCAAATCACCTAATCTTGATTACACCATTATTCCATCACTTTATTTTTATTTTATTTTCATTTTTTCTATTGGGTTTGGGCTCATTCTTGCCCATTTTCTTTACTTTGGTTAAAAGTCTACCTTTCATAATGGGCTTGGTCACATTTTCATGATTTTTGGGCTATCGTTCCAATTTCTATATCCTAGTCCAAGTCTATGTTTTATTTCTTCATTGGGCTATCCTATTGGCTTGCTAAAAATTTATGTGAAGAAGATAAACTCTATATGAAGTGTCCATAGGTGAAAGCCCAATTTTTGGTTTGAGATACTAAACTTAGTAACTTTTACTCTGAAATTAGGAAAAATTACCCTAATCCAATCTTCTTGAAATTTTAAGACCTTTACTTCACAAAAATTTATCTTCCTTACCTAAGAATTTCACCTTTCTTTAGCATGTTTATTTCTAATATTTCCTCTTAGGTTTTCTTTCTTTACCTACTCCATTAATATTAGAACATTTCTATGCATATATGTAAGGTGAAGAATTTATAAGGAAAATATCTAAAAATTACGGGATGTTACATTCTTCCCCCCTTAAGAAATTCGGTCCCCAAATTTCAGTCCATCCTACCACATGTAGGGAATGAAATTAAGGCATTATTTAGAGTTACCAACCTTATTTCCTAAATAATTAGGGTTATCTTTTCTGTATAACATCTTTACTTTTTAATATGTCTATTCACTTGAGTGATTTTGCCATATAACTTAACCATAAGGATTTCTTTCACTCATAAGTTCTTCAATTTATATCCTCTAGCTCGCATGGATATATCTATGGGTCAATATTTAAAAACACACATATAAAGGAACATATTCACCTTCATATTGGGTAACTATCTTTTCTTATTCCAAACTTCTATCAATTCATTTTTTTGGTTTTCATATATCAACATCATCCCCTGAATATCATCATCTTAATCTATCATCTATTTTTATCCTCAAATCCTTTAATCAATATGTTAAACATACGTAGCAATAAATCCTTCAAACCTTTAATAACGTGTACCATTGACACATGTATAATAATTCCAACTTACCTCATCACAGTAATTCTATACAAGCTTATTAACACCATTAAACTCATTGTCAAAAATTTCAATTATTTCTTCTATCATATCCAAAAGCACCTCATTTTAGCTTATGTCAAGCCCATTTAATTCACCCAATCATTTCAAGAAGATTTTTCCTAACAATTACTCATACATGAATTCTCAATTCCAACATAATTCACATCCTAGATACTAGACTCAATTTAGCATGATATAATCCTTTAACACAAATATCTTGATCACTTACATTATTTTCAGACATGGTTCTCATAATATTCTCTATATTTCCAAATTAAGAGTTCAAAGACTAACTTAAATTCTACTTCCTATATTTTATTCCTCAAGAACTTCAACACCACTAGTTCTCTTGATTACATTCGTCAAAACACCATAAGACCATCATCCGTACATTCTTTTCAAACTTTCCATTACTTTAACCTACTAACAACTTAGTCACCATAATAATTGAGTTTCAAAGAAAATAAATTAACTTTTCTTTTAATGTAAGAAAAGAATCTTGCATTTAATGCCAAATATTAATGTAGGACAATGCAGTAGAACAGACGAAAATTATAATAAAGAACGGTGCTAAAATGGAAAGTCAAAAGTTTGGACAAAACATTAGAGAGAGTTAAAATCGGTGGCCATAATTCTTGAAAATTTGAAAACAAAAATTTAGCTGTTATATCGGCAAAAATCGGTGGCCACAAAGTTTGAATATATGTACCAAAATCTACTCTAAATCTGTTGGTATTCGGTGGAAAGATATCACATGGAAAAAGAAAATTTTCTGAGCTTATAAAAGTCTGTGAAAATCAAAGAATACATAGTTAATTGGTAGGATGTAGTTGATTGCTTCAAAATAGATGTAATCAATCAACTGTAAAATAACCAGTCCAAATTAAAATTTCTCAAAATAGTTAGTCGACTTAATAATACCAATAGTCGATTGGCAAAAATATTGGGAAAATAAAATAAATCATTTGATTGTCCTTCTTCAACAACTAACTTGTTTACATTTTCACTTTCTTTTGTTTTTCAATTATGCCTATCACCTACAACTTCTCTACAAGAATCAAGATATCAAGGTTTCATCAAAGACAACAAAGATAAATTTCTGATGATATCTTAACCTTATTCTCCTTATATGCCTAATATGAGCGACTATCACAACTACAATACATATACATGCTTGCCGTCATTTTAGAAAATTTCACCTTCAATTTAACTGATATCCACCAATCACTCACATAACTGTTCTAATTATTCCCAGCCTATTCACATAGCTATCATAAGTATGTCATTCTCCGAGTTCTATAAATGCATACGTTAATATCTTTACTTTCATACTCCAAGTCAAGGTGTGTGCAACTATGGAGGGAATCACATTTCGTAAATTTCAAAATATTTGTGTCTTTTGTGGTTCTAGTCCTGGAAAAGATGGAGAGTATGTGATAGCTGCACAAAACCTGGGTATGGTACTAGTTAGAAGAAAAATTCATTTAGTCTACGGTGGAGGTAACCGTGGGTTAATGGGGTGTGTGTCTACAGCTACCCATGTAGAAGGATGCCAAGTTATAGGTATTATTCCTACAGCTTTAGTTGTATCTAACATCGTATGAAAGACAATTGGAGAAGAGTTTAGGATAGCTTCCATGCATGAACGCATGGCTAGAATGATGAGCAATGCTGATGCCTTCATTGCCTTACTAAGGGGTTTTGGTACTTTAGAAGAAATTTTCCAAATAGTCTCGTGGGAACAACTAAATATGCATCACAAACCGATAGGTTTGTTAAATGTAAACCACTTCTTTGATTTTTTGTTGTCTTTCCTTGATCATGCTATGGAACAAAGGTTCATCTCACACTCAGCACGACAAATTCTCATTCAGCTTCAAATGCTGAGGAGTTGATTGATGCTTTACAAGCATATGTTCATATACTTGATCCAACTATGACTCAAATAGAATGGACGACAGATAACCACAGGAAGCGTAAATTGGATTGGGATCTTCATCTTTAAATGTAGTAAAATGTAGCTATTATTGTACTACTTTTACTTTCTTAGAGTCTACTTGGATACCATATTTACCAACCATACTCCTTTAGAGTTGGTAAAACTATCTTTCAATGTAGCTTATGATCCTTTGAACTTTTGAAATATTCTAGTATATCATCAATAAAAATAAACTGATCCAGGGATGACCTAATTACTATTCATTAAATCTATGAATGCAGCTAAAATATTTGTCAATTTAAATGACATCACTAAGAACTCATAATGCCCATAATAAGTCCTAAAATAAAATTTTCGTACATCCTCTTCTCTTATCCTTAATTAATGTTACTCCTATCCCAAATCAATTTGTGAAAAGATATTGAACACCTTATAACTAGTCAAACAGGTAATCTATACGAGGTAATGGGTTTTTATTCTACATTGTCACCTTATTCAACTGTCTATAATCTATGCATAGTCATAGTGATCCATCTTTCTTTTTCACAAATGGAACTGGAGCACTCCGTATAAAAGTACTGGGGCATTTAAATACCTTGTCTAACAAGTCTTGTAACTATATTTTTAAATTCAATCGATATCATTCTATATAGGGATATAGATACTAGTTGGGTTCTAAGGAGTAAATCAATATCAAATTCCCGAATTGCTATGGTAAGGTTGTGCAGGATTTCCTCCGCATTGTTTGCCGGATTCCTCCTTGTTGGTGCCATTTCCTACTGTGGCAAAAATAAAGTTATGCTGCTATTGACGTGATCAAGCCCAATAGTTAGTTTCAAAAAAAACATATTTAACAACAGTCATAACACCACCTTGGCTTATAGATAAGAAAAACTAGTAATTTCTTACCTATATGAATCACTGATCTCCCACACAACACAACCACAACATACTCAAGACACTATAAGATCGATTCAGATAACCATCCACCCACTGGCCATCTAGGATCGACCTGCTCTGATACCAATTATGTAACAACCTTTTTTTTCTTTATTATTATACAATATTGAGTTCACATACACGTCATGAATCAAAACATACATGCAACATATCAAACACATAGATATTTACATCTTGTTTATTTTGGTTGACCAATTCTGGAGATACAGGTGCAGTTGGTTGCACCTTCACTGGGATCTAAGGCAACTCGACCACAGACATCTTATTTGATTCTGAGATCTGCCCAACATAAAGTAACTCGATCCAATGTTGACTAAAAGCCAGAGCCATAGAAAAAAAGCTGCATAACTAATTTTCTAAACATGATATGGAAATATAGTGAGAATTAAATACTAGTAAGTTCAACAATAAATCATCATCAATATAGCTCATCACGTCATGTTCAGCTGTATAAACTACAGAAAAAGATCTTTGGTCACATGAATGCATTATATCTATGCACATAAGAATCATACAGTAATGATATGTATGAAAGGATTAACTATTTTTAGAATATCATATGATAGCTATCGACTTATTCTTATTTCAAGCTACCCCAGTCAGGGTGAGTATCCTCTACTCTCCGGTACGGACTTTTCTCGCTCTGTCCGACATGGCACACTTTCTCTTTCTTTTCTCATAATCATAATCATAATCATAACCATTAGTAGGGCGTCTCCTACTGGTGCACCACACGGATTGCCATGTGACCGTGCTCATTTCTCTTCTTTTCACAATGATAGCCAAAAATATGCTTTCCATAACAAGTATGTTCATCAAAATATAACTATTACCAAAAATCATTGGTAATCATGCCATGAACATAACCATTTCAAATATCACTTTATAAAATATTTCCATGTCAAAATTTCACACTTAAGATAGTAAGAAGTTCATACAATGGCAATGGCAATGGCATATACTAGTCATTTATTATTTTTATTTAGGGATTCATTTCCTTTTTCTTTTGTCTTAATCAAGTATGATAGATTTGCCTTTTTACGTAGCAAATTTTTAGCCCTTGAATCTCCATTATTTGGTTGAACTTATTTGTGTGGGATAAAGATGTTTTGTCATAATGCTATGTATTATTACCCACTTGCTAAAATTATTAGTGTAGGATATTGATTTTTTGTCCTAAATTCTTATATTATCATACCAGTTGCTAAATTTTTGTCTTAATATCAAATCACCTAATCTTGATTGCACCATTATTCCATCACTTTATTTTTATTTTATTTTCATTTTTCCTATTGGGTTTGGGCTCATTCTTGCCCATTTTCTTTACTTTGGTTAAAATTCTACCTTTCATAATGGGCTTGGTCACATTTTCATGATTTTTGGGCTATCGGTCCAATTTTTATATCCTAGTCCAAGTCTTTGTTTTATTTCTTCATTGGGCTATCCTATTGGCTTGCTAAAAATTTATTTGAAGAATAAAAACTCTATATGAAGTGTCCATAGGTGAAATCCCAATATATTGTTGGAGATACTAAACTTAGTAACTTTTACTCTTAAATTAGGAAAAATTACCCTAATCCAATCTTTTTGAAATTTTAAGACCTTTACTTCACAAAAATTTGTCTTCCTTACCTAAGAATTTCACCTTTCTTTAGCATGTTTATTTCTAATATTTCCTCTTAAGTTTTCTTTCTTTACCTATTCCATTAATATTAGAACATTTCTATGCATATATGTAAGGTGAAGAATTTATAAGGAAAATATCTAAAAATTACGGATGTTACACAACCCATCACTTCAAAGATTTTCTCTAATTCCCTTATCCATCTTTCAGCAACAATTGGGTCAAAGCCGCCTTGAAAATAAGGTGGTCTAGTCCTTAGGAACTTAGATATGCTGTTATCATTCCCAGCCATACGGATGTTACACAATGATGAAAATGGTTTAAAATGCTTGTAACCTTTGAAAAATTGATGAGTTATGGGTGTTATGTGTGAACTTGAACTCTAATGTAACTTATGCTTTATTTGAGAATCCTAATATCTGGTGCACTTAATCTTTTACATTTGACTGATTGTTTATTCAGAAAAGATTTATGTGATTTAGATATGTTAATTGATCTCATAAGACTCTAGAACTTATTCGATTGTCACTTGAGGCGAAATCCTAGACTACTCTCCATTTAAGAAATGAATTAGGCATTTTTGGAATCGTTTGAGCCTTTCAAACCAACCTATACATGATGATATCCCTAGCAACCTATTTTGAGCTTATATTTATCCTTTCTTGAACACCTATATTTCTATCTAGCCTTTAAATAATAATCTGTCTAACTCTTACCTTTCACTCACAGGCATGATCATTTGAAAAGTTATGATTCAAGGGTGGGTGGTAGAAGTTAAAAAAAAAAGAGAAAAAAAAAGAAAAAAAAAAGAAGAAGAAAAAGAAGAAAAAAAAGAAGAAAGAAAGTTAATACTCCCTAAATAAATAAGTTTGGGGGTGTTTATATTCAAAAAAAAAAATAGTATGAGCAAATAAATATAAGGATGATGAAAAGGTTGGAGATAGAATTCACAGTATAATATCAAAAGTATTTGGGAGGCTTTAAATGATTATGTACGTCGAAGAGTGAGTTGAGCTTTCATTCATATCATTTTATTCACCTTTAACCTGTGCCATACATTACAAGCCTAATGAAAGCCCTAATGATCTTAAATGTTATTATTACTCTACATTAGTGGAGAGTGACATGAAAAATAAGCTTATGGAGTCTCAAATGCATATATCTAGAGATCTGTTTTAAATATTTGATTACATAAATTTATTTGAATGCAAAAAGTCCAATGTCATAAGACTACTACACACACACACTTGGGATTCAAGAGTAAACCATATGTTGTATTTGAATAAAAGTTCTACATAACCTTAGAATTCTGATATCTTTTTTGGTTGCACATTTTAGATCCTTGAGGAATGCTTAGTAAGTCAAAAACAATTCATCACTCACTCATCATTTGAATTTTGAAGTTTGTGTGTTTTGCTTAAGGACAAGCAAAAGATTAAGTCTGGGGGTATTTGATGAGTGAATTTTATACTCATAAATTAAATATGTTTATCTTATCTTTTGCCATAATTAAGCATAAATCTCCCTTACTTGTCTTTAGTTTTGTGTCTTTCTTACAGGTGGAGAGAAGAGTAGAAAATGGACTTAATTGGAGGAATCAGAGTTAAATTGTGGTTCTTTGGAAATGATGTCTATAAATCAAGCAGATAAAACAAATTCATTAAGGATGGCTAAGTAAGGAGCATTATCATATTGTCTCTTGAGACGCATCCTAATGGATATATGCACAAATTTATTCTTGATTTATGATCACATTTCCAAAATAACTAAAACATAAAGATTCAAGGCAAAGCACCCAATGTTGAGAATATGTTTGCTGGTTGTAGTCCAGCCCAACCTTGCTGTAGTACTTGGGCCATATCTCTGAAAATACATATCCAATATGTATGCAACTTGGTAGGTGTGTAGCTGACACAATTGGGTACAACTTTTATGTTCAAGTAGTCAGACAATACGGACATGAAAAGGGCCAAAAGTGGGCTAGAAGAGAATCTGACTACTGCTGCAGTCCAACCCGACTTTGGTCTAGTATTTTGACCATAACTCACACATTACGTATCCAATTTGTCCACCATTTATCTTGACGGAAAGCTAATGAAATTGTCTACAACTCTCGTGTTGATGAAGTCAGAAAATTCGGCGGTTTTCAAGACGATATTCAAGGATAAATTTCGGTGCACATGATGGAATTCAAATTGTCAACTTTGTACAACTTCCTACCTAACATTTGACAATTACCACACCAACCACACTTAATTGTATCTATAAATAGAGGGCTTGAGGGGTGAGTTGAGGAGTTTTTGGAGAGCTTTGGATAGAGCTTGGGAAAGCTTTGTTGGAATTCTACGAACTTGTAATGTTATTCTCTCTTTAGACATCTTGTATTTTTCATTTTCTTTCGTAATATTATCATGTTTCTTCATCTTTCATTTCACTTTCTTGCCTTGATTATGGAGAACTAATCTCCTAATGCTAAGGTGAAAGGGTGAAACTCTTGGTATGAGAATAATAATTTATCTAACTCTTAATCTTAATGTTTATCTTTGATATTGTATTTACCTTCCTATTTCGTTTCTCATAATTATTTCTTAATGGCTGGTTTTATCATACTGCCGATTTCTTGTTATGTTATTGGCTGGTTTTATTAGACCGCCTATCTCTTATTGTTTTCATGGTTGGCTTTGCCACCAACTTTATTTTATTTTACTATTGGTTGGCTTTGCCACCTATTCTATTTCATTTTATTTTGTTATGTTAATTAATTTTCTACCTTTAATTTTTTGCATAAGTTAATCTTGTAAAATGTGAATTTTGATATATTGTAGACAATATAATGATTGGCACAATTTATGCTTGAATCCATTTACAAGTTATCTTTTGCATCTTTGTATTTTTAATCTTGTAAAGTGTGAACCTTGATACATTGTAGACAATTTTTGGCACAATAAATACTTGAATCACTCTTGATTTATTGTAGACAATATGGTGATTGGCACAATGTACGCTTGAATTCATTTTACAAGAATGTCTTAATTATTAGAAAGGAGGTAAATATAAGTCATGTATAAACAAAGTTGAGCTTAAATTAACATATCATCCGATTAGAACTTTATTCGTGTAAAGATTCTAATTGAGTACTAAAAGAGTTAAATTTATTTTTATTCGATATACCAAGAGTGAATCCCCTAACCTTAGCATGCTTCTTTACCTTGAATACATCTTCATTTAATTTCAGTATATTAGTTCTTTGCATATTTTGTTCAATATTCCTCTCACAAAACAAGACATCAGGAACTAGGTTAGAAGTATTTATTTCGGATCTATATTAGAATTTTCTCTCAATTGACAATCTCTGTGGGATCGACCTTGCATACCACTAAATCTATACTCCAATAGATTCGTGCACTTGCGAGTTTTAATTAAAACAACAAGTTTTTGGCGCCGTTGCCGGGGATTGCGACGGAAAAGCTATTTGGATCCATGTAAGTACTTTTCTTCCACTAGTTATAGTTAGAACATTTGTTTATTCTGTGTATAGAAATTCTTTAGAATTGTTTCTTAAAAATTGGTGTAGTAATTTGGTTGTATAAAATTGGTGGATTCTGTCAAGAAGGCTAAAAGTACCTAAGGAATATGGGTTTTAAGTGAAACCATTGTGATTCCTCCATATTTTCCTGGGAAGTCTACCGATTAAATACTACCCATTATTACTAACACTTTGAAAAAAAAAAGAGTTTGTATAATTTTGTGATCTTTTTGTGGTATTTGCATTTTGGTGCCGTTGTGTAGTTGGATTCTTTTTTTTTCATAATTAGAAAGCATTTTTTTTAGTTTATGCGTGCTTGGAAACGTGATAAAGATAAGCGGTTGGTTAGGAAAAGTTTAGGGTCAACCATTGATTGTACAATAGAGACATTAGATTCTGCTGGATCACCATTAAAAATGGAATTGCAAGTTGTGCATAATAAAAGTCTTATGGAGTACTTCTCACCTGTCCTAGCCAATACTCCATCTTGCATAGTTTTGTCACAAACTAATGCAACTCATTTTGAAATCAAACCATCCATACTCCAACTTTTACCATCATTTTATGGTTTGGAAAGAGAAGATCCATACATGCACATTAAAGAGTTTCTTGAAATCTGCTCGACATTTCGCTTCCAAAATTTTAATGATGAGTCAATCAGGCTCAGAATGTTTCCATTTTCATTGAAAGATAAAGCTAAATCTTGGTTGAACTGCCTTCCTATAGGAACTATCACTAGTTGGAACCAATTAGTAAATAGGTTTCTGGCAAAATTTTTCCCTATGTCTAAAACTGATGCCCTTCGGAGAGAAATTTATGATTTTTGTCAAAAAGAGGGTGAACAATTTTTTGAATGTTGGGAAAGATTTAATGATCTTCTTCTGAAATGTCCTCATCATGGTTTTGAAACTTGGAGATTGGTGAAATATTTCTATGATGGCTTAACTTCATCAAACCGTCAAATGATCCAAAGCATGCATGGTGGGAGATTTTTACAATTGAATGAGGGGGAAGCTTGGGAATCCTTAGGATCTTTATTTGAAAATTCTCAGCATTGGAACTGCATAGATCCCAGGGATAAGAAGTCTCAAATACAAAAAAAAGGGAGGAATTTACGAAGTGAGTGATGACACAGATGTGAGAATTGCCTTAGCTAGCCTAACTAGAAAGGTAGAAGCTTTAACTTTAAGTCATACTCTGAACCCTTCTACCAATACTAGGATAGAGGCATGTGCCTTATGTTCTAGTACATCTCACATTGCACAATTTTTTCCATCCATACGAGCTTACCAAGAAGCATTTTCTGAGCAAGCTAATTCTCTTCAGTCTTATGGAAAATATCAGATAATCCATTTGCACCCACATATAATCCAAATTGGAGGAATCATCCAAATTTTTCATGGAGGCAAAATCAACCTGCAATGAATCAAAATGGGCAACAATTTGCCTCTTCCAATTCATACCCTCACGTTTCTCAACATGCTCCTCCTTTCGGGGTATCTCAACAAAGAAAAACTTCTTTGGAGGATACCTTGCAATAATTCATGCAATCGACCCAACAAGTCCTGCAATCTCACACTCAAGCTATTTTAAAGCTTAAAACACAATTGGGTCAATTAGCCAATGCTGTAGGAGAGAGAGGAAAAGGAAAATTCCCCAGTCAACCTATTCCTAATCCTAAGGGTCAATTTGAAGTAGGATCATCAGCAAAACCTAAGGAAGAAGTAAAATCTATTACAACCCTTAGATCTGGAAAGGTTATTGATAATCATGTTCATATTCCAGAAAATAAGGAACAGAGTCAACATGAGTCTCAAACCAATGACTCAAGTGAAAAGAAAAGTGAACATATTTCTTATGCCCCCAAAGCTCCTTTCCCTCAAAGACTTGCATCAAATAAGAAAGGTACTCAATATAGTGACATTTTAGAGGTGTTTAAGCAAGTAAGCATTAACATCCCTTTTCTTGATGCTATCAAACAAGTACCTGCTTACTAAAAATTCCTGAAAGATCTTTGCACGGTGAAAAGAAAAACTAATTTTCCAAAAAAGGCATTCTTGACTGAACAAGTAAGTTCTATAATTCAGTAAAAAGCTCCTGTCAAGTACAAAGATCCAGGTTGTCCTACAATTTCTTGTATTATAGGTGACCATGTGATTAACCGAGCCTTACTTGATCTAGGAGCAAGTGTGAATCTGCTGCCTTACTCTGTGTATGAGAAACTTGGGTTAGGAAAACTGAAACCTACACCAGTGATCCTTCAGTTAGCTGATAGATCTATAAAAATTTATAGAGGTGTCATAGAGGATGTGCTCATTAAGGTTGATAAATTCTACTTTCCAGTAGATTTCATTGTTCTCGACACTAAACCTGTTGAGAATACAGAGACACAAATTCCAGTCATTTTGGGTAGACCATTTCTGGCAACATCCAATGCAATCATTAATTGTCGAAATGGAATTTTGAATTTATCTTTTGGAAATATGACTGTGGAATTAAATGTTTTTAATGTCTCTCATCAACCTGTGGACATGGATGATTTATGTGAGGTCAACCTAATTGAAAGTGCCATTGCTGATTCATTTTTAGACTCCTTTAGTAATGATCATCTAGAAAAATATTTGATTCATTTCGATAAGGATAAAAATGAGGATTATCTGGTTCGTGAAGTAGACTCTTTGTTAGAGACAACTCCACTAATGGATACTGATAAATGGAAAGCCAAAAAGAAAAAGTCTCACCTTTTGAGTCAGTTCCATTACCATCTGTTGTTCATACTATTTACTCACATGGTGCAGTAAAGATTGAAAATCCCAAGAACGGTGATGTGTTTAAAGTAAATGGTCAAAGATTGGAAGCATTTTTGGAATTACCAAATCCGGAGATAGAGGAGACACCTTTGCGTGATCCTGTCTACAAGGATTGATCTACTTCTGTTGTTAAACGTTACCGTGCACGTTATCTAGGTAAGATCTTTCTTTATTTAACTTGCATTAATTTTTCCCTTCAGTGTTATCTTCTTTTGAATTTCTATTGTTTTCCCTCCCTTTGTTGCTTTTGCTTTTTCAAAAAAGAAAAAGAAAAGAAAAGAGAAAAGAACAATCGAGTTGATAATGGAGGACATTCTCGCACAATTGAAAAATCATTTTCCTTTACTTCCACCTAATGCATTGACAAAAATTTACAAAGCACGGGTTGAAAGATTGAGGTTAATGATGATCATAGGAATACCTGCTGATATTCGTTGGCTAATTGAAGCTAAGGTACGGTTATCAGGTGAGTCTGCAAATGATTTCATCTCTTACATGCCTGGTTTGGGAAAAAGTAGTTTTGCTAAAAAGCGCAGAGCTAAACGAATGGGTGTTTGTCACAAATGTGGACGTGAAACTTGCAACAAACGTTGCCATTCTTTGGGTTGGGTGTCTGTCAATCGAGAAGACAAAATTAAGTTCATTAAGGATGGCTTGAGTAAGGAGTCATTGGATGATGACTTTCATCCAACGTCTCTTGAGACACATCCTAGTGGATCTGTGCATATTGGTATTGTCGGTCTATGGCCCCATTTCAAAAAAGAACATAAACGGTACAGTCTTGGGAATCTGACATTAAAAGACCCTGTTTGCCAATTTATAAGAAAATTGGATGGGAAGCATATCCTCGACCCATAGAGGGCGTTTAAGCCGTTACTGGACGTAAAACCAGAGGAAGATGTGAGCCACAATCACAACTACTGTACATATGCATGCGTGCCATCATTTTTGAATTTTTCACCTTTAATTTAGCTGACAATCTCCGGCCTACTCTTATAGCTATTGAAATTATGCCATCGGCCTATTCACATAGCTATTACAAGTATGCCCTTATTTGAGTCTTATAAATGCGCACCTCATTATCTTCATCTTCATAATCAAAGTTAAGGTGATTGCAGATATGGAAGGAACCGCAGTTCGTCACTTTCAAAATATTTGTGTCTTTTGTGGTTCTAGTCCTGGGAAAAATGGAGAATATGTAAAAGCAGCACAAACTTTGGGAATGGTACTAGCCAAGAGAAAGATTCATTTAGTGTATGGTGGAGGTTGTTGAGGGTTAATGGGGAGTGTGTCTGGATCTGCATATCTAGGAGGATGCCAAGTTCTTGGTATTATTCCTACAGCTCTAGCTGCATCAAACATAGTAGGAAAAACAATTGGGGAAGAATGTAAGGTATCCTTCATGCATGAACGAATTGCTAAAATGATGTGCAACACTGACGCCTTCATTGCCTTACCTGGAGGTTTTGGTACTCTAGAGGAAAATTTTCAAGTCGTCTCTTGGGCACAACTGAACATGCACCATAAACCCATAGGTTTGTTGAATGTTAACAATTTCTTTGATGTTTTGTTGTCTTTTCTTGATCATGCTGTAGAACAAAGGTTTATTTCACACTCAGCACGTCGGATTTTCATCTCGGCCTCAAATGCTGACGAGCTGATTGATGCGTTACAAGCATTTGTTCATGTACCTGATCCAGTTATAGCTCAAATAGATTGGACAACAGAACACCGCAGAAAGTGTAAACTGGACTTAAATCTTCATTTGTAATACCTTTTATTTGCTTGAGTAAATTTGTATTTTGTGTTTAGTTTGTTGCAGGTTCATCTTTTCTTAGATCTCCTTCCAGGTAATATCTCTTTTAATCTTTATTGTTTATTTTGTGTCTCTTCATCTTTCAAAAAAAAAATTGAGTGATGTTTTGTGATTAGGCAAAGCTAGCACCAATGATGAAAATGGTTTAAAATGCTTGTAACCTTTGAAAAATTGATGAGTTCTGGGTGTTATGTGTGAACTTGAACTCTAATGTAACTTATGTTTTATTTGAGAATCCTAATATCTGGTGCACTTAATCTTTTACATTTGACTGATTGTTTATTCAGAAAAGATTTATGTGATTTAGATATGTTAATTGATCTCATAAGACTCTAGAACTTATTCGATTGTCACTTGAGGCGAAATCCTAGACTACTCTCCATTTAAGAAATGAATTAGGCATTTTTGGAATCGTTTGAGCCTTTCAAACCAACCTATACATGATGATATCCCTAGCAACCTATTTTGAGCTTATATTTATCCTTTCTTGAACACCTATATTTCTATCTAGACTTTAAATAATAATATGTCTAACTCTTACCTTTCACTCACAGGCATGATCATTTGAAAAGTTATGATTCAAGGGAGGGTGGTAGAAGTTTAAAAAAAAGAGAAAAAAAAAGAAAAAAAAAGAAGAAAAAAAAGAAGAAAGAAAGTTAATACTCCCTAAATAAATAAGTTTGGGGGTGTTTATATTCAAAAAAAAAATAGTATGAGCAAATAAATGTAAGGATGACGAAAAGGTTGGAGATAGAATTCACAGTATAATATCAAAAGTATTTGGGAGGCTTTAAATGATTATGTACGTCGAAGAGTGAGTTGAGCTTTCATTCATATTATTTTATCCACCTTTAACCTGTGCCATACATTACAAGCCTAATGAAAGCCCTAATGATCTTAAATGTTATGATTACTCTACATTAGTGGAGAGTGACATGAAAAATAAGCTTATGGAGTCTCAAATGCATATATCTAGAGATCTGTTTTAAATATTTGATTACATAAATTTATTTGAATGCAAAAAGTCCAATGTCATAAGACTACTACACACACACACTTGGGATTCAAGAGTAAACCATATGTTGTATTTGAATAAAAGTTCTACATAACCTTAGAATTCTGATATCTTTCTTGGTTGCACATTTTAGATCCTTGAGGAATGCTTAGTAAGTCAAAAACAATTCATCACTCACTCATCATTTGAATTTTGAAGTTTGTGTGTTTTGCTTGAGAACAAGCAAAAGATTAAGTCTGAGGGTATTTGATGAGTGAATTTTATACTCATAAATTAAATATTTTTATCTTATCTTTTGCCATAATTAAGCATAAATCTCCCTTACTTGTCTTTAGTTTTGTGTCTTTCTTACAGGTGGAGAGAAGAGTAGAAAATGGACTTAATTGGAGGAATCAGAGTTAAATTGTGGTTCTTTGGAAATGATGTCTATAAATCAAGCAGATAAAACAAATTCATTAAGGATGGCTGAGTAAGGAGCATTATCATATTGTCTCTTGAGACGCATCCTAATGGATATATGCACAAATTTATTCTTGATTTATGATCACATTTCCAAAATAACTAAAACATAAAGATTCAAGGCAAAGCACCCAATGTTGAGAATATGTTTGCTGGTTGTAGTCCAGCCTAACCTTGCTGTAGTACTTGGGCCATATCTCTGAAAATACATATCCAATATGTATGCAATTTGGTAGGTGTGTAGCTGACACAATTGGGTACAACTTTCATGTTCAAGTAGTCAGAAAATACGGACATTAAAAGGGCTAAAAGTGGGCTAGAAGAGAATCTGACTACTGCTGCAGTTCAACCCGACTTTGCTCTAGTATTTTGACCACAACTCACACATTAAGTATCCAATTTGTCCACAATTTGTCTTGACGGAAAGCTAATGAAATTGTCTACAACTTTCATGTTGATGAAGTCAGAAAATTCGGCGGTTTTCAAGACGATATTCAAGGATCAATTTTGGTGCACATGATGGAATTCAAATTGTCAACTTTGTACAACTTCCTACCTAACAATTTTGACAATTACCACACAAACCACACTTAATTGTATTTATAAATAGAGGGCTTGAGGGGTGAGTTGAGGAGTTTTTGGAGAGCTTTGGATAGAGCTTGGGAAAGCTTTGTTGGAATTCTACGAACTTGTAATGTTATTCTCTCTTTAGACATCTTGTATTTTTCATTTTCTTTCGTAATATTATCATGTTTCTTCATCTTTCATTTCACTTTCTTGCCTTGATTATGGAGAACTAATCTCCTAATGCTAAGGTGAAAGGGTGAAACTCTTGGTATGAGAATAATAATTTATCTAACTCTTAATCTTAATGTTTATCTTTGATATTGTATTTACCTTCCTATTTCTTTTCTCATAATTATTTCTTAATGGCTGGTTTTATCATACCGCCGATTTCTTGTTATGTTATTGGCTGGTTTTATTAGACCGCCTATCTCTTATTATTTTCATGGTTGACTTTGCCACCTACTTTATTTTATTTTACTATTGGTTGGCTTTTCCACCTATTCTATTTCATTTTATTTTGTTATGTTAATTAATTTTCTACCTTTCATTTTTTGCATAAGTTAATCTTGTAAAATGTGAATTTTGATATATTGTAGACAATATAATGATTGGCACAATTTATGCTTGAATCCATTTACAAGTTATCTTTTGCATTTTTGTATTTTTAATCTTGTAAAGTGTGAACCTTGATACATTGTAGACAGTTTTTGGCACAATAAATACTTGAATCACTCTTGATTTATTGTAGACAATATGGTGATTGGCACAATGTACGCTTGAATCCATTTTACAAGAATGTCTTAATTATTAGAAAGGAGGTAAATATAAGTCATGTATAAACAAAGTTGAGCTTAAATTAACATATCATCCGATTAGAACTTTATTCGTGTAAAGATTCTAATTGAGTACTAAAAGAGTTAAATTTATTTTTATTCGATATACCAAGACTGAATCCCCTAACCTTAGCATGCTTCTTTACCTTGAATACATCTTCATTTAATTTCAGTATATTAGTTCTTTGCATATTTTGTTCAATATTCCTCTCACAAAACAAGACATCGGGAACTAGGTTAGAAGTATTTATTTCGGATCTATATTAGAATTTTCTCTCAATTGGCAATCTCTGTGGGATCGACCTTGCATACCACTAAACCTATACTCCAATAGATTCGTGCACTTGCGAGTTTTAATTAAAACAACAACATTTGCATAACTTAGTTTTCTGAGCATGATATGGAAATATAGTGAGAAATAAATCCCAGTAGGTTCAACAATAAACCATTATCAATAATGCATGTCATGTCATGTTCATCTGTATAAGCTACATCAATTATCATTAGGTCACATGAATGCACTTTATCTATGCACATGAAAATCATACAATTATGACATGTATGGCATGAATAACTATTTTTAGAATATCATATTATGTCTATCAACTTAATTTCATATCAAGCTACCCCGGCCAGGGTAAGTACTTTTCACTCTCTAGAACGAGCTTTTCTCGCTACGTCCGACATGGCACACTTTCTCTTTCTTTTCTCATTAACATAATCATAACCAATGGTAGGGCATCCCCTACTGGTGCACCACACGGACCGCCATGTGACCGTGTTCATTTCATTTCTTTTTCTTTTCCTTTCACATTAATAGCCATAAATATGAGTTCAATAACAAGTATGTTCTTTATACTCACATGCCATAATTTTCATCAAAATATAATCATTACCAAAAATCATTGGTAATCATGCCATAAACATAATCATTTCAAATATCACTAAATAAAATATTTCTATATCAAAATTATGCACTTAAGATGGTAAGGAGTTCATGCAATGGCAATGGATGTGGCATACACTAGTCATTTATTAATTTTATTTATAAGATTCTTCTTCTTCTTTTTTAAATATTATTAACCTCTTGACATGCTATTAAATAAGCATGTTTTTGACATGTTTTAAGTTTTTTTTTATTTAATTTTAGTAGAAAATAGGTATGAATTAACTGAGTGTTTTGTTTTGTGTTTTAGGAATAATAAAGAAGAAATGAAGAGGAAAATAGAGAGAAAATCATAGAAAAAATGCTGATTTCTGACCTTGTGTAATTGATGTATATCTCACTCATTTGGACTCCGATTAAGGCGATTTCAGTGGCTATAGAAATAAGAGAAATAGAGCTACAACTTTCATGTTCGGCACTTCGGCAAAATCCAGAAGATTCTGGGCGCCGTGGCGCTCACAAGGGAGCGTCGCGGCGCCACGTGCGTCGTAGGAAATGTGCTGATTTCACGATTTTAGGTCGTTTTCGCTCAAAATTGAAGGGAATGGACGGGAACTTGACCTAAAATACGTTCTGACTTCGATTAGGAGGGAAAAGTCTATAAAAAGAGAGGAAAGAAACCAGAGAAGGCATCCAATCTTTCACCGAATTCTTCATCTACATTCTTCAATTCTTCTTTTGTTTATCTTATGGCCCTGCGTGGCTAATTCTCTTTAGTTGGTTGAGGTAGGTTGAAACCTCAAGGGATTTTTATACATTGTGAGATGTGGATTTGATGTTATTATTTCAATTTGTTTTGAATATTGATTGTTCATCTGTTCTTATTCTTAATGATTACTCATATGATTGCAAGGAGGCTTACTAGTATTTTGTCTGTTTTAATCTACCGCTGAATTGTGTTTTAAAAGGTTAATTAATGTGGGCAATATTATACACAGACATATACTAGGATGCATTAGTTCTAAAAGTGGCTCACTCTTTTTCCTTAGCTAAATAATTGGTCTGTGTGGGAATGCTGAAGTTAGCTGGGAATCCAAAAATGTTCTCATTCAACTAATGAGACCTATCTCCTACATAGATATTTAGAAATACAAAGGACAAGACAAGGGAGCAGCTGATGAACTAGATGTTCAACTGTTAACTACAAAAGAGCTTGGTAGTAGTTTAGCCCCACTAAAATCTCAACACACCATCAATAAGCTATGAGAATGTACGGAGATTCTATGCCATTAGATGAATGACCTAGCACTCTACCAATACTCCGTCACACAGTGTCACACTACATGTTTCAGCCAACTTGCCCATGCCCTCAATGTAACATCCTTAATTTCGTTTCTTTTATTGATAAAGGTACATAAAAAATTTAATTAAGGAAATAAAATTTATTAGACAATATTTTAGATATCTAAGGAAATATAATCCTTAGAAATTCTTCACCTTAGGTATATGCATAGAAAATGTTTCTAACATTAAGAGAACAAATAAAGAAGGAAAATCTAATAAGAAAGAAATTAGAAATAACATACTAAAGAGATGCAAAATTCTTGGATAAGAAAGATAAATTTTTAGAAACAAGTAAAGGTCTTAAAATTTCAAAGAACATTGAATTAGGGTAATTTTTCCTAATTCAAGAACTATAGTTACTAAGTTTAAAATCTTTACCCATACATTGGGCTTTTACCTATGGACACTTCATATAGAGTTTTTCCACTTCACATAAGTTTCTAGCAAGCCCATTGGATAACCTAAACAAGAAATTAAACATAGACTTGGACTAGGATATAGTAATTTCACAAATAGCCCAAAAATTATGAAAATGTGACCAAGCCCACCAAGAAAGGAAGAATTTTATCCAAAGCAAAGAAAATGGGTAGGACAAGCCCATAATGGGTAGGAATAAGCCCAAATCCAAGAGGAAAACTAAAATAAAATAAATTAGATGATGATATAATAATAAGAATAAAGATTAGGTTACATGGCATTAAGACAAAAAATTTAGCAAGTGGTGTGATTCTACATTCATCACTTAAGCAAGTGGCATGATAATACAAGGCTTTAGGACAAAAACATCTATATCCTACACTCATAATTTTAGCAAGTGGTATGATAATACATGGTATTAGGACAAAACATTCATAGCCCACACAAATAATATCAACCAAATAATGAAGATTCAAGGGCTAGAAATTTGCCACCTAAAAAGGCAAACCTATCATACTTGTTTAAGACAAAAGAAAATGGAAATGAATCCCTAAATCAAAGGGACCTTGTCCCATATCTTAAGAACATATTATCATAATTTTCAAAATACAAATCTCCTTTTCCTATGCATATCTTGACTAAGGAAGAGGAAGACAAGAACATAAGTTGTTTGTTTTCCAAAAATTCAACAAAGTGTATCCTAATTGTGATAAGGTAGACCCATGATCATGAAAGGTGAATTATTTGGTGGTCTATATAAGAAAAACCCACCCTTACAACATTAGAATTTCGTCCAAGTGAGGGAGAGAAAAAAATAGAAGCAAGGTAGAGTGAGGAAAGGAGAGGAAGAAAGGAAGAAAGAGGAAGGAGAAGTCTAGAAGACTAAGTGCTCCAAGTAAGTTTAACAATATTTCTTTTTGAAGGAAACTTTTGAAACTTATAATATTTATATGAGATTTTAATCTTAGAACTTTTATGATTGGTCATGATGTTGCTATATCATGTTACATATTGATCTTGCATGTGATGTATGTTTGAATACTTAGGTTGGTGTAGATAGTTCTGCATGGTTATGGCTATGGGTGGCAGAATTTTAAGCTTCGGTATTTTAATTTCTGGGAACAATCTATAAGGAATTAAAATAAATGGTTAACATAAGAATTAAAGATATATGTGTCCCGGATTTTTAGCCACTGGAATCATTCAATTTGGAGTCCATATGAGGTAGCTATGGTCTAATTAGTAGTCAAAGGTCAGAAAATGAATCATCAGGGAAGAATATGTTAGGATAGTTTCGGTAATTTAATTTCTGGGAATTATTGGTAGGGAATTAAAATAAATGGTTAACACAAGAATTAAAGATATGTATGTCATGGATTTTTAGCCACTGGAATCATTCAATTTGGAGTCCACATGTGGTAGATATGGTCCGATTAGTAAGCCAAGGTCAGAAAATGGTTCATCAGGGAAGATTATGTTAGGACAGCTTTTGTATTTTAATTTCTGGGAATTATTTGTATGGAATTAAAATAAATGGTTAACATGAAACTTATATATCTATGTCTCATGGAAATATTCCCACTGGAATTATGCAATTTGGAGTTCATATGAGGTAGATATGATCCGATTAGTAAGTAGAGGTCAGAAAATGTTTATTCAGGGAAGAGTATGTTATTAATGTTTTAGTTTTTGAATTTTTGGGAATATTCTGTAGGGAATTAAAATAGCGCGCTAACATAACAATTATAGATATATGGCTCATGGAATTTTACCAACTGGAATATCTCAATTTGGAGTTCAAATTTGAGAGATATTGTCTAATTAGTTAGTAAAGGTCAGAACCTAAACGAGAAGAAATAATACTAAATTTAAAGGAGTAATAACACCACAATATCATACTATTTTGTTGATATGATTAACATAATAGTTTTAAATAATTGTCTTAGCTTTTCATAGACACTAATATCATCTTAATCGGAGTTAAAATGAGAGAGTTATGCTCTGATTTGTAAGCAAAGGCTGTGTTAAAAGTTAGTAAAACCTATTTTCAATATTTTTCTACCCTAGATGAATTTTTAAGGTAATAATAGAAATCAATTTGAGGAAAAATGCTCTATAAAATTTGTAAGAACATGTGTTGGAAATGATATAAGTAGAAATAAAATGACTAAATGCCTAGACATAAAGAAAATGAAAAGCATTATTCTAGTTACTGGAAAAAAATTGTGATTTGTGAAAAGTGCATGTCTAAGGAAAGCTCTGGCAAGAAAAGACTTGGTACTTAAGCGTGTCCATTAGTGACCCACCTCTCTTTTCTGGGAACTTTCCTGGTGCGCTGATTACAGACTACAATTACTATCCAGTTATCGAGGTATTAGTGTGAAATTTTGACATGGAAATATTTTATAAAGTGAAAATTAGAAAATGATTATATTCATGGCATAATTTCAGTTTACCAATGAATTTTGAGAATGATTATGTTTTGATACATTATGGCATGAGAATATAATGAACATACTCGTTATTGGAATCATATTTTCGGCTATTAATATGAAAAGAAAAGAAATGAGCACGGTCACATGGCAATCCGTGTGGTGCACCAGTAGGGGACGCCCTACCAACGGTTATGATTATATTCATGAGAAAAGAAAGAGAAAGTGTGCCATGTCGGACGGAGCGAGATAAGCCCGTACCGAAAAGTAGAGAATACTTACCCTGACCGGGGTATCTTGAAGTAAGAATAAGTTGATAGCCATCATATGAAATTCAAAAAAAAATAGTTATTCATGCCATACATGTCATAACTGTATAATTTTCATGTGCATGATAAAGTGCATTCATGTGACCTAAAGATATTTTCTGTAGTTTATACAGCTGAACATGACATGATGAACTATAATGGTAAATTATGATTTATTGTTGAACTTACTGGGATTTAATTCTCACTATATTTCCATATCATGTTCAGAAGAATAAATATGCAGATATTCTCTATGACACTTATTATCTCTGTACGTTGGATCGAGGTGCCCTACCTTGGGCAACTTCTAGTTATTTCAGATATAACTGTCGTAGATGTAACTGAGATTCCGGTGGACGTGCCACCCGAACCAGTGTCCCCGGAAGTAGTCGATATAGATGATTAGAACTAATATGTATCTTTGTACAAATGTTTGTAAAATAATGGTGTGTAGTTTGTAAAATAATAGTGTGTATGGAAACTCAGTATTGTATAAATTAAATAAATGTTATATTGAGTTAAGTTGTAACGAGGTAATAACTTCATGGTATTTTTTTTAAAAAAAAAAAATTTACATAAATGGAGTTGTTACATAATTGGTATCAGAGGCAGGTCGATCCTAGATGGCCAGTGGTTGGATGGTTATCTGAATCGATCTTATAGTGTCTTGAGTATGTTGTGGTTGTGCTGTGTAGGGGATCAGTGATTCATATAGGTAAGAAATTACTAGTGTTTCCTATCTATATGCCGAGGTGGTGTTATGACTGCTATTAAATATTTTTGAACTAACTATTGGGCTTGATCACCTCAATAGCAGCATAACTTTGTTTTGTACCATAGTAGGAAATGGCACCACCAAGGAGGAATCCAGCAACCAATGCAGAGGAAACCCTGCACAACCTGGCCACGGCAATTCGAGACCAAGTTATGACCACCAACCAAATTTTACAACATCTCCAGAATGCTAATAACAAAAATGTTGAGATTTGTCCTAACAACCGGACGGCTGGAAAAGATAATGGCATATCCGAGTTCCTGAGGACTAGACCACCTTGTTTCCAAGGTGGTTATGACCCAACGATAGCCGAAAGGTGGATTAGGGAATTAGAGAAAATCTTTGAAGTGATGGGCTGTACTGAAGAGCAGCAAATCATTTTTGCTGCATATATGTTAAAGGATGAAGCAGAATACTGGTGGCGTGGAGCTAGAGAACTTTTAGCTCATCAGGGAAGACAGATCACCTGGCAAGTGTTCAAGGACATTTTTTTTGAAAAGTACTTTTCAAGTACTGTACGAGCAGAGAAAGAGATCGAATTTCTCCAACTCAGGCAAGGAAGCATGACCGTGGACCAGTATATCGCAAGGTTCGAGGAGCTGTCTAAGTTCTCCTCTTATCTGCGATATAACCCAGATGAAGCATGGAAGGCGGTTAAGTTTGAAGCGGGACTAAACCCAGAGTTAAAGAATGCTGTTATAGCTATAGAGATCAGGGAGTTTGTACCTCTGATAAATAAATGTAGACTCCTGGAAAAGAGTTTAAGGGCAGTGGAGGACGAGAAGCAAAGGCGAAACCTATGGAAAAGGAAGAAAAATTTTCCCAACCCTAGAAAGAACGTGAGAAAAAGTGGATATGGAGCTGGTAAGAGGCCATTGATTGCGGGTCCTAGGCCTTTTCAACAAGACCTCGCCTCAGTCAAGTGCGCTAAATGCGGACGCATGCATGGTAACCGGCCATGCTACATGGGACAAGATGTCTGCTTCAATTACGGACAGAAGGGACATTTTGCGAAAAACTGCCCACAGAATGTAGGAAAGCAGCCAGAACAGAGGCCTCATATGAAAGGAAGGGTTTTCACCCTGAACGGCCAAGAGGCAGCTCAATCTTCTGAAATGATTCAAGGTACATGTTATATTTATGGATTTGCTCTTATGGTGTTATTTGACTCTGGTGCTAGTCATTCATTTATATCAGAAGAATGTATTAGGAAGTTTCAGTTCCCTATTTCTGAAACTCCCTATGAGCTATCTGTAGTAACCCCTACAGGGGAACGGGTATTAACTTCCTCTGTATGTAAGGACTGTCAAGTCACCATCCAGGAGAAAACTTTTTCTGTAGACCTCGTCATTTTACCTTTAAGAGGTATTGAGGTCATTCTAGGGTTAGACTGGATGTCTAGGAATCGAGTCTTGTTGAATTGTTGTAACAAGACCGTTGAATTTCTACCTTCTACTCCGAAAGAGGAGGTCCAGTTATTGATGTTAAATGCCAATCAAGTTAATAGGGAGTTGAAGAATGGAGTACTTGGATACATTCTCTTGTATTTATCAAACCTAGAAGTCGAATCGAAGCTTGATGAAATTCCAATAGCCAACGAGTTTCCTGAGGTGTTTCCATCAGATATTCCAGGCTTACCTCCCAAGAGAGAGATAGAGTTCTCTATTGATCTCCTACCTGGGACAGGGCCTATCTCTATTGCACCATATCGAATGGCCTCGAAGGAACTACAAGAACTAAAGAAGCAGTTGGAGGAACTATTAGACAAGCAATTCATTAGACCGAGTGTATCACCTTGGGGAGCTCCTGTATTGTTTGTTAAGAAGAAAGACGGGAGTTTGAGACTATGCATAGATTACAGACAGCTGAATAAGGTGACTATCAAAAATAAGTACCCTCTCCCTAGGATAGATGACTTATTGGATCAATTAAAGGGTGCCTTCATCTTTTCTAAAATTGACTTGCGGTCAGGATATCATCAGATTAGGATTAAGAAGGAGGACGTACCAAAAACTGCCTTCAGGACTAGGTATGGGCACTATGAGTTTCTCGTAATGCCCTTCGGGTTGACTAATGCACCTGCAATTTTCATGGATTACATGAATCGCATTTTTCGACCCTACCTAGATCAATTTGTTGTAGTGTTCATTGATGACATCTTGATATATTCTAAGAGTGAGAAATAACATGAACAACATCTTCGAATCGTGCTGCAAGTGCTGAAAGAGAAAAAGTTATATGCTAAATTGGAGAAGTGTGAATTTTGGCTGTCAGAGGTGATGTTTCTCGGACATGTCATCTCTAATATAGGGGTAGCCGTAGATCCTAGCAAGACGGAAGCAGTGATTAAGTGGGAGACACCAAAGACAGTTACAGAAATCAGAAGTTTCCTTGGTTTGACAGGATACTACAGGAGATTTATACAAAACTTCTCTCGTATAGCCTTGCCATTGACTAAATTGACCAGGAAAGGAAGTCCTTTCAAATGGACTGATCAATGTGATGCTAGTTTTCAGGAGCTAAAGACAAGACTGACCACTCCTCCTGTTTTAATTATTCCAGACCCCACAGGATATTTTGAAGTGTATAGTGACGCTTCAAAGAAAGGGCTAGGATGTGTGCTGATGCAAGATAAGAGAGTAGTTGCTTACGCCTCTAGGCAACTGAGACCTCACGAAGGAAACTATCCAACCCATGATCTTGAATTAGCGGCAGTAGTGTTTGCCTTAAAGATTTGGCGACACTATTTGTACGGGGCAACCTTTGAAGTATATTGTGATCATAAGAGTCTTAAATACCTCTTTGATCAGAAGGAGTTAAATATGAGGCAACAAAGATGGGTAGAATTCCTCAATGACTACAAGTTTGAGATAAAGTATCATCCCGAAAAGGCGAATGTTGTAGCAGATGCCTTGAGTCGAAAATCTCTGCATATGGGTCAGATGATGGTGTATGAGATGCAGATGCTAGAGGAGTTTCGAAATTTGGGTAGGACAAGCCCATAATGGGTAGGAATAAGCCCAAATCCAAGAGGAAAACTAAAATAAAATAAATTAGATGATGATATAATAATAAGAATAAAGATTAGGTTACATGGCATTAAGACAAAAAAAAATTTAGCAAGTGGTGTGATTCTACATTCATCACTTAAGCAAGTGGCATGATAATACAAGGCTTTAGGACAAAAACATCTATATCCTACACTCATAATTTTAGCAAGTGGTATGATAATACATGGTATTAGGACAAAACATTCATAGCCCACACAAATAATATCAACCAAATAATGAAGATTCAAGGGCTAGAAATTTGCCACCTAAAAAGGCAAACCTATCATACTTGTTTAAGACAAAAGAAAATGGAAATGAATCCCTAAATCAAAGGGACCTTGTCCCATATCTTAAGAACATATTATCATAATTTTCAAAATACAAATCTCCTTTTCCTATGCATATCTTGACTAAGGAAGAGGAAGACAAGAACATAAGTTGTTTGTTTTCCAAAAATTCAACAAAGTGTATCCTAATTGTGATAAGGTAGACCCATGATCATGAAAGGTGAATTATTTGGTGGTCTATATAAGAAAAACCCACCCTTACAACATTAGAATTTCGTCCAAGTGAGGGAGAGAAAAAAATAGAAGCAAGGTAGAGTGAGGAAAGGAGAGGAAGAAAGGAAGAAATAGGAAGGAGAAGTCTAGAAGACTAAGTGCTCCAAGTAAGTTTAACAATATTTCTTTTTGAAGAAAACTTTTGAAACTTATAATATTTATCTGAGATTTTAATCTTAGAACTTTTATGATTGGTCATGATGTTGCTATATCATGTTACATATTGATCTTGCATGTGATGTATGTTTGAATACTTAGGTTGGTGTAGATAGTTCTGCATGGTTATGGCTATGGGTGGCAGAATTTTAAGCTTCGGTATTTTAATTTCTGGGAACAATCTATAAGGAATTAAAATAAATGGTTAACATAAGAATTAAAGATATATGTGTCCCGGATTTTTAGCCACTGGAATCATTCAATTTGGAGTCCATATGAGGTAGCTATGGTCTAATTAGTAGTCAAAGGTCAGAAAATGAATCATCAGGGAAGAATATGTTAGGATAGTTTTGGTAATTTAATTTCTGGGAATTATTGGTAGGGAATTAAAATAAATGGTTAACATAAGAATTAAATATATGTATGTCATGGATTTTTAGCCACTGGAATCATTCAATTTGGAGTCCACATGTGGTAGATATGGTCCGATTAGTAAGCCAAGGTCAGAAAATGGTTCATCAGGGAAGATTATGTTAGGACAGCTTTTGTATTTTAATTTCTGGGAATTATCTGTATGGAATTAAAATAAATGGTTAACATGAAAGTTATATATCTATGTCTCATGGAAATATACCCACTGGAATTATGCAATTTAAAGTTCATATGAGGTAGATATGATCCGATTTGTAAGCAGAGGTCAGAAAATGTTTATTCAGGGAAGAGTATGTTATTACTGGTTTAGTTTTTGAATTTCTGGGAATATTCTGTAGGGAATTAAAATAGTGCACCAACATAACAATTATAGATATATGGCTCATGAATTTTTACCAACTAGAATAACGCAATTTGGAGTTCCAATTTGGGAGATATGGTCTAATTAGTCAGTAAAGGTCTGAACCTATCCGAGAGGAACTATCCTGTACTTTGAGGGAGTAATATCACCTTCGTTTCTTAATTTTTTGCTACAATGTTCAGCATAATAGTTTTAGATAATTGTTTTATCTTGAAATGGACACCAAGATCACCTACATCAGAGTTAAATTGAAGGAGTTATGCTCTGATTAGTAAGAGAAGGTTAGATAGGATGAAAACCTACATCAAAGAAGTGATTAACATTTAACAAACCTACCGGTTTGTGATGCATATTCAGTTGTGCCCAAGAGACTATTTGGAAAATCTCCTCTAAACTACCAAAACCACCTGGTAAGGCAATGAAGGCGTCAGCATTGCTCATCATTCTAGCCATGCGTTCATGCATGGAAGCTACCCTATATTCTTCCCCAATTGTCTTCCCTATGTTGCTAGATGTAGCTAGAGCTGTAGGAATAATACCTAGAACTTGGCATCCCCCTGCATGTGCAGCTGTAGCCACACACCCCATTAACCCACAGTTACCTCCACCAACACTAAATGAATTTTTCTCTTAGCCAGCACCATACCTAGATTTTGTGCTGCTTTAACATACTCCTCATCTTTTCTAGGACTGGAACCACAAAAGACACAGATATTTCGGAACTGACGGAATGCGGTTCCCTCCATAATTTCTATCACCTTAACTTTGAGAATAGACAAAGATACTAATGTAAGTATTTATAGAACTCAGAGAAGGGCATATTTATAATAGCTATGCAAATAGGCCAGGTATTATTAGAACAACTATGTGAGTGATTGGTGGATATCAGTTAAATTAAAGATAAATAAATAAAAAATTCAAAAATGACGGCAAGCATGTATATGTATAGTAGTATGACTGTGACCCATATTAAGCACATAAAGAGTATAAGATAAGATATCACCAGAAATCTATCTTTATCTTGTTGTCTTTGATGAAGCATTGATGTTTTGATTCTTGTAGAAAAGTTATAGGTGATAGCTGTCATTGAAAAAAAAAATGCAATGAAATGATTTATTTTGTATTCTCAATGTTTTTGCCAGTCGACTATCAGTATTATTAAGTCGACTAGCTATTTTGAGAAATTTTCATTTGGACTGGTTCTTTTTACAGTTGATTGATTACATCTATTTTGAAGCAATCAACTGCATCCTACCAGTTAACTACATATTCTTTGATTTTCATAGACTTTTATAAGCTCAGAAATGTTTCTTTTCCATGTGATATCTTTCCACCGAATACCAATAGATTTAAAGTAGATTCTGACACATATATTCAAAATTTGCGGCCATTGATTTTTGCTGAAATCATAGATAGATTTTGTTTACAGATTTTCAAGAATTACGGCCACCGATTTTAATATTTTTCAATGCTTTGTCGAAATTTTTGACTTTCGCTTTTGGCACCATTCTCTATTATGCTTTTCGTCTGTTTCACTCATTAACGGTTGGCATTAAATGCAAGGTTATTTTCCCTCATTGCAATGAAAGATAATTTCTTTTCTTTAAAACTCGGTTATTATGGTGTCTAAGTTGTTAGTAGGTTAAAGTAATGAAAAGTTTAAAAAGAATGGACGGATGATGGTCTTATGGTGTTTTGACGAATGTAATTAATATTGAGTTCACATACATGTCATTAATCAAAACAGACGTATAACATATCAAACACATAGATATTTACATCTTATTTATTTTGGTTGACCAATTCCGGAGATACAGGTGCGGGTGGTTGCACGTTCACCGGGATCTGAGCCAACTCGACCACAAACATCTTATTTGATTCTAAAATTTGCCCAACATAAAGTAACTCGATCCAATGGGCACTAAAAGCAAGAGCCTTAGAAACAAAAGCTGCATAAATAATTTTCTGAACATGATATGGAAATATAGTGAGAATTAAATCCCAGTAAGTTCAACAATAAATTATCATCAGTAAATCTCATCACGTCATGTTCAGCTATATAAACTACAGAAAATATCTTTGGTCACATGAATGCATTATATCTATGCACATAAGAATCATACTGTAATGATATGTATGATATGATTAACTATTTTCAAAATATCATATGATGGCCATCAACTTATTCTCATTTCAAGCTACCCCGGTCAGGGTGAGTATCCTCTACTCTCCGGTACGGGCTTTTCTCGCTCCGTCCGACATGACCCACTTTCTCTTTCTTTTCTCATTATCATGATCATAACCGTTGGTAGGGCGTCCCCTACTGGTGCACCACACGGATTGCCATGTGACCGTGCTTATTTCTTTTCTTTTCATAATGATAGCCAAAAATATGCTTTCAATAACAAGTATGTTCATCAAAATATAACTATTACCATAAATCATTGGTAATCATGCCCTGAACATAACCATTTCAAATATCACTTTATAAAATATTTCCATGTCAAAATTTCATACTTAAGATGGTAAGAAGTTCATACAATGGCAATGGCTATGGCTATACTAGTCATTTATTAAGATTCATCTTCTTTTTTAAATACTAATTTTATTTCTTTATTTTCTTGATGCAGGTTTTCATCCTATCTAACCTTCTCTTACTAATCAGAGCATAACTCCCTCAATTTAACTCTGATGTAGGTGATCTTGGTGTCCATTTTAAGATAAAACAATTATCTAAAACTATTATGTTGAACATTGTAGCAAAAAATTAAGAAACGAAGGTGATATTACTCCCTCAAAGTACAGGATAGTTCTTCTCGGATAGGTTCAGACCTTTACTGACTAATTAGACCATATCTCCCAAATTGGAACTCCAAATTGCGATATTCCAGTTGGTAAAAATTCATGAGCCATATATCTATAATTGTTATGTTGGCGTACTATTTTAATTCCCTACAGAATATTCCCAGAAATTCAAAAACTAAAGCATTAATAACATACTCTTCCCTGAATAAACATTTTCTGACCTCTGCTTACTAATCGGATCATATCTACCTCATATGAAATTTAAATTCCATAATTCCAGTGGGTATATTTCCATGAGACATAGATATATAACTTTCATGTTAACCATTTATTTTAATTCCATACAGATAATTCCCAGAAATTAAAATACAAAAGCTGTCCTAACATAATCTTCCCTTATGAACAATTTTCTGACCTTGGCTTACTAATCGGACCATATCTACCACATGTGGACTCCAAATTGAATGATTCCAGTGGCTAAAAATCCATGACACACATATATTTAATTCTTATGTTAACCATTTATTTTAATTCCCTACCAATAATTCCCAGAAATTAAATTACCGAAGCTATCCTAACATATTCTTCCCTGATGATTCATTTTCTGACCTTTGACTACTAATCAGACCATAGCTATCTCATATGGACTGCAAATGGAATGATTCCAGTGGGTGAAAATCCGTGACACATATATCTTTAATTCTTATGTTAACTATTTATTTTAATTCCTTATAGATTGTTCCCAGAAATTAAAATACCGAAACTTAAAATTCTGTCAACCATAGCCATACCCATGCAGAACTATCTACACCAACCTAAGTATTCAAACATACATCACATGCAAGATCAATATGTAACATGATATAGGAACATCCATGACCAATCATCAAAGTTTTAAGATCAAAATCTCATATAAATATTATGAGTTTCAAAGGTTTTCTTCAAAAAGAAATATTGTTAAACTTACCTGGAGCACTTAGTCCCCTAGACTTCTCCTTCCTCTTTCTTCCTTTCTTCCTCTCCTTTCCTCACACTACCTTGCTTCTATTTTTGCTCTCCCTCACTTGGACGAAATTCTAATGTTGTAAGGGTGGTTTTTCTTATATAGACCACCAAATAATTCACCTTTCATGATCATGGGTCTACCTTATCACAATTAGGATACACTTTGTTGAATTTTTGGAAAACAAACAACTTATGTTCTTGTCTTCCTCTTCCTTAGTCAAGATATGCATAGAAAAAGGAGATTTGTATTTTGAAAATTATGATGATATGTTCTTAAGATATGGGGCAAGATCCCTTTGATTTAGGGATTCATTTCCTTTTTCTTTTGTCTTAATCAAGTATGATAGATTTGCCTTTTTAAGTGGCAAATTTCTAACCCTTGAATTTTCCTTACTTAACTAAAATTATTTGTGTAGGATAATGATGTTTTGTCAAAATGCTATGTATTATTACCCACTTGTTAAAGTTATGAATGTAGGATATAGATGTTTTTGTCCTAAAGCCTTGTATTATTATGCCACTTGCCAAAATGATGGATGTAGAATCACACCACTTGCTAAATTTTTTGTCTTAATGCCATGTCACTTAATCTTGATTACACCAATATTTCATCACTTTAATTTTATTTTTATTTTTATTTTTCCTCTTGGGTTTGGGCTCATTCTTGCCCATTTTCCTTACTTTGGTTAAAATTCTACCTTTCATAATGGGCTTGGTCACATTTTCATTATTTTTGGGCTACCGGTCCAATTTCTATATCCTAGTCCAAGTCTATGTTTTATTTCTTCCTTGGGCTATCCTATTGGCTTGTGTAACATCCTTAATTTCATTTCTTTTATTGATAAAGGTACATAAAAAATTTAATTAAGGAAATAAAATTTATTAGACAATATTTTAGATATCTAAGGAAATATAATCCTTAGAAATTCTTCACCTTAGGTATATGCATAGAAAATGTTTCTAACATTAAGAGAACAAATAAAGAAGGAAAATCTAATAGGAAAGAAATTAGAAATAACATACTAAAGAGATGCAAAATTCTTGGATAAGAAAGATAAATTTTTAGAAACAAGTAAAGGTCTTAAAATTTCAAAGAACATTGAATTAGGGTAATTTTTCCTAATTCAAGAACTATAGTTACTAAGTTTAAAATCTTTACCCATACATTGGGCTTTTACCTATGGACACTTCATATAGAGTTTTTCCACTTCACATAAGTTTCTAGCAAGCCCATTGGATAACCTAAACAAGAAATTAAACATAGACTTGGACTAGGATATAGTAATTTCACAAATAGCCCAAAAATTATGAAAATGTGACCAAGCCCACCAAGAAAGGAAGAATTTTATTCAAAGCAAAGAAAATGGGTAGGACAAGCCCATAATGGGTAGGAATAAGCCCAAATCCAAGAGGAAAACTAAAATAAAATAAATTAGATGATGATATAATAATAAGAATAAAGATTAGGTTACATGGCATTAAGACAAAAAATTTAGCAAGTGGTGTGATTCTACATTCATCACTTAAGCAAGTGGCATGATAATACAAGGCTTTAGGACAAAAACATCTATATCCTACACTCATAATTTTAGCAAGTGGTATGATAATACATGGTATTAGGACAAAACATTCATAGCCCACACAAATAATATCAACCAAATAATGAAGATTCAAGGGCTAGAAATTTGCCACCTAAAAAGGCAAACCTATCATACTTGTTTAAGACAAAATAAAATGGAAATGAATCCCTAAATCAAAGGGACCTTGTCCCATATCTTAAGAACATATTATCATAATTTTCAAAATACAAATCTCCTTTTCCTATGCATATCTTGACTAAGGAAGAGGAAGACAAGAACATAAGTTGTTTGTTTTCCAAAAATTCAACAAAGTGTATCCTAATTGTGATAAGGTAGACCCATGATCATGAAAGGTGAATTATTTGGTGGTCTATATAAGAAAACCCACCCTTACAACATTAGAATTTCGTCCAAGTGAGGGAGAGAAAAAAATAGAAGCAAGGTAGAGTGAGGAAAGGAGAGGAAGAAAGGAAGAAAGAGGAAGGAGAAGTCTAGAAGACTAAGTGCTCCAAGTAAGTTTAACAATATTTCTTTTTGAAGAAAACTTTTGAAACTTATAATATTTGTATGAGATTTTGATCTTAGAACTTTTATGATTGGTCATGATGTTGCTATATCATGTTACATATTGATCTTGCATGTGATGTATGTTTGAATACTTAGGTTGGTGTAGATAGTTCTGCATGGTTATGGCTATGGGTGGCAGAATTTTAAGCTTCGGTATTTTAATTTCTGGGAACAATCTATAAGGAATTAAAATAAATGGTTAACATAAGAATTAAAGATAAATGTGTCATGGATTTGTAGCCATTGGAATCATTCCATTTGGAGTCCATATGAGGTAGATATGGTCTGATTAGTAGTCAAAGGTCAGAAAATGAATCATCAGGGAAGAATATGTTAGGATAGCTTCGGTAATTTAATTTCTGGGAATTATTGGTAGGGAATTAAAATAAATGGTTAACATAAGAATTAAAGATAAATGTGTCATGGATTTTTAGCCACTGGAATCATTCCATTTGGAGTCCATATGAGGTAGCTATGGTCTGATTAGTAGTCAAAGGTCAGAAAATGAATCATCAGGGAAGAATATGTTAGGATAGCTTCGGTAATTTAATTTCTGGGAATTATTGGTAGGGAATTAAAATAAATGGTTAACATAAGAATTAAAGATATGTATGTCATGGATTTTTAGCCACTGGAAGCATTCAATTTGGAGTCCATATGAGGGAGATAGGAGCCGATTAGTAGACAAAGGTCAGAAAATGGGTCATCAGGGAAAAATATGTTAGGATAGCTTCGGTATTTTAATTTCTGAGAAGTATCTGTAAGGAATTAAAATAAATTATTAACATAAGAATTAAAGATAAATGTGTCATGGATTTTTAGGCACTGGAATCATTCAATTTGAAGTCCATTTGAGGTAGATATAAGCTGATTAGTAAGCAGAGGTCAGAAAATGTTTATTCAGAATATGTTATTAAAGCTTTAGTTTTTGAATTTCTGGAAAATATTCTGTAGGGAGTTAAAATCGTACGCCAAGATAACAATTATAGATATAGGGCTCATGGATTTTTACCAACTGGAATAACTTAATTTGGAGTTCAAATTTGGGAGATATGGTCTAATTAGTCAGTAAAGGTCAGAACTTACACGAGAAGAAATAATCTGTACATTTAGGGAGTAATATCACCTTGATTTCTTAATATTTCGCTACAATGTTCAACATAATAGTTTTAGATAATTGTTTTATCTTGAAATTGACACTAAGATCACCTACATCAGAGTTAAATTGAGGGAGTTATGCTCTGATTAGTAAGAGAAGGTTAGATAGGATGAAAACCTGCATCAAGAAAATAAAGAAATAAAATTAGTATTTTAAAAAGAAGATGAATCTTAACAAATGACTAGTATAGCCATAGCCATTGCCATTGCATGAACTTACTACCATTTTAAGTGTGTAATTTTTAACATGGAATTTACCCTAGTACTCATATAAATTTACAAGAAGTTTTGAAAGTGCCGGTTTTATTTGAAAAATCTTAGTATGCTCCGTGGTTGCAGTATTTTCACATCAGAAAAGAATTATTCTAGTTATTGGAAAACAAAATTGTGATTTGTGAAAAGTGCATGTCTAAGGAAAGCTTTGGCAAGGAAAGACATGGTACTTAAGTGTGTCCATTAGTGACCCACCTCTCTTTCCTGGGAACTTTTCTGGTGCGTTGTTTACAGACTACAATTACTATCCAGTTACCAAGGTATTAGTATGGAATTTTGACATGGAAATGTTTTATAAAGTGATATTTTAAATGGTTATGTTCATGGCATGATTACCAATGATTTATGGTAATAGTTATATTTTGATGAACATACTTGTTATTGAAAGCATATTTTTGGCTATTATTGTGAAAAGAAAAGAAATGAGCACGGTCACATGGCAATCCGTGTGGTGCACCAGTAGGGGACGCCCTACCAACGGTTATGATCATGTTAATAAGAAAAGAAAGAGAAAGTGTGCCATGTCGGACGGAGCGAGATAAGCCCGTACCGAAAAGTAGAGAATACTCACCCTGACCGGGGTAGCTTGAAGTAAGAATAAGTGGATAGCCATCATATGAAATTCAAAAAATAGTTATTCATGCCATACATGTCATAACTGTATAATTTTCATGTGCATGATAAAGTGCATTCATGTGACCTAAAGATATTTTCTGTAGTTTATACAGCTGAACATGACGTGATGAACTATATTGATGGTAAATTATGATTTATTGTTGAACTTACTGGGATTTAATTCTCACTATATTTCCATATCATGTTCAGAAGAATAAATATGCAGATATTCTCTATGACACTTATTATCTCTGTACGTTGGATCGAGGTGCCCTACCTTGGGCAACTTCCAGTTATTTCTGATGTAACTGTCGTAGATGTAACTGAGATTCCGGTGGACGTGCCACCCGAACCAGTGTCCCCGGAAGTAGTCGATATAGATGATTAGAACTAATATGTATCTTTGTACAAATGTTTGTAAAATAATGGTGTGTAGTTTGTAAAATAATAGTGTGTATGGAAACTCAGTATTGTATAAATTAAATAAATGTTATATTGAGTTAAGTTGTAACGAGGTAATAACTTCATGGTATTTTAAAAAAAAAAAAATTTACATAAATGGAGTTGTTACATAAATGGATTTGTTACATAATTGGTATCAGAGCATGTCGATCCTAGATGGCCAGTGGTTGGATGGTTATCTGAATCGATCTTATAGTGTCTTTAGTATGTTATGGTTGTGCTGTGTAGGGGATCAGTGATTCATATAGGTAAGAAATTACTAGTGTTTCCTATCTATATGCCGAGGTGGTGTTATGACTGCTATTAAATATTTTTGAACTAACTATTGGGCTTGATCACCTCAATAGCAGCATAACTTTGTTTTGTACCATAGTAGGAAATGGCACCACCAAGGAGGAATCCAGCAACCAATGCAGAGGAAACCCTGCACAACCTGGCCACGGCAATTCGAGACCAAGTTATGACCACCAACCAAATTTTACAACATCTCCAGAATGCTAATAACACAAATGTTGAGATTGGTCCTAACAACCGGACAGCTGGAAAAGATAATGGCATATCCGAGTTCCTGAGGACTAGACCACCTTGTTTCCAAGGTGGTTATGACCCAACGATAGCCGAAAGGTGGATTAGGGAATTAGAGAAAATCTTTGAAGTGATGGGCTGTACTGAAGAGCAGCAAATCATTTTTGCTGCATATATGTTAAAGGATGAAGCAGAATACTGGTGGCGTGGAGCTAGAGAACTTTTAGCTCATCAGGGAAGACAGATCACCTGGCAAGTGTTCAAGGACATTTTTTTTTGAAAAGTACTTTCCAAGTACTGTACGGGCAGAGAAAGAGATCGAATTTCTCCAACTCAGGCAAGGAAGCATGATCGTGGACCAGTATATCGCAAGGTTCGAAGAGCTGTCTAAGTTCTCCTCTTATCTGCGATATAACCCAGATGAAGCATGGAAGGCGGTTAAGTTTGAAGCGGGACTAAACCCAGAGTTAAAGAATGCTGTTATAGCTATGGAGATCAGGGAGTTTGTACCTCTGATAAATAAATGCAGACTCCTGGAAAAGAGTTTAAGGGCAGTGGAGGACGAGAAGCAAAGGCGAAACCTATGGAAAAGGAAGAAAAATTTTCCCAACCCTAGAAAGAAGGTGAGAAGAAGTGGATATGGAGCTGGTAAAAGGCCATTGATTGCGGGTCCTAGGCCTTTTCAACAAGACCTCGCCTCAGTCAAGTGCGCTAAATGCGGACGCATGCATGGTAACCGGCCATGCTACATGGGACAAGATGTCTGCTTCAATTGCGGACAGAAGGGACATTTTGCGAAAAAACTGCCCACAAAATGTAGGAAAGCAGCCAGAACAGAGGCCTCAGATGAAAGGAAGGGTTTTCACCCTGAGCGGCCAAGAGGCAGCTCAATCTTCTGAAATGATTCAAGGTACATGTTATATTTATGGATTTGCTCTTATGGTGTTATTTGACTCTGGTGCTAGTCATTCATTTATATCAGAAGAATGTATTAGGAAGTTTCAGTTCCCTATTTCTGAAACTCCCTATGAGCTATCTGTAGTAACCCCTACAGGGGAACGGGTATTAACTTCCTCTGTATGTAAGGACTGTCAAGTCACCATCCAGGAGAAAACTTTTTCTGTAGACCTCGTCATTTTACCTTTAAGAGGTATTGAGGTCATTCTAGGGTTAGACTGGATGTCTAGGAATCGAGTCTTGTTGAATTGTTGTAACAAGACCGTTGAATTTCTACCTTCTACTCTGAAAGAGGAGGTCCAGTTATTGATGTTAAATGCCAATCAAGTTAATAGGGAGTTGAAGAATGGAGTACTTGGATACATTCTCTTGTATTTATCAAACCTAGAAGTCGAATCGAAGCTTGATGAAATTCTAATTGCCAACGAGTTTCCTGAGGTGTTTCCATCAGATATTCCAGGCTTACCTCCCAAGAGAGAGATAGAGTTCTCTATTGATCTCCTACCTGGGACAGGGCCTATCTCTATTGCACCATATCGAATGGCCTCGAAGGAACTACAAGAACTAAAGAAGCAGTTGGAGGAACTATTAGACAAGCAATTCATTAGACCGAGTGTATCACCTTGGGGAGCTCCTGTATTGTTTGTTAAGAAGAAAGACGGGAGTTTGAGACTATGCATAGATTACAGACAGCTGAATAAGGTGACTATCAAAAATAAGTACCCTCTCCCTAGGATAGATGACTTATTGGATCAATTAAAGGGTGCCTCCATCTTTTCTAAAATTGACTTGCGGTCAGGATATCATTATATTAGGATTAAGGAGGAGGACGTACCAAAAACTGCCTTCAGGACTAGGTATGGGCACTATGAGTTTCTCGTAATGCCCTTTGGGTTGACTAATGCACCTGCAATTTTCATGGATTACATGAATCACATTTTTCGACCCTACCTAGATCAATTTGTTGTAGTGTTCATTGATGACATCTTGATATATTCTAAGAGTGAGAAAGAACATGAACAACATCTCTGAATCGTGCTGCAAGTGCTGAAAGAGAAAAAGTTATATGCTAAATTGGAGAAGTGTGAATTTTGGCTGTCAGAGGTGAAGTTTCTTGGACATGTCATCTCTAATAGAGGGGTAGCCGTAGATCCTAGCAAGACGGAAGCAGTGATTAAGTGGGAGACACCAAAGACGGTTACGGAAATCAGAAGTTTCCTTGGTTTGGCAGGATACTACAGGAGATTTATACAAAACTTCTCTCGTATAGCCTTGCCATTGACTAAATTGACCAGGAAGGGAAGTCATTTCAAATGGACTGATCAATGTGATGCTAGTTTTCAGGAGCTGAAGACAAGACTGACCACTCCTCCTGTTTTAATTATTCCAGACCCCACAGGATATTTTGAAGTGTATAGTGACGCTTCAAAGAAAGGGCTAGGATGTGTGCTGATGCAAGATAAGAGAGTAGTTGCTTACGCCTCTAGGCAACTGAGACCTCACGAAGGAAACTATCCAACCCATGATCTTGAATTAGCGGCAGTAGTGTTTGCCTTAAAGATTTGGCGACACTATTTGTACGGGGTAACCTTTGAAGTATATTGTGATCATAAGAGTCTTAAATACCTCTTTGATCAGAAGGAGTTAAATATGAGGCAACGAAGATGGGTAGAATTCCTCAATGACTACAAGTTTGAGATAAAGTATCATCCCGGAAAGGCGAATGTTGTAGCAGATGCCTTGAGTCGAAAATCTCTGCATATGGGTCAGATGATGGTGTATGAGATGCAGATGCTAGAGGAGTTTCGAAATTTGAAGCCAGCCCCTACTCTTACTCCAAAGAATCTAGTCATTAATGATTTAAGTATAGGGTCTGACCTTAGAGCCCAGATCAAAGAAGCTCAAGCTCACGATCAATACTTACAAGATCATAAAGACCAAGGTAATTTTTCTGTAATGGAAGATGGAGCAATCATGTATCAGGGAAGGATTTGTGTCCCTCAAGAACAAGAGTTGAGGACTAAGATACTGCAGGAAGCGCATCAAAGTAAATACACAATCCATCCTGGATGCACTAAAATGTACCAGGATTTAAAAAAGGATGTATTGGTGGCCAGGGATGAAAAATGACATTGCTGAGTTTGTGGCGAAATGTCTCATTTGTCAAAAGTTGAAGGTGGAGCACCAAAAGCCAGCGGGATTTCTACAACCTCTTGAGATCCCTAAATGGAAATGGGATAGTATTTCGATGGACTTTGTTGTAGGTTTACCTAAGACCTCAGTGGGACATGACTCTATCTGGGTAATAGTTGACAGATTAACCAAATCTGCTCACTTTTTGCCCATAAAAATTAACTTTTCACTAGATAAATTGGCCCAATTGTACGTTCAGGAAATAGTTAGACTCCATGGGATTCCCTTAAATATTGTTTCTGATAGAGATCCGAGGTTCACGTCGAGGTTTTGGAAGGCGTTGCAAGAAGCTTTTGGTACTCAGTTGCGGTTCAGTACTGCCTACCATCCTCAAACTGACGAGCAGACATAATGAACCATTCAAACCCTAGAAGATATGTTGAGGGCCTGTGTGATAGAGCAAGGTAAAGGATGGGATAAGTACCTACCTTTAGTAGAGTTTGCTTATAATAATAGCTATCACTCTAGCATTAAGATGGCCCCCTATGAAGCTTTATACGGTAGAAAGTGCCGATCTCCACTATGTTGGTTCGAGGTAGGAGAAAAGAACTTGTTAGGTCCTGATCTAGTTCAACAAACCACTGAACAAATCAGGATGATACGAAACAAAATACTTACAGCTCAGAGTCGGCAAAAGAGTTACTACAATAAGAGACATAGACCTCTAGAGTTTGAGGAAGGAGACCATGTATTTCTGAAACTTTCCCCGACTACTGGAGTTGGTAGGTCTCTCAAAACAAGAAAGCTAAGTCCGCGATTTTTAGGACCCTACCAAATTCTAAAGAAAGTTGGGACATCAGCATATCAAGTTGCTCTCCCACCTAATTTGTCGAACCTGCATAATGTTTTCCACGTATCCCAGCTGCGGAAGTATCTTTCAGATTCATCACATATAATACTGGATGAACCAATCCAAATAAAGGAGAACATGACATACCAGCTAGTACCTGCATCCATATTGGACACTGACGTGAAGCAACTGAGAAATAAAACCATTCCCCTAGTTAAGGTGTTATGGGAAGGTTTGACTCCGGAAGAAGCAACTTGGGAGCTGGAAGAAGTCATGAGGAAGAAATATCCGCAATTGTTCTTATAAGGTAATTTCTGAAATTTTGAGTACAAAATTTCTTTTAGGGGGAGAGAAATGTAACATCCTTAATTTCGTTTCTTTTATTGATAAAGGTACATAAAAAATTTAATTAAGGAAATAAAATTTATTAGACAATATTTTAGATATCTAAGGAAATATAATCCTTAGAAATTCTTCACCTTAGGTATATGCATAGAAAATGTTTCTAACATTAAGAGAACAAATAAAGAAGGAAAATCTAATAGGAAAGAAATTAGAAATAACATACTAAAGAGATGCAACATTCTTGGATAAGAAAGATAAATTTTTAGAAACAAGTAAAGGTCTTAAAATTTCAAAGAACATTGAATTAGGGTAATTTTTCCTAATTCAAGAACTATAGTTACTAAGTTTAAAATCTTTACCCATACATTGGGCTTTTACCTATGGACACTTCATATAGAGTTTTTCCACTTCACATAAGTTTCTAGCAAGCCCATTGGATAACCTAAACAAGAAATTAAACATAGACTTGGACTAGGATATAGTAATTTCACAAATAGCCCAAAAATTATGAAAATGTGACCAAGCCCACCAAGAAAGGAAGAATTTTATCCAAAGCAAAGAAAATGGGTAGGACAAGCCCATAATGGGTAGGAATAAGCCCAAATCCAAGAGGAAAACTAAAATAAAATAAATTAGATGATGATATAATAATAAGAATAAAGATTAGGTTACATGGCATTAAGACAAAAAATTTAGCAAGTGGTGTGATTCTACATTCATCACTTAAGCAAGTGGCATGATAATACAAGGCTTTAGGACAAAAACATCTATATCCTACACTCATAATTTTAGCAAGTGGTATGATAATACATGGTATTAGGACAAAACATTCATAGCCCACACAAATAATATCAACCAAATAATGAAGATTCAAGAGCTAGAAATTTGCCACCTAAAAAGGCAAACCTATCATACTTGTTTAAGACAAAAGAAAATGGAAATGAATCCCTAAATCAAAGGGACCTTGTCCCATATCTTAAGAACATATTATCATAATTTTCAAAATACAAATCTCCTTTTCCTATGCATATCTTGACTAAGGAAGAGGAAGACAAGAACATAAGTTGTTTGTTTTCCAAAAATTCAACAAAGTGTATCCTAATTGTGATAAGGTAGACCCATGATCATGAAAGGTGAATTATTTGGTGGTCTATATAAGAAAAACCCACCCTTACAACATTAGAATTTCGTCCAAGTGAGGGAGAGAAAAAAATAGAAGCAAGGTTGAGTGAGGAAAGGAGAGGAAGAAAGGAAGAAAGAGGAAGGAGAAGTCTAGAAGACTAAGTGCTCCAAGTAAGTTTAACAATATTTCTTTTTGAAGGAAACTTTTGAAACTTATAATATTTATATGAGATTTTAATCTTAGAACTTTTATGATTGGTCATGATGTTGCTATATCATGTTACATATTGATCTTGCATGTGATGTATGTTTGAATACTTAGGTTGGTGTAGATAGTTCTGCATGGTTATGGCTATGGGTGGCAGAATTTTAAGCTTCGGTATTTTAATTTCTGGGAACAATCTATAAGGAATTAAAATAAATGGTTAACATAAGAATTAAAGATATATGTGTCCCGGATTTTTAGCCACTGGAATCATTCAAGTTGGAGTCCATATGAGGTAGCTATGGTCTAATTAGTAGTCAAAGGTCAGAAAATGAATCATCAGGGAAGAATCTGTTAGGATAGTTTCGGTAATTTAATTTCTGGGAATTATTGGTAGGGAATTAAAATAAATGGTTAACATAAGAATTAAAGATATGTATGTCATGGATTTTTAGCCACTGGAATCATTCAATTTGGAGTCCATATGAGGTAGCTATGGTCTGATTAGTATTCAAAGGTCAGAAAATGAATCATCAGGGAAGAATATGTTAGGATAGCTTCGGTAATTTAATGTCTGGGAATTATTGGTAGGGAATTAAAATAAATGGTTAACATAAGAATTAAAGATATGTATGTCATGGATTTTGAGCCACTGGAATCATTCAATTTGGAGTCCACATGTGGTAGATATGGTCCGATTAGTAAGCCAAGGTCAGAAAATGGTTCATCAGGGAAGATTATGTTAGGACAGCTTTTGTATTTTAATTTCTGGGAATTATTTGTATGAAATTAAAATAAATGGTTAACATGAAACTTATATATCTATGTCTCGTGGAAATATGCCCACTGGAATTATGCAATTTGGAGTTCATATGAGGTAGATATGATCCGATTAGTAAGTAGAGGTCAGAAAATGTTTATTCAGGGAAGAGTATGTTATTAATGTTTTAGTTTTTGAATTTCTGGGAATATTCTGTAGGGAATTAAAATAGCGCACCAACATAACAATTATAGATATATGGCTCATGGAATTTTACCAACTGGAATAACTCAATTTGGAGTTCAAATTTGAGAGATATTGTCTAATTAGTTAGTAAAGGTCAGAACCTAAACGAGAAGAAATAATACTAAATTTAAAGGAGTAATAACACCACAATATCATACTATTTTTTTGATATGATTAACATAATAGTTTTAAATAATTGTCTTAGCTTTTCATAGACACTAATATCATCTTAATCGGAGTTAAAATGAGAGAGTTATGCTCTGATTTGTAAGCAAAGGCTGTGTTAAAAGTTAGTAAAACCTATTTTCAATATTTTTCTACCCTAGATGAATTTTTAAGGTAATAATAGAAATCAATTTGAGGAAAAATGCTCTATAAAATTTGTAAGAACATGTGTTGGAAATGATATAAGTAGAAATAAAATGACTAAATGCCTAGACATAAAGAAAATGAAAAGAATTATTCTAGTTACTGGAAAAAAATTGTGATTTGTGAAAAGTGCATGTCTAAGGAAAGCTCTGGCAAGAAAAGACTTGGTACTTAAGCGTGTCCATTAGTGACCCACCTCTCTTTTCTGGGAACTTTCCTGGTGCGCTGATTACAGACTACAATTACTATCCAGTTATCGAGGTATTAGTGTGAAATTTTGACATGGAAATATTTTATAAAGTGAAAATTAGAAAATGATTATATTCATGGCATAATTTCAGTTTACCAATGAATTTTGAGAATGATTATGTTTTGATACATTATGGCATGAGAATATAATGAACATACTCGTTATTGGAATCATATTTTCGGCTATTAATATGAAAAGAAAAGAAATGAGCACGGTCACATGGCAATCCGTGTGGTGCACCAGTAGGGGACGCCCTACCAACGGTTATGATTATATTCATGAGAAAAGAAAGAGAAAGTGTGCCATGTCGGACGGAGCGAGATAAGCCCGTACCGAAAAGTAGAGAATACTTACCCTGACCGGGGTATCTTGAAGTAAGAATAAGTTGATAGCCATCATATGAAATTCAAAAAAAAAATAGTTATTCATGCCATACATGTCATAACTGTATAATTTTCATGTGCATGATAAAGTGCATTCATGTGACCTAAAGATATTTTCTGTAGTTTATACAGCTGAACATGACATGATGAACTATAATGGTAAATTATGATTTATTGTTGAACTTACTGGGATTTAATTCTCACTATATTTCCATATCATGTTCAGAAGAATAAATATGCAGATATTCTCTATGACACTTATTATCTCTGTACGTTGGATCGAGGTGCCCTACCTTGGGCAACTTCCAGTTATTTCAGATATAACTGTCGTAGATGTAACTGAGATTCCGGTGGACGTGCCACCCGAACCAGTGTCCCCGGAAGTAGTCGATATAGATGATTAGAACTAATATGTATCTTTATACAAATGTTTGTAAAATAATGGTGTGTAGTTTGTAAAATAATAGTGTGTATGGAATCTCAGTATTGTATAAATTAAATAAATGTTATATTGAGTTAAGTTGTAACGAGGTAATAACTTCATGGTATTTTTTTTTTTTAAAAAAAAAATTTACATAAATGGAGTTGTTACATTCAACCTACAGATAGCATTCCAGGCAACTCCTGAACTGTCACGCCCCTACTTTTAAGGGCACGTGAAACACATACACGTTCATTATAGAAACAGATATAGATAGGTATTCCCATGTATACACAATATACAAACCAAGTCTATAGATAATAGAGTAACAACAGAAGCAAAAATCCTACATGTGGCATTCAGAGCATACTCTATAGTACAAGTACAATATAAATCAAAATATATGAGTCCTAGAAACAAAATAGGCTCTCTAGAAAATATGTCACCTAGCTGATCACTTATCAAAAGGGAAATGACCAAACTCTGTATTCTTATATGAAAAGTGTGGAAATATCATATAGTGAATTTGACAACTCAGTGAGCAGATAATACCTCCTATGACCTCTTATGTCAGCATATGGATGTATTCATATTTTAAATTTATCACATAGAAAATGTAGTTTGGAAGTACATTCATATGGGATCCATATTTCAAATATTCTCAGTTCAAATCACATTCAGATATCCAAAACCATATGCAATACAGTATGATCATTAATAAAATATTGTTATTTATCAAAATATTTCTCATGAAAACATTAGGAGGATCCCATATCATAACCACCATATTAGAGTTCAAGCCCTTCCGTACTTTGGTGGTGTAGGATTTGCCTAAACTAAGCATCCCACCTAAGGTTTGCCCTACCACCATTCAAGGGAACATGCGAAGGGACTCTAATATGGGCATTTTCCAAGCACATAATAAGGGAGGGCAAATTGATAAAGGGGAAAATTAAGTATTTAATAGTTATATTTTATTCCCTAATTAATAGTAAACTTGTGATTATTTTCTTACTTTTGGTTATGCGTTGCTTTGGATACTGCTTTGGTTTGTTTTATGTTTGTAGACGAGCAAAAAAGTCCAAGAACAAAGGAAAAACACTCATGTGAGAAGCCATATGGACTTGGAACATGCTGAGGAGGAAGCAAGGAGGCAACCCAAAAGAAATTGGTAAGAAACGAGCTTGGCAGCCCCAAACATGGCCAGGCCCTGCTTGGTGTTGCAAGAAGCATGACCAGGCTATGCTCTGTGCAAAGAACGTATTTTCTCCTATATTTCCAGCACGAAGGACGGCCGTTCTTCTTGTCCATACACTCTAGATTTTTTAGGGTTTTGAGCAAACAAAGGGATATAAATACATGAGGAAGCACAAGTAAGATGATTCAAACTTGTCCAAACATCTTAGACTCAATTTTATGCTTAGGAAACACCATTTGATTATGTCTAGATTAGGATCAATTGTTTAATTTATGTTCTTAGAGTATATGTTGGTGTTGCAAAGATGAATGCAATGTCAAGACATAAGTGCACGTGTCGTGACCAAGTAATAAAGTGATGAGTGAGTATTGTCCCACGAGGAGTGAACTAAAACTATTATAGCGAATTCTGCTGTAGCAGAAATAAGATGGTTCACAAGATTAAATAGAGGTAGATCAACTAAATTCAACTATAACTAAGATGAGGGGTACTAGGGGGTAAAAGAAAATGATATTAGGTGGTCTAGGCTTGCTTGAGGGTTGTCATGAACTACTGCACTCATATTTGCTCTAGGGATTGATACAGCAATTTTTCTAAGTGCCAAGTTCAGTCTTGAATGGAGTATTTCCAGACTTCCATTCCTTGTAATTTTAGGGTTCAAACACACATTCCTGCATCAATCCTCACCCCCGAATTGTGCATGAAGCTCTACCTATTGGGCTAATGGGGTAACCATATATCTTTATATTGGCTAACCCCATACATTCAACTCTTTTTCCAGCCTCCATTACCCTTCCAGGTGAATATTGGCCTTAATCTTCCTCTATTAAACTTCTGTTATCAGGGGAAATTAGAATATACACACAGTTGAATGTTACAACAATGCTGCAGCAAATCGTTGTTACTAAAACTGTGCATGAGTTCATTACAACCCTTCTACAACCCTAGCTGGAAACTAGCCAAGCCTCATAGCTACACTGGTTACAAATATCCCAAAAGTACTGGTATGCATCCCAAGTGATACAAATAACAATAAAACACATATGCAATTTGTTACTAAAACAGTAGAAATCACAATAGGGATCAATGAAATTCTAGAATTGCAGACTATCCCGTGCTCCAATATTTCACCATGCGATGTTAGTGCACCATGGACTGAGGTTCTTCTCTCTCTCTGTATTTTTTCTTCTTCCTCCCGTAGCATATCCTCTCTTGTGCTTATGCTTTCTGTACTTTTTATAGTCAGGCCTTGTGGTCCTAGTAAAGTGGCCTGGATTCTGCTGACATTATCCCTGCTCTGTAGCCAGCATCTCTGCGTGCAGCCTTTTTCTCCACTTTCAGTAGTGGAGGCTGTTCTACATCAACCCAACCAGCAGCCTACAGTGTCAATTGGTTGCTGCTTTCTCCTGCTAGGTGGTGGCTGCACTTGCTGCGCAGCTCTATTCCCCTACCACCTGCGCCATATCAAACAGAATTAGTACCTCATATTAAGAAGGGGCTAGCTCACTCAATATCACTTGGGTTGCTACCATAATTGTCACATATGCTTACTAAATTGCTACAGCAAACAAGGTGGATGATATTAGATCTAAGGGAGTCATCCCATTCAATTAAATCCGGGAATAAGAGTGCTTAATACATCAAAACAGCACCGTAAACACACTCAGAAAGCACATAAAAACTGCAATAAATTGCAGTTATCAGTAGAATTTACAGCAATTCAAGTTTGTATTCCTATTTCATCTACTGCATCCAGGTTTTATCTTTTTACTTTACTTTCATCTCTAATTATACTCTTCTCTCTTGGTTTATATTCAACTATTATGATTTACTTAATAAATATGATTTTTGTTTCTATTTCTATTATGTTTGAGTAGATTTGATCTAGGGTTTCGATAAACCCACTTATGGTATGATGATATTGAATTATTAATTTGAATGTTGGAACCCTAATTGTTATTAGTTCTTAATTAATTAGGATTAACTATTATGTGCATGTTTAAGATTTGATAGAATGCTTGATCACCAATCTATCATGTCTTAGGATATTAACAGATGAACTAAAAGGTGAAAGTTAATACCATAACCTAATAGTTAATTAGGGATATCTAAATCATGAAAGTAGTTTAAGGTTCTATTGCAATTGAATCATTTAGTGGGCACGAGAAAATCGATTAATTGCATTCTCTGGTTGGCATAGAACTTAATGGACTTAGGTTGAACTAAGAACCACGAAAGTAGGTAATTGGATTAACCTAGGTACAATTTGTAACGCTTGAAGAGGTTATTAGTTAATCAAGGCTAAACCATCCCCAATTACCTAGATAATTGCAATTAGAGGTACATATTGATTGTTGAATATCATAAGTGTGGTAAACCCTAACCCTAGGCTTTTGTTAATTGAATTATTTAGTTACTTAATTGTGACACACTTTCTCATCAAATTACATTGATTTAGATAGCTTGTTTTGTGAAATTCTAGTAATTGACCATTGTTCTCTGTGAGATACGACCTGTACTCGCCGGACTAGCTACAACAATGTCATGCGCTTGCGGTTATTTATAAAACACACACAACACAAATCACATATCATATAGTCAACATCTTACCTAGATAAGAAGTATCTCGCTCTCCTTCCCATATCATATCCCTTGTGTTGGCTGTCACATGAGGCTAGCACTGCCCCTGCTAGCTGAGGTGTCATGGTACACCAGGGATAACATTGCTTGTTGTTAGCAAATAATGTTTCAAATAGGATTCCTCCACAAAAATCATATTTTCACATATGTCATATCATTCAAAATAGAGGTTTCCGTATAATACAAAATTTTTAATCTCAATATAATTTCTGTGTCATGTGCACAATCCATTTTTAAAACCATACTGTTCTTGAACTATATGCCAGATAGTAAACAAATCAGGCAATTTAATCTATTTCAAAGACATATAAGTATAAATAACTTGTAAATAGAACTAATTATACATTTAAAGTTCAAGAAGAGCATAGGGTAAGTCATAAAAAGAATTATCTACTCACAAGATAAGGCTCAAAGTTAGACAGCCCTAAAATACACTTTTTCAATCTAAATTTGATCAAATAGACCTTAAAATCAAGTCTAGAGGGTCCAAAAACCTAGGAAATGACTCCGAAATTGCAAAATTTGACCTCCTGGAGCTAAGTCAACACTAGTCAACTGATGGGCACTATTCACGGTTAGAATTACTATCTACCACCAAAATCACTATTCATACTAGGTTGATTTACTATTCACAACCCACAAAAAGTTGTTAGATGACTAAAAAATTTCACATCCTAAGGTTTATCTATCTCTTGAATCCATCTATGGTGTCAAATTTTCAATTTAAGGTCTCTAAATAGAAGTTTCAGAACTTACCTTTTTCTAAGATTTTCTACTTCTTATCTACGGCGATCCTGCGGCTAATTTGAAAAATTATTCTGCCAATATCCTAGTACTCTTCGTCCTGAATCCAAGGGTACCCTTAGTTTAGAGATCGGATGCTCAAAAGTACTCCAAATCTAGAGAGATAAAATAGAGAGAAAGTTACTATTCAGTATTCATTCACCCCAAAAAGATTTCTGTCTCTTTTTTTTTTAATAAATGATAGAGGACCAATTAGCAATTTGCTAATTGTTAGAGGAAGTCCTTGCAAATTTTATTATTTACATTTTAACCCCTAAACGTTTAAAAAAATTACAATTTGACCCCAAAAATATTAACAAATTTTCATTTTCCTCCTTAAAATCTTTCAATTACATCCATACTCCTTTATTTCTTTTAATAATCCATACATAAATGAGAATTATTAAATTTTAGGGTTGTTACATGAACTGCCCTTTATGCCTGAGCCCGAGCATGATGAGATGGATGGTGATGATTGAATAAACAGGGAAGTTCCACTAGACCCCTCTTCCTTTTATTATTATCCCTTCTATTTCCTTCCTTTCTATTTACATTGGGGACAATGTAAATTCTTAAGTGTGGGGGGTCACTTTAGGATTAAGCTGGATGAATGTATAATAAATCATATAATTGTGCACTATTTATTTAGCTGACTGCTATAATAAACTTCTGTTAATCTTTGCACTTTTATTCCAGTTATTAAATGGTGTGAGCATGTGACTTTATTCCAATATTTTAAGTTTGTGATATGTGAAACCAATAGCCAATGATATGACTGCTGAAATTTTCATTAGCTCTAGAAAGATGTAGGAAATTCATGGTTATTACAGTACAGGTAATTTTTCACTCAATCAGTGTGCACACAATAGATATGTGAATAGACATTTATCAGATAGTCTCTATTCTTCTAAAACTAAACCAAAATTCTCCTATTATATATCTAATTCTATTAGTACCCTTGAATGTATGCATCTAATTGATTTTTAGACACTCAAGTAGGCCAACTCATCCTTTAGATCTCCTTATGTTGCCTTACCCTTATTTCTATTTTTCTCACTCAATTTTTTTTTATTTCTCATAATTTCTTTTTCTTTTTCTTTTGTCTATTTCATTCATCATTTTTTTTCTTTTATAGAAATGTGTCATGAGTGCATTTTATGATCCATCTCACTAGGGTAAAGGCAGCTAGGTACTCATACTAGGTCCTTTTTGATGCCTTGAAGGGGTACTCAGAGTGAAAAAATTTTGGGATTCACATTCCCTCATTTTTCAACTCTCCCAGCCTTCACACTCTCATAGTGTTAAAAATCAATAAAGACATACAATTCAAAGCATAATAGGAGAGATATTTTTCAAAAAATTAGAGATTTAATCCTAGAAGAAAGAGACTAAAATTTATACTACCTATTTCATATCCTATTGTGCATCACATGTTCCTAAGCTAAAATCAACCTATATTACATCAATCTATCTCTGAAATAGTAAACAATGTGATTTTGTAGTGCAACATGAGATATTCAGCCAATAATAACTAATCAGAGAAAACCACAAGCCTAAATCTACTCCCCCATGTTTAAGCTTGAAATGGTCCCCAATGTTAATAATAATGAAAAAATAGGGAGAGGGATAAGTGACTTACTTGTTCACTGGTCGTCTAGAGGAGGTGGAGGTGGGTTCTGACCCAAGTGCCAGGTGTACCATGCCTGCATCATACCCTGCATGCCTTGGATAGAATCGTGCATGGCATGTAGGATATCTCTCTGTGATAGTTGCTCTGCCTCAATGCGGCTGAGCCTCGAAGAGATATAGTCTTGATCTTCAGGGGTAGCATATGATGTACCTACACGGTCAGTAAAATGGGAAGGGGTAGGGGTGGGAGAGCCAAAAGTGGCTCAAGGGGGAAATTATCCTCTTCTGGTAGAATTTCATCGCCCTTTCTACCCTCCTCTAATGGGTATATTGATAAATGGGAATTTTGAGTACTTAATGGCTATATTTTATCCTCTAATTCATAGTAAACTTATGGCTATTTCCCTGCTTTTGGTTATACTTTGTTCTGGATACTACTTTGGTTTGTTTTATGTTTATAGGAGAGCAAAAGAGGCCAAGAAGCAAAGGAAAACACTCATGAGAAGTGGTATATAGACTTGGAACAAGATGAGGAGGAAGCAAGGAGGCAACACACCAAAATTTGGCAAGAAAGGAGCATGGAAACCCCCAACACGGCCAGGCCGTGCTTGGTGGCATGGAGCATGGCCAGGCCGTGCTCTAGGCAAGAAGTGTAGAAAAACCCCAGAAACCAGCTCGAAGCACGGTCGTGCTTCGGGTCCGTACACATCGTGTTTTTTAGGGTTTTGAGCCGCCACTGTGAGGGAGATGGAATGGGAAACGTAGCCAAAGGCATAGAGATAGAGAGAGACCCTTTTTTTACTCAATTTTAGGCTAAGGAAACACCATTACATTAGTTTTAGAGTAGCATTAGTGCTTACTTTCATGTTCTTAGCTTAGATTTGAGATTGATTGAGCATTGTATTTCATCTTTGCATTCAGCAATCCAGGTTTTATCATTCCATCTTTTCTTCTACTTCTATTTTTACTTCTTCCTTTTACATTGTATTGGATATTGATTATTTACTTAATGATTATGCCTTTTAATTATCTTTCCATCATGCTTGAGTAGATTTGATCTAGGTTTTTGGTAAACCCATTTATGATGTGATGATACATTATGCTAATTGAATCATTGGAACCCTAATTGTGCTATCCATGGTTAATTAGGATTAGCTATTATGCATTGACTATATGAGTTGATTAATGTCTGGCCAACGTTTTATCATGTCTTAGGATATTAATTTATGGACTGAAAGGTGAAGATTAATACCGAAACCTAATAGTTAATTAGGGATATCTTAATCACGAAAGTAGTTTAAGATTCTCTAGGATTAAATCATTTAATGGGCACGGCAAAACCGATTAATTGTATCCTGTGGTTGGCATAGAGCATAATGGACCTAGGTTGAACTAAGAACCACGAAAGTAGGTAATTGGATTAACCTAGGTACGATTAGTGACGCTTAAAAGAGGTTGCTAGTTAATTAAGGCTAAACCATCCCCAATAACCTAGATAATTGCAATTAGAGGTGCATATTTAGTGTTGAATATCATAAGTGTGGTGAACCATAACCCTAGGCTTTATTTAATTGATTATCTTTATTTATTTTATTGTAACACTCGCTAATCGAATTACATCGATTTAGATAGCATATTTCGTATTATTCTAGTAATTGACATTGTTCTCTGTAGGATACGACCCGTACTTGCCGGACTAGCTACAGCTACGTCATGCGCTTGCGGTAATTAGTAAAATAGACACAAAAAGTTTTTGGCGCCGTTGCTGGGGAACAATTGTCAATATTAGATATCTACGAAATAGCTAGACTAGATCACTTTCTTTTAATTTTTTTGCATAATTTTCTTTTGCTAATTTTTGTTCCTTTTTCTTCCTTTTTAGGTGTGTAGCTATTTTATGCAAAGAGACCGCGAATTCTTTGCTGAATTTGACCCAGAGATTGAGTGCACCCTACAGAGAAGAAGAAGAAGAAAACATCAGCAAGATCCCACTGCACCTACCATGGCGGAGAGACATAACCATTCATTGAAGGATTTCACTACCCCAGATACTCATGGCCTGAATCCCAGTATTGTCAGACCTGTCGTAGAGGCCAAAAACTTTGAGCTGAAACCTTCTCTTTTGCAAATGGTTTAGCAGAATCAATTTGTTGGGTCACCTACTGAAGACCCAAATCTCTCTTTCAGTGTTTTTGGAGTACTGTGACACGCTGAAGCTGAATGAAGTATCTTTTGATGCCATCAGACTAAGATTGTTCCCTTTCTCTCTGATGGACAAGGGCCGTGCATGGTTGCATTCTCTTCCATCAAGGTCCATTACCACATGGCAGTAGCTTTCTCAAGCTTTCCTGGCCAAATACTTCCCACCGAGTAAGATGACTCATCTTAGGAATCAGATAACTACTTTTTCTTAGAAAGATGGGGAGTCACTATATGAAGCTTGGGAGCGATTTAAAGAGATCCTCAGAATATGCCTACACCATGGGTTAGAGAAGTGGCTGATAGTCCATACATTCTATAATGGACTGATTTACTGCACCTGATGTCTGTGGATGTTGTAGATGGAGGATCTTTGATGAATAAAATAGTTGATGAGGCATATGAGCTGATAAAAGATATGGCTTAAAATCATTACTCCTAGTCTAGTGAAAGGCAGCCAAGAAAATCAGCAGGTATGTATAAAGTAGATGCGTTTAATCATCTAACTTCTAAGGTTAATGCATTGTTTCAGAGTTGGATAAGTTAAGCATCAACAATGTTGGTTCCTCTTCATCATCTTCTACTTGTGAGATCTGTGGTTGCATAGGTCATGTGGCCAATGAATGCCAGCTTGGGAACTCTGCACCTCAGGATTATGAGCAGGTAAGTTTTCTGAACAACAATCAAAGAAACAATCCGTACAGCAACACATATAACCCAGGTTGGAAGAATCACCTGAATCTTTCTTACAAGCCGAATGCAAATTAGCAGCCTCAGAATAATTTTAGACAACCCCTTGGTTTTTAGAATCAGAGACAATTCAACCCAGCTCCTCAACCAAAGTCAAATATGGAGGCTTCTGACCTTGGAGAAAGTGTAAGTCTCATGCCTCTTTTGGTTTGCCAAAAGCTTCAGATGGATGACTTGAAGCCTACCACATTTTCTCTTCATTTGGCTAACCGATCCATCAAGCATCCGGTAGGTATATTAGAGGATGTTCCTCTAAAGGTAGGAAAATTTTATATACCAGCTGATTTTATTATTTTAGAGATGAAGGAAGATGACAAAATCCCCATCATTCTTGGAAGGCCTTTCCTAGCTACGGCTGGTGCCAATATAAATGTGAGATATGGAAAGCTTTCTTTGAATGTAAGAGATGAAAAAGTATAATTTAATTTGAATGATGTTATGCACCCTCCATCTCTAGGTGAATCTTGCTACATGATTGGCTTAATTGAACCTAATGTGAATGATAATGCCATGAATTTTTCTCCTTCTGACCCACTTGAGTTATGCTCTGTGGGAAGTTCTTGTATTTATGTCAAACAGGGGGAAGAAAAGCAAGAAATTGAGGAGGAAGTGAAAGATACAAAGCTTGAACCCAAACCACCTCCTCAAAGCTTGAATGAAGCAAAGGAAGAAAGGAATGAGCCAAAAAGATCTTTGAAGGCCATTGGACAAAGACTCAAGAACCATACTAAGAGACAATGGATGGCAAGGATAGTTATTCAAACTCTCTTAAAGTCTCCTTGAGTGGAAACCATGGAAAGGAAGTCGAGATAATGACTTTAAACAAGCGCTTTGGGGGAGGCAACCCACCTTTTAATTTTTAATTTTCTTTTTTTTTTTGTTTTCTTGCCTTTTGTTTTAGTTTTTATCTTTAATTTTAGTTGATTTCTTAGGTTATAGGTTAATGAGTGTTTCCATATGATTTATAGGTCCATTCTAATATGCCCAAAGTTGAAATAAAGAATGAAAATCAAGGAAAATTGAGCAAGGTTGAAAAATGAAGGAATTTTTCAAAGAATTAGAGGAATCCAGCTCCCAGCACGGGCAGGCCATGTCACAGGACACGATCGTGTCCTAAGCCCAGCCCAATCACCCCTTGCCCGTGTTGGCTAACACGGGCCAAATCCAGAGTTTTTGGATTTCCAGCGCCAACCACGGGTAGGCTGTGCTGTGAACCATGGGCGTGCTCCAGGTAAAAAAAACAGGGAAAAGAGAAAAAAATCCATCTGCTATTCGCATCACTATTATAGCTTCCCTCCAGGTATAATTTTAACCTTTACTTTGCGCCTAATTTCTTTTATCTGGATTGGACTTCCCTGATGGTTGGACTGTATTATTCCTCAAGATTGAACTAGATTGGTTTATATATCTGATTATATATTTTATTCTGCAACTGTGGATTTATTAGCATGGTTTTGGGAATTTCTGCAGAATTGGGACTGAATCTATACTGAATTCTCTAGTTGTTTTTTGAATGGTTTATCTGAATATGGATTTTCTGATAATTGTTACTTGCTAATTTGCTGATCTTGCCATTGATTTAAAGTTAGAATTTGACATTGGCTTTCCATGTTGTTAATGCAAGCCAAATACATTTAGCACCAGAGTCAGAACCCTCCACCACCTCTTTCAGAAGACCAGTGAACATGTAAGTTACTTGTCCCTTTTGCTTGTACTTTAATTTATACTAACATTGAGGACAATGTCAAGTTTAAGCATGGGGGAGTAGCTTTAGGCTTTTGATTTCCTCTTATTAGATATTATTGGCTGAATATCTCATGTTGCACTGCAAAAAAAAATCACATAGTTTACTACTTCAGATTTAGATTAATATAATATAGGTTGATTTTAGCTTATGAATATATAATGCATAACAAAATATGAAATAGGCACTTATCCTTTTAAGTCTCTCTCTTCTAGCATTAAACCTCTAATTTTTTTGAAAAATATCTCTCCTATTGTGCTTTGAATAGTATGCCTTTATTGAAATTTTAACACTATGAGAGTGTGAAGGTTAGGAGAGGTAAAAAATGAGGGTATATAACACCCAAAAAGTTTTCACTCTAAGTACCCCTTCAAGGGACAAAAAAGGCCCTAGTATGAGTACCTAGCTGCCTCTACCATAGTGAGATGGAGCATAAAATGCACTCACTGCATATTTCTATAAAAAAATGAATGATGAATGAAATGAAATAAAAAAAATGATGAGAAATAAAAGAAATTTAGTAAGAAAAAGAGTGAGAAAAATAGAAATAAGGGTAAGGCAACATAGAGAGATCTAAAGGATGAGGTGGCCTACTTGAGTGTCTGAAAATTAATTAGATGCATACATTCAGTGGCAACAATAAAAGCAGATATATAATAGGAGAATTTTAGTTTAGTTTTAGAAGAACAGAGACTATCTGATAAATTTCTATTCATATATCTATTGTGTGCACATTGATTGAGTGAAAAATTACCTGTATTGCATTTTCTATCTTCTGGAATTTGATTGCATATTCCCCATTCCTTCTGATATGATATGTTATTTGCTTGAGGACAATCAAAGGTTTAAGCATGGGGGAGTTGATAAAGGGGAATTTTGAGTACTTAATGCCTATATTTTATCCTCTAATTCGTAGTAAACTTGTGGTTATTTCCCTGTTTTTGGTTATACTTTGTTCTGGATACTACTTTGGTTTGTTTTATGTTTACAAGAGAGTAGAAGAGGCCAAGAAGCAAAGGAAAACACTCATGAGAAGTGCCATATGGACTTGGAACAAGATAAGGAGGAAGCAAGGAGGCAACACACCAAAATTTGGCAAGAAAGGAGCATGGCAGCCCCCAATACGGCCAGGCCTTGCTTGGTGGCATGGAGCACTGCCAGGACGTGATCTGGGCAAGAAGTGCAGAAAAACCCCAGAAACCAGCCCGAAGCACGGCCAGGCTGTGCCATGAAGCACGGTCGTGCTTCGGGTCCGTACACATTGTGTTGTTTAGGGTTTTGAGCCGCCACAGTGAGGGAGATGGAATGGGAAACGCAGCCAAAGGAATAGAGACAGAGAGAGACCTTCTTTTACTAAATTTTAGGCTTAGGAAACACCATTAGATTAGTTTTAGAGTAGGATTAGTGCTTACTTTCATGTTCTTAACTTAGATTTGAGATTGATTCAGCATTGTATTTCATCTTTGCATTCAGCAATCCAGGTTCTATCTTTCCATCTTTGCTTCTACTTCTATTTCTACTTCTTCCTTTTACATTGTGTTGGATAGAATTTCTACTCAAGCATGATGGAAAGATTAATCATCTTCTTTTACCTGTATTGCATGTTCTTCCTTTGATTTATCTTTCTATCATGCTTGAGTAGATTTGATCTAGGTTTCGGTAAACCCACTTATGATGTGATGATACATTGTGCTAATTGAATCATTAGAACCCTAATTGTGTTATCCACGGTTAATTAGGATTAGTTATTATGCATTGACTATATGAGTTGATGAATGTCTGGCCAACGTTTTATCATGTCTTAGGATATTAATTGATGGACTGAAAGGTGCTGATTAATACCGGCACCTAATAGTTAATTAGGGATATCTTAATCATGAAAGTAGTTTAAGATTCTCTAAGATTGAATCAATTAATGGGCAAGGGAAAATCGATTAATTGTATTCCGTGGTTGGCATAGAACTTAATGGACCTAGGTTGAACTAAGAACCACGAAACTAGGTAATTGGATTAACCTAGGTACGATTAGTAACGCTTGAAAGAGGATGCTAGTTAATTAAGGCTAAACCATCCCTAATAACTTAGATAATTGCAATTAGAGGTACATATTTAGTGTTGAATATCATAAGTGTGGTGAACCCTAACCCTAGGCTTTGTTTAATTGATTATCTTTATTTATTTAATTGTGATACTCTGTAATCGAATTACATCGATTTAGATAGCATATTTCGTATTATTCTAGTAATTGACATTGTTCTCTGTGGAATATGACCCGTACTTGCCGGACTAGCTACAGTTATGCCGTGCGCTTGCAGTAATTAGTAAAATAGTCACAACATATATCTAGTTCTCCATACTGGTAACTGTAGTCCTAGTAGGGTTACGGAGGCGAAAGATTCTATGTCCTCTGAGATGCAACCAATAGTCAACATTTTTCTTGACAATGAGTTTCATATGCAGGCAGGATTCTAAATCAATCCTACTGCTGCCAACTACTGGTTACGTTCCTTGGAGATTTGCTTCATATCCCAACCCTTTAGCTATGGTATTAACCAGCCCCCTATGACCACTTTACCATTCATTGCACTACCTACTCGGGCCATCTGCTGAGCCTTGAAGGCTTTAGTATCTACCTTAGTACCGTGTACCATAGCATAAGAAAGTAAAGCTCCCTTTGATTTGCAACCCCATCACTCTCAACCCTACCAAAAATAGTATGGGCCATCAGGCGTTGTAAATATCTAAAAGTGGAGTTACAAATGAAAGAGGCTTTTGAACTTGATGTACTATACTGCCCCTTAACAGAAATTGAGTTCCAAAAAGGTTATGCAAGAAAACTTGAGGGTATTGATCTAGTTCCCCCGAGAGGTAATCTAAATAGTGCATTAAATTCAGCCAATGTTAAGCTAAAAGTACGGTTAAACATTCTAAAATTAACGCGTCCCTAATTGACGTCGGGACCTCAAAACAAGACTACATTAATTGAGACGAAAAACTCTAAGGTGGTCCTAATATAGGCGGGGTATCGTAGTGTGATGAATGTATTCCACCCAATCCTATTAACTAAGTAGTAGACGTCATTTAAAAGACCTAACCATTCCAAACATTTCTCATCCTTGTAGCGGGTACTCAGCATTCCTCGTTTAACTAGAGTATCGTATCGTGTCCATTAACTATCATCAACAAACACAATACCATACTCATTGATTTGGTGAGGAAGTTGGGACAATACTGGAATTCGTTCTCTTTGTGGTTGCTAGGATTGGGAGGAGGATTGACCAGTTCTGGCTCTTTTGGGACCCATGTAAAATGATATGCAAGCAAATGCAAAAAGTAGAATGGGTTGTGCAGATCCAAGAGCCAATTAAAAAGTACAATACAAGGTAATGTGCCAAAAAAAATTAGTAACTATCAGAGCAAGAATCAGGGTAAAACAAGTCCAGAAATTCAAAGCACAATTCAGATAAACCATCCAGCAAGTCTAAATAGCGAGAAGAAAATTCTAGTGCAGAGACTGAGAAATTAAATCAAAACACTAAGCAGCGTATAATAAAGGGCAGTCAAGTTATGTCCAAAAAATTTTAATGTATGAAACCAACATTAAACCTGCATTTTGAAGCTCAATTGTAAAAAGCAGAATAGAGTAATTCAGTTCATCCACCAAGTCCAAAAATTTAGTGCATTAAAATAGCAAATTAAATCTAATTGCAAAAAGCAAAAACCAGCTTCATGTAGAAGCAATTACCAAGTGTAGAATATCCAAACCAGCAAGTCTAACAAGCAGGGAATCAAATCTAGATAGTAAACCACTAGGTAAGAGTTTAGAGTTACCTAGCTAGAAGCATGATGGAGAATGCAGCAAGGAGTAACTAGCTATTAGAAATCTTCAGTTCAGCATGAGGTTGGGTAATGTGGGAATGGGTTTCGGGTAGTGGTGTAGGGAATGGGAAATGTAGGTATAGGTAATGCTTAGAGATGGTGGGCTATGGGTGAAGAGTGGGAGGAAGACACTAGGTGCAAGGGAATGGGTAGTGTAGGGGGATTTTGAGAGGGAAGGGGAATTTTGGGTTTGGGCACAGGCATCTTTGGAGATGGGAGAAGGGGATGGGAGAAAACGCAAAATAGGGGACGGGGAATTTTTGGGTACAGGAAAGTTTGGGGATGGGAGACCGAGAGGGAGAGGGAAGATTAGGAAGGGGATGGAGGGCTATGGGATGGGGTAGAGGTTGGGGATGGGAATTTGTAGAGGAGTTGCAGAGAAATTGGAGGGAAGAAGGGAGAAGAGAGCACGGGCTAGGGCACGGGTTGAGAGGATGCAGAACACGGTGGAAAAAAGGGAAAAAAACAAAAGAAAAACTGACTTGGGCCCGAAGCACGACCCACCTATTGACATGCTTTAAATTAAGCATGTTTTTAGAATGTTTTAAGTTGTTTTTTATTTACTTTAGTAGAAAATAGATATGAATTAATTGAGTTTTGTGTTTTGTGTTTTAGGAATAATAAAGAAGAAAAGAAGAAGGAAATAGAGAAAATCATAGAAAAATGCTGATTTCTGACCATTTGTCACTAATTAAGGCATATCTCACTCATTTGGACTCCGATTAAGGTGATTCTAACAGTTATGGAAAGAAAAAACATATAGATACAACTTTCGTGTTCGGCACTTCGGAAAAATCTAGAAGATTCTGGGAGCTGCGGCGCTAACAAGAGAGCGTCGCGTTGTTGTGAAGCCCAGCAATGAGCGCCGAGGCATTGGACCAAGGGTACTGCGCGCACTCGATCCTTAACCGAGCAGAATGCCGCGGCACTAGAACGGGCACTGTGGTGCCAGAGTAGAGCGTTAGGGTGCTCGCCGCCGCATCAGTTTGCCAAATTCGCAAATTTTAGTTCTTTTTTACTCTAATTGAAGCCCGATGGACTGGGATTTGACCTAGATACACTCCTACTTCGATTAGGAAGAGTTAATCTATAAAAAGGGAGGAAAGCAAGCAAAGAGAGGATTCAATCATTCATCCAAGTTCTTAGTTAGATTCTTCAATTCTTTTTTAGATTTTCTTATGGCCTTGCGTGGCTAGTTCTTTTTAGTTGGTAGAGATAGATTGAAACCTCAAGGAATCTTCATGCATTGTGAGATTTGGATTTGATTTTATTATTTCAATTTGAATTGAGTATTGATTATTCATCTGCTCTTCTTCTCAATGATTATTCATATGATTGCTAGGGAGACCTACTAATATATTATCTGTCTTAATCTACGGCTAAATTATGTTTTGAACAAAGTCTTCAATTATGTGATTCATGAGGCAAATAGGTTTTAGTATGTTGGATTATAAATCATTGAACCTATGATGAATAATTAACTAAATTAGATATAACTGATGTATTTATATTTGTTTAGCTCTGTCAGTTTCTCTAGTTCTTCATGCAGTTAATAAGTTATGCTTTACTGATGTGCTAAAGGATTGCATGTTAATTAGGGTTTAATTGGTGCGATTGCCATTAATTTACTAGATATAAGGAGGAATAGGGTTAGAAACCCAATGATAGATATTCAATTATAGATTGATTATGTTGTCAATGATCAATGCAATCCCTTAACAGTAGATATCAACTGAAACCAACATCTTTATCATTAATCACTCTCTCTTAATTACTTTCATTGTTGTTTACTTGGTTTTTTTTGTAATTATCAACCCCCCCTTTCTCAATCACATAAGATGATTCCAGTATCTGTGGGATCGACCCTTATTCCCACTACTATAGGTTAGTTTTGAGGTAAGATATTAATTTGGGTGTACCTGCGACAGTACGCACCAAATTTTGGAGCCGGTTCCAGGGACTGCGTCTATTACTTTTTGTGGTTTTTATTTTGATTTATGCCTGTGACTCATTCTTCTAATTCTCAACATTTACAGTTCAATCCAGATTTCAGAAAATCTGTATACAGGCACAGAAGAGAACTTCCAGAGGACATTGATCAAGAAAAGGAGGAAGTAACCATGGCGAGGCACCCCACTCTGAAGAAGCTTGTAGCTCTAGATTTGCATCAACAACCCTTTTGCATTACTTTTCCTAATCTTGATGAAAATGTTAATGTTGAGTTGAAATCTGGATTAATTCATCTCTTACCTAATTTTTATAGTCTTGCAGGTGAAGACCCGCATAAACATTTGAAAGAATTTCATGTGATATGTACCAGTATGAAGCCCCCTGGAGTAACTGAGGAACAATAAAACTCAAGGCTTTTCCTTTTTCATTAAGAGTTTCAGCCAAATATTGGTTATATTATTTGCCTTCTGGTACTATCACTACCTAGAATGAGATGAAGAGAATGTTTTTAGAATGTTATTTTCTTACATCTAGAGCCGCTACTATCAGGAAAGAAAAATGCGGCATTAGGCAATTGCATGGGGAGACACTTTATGAATATTGGGAGAGGTTTAAGAAGCTTTGTGCAAGCTGCCCATACCATCAGATTAGTGAGCAGCTACTAATCCAATATTTCTATGAAGGTCTTTTACAGGGAGACAGGAGCATGATTGATGTAGCTAATGGAGGACCACTAGTAGACAAGACTCCTGAAGAACCCAGAGTCCTGATATCAAATATGGCTGCAAATTCCCAACAATTCGGCATTAGGCATACCCATGAGGTAAGTACTACTTCTCTTCAAAATCAAATATCTGAACTTACTTCTCTTGTGCGCCAAATGGCTACAGGTACACTACAGCAAGTTAAAGTATGTGGAATATGTTCAGCCACAAGGCACCCAACTGACATGTGTCCTACACTTCAAGAGGAATCCACAGAACAAGTGAATGCTGTAGGAGGTTTTCTTGGCCAACCAAAGAGGTATGATCCTTATGATAATACATATAATCCTGGATGGAAGGATCATCCCAATTTCAGATAAGGGAATGCACAAAATAGGCTTGCAGGACAAAACTTTCAGCAAAATTAGCAAGCCTATTATCCTAGACAAAATGCATCTCAAGATCACCAGGTAAGTGATGTGATCTTAATTAAGCATGATATTAATACCTTTAAACTTAATTTTTGTTTGATTTAAGTAAAATATAATTAGGAATTAGCTTATTTTTCTGTTTTGTGTTGTAGGAACAAAGGAAGAAGAAAAGAGAAGAAAAAGATAAGAAATTCATGGAAAAATGCTACATTGCAGCGAGTCCAGACCTTTAAAAACTGTTTTAAGCATATCTCCCACTTATGAACTCCAATAAAAGTGATTCAAGTGGCTGTGAAAAGATAACACAATCATCGAAAACTTTTATGTTCAACACTTGGTCCAATTCGAGAGATTTCATAGCGTTACAGAGCTCGTAAATCAGAATTACAGTGCAGCAGGATGAATTTTGACCTTTGGTCACTAATTTTTGAATATCTCCTTCAATTTAGATCAAATTAAGATGATTCCAGTGGCTATGAAAAGAAGAGAAATAGAGCTACAACCTTTTTGATAGCACTTTTACAAATTCGAGTTTTCTAGGTGCCGCGGCGCTCTCTGGCGCGCTGCGACATTTGTTGCCCAGAAGCACTAGGCACCGCGGCGCCTAATGCCCAACATCGCAGCACCAGAGCGTCAAAATCCAGAGGGTGCCAGAGCTAGCCTAGGTGCCGCGGCACCCCATCAGAAGTTTTTTGGCACGCCGCGATGCCCATGTAGCGTGCCGCTGCACCAGTTCGCTGAATTCACGATTTTTAGGGTTTTTTTACTCCAATTGAAGCCTGATGGGTCAGGATTTGACCTAGACACACTCCTACTTCGATTAGGAGGAGTTAATCTATAAAGAGGGAGGAAAGCAAGTAGAAAATTCATTCAATCCTTCATCTAAGTTCTTGGTTATATTCTTCAATTCTTCTTTAGATTTTCTTATGGCCCTGCGCGGCTAGTTCTTTTTAGTTGGTTGAGGTAGATTGAAACCTCAAGGGATCTTCAAACATTGTGAGATGTGGATTTGATTTTATTATTTCAATTTGAATTGAGTATTGATTATTTATCTATTCTTCTTCTCAATGACTATTCATATGATGGCTAGGAGGCCTACTTGTATATTATGTGTCTTAATCTATCGCTGAATTATGTTTTGAACAAAGCCTTCAATTCTGTGATTCATGAGGCAAATAGGTTTGAGGATTTTGGATTATAAATCATTGAACCTATGACGAATAATTAACTAAATTAGATATAAACGATGTATTTATATTTGTTTAGCTCTGTCAGTTTCTCTAGTTCTTTATGCGGTTAATAAGTTATGCTTACCGATGTGTTAAAGGATTGCTTGTTAATTAGGGTTTAATTGGTGCGATTGTCATTAATTTACTAGACTTAAGGAGGAACAGGGTTAGAAACCCAATGATAGATATTCAATTACAGATTGATTATATTGTCAATGATCAATGCAATCCCTTGACGGTGTATATCAACCGAAACCAACGTCTTTATCATTAATAACTCTCTCTTATTTGTTTTCATTATTGGTTACTTTAGTTAATTTGTGATTATTAATCCCCCTTTTTTCTAATCACATAAGGAAATACCAGTCTCTGTGGGATCGATCCTTACTCCCACTACTACAGGTTAGTTTTGAGGTAAGGTATCAATTTGGTTGTACCTGCGACAGTACGCACCAAAATTTGGCGCCGTTGCCAAGGATTGTGTCTATTTACCTTTTGTGATATTTTTTTCTTTTCTTTTTGTTCATAACTTTGAATATGGCAGCCAATTTTCAACAATTTGGCACTAGGCTGGGCTCTCCATTACGACATGCTGGTGAGGTATGTAGTTCTTCCCTTGAACAGCAACTGAAAAATTTAACCTCTCTTGTTCGTCAACGTGTAGAAAATTTGCAAACAGAAAATTTCTATGGAAATCATTCAATTATCGAGCATCCATCTATTAGGTACCCAACTTTCTATGATGAGTCATTTGAGCAGGTAAATATGGTTAGTGGTTTCCCTGAACCACAACAAGTGAGATATGATTCCTATTCAAACATGTACAATCCTGGATGGAAGGATCATCTCAACTTCAAGTATAGGAATGCACAAAATAGCTTGTAGAACAAAATTTTTCAAATTTTCAGCATACCCAACAGACTTATTATCCTAGACAGTCTACATATCAGGATTTTCAGGTAAGTAGTTCTATAAAAGAAATTGTTAAATCTATTGAACGTAATACTTATCAATTTCAACAAGAGGTAAGGGTTAGCATTCAAAGCTTAACAAATTAAATTGGGCAACTTGCAACATCAGTCAATCGATTAAAGGCTCAAAATTTAGAAATTGAAAGTCGAGCTCTAGCATCATTAGTGCACAAAGAGGAAAATTTTGCAATTAATGAAAAAGATGACTTGGATGTTGACAATAGTTAGCCTACTAATAAAGAGGCTTGGAATCTACCCTAAATGCCAAATTTGAAGAGAACATTTCAGTAGGAGAGGAAGCACCAAAAGTACAACAAACAGGTAAGGATCTTTCTATTTTGTTACCAATTTCTAATAAGATGTCTGTACCTTCTATTTTGAAGAATCCTGACCTAGGCTTAAAGAGCTTCCCTAGCCACTTAAAGGGCATATATAGCGGAGAACCACCCCCAGTGATAACCTCAAATAAATATTCCCTACTTAAAGATAGAGGAAAGCTACCCCCTACTTTGGAAAAAAGTCAAAACGATCAAATTAAATTGGATGCCAGAAGCTACTCAAGACATCGGTTATTCCCCGGTAAGTTGAGTTCTCATTTAATTAAACCTTTGACTACTAATGACTTCCCTCCTCATAATGCAGCTAAAGCTCAAAATTATGCAAATCCATTGGAAAGCCAATTCAAAGTGAACATCAAGGATCCTCCTTGAATGACATAAGGAGCTTTGAGTCAAGCCAACGACATTAAACAAAGGCGCTTATTGGGAGGCAACCTAACATAATCAAAAAAGAAAAAGAAAAAGTGGGAATCAGAAATATTCATGGTCCAGTAATGCAACATGCTCATTCCACTCCAAACAAATTCAGGGAAGTTCACTTAACTCATATGTTTTTCTATATCTTTCCCTAATTCTTATCTTTCTTTTACATTGAGGACAATGTAAAGTTTGAGTGTGGGGGTGGAAGTTTATTTGTCTGAATCATTGTGACCCTATTATGAGCATCAATTTTCTGATTTTCACTATTAATGCATTTTTATTGCGTTTAGCAAGTTGAGTGATTGTGTGAGTGTTTCAATTTATGTTTTAGGATGTTAGGCACAACCAACAGCCAATGATATGACTATCCAAAAAAAAAAAATTTTAGCTCTTGAAAAATATAGAAAATTCATGGTTATATGCAATTTTATCCCTTTTGCAATTTATTACTTTTGACTTTAGAATCCTGAAATATGTTTGCACAATAATTTTGGGCATTCAATTTATCTTTTACTTAGAGAAGGCTTATATAATTCAAATATATGTCATGATCTCCACAGGATTCGAGAACTTATTTGAATGCTGCTTGAGGCAAAATCTTAGGCTAATACTATTATTTAGGAGATGATATAGGCATTATTAGATAGATTGAGCCTATCAAGCTTAACCTAACTAATGAAATATCCTTAGTTCCTCTATTTTGAGCTTAATGAACTGTTTCTTCTAAAAACCACAAATGAGCCAAAAGCCAAATTTTGTATGAATATCCTTATTTTTTATCCTATTCACTCACTCCATGATTATTTTTCTGAATACTTGTTTTGTAGAGCTTTATTTACAGAAGGGTGGAAGGGTGGAGCAAGGAAAAGAAAATAATTATGAGAAAAAAAGAATTATGCAAAGGAAATAGAAGAAAAATCCGAATGCTATGAAAAAAAAATTAGAGAATTGAGGAAAAAGGATAGATTAAATTCAATTGAAACAAGAAAATGAGTGTGGGGGGGGAGAAATCACCCCAATTTTATAAAAGCTCTAGAGATCATATTTAATCATGTGGTGCTAGGTGATTGAGCCTAAATTGGTATCCTTTATCCTACCTTATACCCTAGCCACATTATAAACTAAAGAAAGTCCTATTGATCCTAGAGGTAGTTTTGGCCTACATTAGTGGAGAGTGGCATGAAGAATAAACATATGGAAATCCTAAACTAATTAGAGATCTACAATCAAAATTTTGGGATATATAAACTCATCCGGGTAAAAGAAAATTTATTGACCCAAAAACACACACACACTAAGGATTCAGAAGGATAAAATAATAGATTGCATTTGTGTTAATCTTGTGCATGATTATGACCTTCCAAAATTTTTCTAGAGTATATTTTTATGTTATGAGGGAAACGTTTGGTAAGCCTAACACTCACTACATTATTGATTGTTGTTTTTTTGTCTTTAGGGATTATTTTGCTTGAGGACAAGCAAAAGGTTGAGTGTGGGGGTATTTGATGTGATCTTAATTAAGCATGATATTAATACCTTTAAAGTTAATTTTTTTTTATTTAAGTAAAATATAATTAGAAATTAGCTTAGTTTTGTGTTTGGTGTTGTTGGAACAAAGGAAGAAGAAAAGAGAAGAAAAAGAGAAGAAATTCATGGAAAAATGATACATTGCAGCGAGTCCAGACCTTTAAGCATTGTTTTGAGCATATCTCTCTCTTATGAACTCCAATCAAAGTGATTCAAGTGGCTGTGAAACGATAACACAATTATCTACAACTTTTAGGTTGAACACTTGGTCAACTTCGAGAGATTTCATAGCGTTACAGAGCTCACAAACTAGAATCACAATGCAGCAGGATGAATTCTGAGCTTTGGTCACAAATTTTGTCATATCTCCTTCAATTTAGATCAGATTAAGATGCTTCCAGCGGCTATGAAAAGACGAGGCATAGGGCTACAACTTTCAAGTTAGAAACTTTGGTAAATTCTGGAGTTTTCTAGGAGCCGTGGTGCTCGTAAGAGAGCACCGCGGCACTGAGTCATTGCAGGTCTGGAGGGCCGCGACGCTCCCTAGTGCGCTGCGGCATTTGTTGCCCAGAAGCAGCGGGCGCCGCGGTGCCCGGTGCCTAGAGCCACGGCACCTGAGCATCAGAATCCAGAGTGCGCCAGAGCCAGCCTAGGCACCGTGGTACTCGCTGTCGTACAAGTTTGCTGAATTCACGATTTTTAGGGTTTCTGGACTCCAATTGAAGTCCGATGGGCCGAGATTTGACCTAGAAACACTCCTACTTCGATTAAGAGGAGTTAATCTATGAAGAGGGAGGAAATCAGGTAGAAAATTCATTCAATCCTTCATCCAAGTTCTTAGTTACATTCTTCAATTCTTCTTTAGATTTTCTTATGGCCCTGCGTGGCTTGTTCTTTTTAGTTGGTTGAGGTAGATTGAAACCTCAAAGGATCTTCATACATTGTGAGATGTAGATTTGATTTCATTATTTCAATTTGAATTGAGTATTGATTATTTATCTGTTCTTCTTCTTAATGATTATTCATATGATGGAGGCCTACTAGTATATTATCTGTCTTAATCTACCGCTGAATTATGTTTTGAACAAAGTCTTCAATTTTGTGATTCATGAGGCAAATATGTTTAAGGATTTTTTATTATAAATCATTGAACCTATAACGAATAATTAACTAAATTAGATATAACCGATGTGTTTATATTTGTTTAGCTCTGTCAGTTTCTCTAGTTCTTTATGCGGTTAATAAGTTATGCTTTATCGATGTGCTAAAGGATTGTCCCTTGACGGTGGATATCAACCGAAAGCAACGTCTTTATCATTAATCACTCTCTCTTATTTGTTTTCATTATTGGTTACTTTACTTAATTTGCGATTATTAATCCCCCTTTTTCTAATCACATAAGGTAATACCATTCTATGTGGGATCGACCCTTACTCCCACTACTACAGGTTAGTTTTGAGGTATGGTATCAAATTGGTTGTACTTACAACAGTATACACCAAATTTTGGCGCTGTTGCTGGGGATTGTGTCTATTTACCTTTTGTGATTTTTTTTCTTTTCGTTATTGTTCATAACTTTGAATATGGCAGCCAATTTTCAATAATTTGGCACTAGGCTGGGCTCTCCATTAAGACATGCTGGTGAGGTATGTAGTTCTTTCCTTGAATAGCAACTGGCAAATTTAACCTCTCTTGTTCGTCAACGTGTATAAAATATGTAAAGAGAAAATTTCTATGGAAATCATTCAATTATGGAGCATCGGTCTATTGGGTACCCAACTTTCTATGATGAGTCATTTGAGCAGGTAAATATGGTTAGTGGTTTCCCTGAACCACAACAAGTTAGATTTGATTCCTATTTAAACATGTACAATCCTGGATGGAAGGATCATCTCAACTTCAGGTATGGGAAAGCACAAAATAGTCTTGTGTTGGTTAATGTGTAATTCATACAAAGATGAATACAATGTCAGAACGCAAGTGCACGTACCGTGACCAAGTAATAAAGTGATGAGTGAGTATCGTCCCACGAGGAGTGAACTAAAACTGCTTAGATACTTTTACTGTATGAATGTTGTAGCAATGCCAAGTTTTTCACAAAATTGGAATAGACATGGGTTGACTGATTTTTACTGTAATTAAAATGAAAAGTATTCAGGGATAGAAAGGAAACTATATGGGGAGAACTGGGGTGCTCAGGGTTGATATGGACTTCAGCACTCAGATATGCCCTAGACTTTGCTGCAGCAAAGGTCCTTGTTGCCAAAATCAGTTTTGAATGGAGTCTTCCCAGACTACCATTCCTCACAACTCCAAGGTGTGGACACGCATTCTTGCACAAGTCCTTACCACTGAATTGCACAAGCAATACATTATGGGACTAATTAGGTACCCGTATATCCCTACATGAGGTAACCCTTTTACACTCAGCTTTTTTTCCAGCCTCCATTACCCTCCCAGGTGAATGTTGGCCTCGGTTTTCTTCCTCCAAACTTCCGTTATTAAGGAAAGAAAAGCTACAGGATATACAGCTGAATGGTAAACAAAACTGCAGCGAAATGTATTAATAATAAAAATGTGCTTCGGTCCATTACAACCCTTGTGCAACCCCAACTGGAAACTAGCCAAGCCTCATGGGTGCACTGGTTACAAAAACTCCAGAAACACTGGTGTGGATTCTAAGAGATAAAAACTAAAGTACAAAATGCAGTTCTTTCTTTTTGATAAAGCAGTAAAACAACAACAGAAAACAAAGTTCCCTTTTACACTAGCACACTATCCCCTCATGCTGCACCTTCCGGTGTTAACAGCACTCTAGGCTATGGTGTTATTTTTCTCTCAGTTCTTTCCTCTTTCTCCTCGGCGGGGCTCTTTTATCGACTCCTGCCTCCTAAAGCCTTGCCTGACATCAATCCAGGCCCATTCTTTCTCATCTTCTCCTTCGGAATCTGAGTGGTCTGTCCATGCTGCTGGTGGTGGCTCTTTGCAGCATTTTTCCAGTTGTTCTGATGCTAATGTGTCTATCATAGACACCACTGCACATTCCTCTTCTTCACTGGCAAAATTCATGGTCTGGAGCACATTGAATGTAACCTGCTCATCCTGGACTCTCATGGTTAATTCACCTTTCTGAACATCAATTAGTGTCCGGCCAGTTGCTAGGAATGGTCTGCCCAATATAATCGGTACCTTTGCATCAGCTTCATAATCCAGAATTATAAAGTCTACTGGGAAGATGAACTTATCCACCTTAACCAGGACATCCTCTATTTTTCCCTCTGGATGAGCAATGGATCTGTCTGCCAATTGTAGCGTGACTGTGGTAGGCCTAGCTTCTCCAATTCCTAGCTTTTTAAAGATAGCGATTGGCATAAGGTTGATGCTTGCTCCTAAATCACACAGTGCTTTGCCAAAATACTGGTTCCCAATTGAACAAGGTATGGTGAAACTGCCCAGATCCTTAAGTTTGGGTGGCAACTTATTTTGTAGCACAGCACTGCATTCTCTTGTGAGGGCAACAGTCTCAAATTCACCAAATCTCCTCTTCTTGGTCAGGATGTCCTTCATGAATTTCACATAATTGGACATCTACTCCAGTGCTTCCACCAGAGGAATGTTGATGAGGAGCTGTTTCAGGACATCTAGGAACCTTCTAAATTGCTGGTCATTCTGTTGCTTCTGAAATCTTTGAGGGAAAGGGGGGTAGCTTGGTTTGCTGCATGCTTTGCTGCAGCAAAGTTGCTGACTTTTGCTGTGGCATAGCAGCAGCATTTCCTCCAGAGATGGTTTCCTCCTTTCTTATCTCCTCCTCTTACTTCTTCTTATCTTTATTGTTCTCCAGGGGTAAAGTGGAGTCTGTCAGGTCTTGCCCTCTTGTTTTTTGTGTTTCCACCATCTTCCCACTCCTCAGGGCTATAGCCTTGCAATGCTCTTTCCCTTCTCTCCTAGGGACTTCAATATTACTAGGAAGTGTCCCTGGGGGTCTGCTTTTTAGTTCATTGGCAAGCTGTCCCACTTGAGTTTCCAGATTCCTCAGTGAGGCCGCTTGACTTTGGATTAGAGCATCATTTCTTGCCATATATTCCTTCAGCAGGGATTCCAGTGAAGTGGGGGCTTCCTGAGGCTATTGTCTTTGCTACTGGAAACCTGGTGGTCCCTGTGGTCTTTGTGGGGCAGAGTTGCTCCCTTGTCCTGCACCATAGTTGCTCCAGGAGAAGTTGGGGTGTTGCCTCCATCTTGGGTTATATGTGTTGGAGTAAGGGTTGTTATTACGATTCATATTACCCATAAAACACACTGATTCTGGGTTTGAGGGACAAGCTTCAAATAGATGTGGTCCATTGCATAGTACACAAGATGGTCTAGTTTCCTGAACTACATTAGCTGCTTGAGGGCGGGTAGCTTGCTGGCTCTTTAGAACATTAACTAGTGAGGCTAGCTAGGCTGTGAGATAAGTTACTTCACTCACATCGTGCATGCCTGCTGCTTTCTTTCCAGTTGAAACTCTGTCCATTGGCCATTGATAGTTATTACTGGCCATTCTTTCAAGCAACTCATATGCTTCATTATATGTTTTGGACAAGAGTGCCCCATTAGCTGCTGCATCCACTATGGTCCGAGTTTGGGCATTGAGGCCATTATAAAAGGTCTCCATTTGAATGCAGTAAGGAATTCCATGATGTGGGCATCTCCGTAATAGCTCTTTATACCTCTCCCAGGTCTCATACAAAGATTCACCTTCTAATTGCTGGAAATATGTGATGTCATTTCTCAATCTGGCATTCTTGGTGGGCGGGAAGTATTTTAATAGAAATTTTTCTGCCAAATCACTCCAGTTAGCAATAGAGTCAGGTGGCAGAGAGTTAAACCAGGCTCTTGCTTGGTCTCTTAATGAATAAGGGAACAACTTTAGCCTGAGCACCTCCTCCGTTACCCCATTCATTTTGAAAGCATCCGTGACTTCCATGAACACTCTTAAATGAAAGTGAGGGTCCTCAGTGGGCATGCCACTGAATTGCCCAGCAATTTGCAGCATCTGAAACATTACTGGTTTAAGCTCAAAATGGAGAGCCTCAATCTCTGGTCTCACAATGCTCGGGTTCAACCTATTCAGATTTGGTTGAACATAAGCATTTAAGACCCTATCTCTGTCATCCATGTTGTCTGCTCCATTTTGATTAGCCATCTCTGCTTGCTGCTGGTGTGTTTGTTGTTCTCTTCTTCTTCTCAGAAGTGTTCTTTCTATCTCTAGGTCAAGGGGCAGAAGCTCTCTGTCAGCCCTGCTCATGCACTGTGTTACCTGCTCAACAAGACACCAGAGTAAAAACAATCCTTCACACAGTGGGGTATCTAAAAGCAATTTTTAAAGTTTACACTCCCCGACAACGGCGCCAAAAACTTGTTGGTTAATGTGTAATTCATAGAAAGATGAATACAATTTCAGAACGCAAGTGCACGTATCGTGACCAAGTAATAAAGCGATGAGTGAGTATCGTCCCACGAGGAGTGAACTGAAACTGCTTAGATACTTTTGTTGTATGAATGCTGTAGCAACACCAAGTTGTTCACAAAATTGGAATAGACATGGGTTGACTGATTTTTACTGTAACTAAAATGAAAAGTATTCAGGGATAGAAAGGAAACTATATGGGGAGAACTGGGGTGCTCAGGGTTGCTATGGACTTCAGCACTCAGATATGCCCTAGACTTTGCTGCAGCAAAGGTCCCTGGTGCCAAAATTAGTTTTGAACGGAGTCTTCCTAGACTACCATTTCTCACAACTCCAAGGTGCGGACACGCATTCTTGCACAAGTCCTTACCTCTGAATTGCGCAAGCAATACATTATGGGACTAATGAGGTACCTGTATATCCTTACATGAGGTAACCCCTTTACACTCAGCTTTTTTTCCAGCCTCCATTACCCTCCCAGGTGAATGGTGGCCTCGGTTTTCTTCCTCCAAACTTCTGTTATTAAGGAAAGAAAAGCTACAGGATATATATCTGAATGGTAAACAAAACTACAACGAAATGTATTGATAATAAAAATGTGCTTCGGTCCATTACAACCCTTGTACAACCCTAGCTGGAAACTAGCCAAGCCTCATGGTTGCACTGGTTACAAAAACTCCAGAAACACTGGTGTGGATTCTAAGAGATAAAAACAAAAGTACAAAATGCAGTTCTTTCTTTTTGATAAAGCAGTAAAACAACAACAGAAAACAAAGTTCCCTTCTACACTAGCACACTATCCCCTCATGCTGCACCTTTCGGTGTTAGAAGCACTCTGAGCTATTATTTTTCTCCCAGTTCTTTCCTCTTCCTCCCCGGCGGGGCTCTCTTCCATTGGCTGCTTTTCGGCCTTTTATAGGCAACTTTCATGGTCCCAGTAAAGCGCCCTAGATTGCTGCCATTCATTCTGCTTTACAACAGGCGCCTTTGTTGTGCAGCTTTTCTTTTTCTCTCCACTTTCAGTAGTAGAGGCAGTCCTGTACCATTAGCCTGCAATGTCCCTGCTGCTGTCCCCTGCTCACTGGTGGCTGCTCCTGCTGCGCAGTTCTGCCACCTGCACCAAATCAAACAGAATCATCGTATTGCAGGCGAGAGAGAAAACAACTTTACCCACTATCACCCGGGGTTTTGCTATCATTGCTATACATGCTCACTAAAATGCTGCAGCAAAGAGGTAGCTACGTTATATCCAAAAAAGTCATCCTATTCAATTAAATCAGAGGGTAAAAAGTGCTTAAAACACTAGAAAAATTTAGTAAACAATCATGGGCAATGCATAGAAACTATAGTGAAATGCAGTTATCATCTTGCAGGAAAAAATTTTCAGCAAAATCAACAAGTCTATTATCCTAGACAAAATGCATCTCAGGATCACTAGGTAAGTAATTCGTTGGAAGATGTTGTCAAATCTCTTGCACATAACTTTCAACAATTTTACCAAGAGACAAGAGCTAGCATTCAGAACTTGACAACTCTGATGGGCCAAATAGCAACCACAGTCAGTCGGTTATATGCTTAAGATTCAGGTAAGCTACCTTCTCAAACTGTGGTGAATCCCAGAGAAAATGTCAGTGCAATTATTACAATGAATGGTAAGGAAATTGAAGGTCCACCATCCCATTCTTCTCTTAAAAAGCATGAGAAATTAAATAAGGGGAAAGAAGCATCTATTGGTAAGTCTCTATCTACTCCAAATTATGAAATAGTGCCTCCTTTGCCAGAAGCTCTTAAAGAGAATAGGATACATGAGAAGACTTCTGACTTGTATGAAACCTTTAGAAAATGTGAAGTTAATATTCCCCTTCTAGATGCTATTAAACAGGTGCCGAGGTATGCAAAGTTTTTAAAAGAATTATGTACTCAAAAGAGAAGACAAAAATTGAAGGGATTTGAAAAGGTTCAGATGAGTCAAAATGTATCTGCCATGATACAAATAAAACTCCCCACTAAATGCAAAGATCCAGGTATCTTTACTATTTCATGCAAAAATTAGGGATACTCGTGTTGAACAGGATATGTTAGATTTAGGAGCTTCCATAAATGTCATGCCATATTCTGTATATACTTCTTTAAAATTGGGACCCTTATGCTCTACAAATTTGATAATTCAACTAGCAGACAGATCTAATGCATATCCTAAGGGAGTAATTGAGGATGTCTTAGTACAAGTAGATGATTTGGTTTTTCCTGCAGATTTTTATGTACTTGACATGGAAAATGGGGATCCTACTTCTCCAATATTATTAGGGAGACCATTTTTGAAAACCTCTCAAACTAAAATAGATGTTCACAATGGCACACTCACTATGGAATTTGATGGTGAAGTATTAAAGTTTAATATGTATGAGGCCATGAAACACCCAAGTGATGATATTCCTATTTATTCTATCAATGTCATTAATTCTTTGGTACATGACGCAGAGGGAAAGGATAAACTAGAAGTGATTGTGAACAATTTCATAAAGGAAAATAATGGTGAGATAGAGCAGGATATAGAAACAAAGGAGGACTTGGCTGCACTAAATGATTTCTCAGCAGGGCCACCAACAGCTAAGGTTGCTTACATAGAATTACCACTTATTGATACTACTCTTTTACCTTTTGTTGTGCAGGTTCTTACTCCTCAATTGGAGCCCCTTCCTGATCCTCTCCAATATGTGTTTTTAGAGAAAGTAGAAATACCCCCTGATAAAATTTTCAGCAATCATGAAAATAATCAGGAAGAAAAATCAATCCAAAAGTACAAACCTATAATAGGATAGAATGGGCACAAGTTTAAAATATTTTATGAAGGATTTCAGTAAGAGGAACTACAATGGATAACTCTTCACGATCTTTCTTGAAGTCATGAATTTATGTCGAGCCAACGACGTTAAACAAAGGCGTTGGTTGGGAGGCAACCCAACAACATATTTTTCTTCTTTTTCTTCTTTTTTTATATTTTTTGTAAAAAAAAATTAGAATTGCAGACGCACAAGCGCTGTGGCACTCGAAAGAAAGATCGGGAGAGTGTCGCAGCGCTCTATATAAGGGGTCTGTAACCTCTTCATCCCAGGCAGTTGTTTTTTGCATCCCCTCACCCCCATATAGAATTTCCTGCCTCCAATCCATTATAATAAACCTCATTATGTTTTCTTGCTTGAATTATATGGTTTTTCATCTTCATTTGTAGGATTAAACAGTTCTTTCAGCTTTTGGGTTGGATTCAATGGCAATTTTCTAGGGTTCTCAGATAAATTTGATTTTGCAAGTTCCAGCCACAAATCAAGCTAAATTGGGTACGATTTTCTTTGTTTCTCCTACTGAAATTGATCTCCATACTTAATTGCTACTGGTTTGCACTGAATTGAGACTTCAAGCTAAGAATCCACCATCCATTCTCCCAATTTTTCAAGAGCGCACACCAGGTGTTCGGTAAAACGCCTTAGTGCATTGTTCAAGTTCAATGGCTCCAAAAACTTCAAAATTGAGCACCTCAAAAAGGAAGAATAGAGCTGAAGACCCTCCAGCATTTGACACCACATCATTTGTGACTACAAAAGTTTATCAGCACCACATCAAAGTGGTGGTGCATAAACCTATTATTCCAGAACGAGGATTTGTTATCACCGATAGGCTACCACAAAAAGACAATATCGTCCACAAGCATTGGGAGATTTTCTGTAGGAACCCCGAACCAGGAGTCATTCCTGTGGTACAAGAGTTTTACTCCAATGCTACAATCCATGAACACCACAAAGCACCGGTTAGAGGAAAGATAATGAATTTTAATCCTCATGCTATCAATGAATTCTACTCTCTGCCTGACATTGAAGATGATGAGTACTCTGCCTTCATCCAATCAGACATAGACTTTGAATATATTATATCCACTCTTTGCTATAGAGGGGTTTCCTGGAAGTTGGATAGCAATGGACAGCCAGTGTATTTTGCCAAGGCAAACATGAATAAAGTGGCGAAATCTTGGCACTATTTCGTGACAGCACAATTCATGCCCAGCTTGAACATGAGTCAGGTCATGAGGGACAAATCCATTTTGATTTTTGCTATACTTAAGGGTTTTTCCATTGACGTGGGAAAACTCATCCACAGACATATACTTGGTTGTATTCGTTCTAGAAGCGGATCCTTTTTTGACCCCAGTTTAATCACTAGTCTATGTGTGAAGGCTAGCGTTAGCTGGGATTCTATTGAGGCTCTCATTCAACCAATGAGACCTATTTCCTACGTAGACATTCAAAAATATAAGGGGCAGGAGGAAGCAGCGGAAGAGGAGTTAGGAATTTAGCCTATGATTATAGAGGAACCTGGTAGTAGTTCAGCTCCACCACCAGCCCAGCACACTATTAAAGATCTATGGGAGTGAACAGAGGTCATCACTCATCGAATGAATGACTTAGCTCTCTACCAATACTCCATAGCACAGCACAACAATGCTTGTTTCAGCCAGCTAGCCCATGCCCTGAACCTTCCTATAGCATTCCTAGCACCTCCTGAGCCGCCCTTTAGGCCTGAACCTGAGCAGGATGAGATGGATGGTGATAACTAATCAATGAAGTTTCACTGGACCCTACTCTTTTTATTACTTGTCTCTCTTATTTTATGCTTTTCTATTCTACATTTAGAACAATGTAAAATCTTAAGTGTGGGGGGTCACTTTATGATTCAATTGGATGACTATATAATAACTAATATTTGTGCACTATTTACTTTGCTGTGTACTATAGTAAGCTTCTATGATCTTAGCACTTTTATTCTAGTTATTCAATAGGTTGAGCATGTGAACTTTATCTGAATCTATAAGATTGTGTTAGCTGAACCAATAGCCAATGATATAACTGTTTAAAATTCTCTTGAGAGACGTAGGAAAGTCATAATTATGTGAAACTTTAATTTCTTTTCAATTTATTATTACCTATTTTCTAATGTAACAACTCCATTTATGTAAATGTAACAAATTTTTTTTTTATATTTGTAAAATTCCATGAAGTTATTACTACTTTAATTCTAACCACTTAACTCGTAATAATAATCACTTTAACCAAGCATAATTGTTATTAACAGTGATACAATACTGAGTTTCCATACACACCATTATTTTACAAACTACACAGCATTATTTTACAAACATTTGTACAAAGATACATATTAGTTCTAATCATCTATGTCGACTACTTCCGGGGACACTGGTGCGGGTGGCATCTCCACCGGAATCTCAGTCACATCTACTACAGATACATCTGATATAACTGGTAGTCGCCCAAGGTAGGGCACCTCGATCCAACGTATGGAAATAGTAAGTGTCATTGAGAAAATCTGCATTATTCTTCTGAACATGATGTGGAAATATAGTGAGAATTAAATCCCAGTAGGTTCAACAATAAATCATAATTTACCATCAATATAGTTCATCATGTCATGTTCAACTGTATAAACTACAGAAAATATCTTTGGTCACATGAATGCATTATATCTATGCACATAAGAATCATACAGTAATGATATGTATGACAGGATTAACTATTTTCAGAATATCATATGATGGCTATCAACTTATTCTCATTTCAAGCTACCCCAGTCAGGGTGAGTATCCTCTACTCTCCGGTATGGGCTTTTCTCGCTCCGTCCGACATGGCACACTTTCTCTTTCTTTTCTCATAATCATAATCATAATCATAACCATTGGTAGGGCGTCCCCTACTAGTGCACCACACGGATTGCCATGTTACCGTGCTCATTTCTTTTCTTTTCACAATGATAGCCAAAAATATGCTTTCAATAACAAGTATGTTCATCAAAATATAACTATTACCATAAATCATTGGTAATCATGCCATGAACATAACCATTTCAAATATCACTTTATAAAATATTTCCATGTCAGAATTTTACACTTAAGATGGTAAGAAGTTCATACAATGGCAATGGTATGGCATATACTAGTCATTTATAAGATTCGTCTTCTTTTTTAAATATTAATTTTATTTCTTTATTTTCTTAACGCAGGTTTTCATCATATCTAACCTTCTTTTACTAATCAGAGCATAACTCCCTCAATTGAACTCCGATGTACGTGATCTTGGTATCAATTGCAAGATACAACAATTATCTAAAACTATTATGTTGAAAATTGTAGCGAAATATTAAGACATCAAGGTGATATTACTCCATAAATGTACATGTTATTTCTTCTCGGATAGGTTCTGAACTCTACCTACTAATCGGACCATATCTACCTCATATGGACTCCAACTTGAGTGATTCCAGTGGCTAAAAATTCGTGACACACATATATATAATTCTTATGTTAACCATTTATTTTAATTCTATACAGATAATTCTCAGAAATTAAAATACAGAAGCTATCCTAACATAATCTTCCCTGATGAACCATTTTTTGACCTTTGACTACTAATTGGACCATATCTACCTCATATAGACTCCAACTTAAATGATTACAGTGGCTAAAAATCCGTGACACATATATCTTTAATTCATATGTTAACCATTTATTTTAATTCCCTACAGATAAGTCCCCGAAATTAAAACATAGAAGCTATTCTAACATATTCTTCCCTGATGAACCATTTTCTGACCTTTGCTTACTAATCGGACCATATCTACCTCATATGGACTCCAAATTGAATGATTCCAATGGTTAAAAATCCGTGACACATATATCATTAATTTTTATGTTAACAAGTTATTTTAATTCCCTACAGATAATTTTCAGAAATTAAAACACAAAAGCTATCCTAACATATTCTTCCCTGATGAACCATTTTCTGATTTTTGATTACTAATCGGACCATATCTACCTCATATGAACTCCAAATTGAATGATTCCAGTGGCTAAAAATCCATGACACATATATATTTAATTCTTATGTTAACCATTTATTTTAATTCCCTATATATAATTCTCAGAAATTAAAACACATAAGCTATCCTAACATATTCTTCCCTAATGAACCATTTTCTGACCTTTGCTTACTAATCGGACCATATCTACCTCATATGGACTCCAAATGGAATAATTCCAGTGGCTAAAAATCTGTGACACATATATCTTTAATTCTTATGTTAACCATTTATTTTAATTCCCTATATATAATTCCCATAAATTAAAACATAGAAGCTAAAAAGTTTGCCACCCATAGCCATACCTATGCAGAACTTTCTATACCAGACTAAGTATTCAAACATACATCACATGTAAGATCAATATGTAACATGATATAGCAACATCATGACCAATCATCAAAGTTCTAAGATCAAAATCTCATATAAATATTATAAGTTTCAAAAGTTTTCTTCAAAAAGAAATATTGTTAAACTTGCCTAAGAATCTCCCTAGCTCACTTAGTGAATTGGTTTTCTTGTTTCCTCTTGAAAGAAGTAGCAAGATTCCTCCCTTCCCTTAGCTTTTCTAGCAGCTTAGGTAAGAGAAGGAGGGTGAGTTTTTGAACTTCAAGGATGAAGAAGAAAAATGGATTCAAGTGGAGATTAAAGTAACTTACCTTAAGTACTTAGCCTTCTAAACTTCTCCTTCTTCTTCCTTCCTTTCTTCCCCTCTCTTTCTCTCCTTTCCTCGCTCTACCTTGCGTCTATTTCTCTCTCTTCCTCACTTGGACAAAATTAAAATGTTGTAGGGGTGGGTTTTGCTTAAATAGACCACCAAATAATACACCTTTCATGATCATGGGTCTACCTTATCACAATTAGGATACACTTTGTTGAATTTTTGGAAAACAAACAACTTATGTTCTTGTCTTCCTCTTCCTTAGTCAAGATATGCATAGGAAAAGGAGATTTGTATTTTGAAAATTATGATGATATGTTCTTAAGATAAGGGACAAGGTCCCTTTGATTTAGGGATTCATTTCCATTTTTTTGTCTTAAACAAGTTTGATAGGTTTGGCTTTTTAGGTGGCAAATTTCTAGCCCTTGAATCTCCATTATTTGGTTGATATTATTTGTGTTGGATAGGAATGTTTTGTCCTAATGCCAAGTATTATCATACCACTTGCTAAAATTATGAGTGTAGGATATACATGTTTTTGTCCTATAGCCTTGTATTATCGTGCCACTTGCCAAAATTATGAATGCAGAATCACACCACTTGCTAAATTTTTGTCTTAATGCCATGTAACCTAATCTTTATTATTATTACATTATTATATCATCACCTAATTTATTTTATTTTATTTTTCCTCTTGGATTTGGGCTTATTCCTACCCATTTTCTTTGCTTTGGATAAAATTCTACCTTTTCTTGGAGGGCTTAGTCACATTTTCATAATTTTTGGGTTATTGATCCAATTACTGTATCCTAGTCCAAGTCTATGTTTTATTTCTTGCCTAGGTTATCCAATGGGCTTGCTAGAAACTTATGTGAAGTGGAAAAACTCTATATGAAGTGTCCATAGGTATAAGCCTAATGTATGGGTAAAGATGTTAAACTTAGTAACTCTAGTTCTTGAATTAGGAAAAATTACCCTAATCCAATGTTCTTGAACTTTTAAGACCTTTACTTGTTTCTAAAAATTTATCTTCCTTATCCAAGAATTTTGTATCTCTTTAGTATGTTATTTCTAAAATTTTTTTCCTATTAGATTTTCCCTCTTTATTTGTTCTCTTAATGTTAGAAACATTTTCTATGCATATATATAAGGTGAAGAATTTCTAGGGATTATATTTCCTTAGATATCTAAAATATTGTCTAATAAATTTTATTTTCTTAATTAAATATTTATGTACTTTTATCAATAAAAGAAACGAAATTAGGGATGTTACATCTAAAAATCCTGAAATTCTTTTGCACAGTAATTTTGGATATTTAATTTGTCTTTTACTGAGAAAAAAATTATATAACTCAAAAATATTTTATGATCTCATTAAAAAAAATTTTTAGAACTTATTTAAATGCTACTTAAGGCGAAATCATAGGCTGATACTAATAATTAGGAGATGATTTAGGCTTTATTTGATGAGACTGAACCTTTCAAGCTTAACCCAAACAAGTAAATATCCTTAAAACCTCTATTTTGAGATTAATTAACATTTTATTCTATACCCACAAAACAGTCAAGACCAAATTTTGTTATTAATACCTTTATTTTTTTTACTTGATTCACTCACTCCATGATTAATTTTTGAATAATTGTTTTGTAGATCTATATTAATAAAAGGGTGGAAGGGTGGAGCAAGGACAAAAGAAAAGAAAAAGTCTAAAAAAAAAACTAATGAAAGTCTATTCAGTGGTTGAAAGAGAAGAAAAAGAGAATCAAGGAAAAGTAGAATGCAGTAAAGTAAGGAAATAAGCGTGGGGGAAAAATTCTCCAATCTTGAGAATTAGCTCAAATATATTAGAGTTAGGCATGTGGTGTTGGGTGATTGAGCTTCAAACTATATCTTATATCTCACCCCATAACCTAGCCATATTACAAGCCGAATTTAGTCCTTTTGATCCTAAAAAGTAGTTTTAGCCTACATTAGTGGAGAGTAGCATGAACAATAAGCCTATGGAAATCTTAAATAGAGATCCATGCTCCAATTCTTGAGATATATAAACTCATTTAGGTAAAAGAAAATTAGAGAATAAAATCATAAATTGCATTTGAACTAAATTTCGCACAGGATCATAAAACATTTCTGAAATTTCTTCAAGAGCATACAATTTTCACTATGAGGCAGCATATTGGTAAGCCATTCACTTATCTCATATATTGAATTTTGTTCCCATGAATCATTGTTTGCTTGAGGACAAGAAAAAGAGTAAGTATAGGGGTATTTAACATGCTATAAATTAAGCATGTCTTTAGCATGTTTTAAGTTGCTTTTTATTTAATTTTAGTAGAAAATAGATATGAATTAATTGATTTTTGTGTTTTGTGTTTTAGGAATAATAAAGAAGAAAAGAAGAGGAAAAAAGAGAGAAAATCATAGAAAAATCCTAATTTCTGACCCTTTGTCACTAATTAAGGCATATCTCACTCATTTGGACTCCGATTAAGGTGATTCCACTATGGAAAGAAGAGACATAGAGCTACAACTTTTGTGTTCGACACTTTGGCAAAATCCAGAAGATTCTGGGAGATGCGGTGCTAACAATAGAGTGCCGCGGCGCAGCGTGAGGACGCATCTGGAGCACCGCGGTGCCCGATCCCTAACCGAGCAGAATGCCACGGCTCTAGCACGGGCACCATAGCGCCCCATCTTTGAAAGTCCGTAGCGCCTGAGTAGAGCACCGCAGCGCTCACTGCCGTATTAGTTTGTCGAATTCGTGAATTTTAGGTCTTTTTGACTCTAATTGAAGCCCGATGGGGTGGGATTTTACCTAGATACAGTCCTTCTTCGATTTGGAGGAGTTATTCTATAAAATGGGAGGAAAGAAAGTAGAGAGAGGATTCAATCATTCATCCAAGTTCTTAGTTACATTCTTCAATTCTTCTTTAGATTTTCTTATGGCCCTGTGTGGCTAGTTCTTTTTAGTTGGTTGAGGTAGACTTTCTAGGAATTGGCCTGTGTTGCACAACACAGGGAAGGAGTGGGCCTAGGGCACGGCCGTGTCCTATGACACGGCTAGTCCGTGTTGGTGTTGGAATTTCAATTTCTTTGGATTTTGCCCGTGTTAGCCAACACGGGGAGGGGTTGCTTGGGTTGGGCCTGCACCATGATCGTGCTGCTAGATACTGCAATTCTTCAAAAATTAACTACATTTTTCAACCCTACTCAATTTCCCTTGACTTCCATCCTTTAATTCAACCTTGGACACATGGGAATTTACCTATAAAACATAAGGAAACACTCATTAAACCTATAACCAAAGAAATTAACTAAAATTAAAGATAAAAACAAAACTAAAAGCAAGAAAACAAAACTAAAAGCAAGAAAACAAAATAAAAAGAAACTTTTAAAAATTAAAATGTGGGTTGCCTCCCACAAGGCGCTTGTTTAAAGTCATTAGCTTGACTCTTTGGCATGCTTTCCACTTAAGGAGGCTTGAAGAGTGTTTGAATAACTCTCTTTACTATCCATTGCCTCTTAGTATGTTGCTTGAGGCTTTGCCTAATTGCTTTCAAGGATCCTCTTAACTTATTCTTTTCCTCCTTAGCTCCATTGAGGTTGAGAGGAGGTGGCTTAGGTTCTACTTTTGAAGCTTGGATTGCATCCTCAACATCCTTCTTTTCTTCCCCTTGTTTGACATAAACACAAGAACTTTCCACAGAGCATAAATCAAATGGGTTAGTAGGTGGAAAATTCATGGCATTATTATTCATTTTAGATTCAGGTAAGCCAATCATACAACAAGATTCATTTAGAGAAGGTGGGTTCATTGTATCATTTAAATTAAAATCAACTTTTTCATCCCCAACATTCAAAGAAAATTTTCTATCTCTCACATTTATATTGGCACCAGCCATAGCTAGAAAAGACCTTCCAAGAATGATGGGGATTTTGTCATCTTCCTCCATCTCTAAAATCACAAAATCAACAGGTATATAAAACTTACCCACCTTTAGAGGAACATCCTCTAATATACCTACCAGATGCTTGATGGATCGGTCAGCCAAATGAAGGGAAAGGGTTGTAGGCTTCAAGTCACCCATTTGAAGTTTCTTGCAAATTGAAAGAGGCATGAGGCTCACACTTACTCCAAGGTCACATAGGGCTCTGTTAATCTTCATGTCTCCTATAGAGCAAAGAATTGAGAAGCTTCTGGGATGCTTAAGCTTTTGTGGCAGCTTATTTTGAATTAAAGCACTAGATGCCTCTGTTAGTGCCACAACAGCATGCTCTTCAATTTTTCTTTTATTTGAAAGGATTTCCTTCAGAAACTTCGCATAAGAAGGCATTTGGGAGATGGCTTTTAGGAATGGAATATTGATATTCAACTTCTTCAAAACATCCAGAAACTCCCAAATTGCTTATCTAATTTAGCCTTAACTAATCTTTAAGGAAAAGGGATTGGTGGCTTGTAGGATATAGGAGCCACATATTTGGGCTCTTCTTCCTTCTTTTCCTCTTCATTTGGTTCCTCTTCTTAGATGCAGCTTGAGGTTCATCTTCTTTTACCTCTCCTCTTCTCTCTGATCCAGCTAATTGTTTACCACTTCTCAAGGTAATGGTATTACAGTGCTCCCTGGGATTCTCAGTCTGACCTGGAAGTCTGCCAAAGTTCCTGTTAGATTGGCCTGCCTGTTGTGCTATCTAAGTTTCTAGCATCTTACTATGAGTAGCAAGTGAGTTAACTTTAGAGGCTAAATCCTTTATGACCTCATTCATCGAGTAGTTTTGGGCTCTAAATTCATCATTCTGTTTACTCTGTGTGGTGATGAAATTTTCCATCAGAGCCTCCAAATTTGACTTAGGCTCAGGTAAAGGATTGAATGGCCTTTAATTTTGGAACCCAGGAGGAGGTTGCCTAAAATTATTTTGAGGTTTATTCACATTAGGCTTGTATGAAATATTCGGGTGGTTCCTCCAACCTGGATTGTAGGTGTTGCTGTAAGGATTGTTTTTCTTATTATTGTTCACAAATTCACCTGTTCACAATCCTGAGATGCGAAATTTCCAAGTTGACAATCACTGGCCACATGGCCAACACACCCACAGATCTGGTTTTCTTGGCTGCCTCTCACTAGACCCAGAGTAGTGATTTTGAGCCATATCTTCAATTAACTCATATGCCTCATCAACTGTTTTGTTCATAATGTCTCCTTCAGCTGCAGCATCCACAGACATACGGGTGTTGTAAATTAGTCCATTGTAGAATGTATGGACTATAAGCCACTTATCCAACCCATGGTGTGGGCATATTTTGAGGAGCTCTTTAAATCTCTCCCAAGCTTTATATAAAGACTCATCATCTTTCTGAGTAAAGGTAGTGATCTGATTCCTAAGATGGGCCGTCTTACTCGGTGGGAAGTATTTGGCTCAGGAAAGCTTGAGAAAGATACTGCCATGTAGTTATTAACCCTTATGAAAGAGAATGAAACCATGCACGGGCCTTGTTCCTTAAAGAGAAAGGGAAAAGTCTTAGTTTGATGGCATTAGATGATACTCCATTCAGCTTCAATGTGTCACATTACTCCAAAAACACTTAAAGATGGAGATTAGGGTCTTCAGTAGGTGATCCTCTAAATTGATTCTGCTAAACCATCTGCAAAAGAAAAGGCTTCAGCTGAAAGTTGTTGGCCTCAACAACTGGTCTTACAATACTTGGATTCTGGTCATGAGTATCCGAGGCGATAAAATCCTTAAGAGATCGGTTATCTGTCTTCGCCATGATAGGTGCCGAATTTTCTTGCTACTGTCTTCTTCTTATCTTTCGTAATGTGCGTTCAATTTTTGGATCAAATTTAGCAATCAATTCACATTCTCTTCGCATAAAAAAGAAACACACCTATAAAGGAAGAAAAGAAGCAAAAATTAGCAAGATAAAATTATGCAGAAAAAATTAAAAGAAAGTGATCTAATCTAGCTATTTTGCAATATATCGGTGCCAAAAACTTGTGTCTATTTTATGATTAACCATAAGCGCACAGCGTAGCTGTAGCTAATGCAACGTGTACGAGTCGTATCCCACAAAGAACAATGTTAATTACTAGAATGATACAAAATATGCTATCTAAATCGATGTAATTCAATGAAGAGTTTGTCACAATTAAGTAAATTAAGAATTCAATTAAAAAAAGCCTAGGGTTAGGGTTCACCACACTTATGATATTCAACATTCAACTTGTACCTCGAATTGCAATTATCTAGGTAATTAGGGATGGTTTAGCCTTAATTAATTAGCAACCTCTTTCAAGCATTACTAATCGTACCTAGGTTGATCTAATTGTCTACTTTCGTGGTTCTTAGTTTAACCTAGGTCCATTAAGTTCAATGCCAACCATGGAATACAATTAATCGATTTTCTCGTGCTCACTAATTGATTCATTTCTATAGAATCTTAAACTACTTTCGTGATTAAGATATCCCTAATTAACTATTAGGTTCCAGTATTAATTTTCACCTTTCAGTTCATCAATTAATATCCTAAGACGTGATAAAACGTTGGCTAGACGATTAAATTGTTGTAACTCCACCTTTTTTAATATTAATTTAAATATTCATGAAGTCGTTACATTCAACGACTTACTACTAACTTACTTAGTTCAATTAAATTATGATAATTGGTTCCTTCATTCAAATTAGATATAATTGAGGTCAAGAAGTGTAATATGCCATTAATTAGTGTCAATGATGCCATGAATTTATATACACATCATAGTGTCCTAGGTGTTACTTGTAGTACAAAAGGTAGGAAGACATCTACACACTAACAACAACAACAACAACAACAACTAAGCCTTTTTCCACTAGGTGGGGTCAGCTATATGGATAAAACGATGCTATAGTGGCCTATTATAAAAGAGATCAATAGATATATTATTAATTATTAAATCCTTCTTAATAATTTCACTTATTATTTTCTTTGGCCTCCCTCTACCTCTAACTATCAAACTATTCTCTATTTGATCTACTTTACTCAATAAGGCCTATATAGGTCTTCTCCACACATGTCCAAACCACCTTAAGCGAGATTCCACCATTTTTTCCACAATATGTGCTACCCCAAATTTCTCTTTAATGCACTTATTTATAATCATATCTCTTCTGGTGTGTTCACACATCCAACACAACATTTTCATCTCTACAACATTGAGTTTATCTTCATGTTGTCTGTTAATTGCCAACATTCAGTACCATACAATATAGCAGATCTTATAGCTGTATAGTAGAATTTTCCTTTAACTTTGAGTGGCACTTTTCTATAATAAATGACACTCGAAGCCTTCCTCCATTTCATCCATCCCACTTGAATCCTATGGTTTACGTCCTCCTTTACTTTGTCGTCGTTTTGTCAAGATATTTAAAGCTTGTAAATTGTTTTAATATATGAGGACACCCGAACAATATGTCTAAAAATAATCAGCATCATGATATAGTTAGTTAAAAGAATACCTATATACACAAAGATCAAACAAACACATGCATACACCCTAATCATCCATACCAGCCATGCCCGGGTATACTGGTGTGGTTGGTGGCACCTCTACCGAAATCTCAGCTAGCTTGACCACAAACACATGATGAATCACCAGGATCTTCCTAAAGTAAGGTATTTCTATCCAACAAACACTAAAGACAAAGGTCATAGGGAATAGCTGTATATTGTCCCTACTTATCTAAACATAACATAGAAACATAATGAGAATTGATATTCTTAGTAGGTTCAAAAATAAATCATAATCATCACGTATATAATTCATCATATCATGTTCAGGTGTATAAGTTACATAATTTCTCAAGCCACAGCAATGTACTGTATATATGCATATGAAAATTATGCAGTCATGATAATTATGGCATAAATAATTGTTTCATAATATCATGGGCATGTAAAAATCAGAATTTTGTCATATGTTGGCACAAATCTCTTTTTTTTCTCATTATAGCTGTGAATGGGGCGTCCTATATCTGGTATACTAAACACAAAAAGCCATATAACCCTTTTCCTTTATTTTCTTACTAATAGCCAAGATATGATCTCAATTTAGTAACATTATTTGCACCTATGCCACAAATTTCACATCAAGTCATCATCATTTCATATCACATTCACAAAATCATGCCAAATAATATGCTTAGGATGGAAAATAATTTATGCAATGGTTATGGCTAGGGTATATATTATAATTAAATTGGAATTTAACACTTATGATTATATTTTCCTAGAATCATCATTTTAGCCAACCTAAGAAAATATTTCATTTTGCAATTATACTTTCTTAATATTCTGTAGTATTATTTTTATCATTTTATTTCCTTACTATTTTGACCACTAATGGTTTCATCTAAAACTATTCCCACTTAATTTCTCTTCTCCAACATATGGCTCTTAAATGTTTATCTTTATACTTGTTTTCCATTTTCTCCTTTTACTATCTTCTCATTATCTGAAATTTTCCTAGTAGTCAGCCTTATACTTAATTTATCAGCTTCTTTAAAGTATAAAAATATTTTGGTTACAATTGGTTTAGATCTTTTGTTACTAATCAGATCATATCTCTCTTATATTAACTCTGATTGAGGTAATGCAAGTACCTATAGAAATCTAATATGATTATCTACAATCTTTGTTGATTATTTTGGCTAATTCCTGATAAATCTTGGTGTTGTAGCTCTCTCAAATCAGCATCACTGCACCACTAGTTAGATCTTTCCTTTTACCACTAATTAGGCCATAACTCTCTATATGGACTCCAACTGAGGCGATTTAAGAGGGCATACAAACTTAAGACATAGAGTTACAATTTTTATGTTCAGTACTTTTTCGAGTTTAGCAAGAAATTTTAGCCCAAATCCTGAAACTAAAATATTCCTCCTCGATTGACTAGGTTTCTGCTAAAAATGTAAAGATTTATTTAAAGGTTTTCTTTCAATAGGGATTCAAAATTTTCACTCCTTAGGCCTCATTTAGTTGTTGGCAAATGAACGAATGGGAATGAGAATTGAGAAAGGAATACTGTTATTAAAATTATGTTTGGTACAACATGGAATGGAATGAAATCTTAATTACTTTCTTACGTTTGGTATATCTTAAATAATGCAGGAATGGAATGAAAAGCTAAAAAAAGACAAAAATACCCTTAAAGAAAAAATTATTAAAATAATATTATTTCAACTTAAAAAATTAGTTAAAATAATATAAATAAATAATTAATTAGTAATATACAAATTATTAAAATAAAAATTATTTATAATAATTAAAGCAGTTTAAATTCCTATGATGGTCTTATGGATGATAATATACGTTGGCAAGGCTATAAAGGGAACCAAATACAAAAACCAACAATTTTTCTTAATAATGCCTGGCTAATTTACTAAAATTTTCTCACATAAATGATTAAATTGAAATTTAATATTCTTAGCAAATAAATGACCATAGGAATAAGCCACTTTCTGTATTTCTGGTGTTTGCAAAGCTTTTTCCTTTTTTAGAATTTTTTTTGGACTGACTCCTTTTTCAGAATTAGGATATGTACAAAGACAAAGCGCAGAAAAAAAATAAAAAGCACAAAAAAAACTAGAAGCACAGGAAAAACACTAGAAGCACAAAAAAAACAGAAATTAGCTTTGCAAACACCTGGTGCAGAGACAAAGTGCAAAAAAAAAACCAAAAGAGCAGAAAAAAAAATTAGAAATTAGCTTTGTAAACACCAGGTGCATAGATGACAAAGTGCAGAAAAAAAGAACCAAAAGTGAGAAAGGGATCAATAAAGGATGAGACTACGAAGAAAGGAATTATAAGGAAGAAATACTGCTCAGAGTCAATGTTGTTTCAGGCACCATTCCATTGCCTCCAAGTGAATTCCCTTATTTTTCAGAGGCAATGTAGTCTCCCATTCACAGAGTAATCTAGATTCCTTGGAATGGTTGATTATACCAACCAAACACAAAATCTGATGGAATGGAATGCTTATTCCCATTCCATCAGATTAAGTTAAGCTACCAAACATAACTTTATTATACTAGAGTTATCTATAAAATGAAACACTAAGGTGATACTTATCATTTTTATAATATACATATTTATAATATACATACATATATATATATATATATATATATCTAAATAACTCCCAAAAGATTTTCCTAGGTTTCTAGTTTCCATTTATTCTTCCCATCATAACCATCATTTCTTTAATTTTCAAGGGACAAAATTACTTAAAAGAAAACAATATAAGCAGCCTCTAAACTCACACAAAAAACACACGCAAGATTCATATGTAGCATGATATAGAGACATCCATGGCCAATCAATAAGAATGTCAAATATTACAAATTTTATCAAAGTCCTAAGAGTCAAGTCCCATATAAATGTTACCAAATTTCTATCATGCCCCCAATTTAAGGGAACACAAATAACAAAAACTTTATCCAGAATATATTCCATATAACCATCCAAAATATAACATAACAGATTTAACGGAACCAAAAGCATATATTCATAAGTTTACAAGTAAAACCACATATACATGCCAAGTCTATATATCCATATTACAGCAGAAGAAAATATATTGTATGTGGCGTTCAGAGCACCCTTTAGATTACAAAATAAATTATAAACCAAAGCTGTGAGCCCTGGAAGCAAAGTAGGCTCAACAAGAGAATTAGTCGCCTAGATGATAACCTATCTAAAGGGGAAGGGCCAGAATCTATTTTTATTTGAAAAACATAGAGATATCATGAAGTGAGATTGACAACTCAGTAAGCAGATAAAACCTACTATCATTTTTGGTGTCAATATATAGATACAGTTGTATATAAAAAAAGTTACTTTCCTTCAAATTAAAATATATATAAGAAGTACAACCATAGATGACACATATTTTCAATATTCTCAATAAAAATGTAATATCAAATTTAAAGGTAAATACAATGCGACTTATTCATAAAAGGTTTCACATGTTCTTACATGCACTAACTTTGAAGTTTAAGAGGACTCCCAATCAGAACTATTATTTAATCCCAAGTACGCAGCAAAGGAGGGCAATCACAAATCAGATGGTCGGTATTTTGCCCAATAATATGAGCTATCCTACTTTCCTTCACAGAATAGATCTCTTGTGTTCGTTGTTACACTAGGCTAGCAACACCCTGCTAGTAGAGGTTTCAAGGTGCACCAAGGCAAGCATCTCCTGCTGCTAGTAAACAATGTTTCCAAATAAGATTCCTCCACAAAAAATAATTACATAAAATACGTTGTCATTCTAAATCAAAAATACTATTCAAAGTTAGTTTCCTTGTCAGAGATTTCCAATGAAAGTGTAACATGTGTTCATTTTCAAATAACAATATATATATATATATATATATATATATATGTATGTATGTATGTATGTATCAACGTCACTTGTATGAAGGTGTATTCTTCCCAAAGTTGTGTATGCAAAAATATGTTTCAAAAAATTTAAAATTAATATTCAAACAATACTATTCTTGATCCTATACAAGCTAGTAATCAATTGTGACAATATAAATCATTCTCAATGTCAAATAATAAAATAAAATAATATGCTAGAGTAGGTTCACAATCATAGTTCAAGAATAGCATAGGATAAGTCATAGCAAGCATTATCTACTCACAAGGTAAGGGTTCTAAGTTGGACAGCCCCAAAATGCATGTTTTTAAGCTAAATCTAAAAAAATAGATCTCAAAATCGATTCGGGAAGATCCAAAAACCTAGGAAATGACTTTGAAATCGCAAAATTTGGCCTCTGAGAGCTCGGTCAATGAAACATGGTGTATCTACATGCAGTACACGCACCATGTGCATGGGCTACGTGTGGGCTTCACACACTTGGAGGGAGGAAGCACGTGGCAGCACGTGAGGCTTCTACAAGTGTGATCTAAATCCAAAACTTGGGTTCCCAAGGTTTTTCTACCTCTTGAATCTAGCTATGTTGTTAGTTTTCAATTTTGATAACTCTAAATAGGAGTTTCAAAACTCGCCTTTTTAGGGGATTTTATCATCCATTTTTCAGTAGGTTTTTGGACAATTTTCCAAAATCAAATAGGATGGATTTGTAGAGATCTTCATTTTGAGTCCAATGGAGGTGGTGGTGTCAAAATTTAGATACGAAAGTAGCAAGATCTTAGAGAGATACTTTGGGGTTGTTTTTAGTAAGAGAAAGTAAATTTTGGAAAGGGTTTGAAATGTTTTTTCCATGCCTCCCTTCTGCATATTGCATAATAATGTCAAGGGGACCATTTTGCAAAAAATTAATTTTTGGGGGAGGTCCTTGCTAATTTTTTGTTATTTCCATTTTGATCCCTAAACTTTTAAAAAATTACATTTTGTCCCCAAAACTTAAATCCTCATATTATCTTTATAATTCTTCAACCAATGTGATAAATAAATATATTTCCAATGGTACTTATCTTCATTTATCATAATCCTCTCTTACATTCATATTTTTTTCTTTAATTCAGGGTTTATTTATTTATTTAAGGTTTTTCTTCAATTTAGGGCTATTACATTCTTCCCCCTTTAAGAAATTCAGTCCTTAAATTTCATTACCATAATTATAAATAAATACTAGCCTCATCAGTCAAACAGATGTGGGTATTTAGCCCGTATATCATCCTCTTTATCCTAAGTAGCCTCCTTTAAAAAATGATTCTGCCAAATCAATTTCACCGTAGTTATTTCTTTTGAACGTAATTTCTTCACTTGTTTGTGTACTTTTGGCACTGGTTGTTCCTCGTAGGTTAAATCTTCATCTAACTGATTATGTGAGCACTGAATAATATGTGTAGGATCTTGTAAATTCGTTCATAGCATAGACACATGAAAGACTAGATGGATATTACTTAATTCTAGCGGCAATGCCAGACGATAAGCTACCAGACTGATCCTTTCAAGAATTTCAAATGAACCTATATACCATGGACTTAATTTTCCTCTTTTCTTAAATCTTAATATTCCTTTCATAGAAGATATGTTCAAGAAGACATGTTCGCCTATGGAAAATTCTAAGGGTTGACGTCTGTTATCAACATAAGCTTTTCAATCAACTCGGAGCTGCCAATAATCTTTCCTTAAGTAACTTTACTTTATAGAGTGTATCTTGTACTAGATCAAGCCCTAAAATCTTAGCTTCTCCTAGTTCAAACCATCCAATCAGAGAACAACAACATCTTCCATATAATGTCTCAAAAGGAGCCATTTTTATATTGGCTTGATAGCTATTGTTATAAAAATATTTAGCTAGGGTTAAGAATATTTTCCAACTTCCTTTAAAATCAAGCACACACGACCGAAGCATATCTTTTAATATTTGAATGGTTTGCTCAGATTGTCTATCTGTTTGAGGATGGAAAGCAGTACTGAGATTTAACTTTATGCCCAAAGCTTCTTGGAATGCTCTCCAAAAACGAGCTATGAACTATGGTCCTCGATCAGAAATAATCAATATTAGTACCCCTTGAAGTCTCACTATCTCATTCAAATACAGATTTACATACTGAGCTACATTGTAGGTATTTTCACTAGTAGAAAATGTGCTAATTTATTCAGCCTATCAATGACCACCTATGTAGAATCAAACCCTTTGGGTATTTATGCTAACCTTGTAATAAAGTCCATGGTTATTCTCTCCCATTTCCATTCAAGTATTTTTATTTGTTGATGTAACCCCGTAAGCCTTTGATGTTCCACCTTCACTTGTTGACATGTTAAACATCGAGAAATATAATCAACAATATCTTTCTTCATACCATCCCACCAATAAATTTCTTTTAGATCTTGATACATTTTAGTTTATCCTAGATGAATAGTATATGTAGATTGATGGGCTTCTTCTAGAATCTCTTTCCTAAGTTCTTATTTATTAGGCACACACAGTTGCTTACCACATCTAATGACTCCTTCAGAATCTATAGTAAATTCAACATCGCTACCATTCCTCACCTCTTCCATTTTCTTGCAAAAATAGGCATATTTTTCCTGTTCCTTTTTCACCTATTCTACCAAGGAAGATTTAAGTTGAATATAGGCCAATAGTATTCTAGACTCCTTTACCTCCAGTATTACTCTATGACTTTGCAACTTATGTATTTCTTTAACTAATGACCTCCTTAATTCTGTTATATGGGAGCTACTCATTGAATTCCTACTCAATGCATCTGCCACTATAATTGCCTTGCCCAGATGATACAAGATAGTGAAATCATAATCTTTAAGTAGCTCTATCCATATCCTTTATATTACGTTAAGATCTTTCTGTTGAAAAATCTACTTGAGGGATTTATGGTTTATGTAAATCTCACATGACTCGCCATACAAATAATGCCTTCAAATTTTAAGAGCAAAAGTCAGTTATGCTATTTCTAAATCTTGAGTTGGATAAATTTGCTCATGTAGCTTAAGCTGTCTGGATTTATATGCAATGACTCGACCATGTTGCATCAACACACACCCTAATCCAACTCTAGATGCATCACAATACAATGTATATACTTTGGTATCTGAAGGAAAAGTTAGGATTAGTACCGTAGTCAAGCGTTCCTTTAGTTCATGTAAAAAAATTTCACAATTATTTGACTAGTCAAACTTTATTCCCTTCATTGTCAACCTCGTCAAAGGCTCAGTTATTTTTGAAAAATCTTTAACAAATCTGTGGTAATAACCTACTAGTCTAAGAAAACTATCGATCTTTGTAATTGTGGTAAGGTGTGGTCATTGCTGCACCGCTTCCACATTTTTAGGGACAACTTGGATAAAATCCTTGGTAACCATATGCCCTAAGAAAGTAACACTACTAAACCAAAATTGAAAATTTGAAAACTTAGCATGTAGTTGGTGTTCTCTTAGGGCTTGTAAAACCATCCTTAAATGTTGCTCTTGCTCCTCCAAACTCTTTGAATATAATAGAATATCATCTATAACCACAATAACAAACTGGTCTAAGAAGGGTTTCAATACTTTGTTCATCAAATCCATGAATGCTACCGAGGCATTTGTCAAACCAAATGACATCACTAAGAACTTATAGTGCCTATACCGAGTCTTGAAAGTAGTTTTCAGAATATCCTCCTCCCTTATCCTTAATTGATGATACCCAAATCCCAAATAATATTTTGAAAAGCATTAAGTACCTTATAACTGGTCAAACAGATCATCCATATCAGTTAATAAGTATGTATTATGCATTGTCACCTTATTCAACTGTTTATAATCTATGCACAACTGTAGCGACTTATCCTTCTTTTTCATAAATAGAACTGTAGCACCCTAAGGAGAAGTACTAGGGCATATGAATCCTTTATCTAATAAGTCTAGCAACTAATCCTTCAATTCCTTGAGTTTAGTCAGTGCCATTCTATATGGGGGTATAGACACTAGTTGGGTTCTAAGAAGTAAATCAATATCGAACTCAATTTATCATTCTGGGGGTAAACTTGACAATTTCTTAGTGAACATATAAGGTAATTCTCTAACCACTACAACCTGCTCTAGACTATTATACTTCATATTAACATCTTTGACCACTACCAAATATCTTTGGCACCCATTTTGTAATATCTTATTAGTTGTTAAAGTAAGAATTAGATTACTGGCCACCTTACTACAGGCTCCTTGTATTAAGAAAAAAGATTCTCTGAGAATACTAAATTTAATCACCTTAAGGTAACTGTCCAAAGTGGCATGGCATGATGCCAAACAATTTATTTCTAGTATCACATCAAATTTTACCATATCTAGAACTATTAAATCCATAAGAGTTTTTTTGTTTGCTATCAAAATCTTACACGACTTATACACATCATTTGCTAGCAAAAATTCTCCAAATAGGGTAGCAACCATAAAAGAAAAATGTAAGCCAGTAGGATCTCTACGTAATTGCTAAAAAAACATGGTGATACGTAAGAATGACTAGAACCAGGGTTAAACAATACATATTCTTTCTAGGAACATACTAATAACGTACCTGTCATCATTGAATTGGAGGACTGAGCATCTTGTTTGTTAAGAATCGAGCTTGTTCTTGGCCTCGACCTCTTGATCCTCTAGCAAAACTACCACTACTTGCTTAACCTGAAGTTACTCTAATTGGTCGTGCTGGTACAGATGTAAGGGGTGAAACTGATTGTACTGATGCTTAAATTAAAATTTTTAGTTGTGGGAAATTCTTAACCATTTGCCCTACTTGGCCATACCTAAAACATGCACCAGTTTCTCTGTGACACTATCTAGTATGGGGCCTACCACAAATAGGACATAGTGGAATCGATCTTGAGTCCTATTGATTGGTGGGGTCTTATATCTCTTTGAATAATTCTTCTCTTACTGATATTAACTAATGTCTGGCATGAGCTATTTGGATTCTGCTTGAGTCATACGTTGTAGGTTCTAAAATTTTGGTCCTTTTACATTAGGATTATAACCAGTCTAGACGCTATTATCTCGATCCTTCTTCCTCTTTTCCAGACTCTATCTTTGCTAAATCTCGTATTTCCATGATTCTAGCACAATCCATAGCTGCTAAGTAAGTTAGGAAATTATTAATCTAAGGACCCACCGACTTAAATAATGGATGTATTACCCTAAAACAAATCTCTTAATTCTATCTTTTTTAGTCAAAACCAAATAGGGTGCATGTCTAGATAATTGAGTGAAATAGATATCATATTAAGAAACTATCATGTTTGGCATATGTTTCAAATCTTTAAATTCTCTAGCCTGCCTATCTCTTTCACTTTCAGGTAGAAATTGATCCATAAATACTTCTTTAAATTCTACCAACTTCATCGGTGGTGAGGAAACCGATGTTCCTTGCATTGTAGTCTCAAACCAGACTTAAGCCACATCTAAAAGTTAAAAAGATACTAACTCAATAGATTTTCTAGCAGAGTACCCCAAAGCTTTAACAAATTTTTCCACAGCAATAAATACCTACAGGTCCTCATGAATATCTATTCCTATAAAAGTAGGTGGTTTTTAGTTCGGGAATTATGGCAGTGTCATCTCAATCCTTGTAGAACTTGCTTCATGTTCAACTAGTCTTACCTGCTCTTGAAATATAAGAGCACTTGCTGGCTTTGGATGACCTCTTCTACTATGTTCTACTATCAACCTAGCTAGTGTCTCTAAACTTCTATGTATATTAGCCATCATCTCAATGGTTCTATCATATGGCTCTTAGAGAGGTTCTACTTTCTCCTCAATGACTCTATCAAGTATATAGCCTTGTTCAACTTGTCTTGGGGTTCTTATACCCCATGCATGTCATCTGGCTCATCCTCTAGGCCAATCTCTTTGTACTTGAATTGTAGATGGTGCCAACACTTCTACAAAGGGTGCATGATCTACAACTCCTCTAGCAATCGCTCTAGTTCTTGGTGGCATCATAGACTATACAAAACAAAATACTTTTTTTAGATACCACAATATTCAATTAACCTTATACTAGGAAATTTAATAAACTTGTAATAGAAAGAAGTTAGCACTATATAATCCTTTAGTAGCATCTAGAGTACAAATATGTTTGTCTCGTATCCATACTCAAGGTCCTACTAAGGAACCCTTTGTTCTGATAGTAATAGGGAAACCTAAGGCTCTGATACCAAGTTTTCACACCCTCAATTTAAGGGAATGCAAATATCAAAATCTTTATCTAGAACATATTCCATATAACCATCCAAATATATAACATAACTGACTTAACTGAACCAAAAGCATATATTCATAATTTTTTAAGTAAAACCACATATACATGCCAAGTCTATACATCCATAATATAATAGAAGCGAGGATTTTGTATGGCAATCAGAGTACCCTCTAGATTACAAAATACATTATAAACCAAAAGCTATGAGCCCTAAAAGAAAAGTAGGCTCACCTTGAGAATAAATCGCCTAGATGATCACCTATTTGAAGGGGAAGGGACCAGACTCTGTATTTTTATTTGAAAAATATAGAGATATTGTGTAGTGAGTTTGAAAACTTAGTAAGTAGATAAAACCTAATATGATCTTCTAGGTCAATGATAAAGAAGAAAATTATGTGTTTAATTGCTATATTTCATCCCTTATTTTATAATGAACTTGTGATTATTTCCCTACTTTGGTTATGTTCAATTTTGTTTGCTCTGGATATTGCTTGGTTTTGTTTTCTATTTGTAAGTGAGTAAAAGAGGCCAAGAATCAAGGGAAAACACTTATGTGAAGAGTTATGTGGACTTAGAACAAGCTGAGGACGATCCAAGGAGGAAACATAGAAAAAATTGGCAAAGATTGACCTTGGCAGCATCTAACACAGCCAGGCCATGTTTGATGTACCTGGAACATGGCCAGGACATGTTCTATGTAGGAAGTAGAAAAAATCCTAGATTCTTGCCTAAAGCACAGCAAGGCAGTGTCCTAGAACACGGTCGTGCATCGGGTCTATACAGTCCGTGAAGCATAGCCAAGCTGTGTCTTGTAACACAGTCGTGCTTTGGGTCCATTCAGTCTATGTTATATATATGGGAGGAAATGTGGAGAGGCATATCTAGATACATACGAACTCATTCAGATGAAACTTAGGCTTAGGAAACACTCTTAGATTAGGTTTAGAGTACGATTATGGCTTATTTTATATTCTTACATTAGAATTGCGATTGATTCAAGCTTTGTATCACTAATTCATTACTTTTTACAAATTAGGTTTTATCTTTCTATCTTTACACCTATCTTTACTTCTACTCTTTTCTCTTGGATTGTATTAAATGTTTATGAATTGCTTAATGAATTAGATTATGATTTCTCCTTCAATCATGTGTGAGTAGATTTAATCCAGGGATTCGGTAAACCTACTTGTGATATGATGATACTTAATTATTTGATTAGAATTGTGAAACCTTAATTGCGATTAATTACGATTAACTATTATGCATTATATGAGTTGATAGAATGCTTGATCACTGTTTCATCACATCTTAGGTTATTAACAGATGAACTATAAGGTGAAAGTTAATGTCGGACCTTAATAGTTAATTAGGGATATCTTAATCATGAAAGTAGTTTAAGGCTCTCTAGGAGAAGAATTAGTTTAAGGCTCTTTAGAGGAATTGGAGTTTGTCGTAGCAAACATAGGCAAGCTTGAGGCCTCTTGGAGCAAATATGGCATCCAACATGCAACACGGCCATGCCAGAGGCAAAACAGGCCACCTGTGTTTGCTTAACATAGCCATTCCCCACAATATATGAAGTCTAGCCGATAACATGGGTAGGCCGTGTTGTGCAATACGTCCTTACCTTAAGCCATGTTCTAAGGCTATGAAGTAATTACCTTATACAACGTGAAGAACAGGCCAGCCGTGCTTCAGGACTATGTACATTATTTCTTTAGATTTTCTTCCTTTTTCTCCTCCCGTGTTTCATTTCCCCTATTTTCGTGCCCTAGCCCATGCTCATCAGCGTTCATCCATGTAATCTTATCCTCCCATTCTCTCAACCTCATTCCCATCTCAAGCCCTTTTACTTGTGCCCTAATAGGAAACTTCTACATCTCTACCCCATGTTCTTTGCCTCTTCCCTCTACAACCCATTCTAGTGCCCGAACAAGAAAAACTCGAGCCTCCTCTTTCATCTCCCTCTTTAATCTCCTTCTCGCCTTCTTCCACCCATCGTGCCTAGCTACCTTCCCCTGTTCCTAGCCCTTCTCCATAATCCCGTGCTCCCCTTCTTTTCCCTATCCCAACCATATCGTAATCATTAATCTCCTTCTTGCTCATTCCCTCAGTAACTCCTAAACCCAAAACATTTCCCCTACACCTATAGTCCCATCATCCTAATGTTATCCCTATTCACTCGTGCCTCTATTCCAAAATCCCTACCCTACTCCCTTGCTTCCACACTCCCGAGTCCACATCCCTTTACATCAGCTCGTGGCTATGATAAGAGTCAAATTATTGCATTTTTGTTATGATTTAAATATTGATATTTGTGTCAAAATTGTGTTTATTTGATTATTTAATCCACAAATATCATTTCACGGGTGTTTCGTGTTTAAAATACAATTTCAGGTAAATTCATAATTTTGGAGAAGTTTGGGACAAAGTCCAATAACCGGGATTGAGTGAGACTCAAGAAAGACAAGTTTCAAGGTTTGGAATTCTGGCCGCATCGAGAATATTCTGGCCACGGCGAGAATGCTGCGGCATTTTTCCCGAGAGCGCGCATTTGACAGCTTCAAATCTGGCTGCCGGCGAGATTATTTCGCCGGCGACCAAATGTATCTCACCGCTGGCGAGAACTGCAAAGCAAAATTTCTAGAAATCTCGCCACGGCGAGAATACGTTCGCCGGCAGCGAGTTTCGTCAGAAAACGCATTTTCTATAATTTTTGTTCCAAAATTGCCCCCAAAACCCTATACTTATAAATACCATAAGGTACAGAAAGAGGGGATGGCAAAATGGATAGAGGAGAGGCGTTTTTGGAGGAGAGGAAGCCATTTTGGAGAGAAAGCTTGGAGAATCTTGAAGGATCATCACCATTGTTGCTGCCAAGTGTTCATCTCCAAGAGTTCTTCATATCTTCTCCTTAACTTGCTTTTTCTGCAGTTTATTCTGAATTTGTATTGATGTATTCAGTTGAGATATTAGTTGTTCTTATTTCCATTATGAACTAATTCATTTTTGCTAAGGCTATGTTGTAGTTGAATCAAGAAACTCTGATTTCTTTGGTTATGGTTATATGAGTTCATTGCTTTCAAGTTGAGTATTTATTTCCATGCTTAATGCTTCTGAATTTCTGGTCAAGATTTAGATGATTTGTTGCATTATATTGAGACCGAGAGGATATGTGTAATGAATGCTTCTTGTGATAAATACCATATGTTGAATACGAGTGTGAGAACTAATGCAGGATGTATGTGATTATTCTAGAAATTCCATAGATCATAATGTGCTTGTTTGTGATTAAATCTTCATAGAAATATAGTTGATTATCATAGATAAGTAATTCTAATATAACTTGAGAGAGAGTATTAGATAAGTTTGGGTTTTTCAACCATTACTTTTAGCTTTGATTCTCATATAACATGACTTGAAATTGGATTGAATTGATTCAGCGAAATCAAATGCCTTAGCGTTTTTAATCATTTGTGAACAACATTCAATTGTGTTCTTTGCATTTATTTGTAAGTTAATTTGCCTCTTAAACAATTTCAACAATTTGGTTTTCAGATAAAATTAGGATTAGTCAATTTTGTTACTTAGTAACGCCATTCCTTGTGGGTTCGATATCCGTACTTTTGTACACTTTATTACTTGAACGATTTGTACACTTGCGAAAATACGCATCATGTTTTTGGCGCCATTGCCGGGGAATGGTTTGATTATTAATATCGATACTACCTAATCTTAGTTTTAATTTGAAGTTAATTTTCTTTATCATTGTTTCAATTTTTATTTTTATTTTAAATTGAGTTTGTGATTTGTGTTGAACATTTGTTCATTTAGAGTTGTTGCTGCTTGTTTGCATTATTTATTTTAGTCATTTTTTGCAAATTTTTCAGTTGTTTATTTTGCTCTTTTATTTTATTTTTCATAAAAGAAAAAAGGGTAACTTTGTGTTGTGTGAGTGCTTGTTGATTTTCATGTTATAGGATTTTTGTATGCGACGTGCAAGAAGCCTTAACCTTCTTCCATTTGATCCAGAAATTGATCGAACATATAGGCGTCTAAACCGAGAGAGAAGGCGTTCAACCTCAGCTTCTAATAGACAATCAGCCATGGATCCACAATTTGTCGAGGGAGGTGGAAATCGTAGAGCTTTGAGAGATTATGCTGCGCCTAATGTTACTAGAACCACTTCGAGTATAAGGAGGCCAATTGTTCAAGCTAATAACTTTGAGATAAAACCATCCTTTATCCAAATGGTTCAATCAAATCAGTTTGGGGGAATGTCAAAGGATGATCCAAATGCACATATTGCTTACTTTCTGGAGGTGTGTGACCTGTACAAGATAAATGGTGTGTCTGAAGATGCCGTAAGATTAAGGGTTTTTCCTTTTTCACTTCGGGATAGAGCCAAGGAGTGGCTAAACTCATTACCACCGGGATTAATTACAACATGGAATGAGTTGGTTCAGATGTTCTTGTCCAAGTTCTTTCCTCCTGCTAAGACGACAAAATTACGGAATGAAATCACATCTTTTACACAATATGATCCAGAATCATTGTATAAAGCTTGGGAGAGATTCAAAGAAATGTTGCGGAAGTGCCCACATCAAGGTATACCGATTTGGCTGCAAGTCTCTACATTTTATAATGGGTTGGTTTCAAACTATCGGGCAATGATTGATGTTGCATCTGGAGGGTCTTTAATGGGAAAAACACCAGAGGATGCTCATGAGTTGTTAGAGATTATGGAAGAAAATAACAATCAGTGGCATTCAGAGCGGGTAACTGCAAAAAGACCGGTAGGAGTGCATGAAATTGATTCAGTGAATGTTTTGTCAGCTCAAGTTGCTGCTCTTTCAAGAAAGGTGGATTCTTTGTCATCCAAGTTCGAATCCAAATGAACTGCAGCATGTGATTTATGTGGTGGAAATCATACTAGTATCGAGTGCCAAGTTGGAAATCCATTTGCTTCACCAAATGTTGAACAAGCCAACTATGTTTCAAATTTCCAAAGTCCTCAACATAACCCATATTCGAACACCTATAATCCAGGTTGGAGGAATCATCCAAATTTTTCATGGGGAAATAACCAAGGGGGATTCAAACCGTCATCATCTTCCTACCAACCCCAAGAGAAGAAACAAATAGATTTGGAAGAAATTTTGGGGAAGTTCATTGAGGAGTCAAGAACAAATTTCAGAAATCAAGAGGCAATCAACAGGGACATCCAAAACAAATTGGGGCAGCTTTCAAAGCAGATTGCAGAAAGGTCTCAAGGATCATTACCAAATGACACAATAAATCCCAAGGAGTATGTAAAGGCTATCACATTGAGAAGTGGTAAGGAACTTGAATGGCAGAAGAAATCAGAGCAAAAGTTGGAAGAATCTAAAGAAAAGCCATCAACATCCCAAGATGTTCAACCTTCTCCATATGCAAAATATGAGCCTCCTATCCCATATCCTCAAAGATTGCATAAGAAAAAGAATGATAATCAATTTGGTAATTTCTGGAAATTTTTAAGAAATTGCATATTAACATTCCTTTTGCAGAGATGTTGGAACAAATGCCCAAGTATGCAAAATTCATGAAGGAAATTCTATCAAAGAAGAGGAAGCTGGGAGATTATGAAACTGTCATGCTAAATGAGGAGTGCAATGCAGTTCTTCAAAGAAAACTGCCACAGAAATTAAAAGACCCAGGGAGTTTTACTATACCTTGTACTATAGGAAGTTGTAATTTTGATAAAGTCCTATGTGATTTAGGAGCAAACATTAATTTGATGCCACTTTCTGTTTTCAGGAAACTAGGCCTGGGAGAAGTGAAGCCTACTTCAATTTCTCTACAATTAGCGGATCGATCAGTGAAATATTCTCGAGGGGTAATTGAGGATGTTTTAGTTAAAATTGACAAATTTATTTTTCCTACAGATTTTGTGGTGCTTGACATGGAGGAAGATAAAGAGATACCATTGATATTGGGGAGACCGTTCCTTGCAACTGGAAGAACATTGATTGATGTTCAGCAAGGAAAAATCATTCTAAGGGTGCAAGATGAACAAGTGACTTTTGATGTTTTTGAAGCAATGAAATCTCCAAGTGAGGTACATTCTTGTTTTCAAATTAACACCCTTGACAAGTTAATCTCAGAAATTTTTGAGGAGAGACCTCCATTGCTACTAATAGAAGCTTGTCTTGTAAAATCTGCAACAATTGAGGAGGAAGATAAGGGAGTGAGACAATGTTCAGAATTACTGGCAGCACTAGATGAATATTTGTTCATTGATAAAACATTTAAGGAGTTGGGAACAAATAAAACTCCAACCTCAGTGGTCAAGAAGGAAGCCAACAAGATTGAGCTAAAGCCACTACCATTCCCATCTAAGGTTAAAAAAAAAACCTACGTCCACCGCTGTTTTCCTTTCTTACATTGAGGACAATGTAAGGTTTTGGTTGGAGGTGTGATAAACGGTACATTTTTCTTAGTTTCATTTTTAGTAGTTTTGTTTGTGTGTTTAATTGTGTTGTTTCTTTTTTAGTAGTTTTGTTTGTGTGTTTAATTGTGTTTAATTTTGATTTTCCATTTATTTTTCTGCATTTCGATTTAATTTCTTTTATTGTCTTATTTTTATTTTTTATTTTTTGTCTCATTTGCATTTTACTTGTTTTCATTTGCACGTTGATGATAATAGTGTGATTGTGGTAACACGTAGCTTTTAGAAGACATTAAATTTTGCTTCGGTTTAAAGATAATTTCAAATCTTGATTTTACTTAGTTGGCGACTCTTTTGGTATGTGGTATGACTTGGTTGATTAGTCTAAATGCTTAGAGAAGTCTTATGTGCGAATTTTTCATGGACATTTTTGTGATCTCAACAAACTCTATAACTCATTTGAAAACCTCTTGAGGCGAAATAATTTGGAATTGCACTGTTTAGGATATGATATAGGCCATTTTTGGATCGATTGTGCCATTTTTAAGCCTACCTTGTTATTCTTATATCACTAGTTACCTCTTTGTGCCTATTTAAATTTATTGTTAGCCTTATTTTTCTTTCTTTTTACCTTCTATAACCTACCTTTTATTTAGTCAAAATATATATATATATATATATATATATATATATATATATATCATTCCTACCTTATTTGTTAAGAGCACTTAATTTTGAACACAAACTTTTCAAGAGCAATTGGAGTAAGGATGGAATAAATAAATAAATAAAAAGAATATCTTCCACATATATTGGAAGAAATTGGTTGGGGGTTATCTATTGTTTAAAAAAAACAAAACAAAAAAGAGAAAGGGCTTTCACATTCTAGTAAATAAAAGAGTGTTAGTGATGGATGTACTGAGGTGAATGATTAAGAAAGAATTTTGTTTATCTTTGGAAAAATGGGATATGATCGAAAAAAACAAAGTGGGTTTAATAGTGTTACTCTTTTACTTAATTGGTTGTGTTTAATCTAATGAATTCTCTTATTTGTATTTTGACACTTCCCGTTTTTTTTTCTTAACCAAATACCTAAGCCTAGCATTACAAGCATCATAAAGTCCTATTGATCCAAAATGGTGTATTTTTCCTTCATCAGTGGAGAGAGGTTTGAAAAGTGAGCCTATGGAGTTTGAGATTTCACCTTTTAGTTTGTGGATGTTGTGCATAATATTATCTAGGCATTATGGCTATTGGTTTGTGGTTTGATGGATGTTTAAGAGTCAATAACAAAAGTGACATTGGCATTTGAGATTTCTTAAAGCTTAGGTGACATTTAATTATTCTATGTGTTATGTGTTATTTACAATTTTTGAAACATTTGTGCAAATTAATTGTTGTGTTATTTGATTATTTTGAGTTAGTATAGTTTAGGGTAAGATGTTTGTGGGTATCATCACTGGAAGCCTTCACGAGACTACAAATCATCCTACTAGGGCCGCCTAGGGGTTTAAAAGCTTATTGCATACGCTTAATGCAAGTTTGTAACTAGAATAAATTTTCTTTGAATTTTTCTTTTAATGTCTCCTTTGAATTTATTCATAGATCGCTTTTCTTGCTAGAGACTAGCAAGAAGCTGGTTGGGGGTTGTTGATAAGAGTCAAATTATTGCATTTTTGTTATGATTTAAATATTGATATTTGTGTCAAAATTGTGTTTATTTGATTATTTATTCCACAAATATCATTTAACGGGTATTTCGTGTTTAAAGTGAAATTTTAGGTAAATTCATAATTTTGTAGAAGTTTGGGACAAATTCTAATAACCGGGATTGAGTGAGACTCAAGAAAGGCAAGTTTCAAGGTTTGGAATTCTGGCCGAGGCGAGAATGCTATAGCATTTTTCCCCAAAGCGCGCATTTGACAGCTTTAAATCTGGCCGCCGGCGAGATTATTTCGCCGGCGGCCAAATGTATCTCGCCGCCGGTGAGAACTTCAGAGCAAATTTTCCAGAAATCTCGTCGCGGTGAGAATACGTTTGCCGGCGGTGAGTTTCGTCAGAAAACACATTTTCTATGATTTTTGTTCCAAAATTGCCCCCAAAACCCTAGACCTATAAATACCATAAGGTACAGAAAGAGGGGACGGCGAAATAGACAGAGGAGAGGCGTTTTTGGAGGAGAGGAAGCCATTTTGGAGAGAAAGCTTGGAGAATCTTGAAGGATCATCACCATTGTTGCTGCCAAGTGTTCATCTCTAAGAGTTCTTCATCACTTCTCCTTAACTTGCTTTTTCTGCAGTTTATTCCGAATTTGTATTGATGTATTCAGTTGACATATTAGTTGTTCTTATTAACATTATGAACTAATTCATTTTTGATAAGGCTATGATGTAGTTGAATCAAGAAACTCTGATTTCTTTGGTTATGGTTATATGAGTTCATTGCTTTCAAGTTGAGTATTTATTTCCATGCTTAATGCTTCTGAATTTCTGGTCAAGATTTAGATGATTTGTTGCATTATATTGAGACCGAGAGGATATGTGTAATGAATGCTTCTTGTGATAAATACCATATGTTGAATACGAGTGTGAGAACTAATGCAGGATGTATGTGATTATTCTAGAAATTCCATAGATCATAATGTGCTTGTTTGTGATTAAATCTTCATAGAAATATAGTTGATTATCATAGATAAGTAATTCTAATATAACTCGAGAGAGAGTATTAGATAAGTTTGGGTTTTTCAACCATCGCTTTTAGCTTTGATTCTTATATAACATGACTTGAAATCGGATTGAATTGATTCAGCGAAATCAAATGCGTTAGCGTTTTTAATCATTTTTGAACAACATTCAATTGTGTTCTTTGCATTTATTTGTAAGTTAATTTGCCTCTTAAACAATTTCAACAATTTGGTTTTCAGATAAAATTAGGATTAGTCAATTTTAGTACTTAGTAACGCCATTCCTTGTGGGTTCGATATCCGTACTTTTGTACACTTTATTACTTGAACGATTCGTAGACTTGCGAAAACACGCATCAGGCTACATTCATAGTTGCTCAATTTTCATCGTGCTTCCCTCCAAGTAATTTCTAAATTTTTGCACTTGTGGTTTGTTTATCTGGATTGAAATTACCTGGTTGTTGGACTTGTTAGATTGGTAGTGGAAAACCTCTAGCAGAAATTATAATTTGTATATGTTGTATTCTTTTATTACTCTTACATTGCATCTAGAGCCTGAAATTTTTTCTTTGCACTAAGCTTGTCAAATATTGCTAGTAACGATGATTATTATATCATCTATTAGGGAGTTGCCTATTATTCCCTAGAAATTTTTTGCCTCAATTTGACAATAGATTGTGCTTGTTATTTCTAAAATTGTTTCTGGATTGGAAATTGCTTATATCCCTTGGACTTCAACTGTATAATGACTCCATCCTTGCATTTGAACCTAGAAATTCTGGTTACTTGCTTGAGAATATTTGGAAATTATTGGCTACTTTTTTTACCTAAGATTTACCTTAAGTTTGCTTGGTTGTTGGATTATTCCTATTGGCTGCTCATTTGGTTTGGTTTAGGATTGATACTATCTGCATATGTTTGGATTATTATTACTAGATGGCTGCACACATTGACTTACATTCTGAATTCACTAGTGCTACATTATCTTATTGCCTATCATGGGGTTGCTCTGGATTATTTGCATTAATTTATGGTGCCTACTTATCCTATTCCCCTTTTGTATTTTATCTTATATCATTACCCATGGCCTCTAAAAAAGCCAGAACTGTCCAAATCTCCTCCCAATCACAACAAACACGTAGAGGAGGAATTCAAAGATTGTCCCAACCTCTTCACCAAATAAATAAGTATGACATTCTGTTTGTTAATGATAATCAACAGACATGATACGATACTTCAGTTAAATAGGGAATGCTGAGTACCTGGTATATGGATGAGGAATGTTTAGAACGGTTGGGAATTTTAGCTGACATCTAATACTTGGTTGATAAGATAGGGTGAACCATCTTTGTTAGGCTAGATTACCTGGGCTATGCCTGGACCACCTTAGAGTTTTTCAGTATAGTTAATGTGGTCCTATTTCAGGGTCCCGACGTCAATGAAGGCTGCATTAACATTAGATTATTTGACCATACATTTAGTTTATCATTAGTCCAATTTAATGCATAATGCAGATTGCCTCTCATGGGAACTAGATTAGTTCCCCAAAGTTTTAATAAACAAAATTTTTGGAATTCCATTTTTGTAGGGGACATTATAGTGTATCTGTATCAAAAACCTTTTTTATTTACAACTCCACTTTTTTATATTTGCAATGCCTAATGGCCTATACCGTTTTTGGTAGGGCCAAAAGTGACGGGGTTACAAATCAAAAAGAGCTTTATTTCCTATGCGCTATGTTCGAAGGTCATAAGGTGGACATTGGAGCCTTTATGGTTCACCATATGGCAAGGGAGAGTAAGGCCATGAATGGCAAAGTGGTCATAGAGGGTTTAGTAACTACAATTACTATAGGATTAGGCCTAGAGCCAAATCTATAGGATTTACAACCACTAGCCAGCAACAACAGGATTGATTTAGAATCCAATTTGCATATGAAATTGATTATCCGAAGAAATACTAACTATTGGTTGTATATCTATGGCCATAATATTTTTTGCCTCCCTAACCCTACTATAATTGTAGTTACTAATGAAGAGAATTGGATCTACTCTCTAGTAGAGGTTAGAGAAGGTGATGATGATTCTGAGAGGGATGACTTCCCCTATGAGCCACTCTTGGCTTTACTACCCCCACCCCTTCCCATTATTCTGACAATGCAGATCCATCACATGTACTGAAAGAGGACCAAGACTCTATCTATCGATGGGTCCACCGAATAGAGGAGGAGCAATTATCTCAAAGGGCTACCCTGCATGCAATAAATGATTCAATCCAAAACATGTAGGGAATGATGCAAACATGGTACAATTGGCACTGGCCCAAAATCCACCATGTAACATCCCTAATTTCGTTTCTTTTATTAATAAAAGTACATAAATATTTAATTAAGGAAATAAAATTTATTAGACAATATTTTAGATATCTAAGGAAATATAATCCTTAGAAATTCTTCACCTTATGTATATGCATAGAAAATGTTTCTAACATTAAGAGAACAAATAAAGAGGGAAAACCTAATAGGAAAGAAATTAGAAATAACATACTAAAGAGATGCAAAATTCTTGGATAAGGAAGATAAATTTTTAGAAACAAGTAAAGGTCTTAAAATTTCAAGAACATTGAATTAGGGTAATTTTTCCTAATTCAAGAACTAGAGTTACTAAGTTTAAAATCTTTACCTATACATTGGGCTTTTACCTATGCACACTTCATATAGAGTTTTTCCACTTCACATAAGTTTTTAGCAAGCCATTGGATAACCTAAGCAAGAAATAAAACATAGACTTGGACTAGGATATAGTAATTGGACCAATAGCCCAAAAAAAATATGAAAATGTGACCAAGCCCTCCAAGAAAGGTAGAATTTTATCCAAAGGAAAGAAAATGGGTAGGAATAAGCCCATAATGGGTAGGAATAAGCCCAAATCCAAGAGGAAAAATAAAATAAAATAAATTAGGAGATGATATAATAATGTAATAATAAAGATTAGGTTACATGGAATTAAGACAAAAATTTAGCAAGTGGTGTGATTCTACATTCATCATTTTGGCAAGTGGCATGATAATACAAGGCTTTAGGACAAAAACATCTATATCCTACACTCATAATTTTAGCAAGTGGTATGATAATACATGGCATTATGACAAAACATTCTCATCCCACACAAATAATATCAACCAAATAATGGAGATTCAAGGGCTAGAAATTTGCCACCTAAAAAGGCAAACATATCATACTTGTTTAAGACAAAAGCAAATGGAAATGAATCCCTAAATCAAAGGGACCTTGTTCCTTATCTTAAGAACATATCATCATAATTTTCAAAATACAAATCTCCTTTTCCTATGCATATCTTGACTAAGGAAGAGGAAGAAAAGAACATAAGTTGTTTGTTTTCCAAAAATTCAACAAAGTGTATCCTAATTGTGATAAGGTAGACCCATGATCATGAAAGGTGTATTATTTGGTGGTCTATTTAAGCAAAACCCACCCCTACAACATTTTAATTTCGTCCAAGTGAGGAAGAGAGAGAAATAGAAGCAAGGTAGAGTGAGGAGAGGAGAAGAAAGGAAGGAAGAAGAAGGAGAAGTTTAGAAGGCTAAGAACTCAAGGTAAGTTTAACAATATTTCTTTTTGAAGAAAAATTTTGAAACTTATAATATTTATATGAGATTTTGATCTTAGAACTTTGATCATTGGTCATGGATGTTGCTATATCATGTTACATATTGATCTTGCATGTGATGTATGTTTGAATACTTAGGTTGGTGTAGATAGTTCTGCATGGGTATGGCTATGGGTGGCAGAATTTTAAGCTTCGGTGTTTTAATTTTTGGGAACAATCTATAAGGAATTAAAATAAATGGTTAACATATGAATTATAGATATATGTGTCATGGAGTTTTAACCATTAGAATCATTCAATTTAGAGTTCATATGAGGTAGATATGGTCCGATTAGTAAACAAAGATCAGAAAATGGTTAATCAGGAAAGAATATGTTAGGATAGCTTCGGTGTTTTAATTTCTGGAAATATTCTATAAGGAATTAAAATAAAGTGTTAACATATGAATTATAGATATATGTGTCACGGATTTCTAGCCACTGGAATCACTTAATGTAGAATTCGTATAAGGGAGATATGGACAGATTAGTAGGTAGAGGTCAGAACCTACCGAGAAGAAATAACCTGTACTTTGAGGAAGTAATATCATCCATATGTATTACTAGTTTTCTGATATTATTAACATAATAATTTTAGATAATTGTCTTAGCTTTCCATAGACACTAAGCTCACCTCAATCGGAGTTAAAATGAGGGAGTTATTATCTTATTAGGGAGCAAAGGTCACAGAACACGGCTAGGCCGTGTTCTGGGTGCTTCAAGCACGGGCTAGCCGTGTTCGGGGCTGTTTTTTAGTACATTTAAAGTATTTTTAAAGCATGGCCATGTCCTGGAACATGGCCAGACCGTGTTGGAAGCTAGTGAAGCCTATTTTTAATATTTTTCTACCCTAGATGAACCTCTTTAACTATAGGGTAATAGTAGAAATCAAATTGGGGAACAATGCTCTATAAATTTGTAAAAACATGTGTTGGAAATGATATAAATAAGAAGAAAATGACTAAGGCCAAGCATAAAGAGAATGTTAGATATGATGAAAACCTGCATCAAGAAAATAAAGAAATAAAATTAATATTTAAAAAAGAAGACGAATCTTATAAATGACTAGTATATGCCATAGCCATTGCCATTGTATGAACTTCTTACCATTTTAAGTGTGAAATTCTAACATGGAAATATTTTATAAAGTGATATTTGAAATGGTTATGTTAATGGCATGATTACCAATGATTTATGGTAATAGTTATATTTTGATGAACATACTTGTTATTGAAAACATATTTTTGGCTATCATTGTGAAAAGAAAAGAAATTTGCATGGTCACATAGTAATCCGTGTGGTGCACCAGTAGGGGACGCCCTACCAACGGTTATGATTATGATTATGAGAAAAGAAAGAGAAAGTGTGCCATGTCGGACGGAGCGAGAAAAGCCCGTACCGGAGAGTAGAGGATACTCACCTTAACTGGGGTAGCTTGAAATGAGAATAAGTTGTTGGCCATCATATGATATTCTGAAAATAGTTAATCCTGTCATACATATCATTATTGTATGATTCTTATGTGCATAGATATAATGCATTCATGTGACCAAAGATATTTTCTATAGTTTATATAGTTGAACATGACGTGATGAGCTATATTGATGATGATTTATTGTTGAACTTACTGGGATTTAATTCTCACTATATTTCCAGATCATGTTCAGAAAATTAGTTATGCAGATTTTTCTATAGCTCTGGCTTAGTGCACGTTGGATCGAGTACTTTATTTTGGGCAGATCCCAGAAGCAAATAAAATGTTTGTGGTCGAGTTGGCTTAGATCCCGGTGAAGGTGCAACCACCCGCACCTGTATCTCTGGAATTGGTCAACCAGAATAAATAAGATGTAGATTTTTATGTGCTTGATATGTTGTACGTATGTTTTGATTAATGACATGTATGTGAACTCTGTATTGTATAAATTAAATAAATGTTATATTGAGTTAAGTTGTAACGAGGTAATAACTTCATGGTATTTTAAAAAAAAATTTGATACTTAAATGGAGTTGTTACACACCACCACTGTAATAACCCTCAACTAATAAAACCTTTGACGGTTAAGTATAAATCATTTGAAACAAAAAAAGTTGAGAACAATGTAAAATTTTAGAGCGTTTCTGACCTTTTCTTCTGACCTTTCGTCACTCATATAATCATAACTCTCTCATATGAACTCTAAATTAAGTGATTCCAATTTCTGATGAAAGATAAGGCATATATCTACAACTTTTATGTTGGGAACTTGTGCAAATTCCGTAAATATCATAGTGAGACGAGGCCAAAAACCAAAGCGTAGTGTGGTCTAGACATTTGCTCACTAGTTTATGTATAACTCCTTCATATGAACTCCAAATTAGGTGATTCAAGTGGCTACGGAAAGCTGCGAGAAAGGGCTACAATTTTCATGTTGGACATTTTGTCAAATTCGGTGAAATGGAGTTTTCCGCGTCGAGAATAAATTCGCCGCGGCGAGAATATGTTCACCGCAGCGAGAATGATGCGGCATTTTCCCGAGAGCATGAGTTTTCTGGTTTCGAATCTGGCCGCGGCGAAAATCGCGGCTCGCCGTGGCGAGAATGAGTTCGCCGGCAGCGAGATTCGTCTGATAGTTTTTTTTTTGCGGACCCCCCATTTTTCTTCATTTCTCTTTCATCTGAACCCTAACTCTCTCTCTCTAAAATTTGTCTCAAACTTCTCTCTAAGATATCTCATCATCCGGACGTCCGATTTGAGCAAGTAAGGTACCATTGGACTCGTGGGAAGAAGAGCTACAAATCCCACCAATCAATTTCGCCGGAAAGTCGCCGGAAGGTCACCAAAAAATTGCGTGAATAGTACCTCCAAAGGTAAAACTCCGTTTAATCGCGTTTTAGGCTTCGTTTTACCGAATTTCTTTCCATAGATAGTCTTAGAATTAGTTTCTATACTAGAATATAGGGTTTTTAGGTTTCGGTGTGAATAGTGTTTTTCAGCGTTAATAGTGACTTTTAGAGTTTTCTAATTTTCATGTTATGTCTATGTTTTCTAGGTTGTTGAGCCATCAGGAGTTGAAATTCTCGTTGTTGGACTCCTAGTAAGGTGAGTGGGTTTTTCATACTATAGCGCATGTTTTAGGAATTTGATTTATAACTCTCTCGTATGATTTTAACTAGTTGGAATGTATGTTAAATTGTTTTACCGCTTTGAAAACCAATATGTTCCAACCATGTTAGAAATTGTAAATTTCAATCCTAGTTGAACCCTAGGTATGCAGGGCAAGCATCTAGACTATTAATTCTCCATTTGAGCTGGATTTATAGAAATGCGAACTTAGTCATAGAAATGCACTAAGTTAGCCATGAAGTGATTTGATGCATGATAAGTATCTATGTAACGTCTACGGACGATCTATGTTTAAAAAGGAAAAGTTTATGATTTTAAAGGTCTCCATGGGAATTCATAGATAAGATATATTTTAGAATAGAATTTTATGCATGAAAAGAGCTAGATGGAGAATTATAGCTTTATCGTAAAGTTATTCAAATGTTTTACTTTAAACTCTCTGAATAGCATATTTCAAATGTTTCCTATTGGAGGGACCCTTTTAGATCACTATTAGCTAGCCGCAGGTAGTGCTAACCCTGGTGCACCATGATCATGTTAAGGCTTCGGCCTAGGATATTGTGACGGGCATATGACTGCCTAGGACACAAAATTTAGGGTGGACTTATGTCTACACCTACAGTGATTGCCATACCCATTGCTATGTGCTTGGGGAAGATGATAGATCTGTTAGGAAAGACCTCCAATAAACTAGTGCATTTTTCTTAAAGATTAAATATTTCTAAAATACCTCATTCATCATTTTTATTGTATAAGTATCTTCATTTATTACTTACCATGCATAATTGATTCGCTTACAGTTATTGATTTAATCCTGTTTTATCATTTGAACTATTTAGCATTCTTTCAATAAATTACAGTTAAATGTTTAATGTTTTCTATACCTTGATTTCAATTATTTAATTCATTGCGAAACACTCGTGCTTAGTTTGCCCTGTTTCTGTTATAGTATGATTTATCCATTCACTGAGATGTGGTAATCTCACCCCTCTTCTGTTTTCTCCCCACAGATAATCAAAGAAACACTGATCCAGCTACAGCTTCATAGGAGGCTAAATATTGCATTGGTGAGCCCCAGTTTGGGCAAGATTCCGTTGTATTGGTTGTATAGTTTAAGTTTATGTCTAGTGTATCTCCATGAACTTACAGGCAGGATCCTCGCTTCTTGTGTTGTTTGAAAAATGGTTTTAAGTTTTACAATAATGTTTGTACTATGAGGCCATGGGCCAAGTTGAATCAAGGATGTTGGATTCATGAAATATATATATATATATATATATATATATATATATATATATATATATATATACAGTATTTTCTTATATTGGATGTGGCGTATGTGGCCAGTTATATTTATTATGTACTCTGGATTGTGTGCTGGATGTTTGTGCATGCTATGTGTTAGGCTTGAGGCTAGGGGAAAACCCTTATGTCGTGCCGGTCATGTGTTCCATCATTTGGGGCCATGACAGAGTGGTATCAGAGGCTGGTTTCCCTGTATTCATGGAGTAACGGACCTTTAAGTAGGACTTTGAGTATGGGTATGAATCCGGACATGCTTATACTCACAGTGCTGCTAAAGGGGTTCGATAGGATGTTGTCTTTTTGTTTAAGTAAGTCAGTTTATAGTATGCTATGTTGGCATGGTTAAGTGATGGTTGGGCTATCTCTATTTTGTAGCGAGATGCCACCAAGAACGAGATCAAAGGTTAGGCAACCCGCGGTTCAAGAGCAGATGGCTGAAGAGTCTGCTCAGTCCGCAGTACCCGTGCCTAGAGGCCGAGGTAGAGGTCATGGCAGAGGCTGACCTAGAGCCAGTTCAAGAGGCAGTGGCAGGGGTGTAACAGCTACTGAAGCAGCCGAACAAGCTGAGTTGAGCAGTGAGCAAGCTGAGACTCCCAGGACGGGGGAAATGTCTTCTCACCCCCGGGATGATGTGATAGCCCAGATGCTGGTAACCATGCAGGGTATGCAGCGGGCAATAGAGAATCTAGCCGAGAGAAGGGATGGGCAAGATAGAAGGGATCCACAATAGCCCGAAACTGGTACCTCCGTTCCAGAACCAGTTAGGTCCGTGGAGCGGCATGTGAGACCTGCTGAGAGGGAAGTGGAACTATCTGAGTTCCTGAAGCTGAAACCGCCAACCTTCAAGGGGTTGTTGGCTAGTGAAGATCCCCAGGAGTTTATAGAGGATACTGAGAAGATCTCTGAGGTTCTTAAGTGTCCAGAGATCTGCTCAGTAGAGTTGGCAGCCTTCCAGTTGTCTGGTGTAGCGCAGGTATGGTTCAAGACCATGATGCGCGGAAGGGGAGCTACAGCGCCACCTTTAAGATGGCCAGAGTTCAAGGAAGTTTTCATGGAGAGGTTTGTGCCTCAGAGTATACGAGATGCCAAGTGTCAGGAATTTGTGGAATTGAAGCAGACTCCCGGTATGACAGTCACGGAGTATGACTATCGCTTCACACAGCTGTTGCCGTATGCACCGCATATGGTCCCTACTGAAAGGGACATGATCAAGAAATTTATCCAGGGGTTGATACCAGCATTGTTTAAATCAGTGGCACCCCAGATGAAGCAATTTCCTAATTATGCAGAGGCTGTGGACTGTGCAAGAATGATGGAGACTAGGCATTTGGCCGATGTCGAGAGTGCTAAGCTGAGAAAGAGGGATAGAGACGGGAGCTCCAAAGGAGGGCAAAGTTCTCATTCCCAAGGACCACGATTTCAGGGCCAGCAGCGCCCAGCACCACAGAATGTTGGGAACCCCAACCAGAGACCAGATGCGAGTGGTAAGGTAGGTCTTAGCCAGGGAAACACCAGGTATCTAGGACAACCAGGACCAAGAGCCATTCAGCAGAACATGCCACAATGCTCTATTTGTGGCAACCATCATTTTGGTCAGTGCCGCAGGGAGATGATTGTTTGCTATCATTGCAACCAACCTGGACACATGAAGAGGGAATGTCCTCAGTTGTATGGCTCAAGCCAAGGGCCAACTCGACCGGCTTTGCTACCAACCCCAGTGGCAGCTCAGCCTATAAGGACTATACCGGGCCAAGCAAGTAGCAGAGGTACTGGTAGAGGGATGATGGGCCGAGGTCAAAACCAAGCAGGCCGAGGTGAACCGAGGATTTTTGCTCTTACCAAGCAGGATGCACAAGCTTCAAATGCGGTCATGACAGGTACTCTTTCAGTTTGCCTACATGAAGCATATGTTTTGTTTGACCCCAGGTCTACATATTCCTATGTTTCCCCTAGTTTTGCTAAGAGTTTGGGTAAAGATCCGATTAGGATGGATGCCCCTTTCTTTGTAACCACCCCGGTCGGTGATTATTTGCCAGTAGAGCATGTATGCAAATCATGTAAATTGTCAGCGGGTGATAGGGAGACATCTGCTGATTTGATCATCCTAGACATGGTCGACTTTAATGTAATCCTCGGAATGGATTGGTTGGCAGCATGCTATGCTACCTTGGATTGCTATGAGAAGGCAATCAAGTTCAACTTTCCAAGTGAAGTTCCTTTCCGGTTCCAGTGTGATCGAAGTAAAGCTCCAAGTAACCTGATTTCAGTCTTGGGTGCTCAGAAGATGTTGAAGAAGGGATGCCAGGGATACTTGGCATATGTTAGAGATGTGGATGGGAAGGTACCGGATGTAGACAACATGGCAGTGGTAAGAGACTTCCTGGATGTCTTCCCAGAAGAGTTGCCAGGATTACCTCCTGAACGGGAGATAGAGTTTGGTATCGACCTTATTCCAGAGGCTCGACCAATTTCTATACCGCCTTACAGGATGGCACCCACAGAGCTTAAGGAGCTAAAGAGTTAGTTGCAGGATTTGTGGGATAAGGACTTCATCAGGCCAAGTACTTCTCCATGGGGTGCTCCGGTCCTTTTTGTGAAGAAGAAAGACGGGTCTTTGCGACTTTGCATTGACTATCGGCAACTGAATAAGCTAACGGTGCGCAATAATTACCCTTTGCCCAGGATTGATGATTTGTTCGATCAACTTCAAGGAGCGAAATGTTTCTCCAAGATTGATCTGAGGTCAGGGTATCATCAGTTGAAGATTAGGAAGGAGGATATTTCCAAGACAGCTTTTAGGACCCGTTATGGTCATTATGAGTTTTTGGTTATGTCTTTTGGACTAACTAATGCACCAGCTGCTTTTATGGACTTGATGAACAGGGTGTTTAAGCCATTCTTAGATCAGTTTGTCATTTTGTTCATTGATGACATCTTGGTTTATTCTAAAGACCATGAGGAGCATGAACAACACCTACGGGCCATTCTGCAGATTTTGAGGGATCAACAGTTGTATGCCAAGCTCTCTAAGTGTGAGTTCTGGTTGGACAGTGTTATGTTTCTGGGGCATGTAGTCACGAAGGACGGCATTCAAGTAGACCCCGAGAAAGTAGAGGCAGTACAGTAGTGGCCTCGCCGAGTTAGTGTGACGGAGATCCGAAGTTTCTTGGGTCTAGCAGGGTATTACCGGAGGTTCATCAAGCATTTCTCCAGGATTGCTGCTCCTTTGACCAGATTAACCAGGAAGGGAGTTAAGTTTGAGTGGTCGAATGCATGCGAAGAAAGTTTTCAGACCTTAAAGAAGTGTCTAACCACAACCCCAGTTCTAACTATCCCAACGGGCACTGGAGGATACTCAGTATACTGTGACGCCTCAAGGGTGGGCTTAGGTTGTGTGTTAATGCAGAATGGGCATGTTGTAGCCTATGCATCTAGGCAGCTCAGGAAGCACGAACAGAACTATCCTACACATGATCTAGAGATGGCGGCAGTGGTCTTTGCCTTGAAGATTTGGAGGCACTATCTCTATGGTGAACCCTGTGAGATATACACGGACCATAAGAGCCTCAAGTACATCTTTCAACAAAGGGATCTTAACTTGAGACAGAGGAGGTGGATGGAGTTGGTGAAGGACTATGACAGCACTATCTTGTACCATCCAGGCAAGGCCAATGTGGTAGCAGATGCTTTGAGCAGAAACTCAATAGGGAGTCTAGCCCATATCACCCTATTCTGGAGGCCGTTGGTAAGGGATATTCATCAGCTAGAAGGTGAGGGGATGCGCTTTGAAGTGAAGGAGCCAGGGGTGTTGTTAGCCCACATGCAGCTACACTCTCCACTGGTTGAGCAGATTAAGGCAGATCAGGACAAGGATGCTAACCTGTCCAAGCTCAAGGATGAAGCTAGGAATAATCAGACTTCTGAATTCAGCGTGGATGCTGAAGGAGTGTTAAGATGTGGGAAGCGCTTGTGTGTACCCGATGTGGATAGCTTGAGGAAGCAGATTTTGGAGGAGGCACATCAATCAGCCTATACTATCCACCCAGGAACAAATAAGATGTACAGTGACCTCAAGGACTTGTATTGGTGGAATGGGATGAAGAAGGATGTAGCAAACTTTGTGGCTCAGTGCTTGGTTTGTCAGCAGGTGAAAGCTGAACACCAGAAGCCTGTCGGTTTGCACCAACAGATTGAGATACCGGAGTGGAAGTGGGAAAGGATTACTATGGACTTTGTTACAGGGTTACCAAGGACCCCTAAGGGTTATGACTCAGTATGGGTGATAGTGGATCGAATGACCAAGTCATCCCACTTCTTACCAGTGAAGACTACCTTTAATGCGGCTCAGTATGCAAGCCTGTATCTGAGTGAAATTGTCAGATTGCATGGAGTCCTTGTATCCATCATATCTGATCGAGGTCCACAGTTTACGGCAAGGTTTTGGAAAGCTTTTCAAGAAGCTTTGGGAACGAGGTTGGATCTAAGCATTGCTTTTCATCCCTAAACAGATGGCCAGTCAGAACGCACGATTCAGATTCTGGAGGATATGCTTAGAGCATGTATATTGGATTTTGGTGGCAGTTGGGAAGGATACCTGCCATTAGCTGAGTTTGCATACAACAACAGTTATCAAGCCAGTATTCAAATGGCACCTTTTGAAGCTCTATATGGGAGAAGATGCCGATCTCCCGTTGGATGGTTTGAAGTTGGAGAAGCCAAGCTGCTAGGGCCAGGCTTAGTGCAAGATGCCATAGAGAAGGTCAAGCTGATAAGGGAACGGCTTTTAACTGCACAAAGTCGTCAAAAGGCTTATGTGGACCATAGGCGTCGGGAGTTGGAGTTTTCTCTAGGCGATCACGTGTTCCTCAGAGTTTCACCCATGAAGGGAATCATGCGGTTTGGTAAGAAAGGGAAATTAAGCCCGAGGTATATTGGACGCTTTGAAATTCTGGATAGGGTAGGATCAGTGGCATACCGCCTAGCCCTACCACCTGGATTGAGTGAAGTGCATCCAGTCTTCCATGTCTCGATGTTGAGGAAGTATCTACCCGACCCATCTCATGTGATTCAACCGCAGAAAATCCTTTTGGATGACAAGTTGGCCTACCAAGAGATACTCGTGGCCATTGTTAATAGACAATGAGAAAGTTGAGGTCTAAGGATATCCCTACAGTGAAGGTGATCTGGCAGAATCATTCCAAAGAGGAAGCTACGTGGGAAGTAGAGGACATCATGAGAGAGAAGTATCCACAGCTGTTCCAAGAGTAGTTTTATGTTTTCATGTTGTTGGTTTTTGTAAAATTCGGGGACCGAATTTTTTATAAGGAGGGGAGAATGTAATAACCCTCAACTAATAAAACCTTTGAAGGTTAAGTATAAATCATTTGAAACAAAGAAAGTTGAGAACAATGTAAAATTTTAGAGCGTTTCTGACCTTTTCTTCTGACCTTTTGTCACTCATATACTCATAACTCTCTCATATGAACTCTAAATTAAGTGATTCCAATTTCTAATAAACGATAAGACATATATCTACAACTTTTATGTTCGAAACGTGTGCAAATTCCGTGAATATAATAGTGAGACGAGGCAAAAACCGAAGCATAGTGTGGTCTGGACCTTTGCTCACTATTTTATGCATAACGCCTTCATATGAACTCCAAATTAGGTGATTCAAGTGGCTACGGAAAGCTAAGAGAAAGGGCTACAACTTTGATGTTGGACATTTTGTCAAATTCGGTGAAATGAAGTTCGCCGCGGTGAGAATAATTGCGCCGCGGCGAGAATATGTTCGCCGCGGCGAGAATGATGCGGCATTTTCCCGAGAGCATGAGTTTTCTGGTTTCGAATCTAGCCGCGGCGAAAATATGTTCGTCGCGGCGAAAATCGCGGCTTGCCGCGGCGATAATGAGTTCGCCGGCGGCGAGATTCGTCCGATAGTTTTTTTTTTGCAGACCCCCCTTTTTCTTTATTTCTCTTTCATCTGAACCCTAACTCTCTCTCTCTAAAATTTGTCTCAAACTTCTCTCTAAGATATCTCATCATCCGGACGTCCGATTTGAGCAAGTAAGGTACCATTAGACTCGTGGGAAGAAGAGCTACAAATCCCACCGATCAATTTCGCCGGAAAGTCGCCGGAAGGTCACTAGAAAATTGCGTGAATAGTACCTCCAAAGGTAAAACTCCATTTAATCGTGTTTTAGGCTTCGTTTTACCAAATTTCTTTCCATAGATAGTCTTAGAATTAGTTTCTATACTAGAATATAGGGTTTTTAGGTTTCGGCGTGAATAGTGTTTCCGGCGAGTGAATAGTGTTTTTCAGCGTGAATAGTGACTTTTAGAGTTTTCTAATTTTCATGTTATGTCTATGTTTTCTAGGTTGTTGAGCCATCACGAGGTGAAATTCTCGTTGTTGGACTCCTAGTAAGGTGAGTGGGTTTTTCATACTATAGCGCATGTTTTAGGAATTTGATTTATAACTCTCTCGTATGATTTTAACTAGTTGGAATGTATGTTAAATTGTTTTACCGCTTTGAAAACCAATATGTTCCAACCATGTTAGAAATTGTAAATTTCAATCCTAGTTGAACCCTAGGTATGCAGGGCAAGCATCTAGACTATTAATTCTCCGTTTGAGCTAGATTTATAGAAATGCGAACTTAGTCATAGAAATGCACTAAGTTAGCCATGAAGTGATTTGATGCATGATAAGTATCTATGTAACGTCTACGGACGATCTATGTTTAAAAAGGAAAAGTTTATGATTTTAAAGGTCTCCATGGGAATTCATAGATAAGATATATTTTAGAATAGAATTTTATGCATGAAAAGAGCTAGATGGAGAATTATAGCTTTATCGTAAAGTTATTGAAATGTTTTACTTTAAACTCTCTGAATAGCATATTTCAAATGTTTTCTATTGGAGGGACCCTTTTAGATCACTGTTAGCTAGCCGTAGGTAGTGCTAGCCCTGGTGCACCATGATCATGTTAAGGCTTCGGCCTAGGATATTGTGACGGGCATATGACTGCCTAAGACACAAAATTTAGGGTGGACTTATGTCTACGCCTACAGTGATTGCCATACCCATTGCTATGTACTTGGGGAAGATGATAGATCTGTTAGGAAAGACCTCCAATAAACTAGTGCATTTTTCTTAAAGATTAAATATTTCTAAAATACCTCATTCATCATTGTTATTGTATAAGTATCTTCATTTATTACTTACCATGCATAATTGATTCGCTTACAGTTATTTATTTAATCATGTTTTATCATTTGAACTATTTAGCATTCTTTCAATAAATTACGGTTAAATGTTTAATGTTTTCTATACCTTGATTTCAATTATTTAATTCATTGTGAAACACTCGTGCTTAGTTTGCCCTGTTTCTGTTATAGTATGATTTATCCATTCATTGAGATGTGGTAATCTCACCCCTCTTCTGTTTTCTCCCCACAGATAATCAAAGAAACACTGATCCAGCTACAGCTTCATAGAAGGCTAAATATAGCATTGGTGAGCCCCAGTTTGGACAAGATTCCGTTGTATTGGTTGTATAGTTTAAGTTTATGTCTAGTGTATCTCCATGAACTTACAGGCAGGATCCTCGCTTCTTGTGTTGTTTGAAAAATGGTTTTAAGTTTTACAATAATGTTTGTACTATGAGGCCATGGGCCAAGTTGAATCAAGGATGTTGGATTCATGAAATATATATATATATATACAGTATTTTCTTATATTGGATGTGGCGTATGTGGCCAGTTATATTTATTATGTACTCTGGATTGTGTGCTGGATGTTTGTGCATGCTATGTGTTAGGCTTGCGGCTAGGGGAAAACCCTTATGTCGTGCCGGTCATGTGTTCCATCATTTGGGGCCGTGACAACCACCATTTGTAGAAGACCAATAAACAAGTTCCTTCTTTTCCTTTGCATGTTCATTAATTGTTAGTGACATTGAGGACAATGTCAAATTTAAGCATAGGGGAGTAGTTACTTTAGGCTTTTGGTTTTCACTGGCTAATTATTCTTGTTTTATTGCATAATCACAAAATTTATTATTCTAGAGATAGACTAATGTAATATAGATTAATTTTAGCTCATGAAAATGTGATGCACAACAGAATGTGAAATAGGTAGTTGTCATGTTAGTCTCTTTCTTCTAGCATTAAACCTCTAATTGTTTTAAAAATTTATCTCTTAATGTGCTATGAATTGTATGCCTTTTTATTTTATTTTAACACTATGAGAGTGTGAACGTAGGGAGAGGAGAAGAATGAAGGAATATGAAACCCAAAAAGTTTTCACTCTATGTACCCCTTCAAGGAACCAAAAAGGCTTTAGTATGAGTACCTATCTACCTATACCTAAATGAGATGGAGCATAAAATGCACTCACTATATATTTGTATATAAAAAAATGAATGAAATAGAGAGAAAAAAGAAGAAAAAGTGAGAAATAAACGAATTTGAGTGAGAAAAAAAGTGATAAAATACAAATAATGGTAAGGCAGGGTTTCTTCCGCATTGTTTGCAGGGTTCCTTATCGGTGATACCATATCTTACTATGGAAAAAATAGAGTTATGCGGGTATTGAGTTGATTAAACCTAATAGTTAGTTCAAAAATATTTACACCAGTCATAACACCACCTCGGCATAGAGATAGGAAACACTAGTAATTTCTTACCTATATGAAATCACTGATCCCTTACACAACATAACCATAAACATACTCAAGAAACTATAAGATCAATTCAGATAACCATCCATTCACTGGCCATATAAGATCGACCTTCTCTTATACTAATTTTGTAACAACTCCATTTTGTTTTTCTCTTTTTACACATATACATATATATATATATATACATATATATATATATATATATATATATATATATATATATTGTGTGTGTGTGTGTGTATTTGTAAAATTCCATGAAGTCATTACCTCTTTACTTCTAACTATTTAACTCATAATAACATTCAATTAAACTAACCAAGCATAATCAAGGTTTATGGTATACCATTGACACTGATACAATTCTAGGTTCACATACACATCATTAATTAAAAACGTAAGTACAAAATCAAACACATATATGTCTATAACTTATTCATCCATATTGACCAGTTTTGGGAATCGAGTGCGGGTGGCTACACCTTCATCGGGATCTTATCCAACTCAACCCAACGTACGCTAAAAGCTAGTCATACAGAATATTTGCATATTTAGTCTTCTAAACATAATATGGAAATATAGTGCGAATTAAATCTCAGTAGGTTCAACAATAAATCATAATTATCATCAATATAGCTGATCATGTCATGTTCATCTCTATAGGCTACAGCAAATACCTTAGGTCACATGAATACACTTTATTTATGCACATAAAAATTGTACAGTAATGACATGTATGGCATGAATAACTATTTTCAGAATATCATATGATGGCAATCAACTCATTTTCGTATCAAGATACCCCTGTTACGGTAAGTATTTTCTACTTTTCGGTACAAGCTTTTTTCGCTCCGTCCAACATTGCACACTTTCTCTTTCTTTTCTCATTAGCCTAATCATAACTGTGAGCAGAGTATCCCCTACTGGAGCACAACACGGATCACCATGTGATTGTACTCATCTCTTTTCTTTTCTTTTCTTTTCACATTAATAGCCAAAAATATGATTTCAATAACAAGTACGTATATTATACTCACATGCCATAATTTATCATCAAAGTATAATCATTACCAAAAATCATCACTAATCATGCCATGATCATAATCATTTTCAAATATCACTTTCAAAAATATTTCTATGTCAAAATTACACATTTAAAATGGTAAGGAGTTCATTCAATGGCAATGGCTAAGGCATACACTAGTCATTTATTATTTTCATTTATAAGATTCTTCTTCTTTATTAAATATTATTTTTATCTGTTACTAATCAGAGCATAACTCCCTCATTTTAACTACGATTGAGGTGATTGTAGTGTTCATTTAAAGCTAAGAGAATCGTCTAAAACTCTTATGTTGAACATTTTAGTGAAATTTTAAGGAAGCTTTGTATTATTACTCCCTCAAATTCAATATTATTTCTTCATGAGTAGGTTCTGACCTCTACTTACTAATATGATTATATCTTCCTCCTATGGACTTTAAACTTAGTGAATCCAGTGGCTAAACATTCGTGACTCATATATCTATATTTTTTATTTTAAACATCCCTTTTAATTCCCTACAAATTCTTCCCAGAAATTCAAACATATAAGCTTTCGTAATAGATTCTTCCCTCGTTCACCATTTTCTTACTACTATTTACTAATCTATCCATATCTCCCTCATATGGATTCCAAATTGAATGATTCCTGTAACAACTCCATTTAACTCTCAAATATTTTTTAAAATACCATGAAGTTATTACCTCGTTACAACTTAACTCAATATAACATTTATTTAATTTATACAATACAGAGTTCACATACATGTCAATAATCAAAACATATGTAAAACATATCAAAGACATAAAAATCTACATCTTATACAATACAGAGTTCACATACATGTCATTAATCAAAACATGGCATTTAGCATCAATAACTGGACCTCATCTTTCGGAGTACGAGGTAGAAATTCAACGGTCTTGTTACAACAATTCAGCAAGACTCGATTTCTAGACATTCAGTCTAACCCTAGAATGACCTCAATACCTCTTAAAGGTAAACATACAAGGTCTACAGGAAAAGTTTTCTCCTGGATGGTGACTTGACAGTCCTTACATACAGAGGAAGTTAATACCCTTTCCCCTGTAGGGGTTACTACGGATAGCTCATAGGGAGTTTCAGAAATAGGAAACTGAAACTTCCTAATATATTCTTCTGATATAAATGAATGACTAGCACCAGAGTCAAATAACACCATAAGAGCAAATCCATAGATATAGCATGTACCTTGAATCATTTCAGAAGATTGAGTTGCCTCTTGGCCACTCAGGGTGAAAATCCTTCCTTTCACCTGAGGCCTCTGTTCTGGCTGCTTCCCCACATTCTTTGGGCAGTTTCTCACAAAATGTCCCTTTTGTCCGCAATTGAAGCAAACATCTTGTCCCATGTAGCATGGCCGGTTACCATGCATGCATCCGCACTTAGCGCACTTGACTGGGGTGAGGTCCTGTTGAAACGGTCTAGGACCCGCAGTCAATAGCCTCTTTCCAGCTCCATATCAACTTCTTCTCATGTTCTTTCCAAGGTTGGGAAAATTTTTCTTCCTCTTCCATAGGTTTCGCCTTTGCTTCTCGTCCTCTACTGCCCTTAAACTCTTTTCCAGGAGTCTGCATTTATTTATCAGAGGTACAAACTCCTTGATCTCCATAGCTATAACAGCATTCTTTATCTCCGGGTTTAGTCCCGCTTCAAACTTAACCGCCTTCCATGCTTCATCTGGGTTATATCGCAGATAAGAGGAGAACTTAGATAACTCCTCGAACCTTGCGATATACTAGTCCACCAGTATTCTGCTTCATCCTTTAACATATGTGCAGCAAAAATAACTTGCTGCTCTTCAGTACAGCCCATCACTTCAAATATTTTCTCTAATTCCCTTATACACCTTTCGGCTACCGTTGGGTCATAGCCACCTTTTAAACAAGGTGGTCTAGTCCTCAAGAACTCAGATATGCCATTATCTTTTCCAGCCATCCGGTTGTTAGCACCATTCTCACCATTTGGGTTATTAGCATTCTGGAGATATTGTAAAATTTGGTTGGTGGTCATGACTTAATTTCGAATTGCTGTGGCCAGGTTGTGGAGGGTTTCCTCTGTATTGTTTGCTGGATTCCTCCTTGGTGGTGCCATTTTCTACTGTGGCAAAAACAAAGTTATGCTGCTATTGAGGTGATCTAGCCCAATAGTTAGTTCAAAAATATTTAACAGCAGTCATAACACCACCTCGGCATGTAGGTAGGAAACACTAATAATTTATTACCTATATGAATTCACTGATCCCTACACAGCACAACCACAAACATACTCAAGACACTATAAGATCAATTCAGATAACCATCCACCCACTGGCCATCTAGGATCGACCTGCTCTGATACCAATTATGTAACAACTCCATTTAAGTATCAATTTTTTTTTTAAAATACCATGAAGTTATTACCTCGTTACAACTTAACTCAATATAACATTTATTTAATTTATACAATACAGAGTTCACATACATGTCATTAATCAAAACATATGTACAACATATCAAACACATAAAAATCTACATCTTATTTATTCTGGTTGACCAATTCCGGAGATACAGATGTGGGTGGTTGCACCTTGACCGGGATCTAAGCCAACTCGACCACAAACATTTTATTTGCTTTTGGGATCTGCCCAACATAAAGTACTCGATCCAACATGCACTAAAAGCTAGAGCTATAGAAAAATATGCATAACTAATTTTCTGAACATGATATGGAAATATAGTGAGAATTAAATCCCAGTCAGTTCAACAATAAATCATCATCAATATAGCTCATCACGTCATGTTCAGTTGTATAAACTACAGAAAATAACTTTGGTCACATGAATGCACTATATCTATGCACATGAGAATCGTGCAATAATAACATGTATGACAAGGTTAACTATTTTCAAAGTATCATATGATGGCCATCAACTTATTCTCATTTCAAGCTACCCCGGTCAGGGTGAGTATCCTCTACTCTCCGTACGGACTTTTCTCGCTCCATCCGACATGTCACACTTTCTCTTTATTTTCTCAAAATCATAATCATAACCATTGGTAGGGCGTCCCCTACTGGTGCACCACACGGATTGCCATGTGACCGTGCTTATTTCTTTTCTTTTCACAATTATAGCAAAAAATATGCTTTCAATAACAAGTATGTTCATCAAAATATAACTATTACCATAAATCATTGGTAATCATGCATGAACAAAACCATTTCAAATATCACTTTATAAAATATTTCCATGTCAGAATTTTACACTTAAGATGGTAAGAAGTTCATACAATGGCAATAACTATGGCATATACTAGTCATTTATAAGATTTGTCTTCTTTTTTAAATATTAATTTTATTTCTTTATTTTCTTGATGCAGGTTTTCATCAAATCTAACCTTCTCTTACTAATCAGAGCATAACTCCCTCAATTGAACTCCGATGTAGGTGATCTTGGTGTCAATTTCAAGATAAAATAATTATCTAAAACTATTTTGTTGAACAATGTAGTGAAATATTAAGAAATAAAGGTCATATTACTCCCTCAATGTACATGTTATTTCTTCTCGGATAGGTTCTGACCTCTACCTACTAATCGAACCATATCTACCTCATATAGACTCCAACTTGAGTGCTTCCAGTGGCTAAAAATCCGTGACACACATATATATAATTCTTATGTTAACCATTTATTTTAATTCCATACAGATAATTCCCAGAAATTAAAATACAGAAGCCATCATAACATAATCTTCCCTGATGAACCATTTTCTGACCTTTGACTACTAATCAACTCATATCTTGCTCATATGGACTCCAAATGGAATGCTTCCAGTGGCTAAAAATCCGTGACACACATATTTATAATTCTTATGTTAAACATTTATTTTAATTCTATACAGATAATTCCCAGAAATTAAAATACAAAAGCTATCCTAACATATTCTTCGCTGATGAATCATTTTCTGACCTTTGACTACTAATCGAACCATATCTACCTCATATGGACTCTAAATTGATTGATTCCAGTGGTTAAAAATCCGTGACACATATATATTGAATTCTTATGTTAACCATTTATTTTAAATCCATACAAATAATTCCCAAAAATTAAAATACAGAAGTTATCCTAATATATTCTTCCTTGATGAACCATTTTATGAGCTTTGACTACTAATCAGCTCATATCTTCCTCATATGGACTTCAAATGGAATGATTCTAGTGGCTAAAAATCTGTGACACATATATCTGTAATTCTTATGTTAACCATTTATTTTAATTCCTTACAGATAATTCCCAGAAATTAAAACACAGAAGCTATCCTAACATATTCTTCCCTGATGAACCATTTTCTGACATTTGCTTACTAATCGGACCATATCTACCTCATAAGGACTCCAAATTGAATAATTACAGTGGCTGAAAATCCATGACACATATATCTTTAATTCTTATGTTAACCATTTATTTTAATTCCTTATAGATGATTCCCAGAAATTAAAACACAGAAGCAAAAAAATGTTGCCACCCATAGCCATACCTATGTAGAACTTTCTATACCAGTCGAAGTATTCAAACATACATCACATGCAAGATCAATATGTAACATGATATAGCAACATCCATGACCAATCATCCAAGTTCTAAGATCAAAATCTCATATAAATATTATAAGTTTCAAAAGTTTTCTTGAAAAAGAAATATTGTTAAACTTACTTGGAGCACTTAGTCCTCTAGACTTCTCCTTCCACTTTCTTCCTTTCTTCCTCTCCTTTCCTCACTCTACCTTGCTTCTATTTTTCCTCTCCCTCACTTGGACGAAATTATAATGTTGTAAGGGTGGGTTTTCTTATATAGACCACCAAATAATTCAACTTTCATGATCATGGGTCTACCTTATCACAATTAGATTACACTTGGTTGAATTTTTGGAAAACAAACAACTTATGTTCTTGTCTTCCTCTTCCTTAGTCAAGATATGCATAGGAAAAGGAGATTTGTATTTTGAAAATTATGATAATATGTTCTTAAGATATGGGACATGGTCCCTTTGATTTAGGGATTCATTTCCATTTTCTTTTGTCTTAAACAAGTATGATAGGTTTGCCTTTTTAGGTGGCAAATTTCTAGCCCTTGAATCTCCATTATTTGGTTGATATTATTTGTGTGGGATAGGAATGTTTTGTCCTAATGCCATGTATTATCATACCATTTGCTAAAATTATGAGTGTAGGATATAGATGTTTTTGTCCTAAAGCTTTGTATTATTATGCCACTTGCCAAAATTATGAATGTAGAATCACACCACTTGCTAAATTTTTGTCTTAATGCCATGTAACCTAATCTTTATTATTATTACATTATTATATCATCACCTAATTTTTTTTATTTTTCCTCTTGGATTTGGGCTTATTCCTACCCATTATGGGCTTATTCCTACCCATTTTCTTTGCTTTGGATAAAATTCTACCTTTTTTGGAGGGCTTGGTCACATTTTCATAATTTTTGGGCTATTGGTCCAATTACTATATCCTGGTCCAAGTCTATGTTTTATTTCTTGCTTAGGTTATCCAATGGGCTTGCTAGAAACTTTTGTGAAGTGGAAAAACTCTATATGAAGTGTCCATAGGTAAAAGCCCAATGTATGGATAAAGATTTTAAACTTAGTAACTCTAGTTCTTGAATTAGGAAAAATTACCCTAATCCAATGTTCTTGAAATTTTATGACCTTTACTTGTTTCTAAAAATTTATCTTCCTTATCCAAGAATTTTGCATCTCTTTAGTATGTGATTTCTAATTGTTTTTCCTATTAAGTTTTCCCTCTTTATTTGTTCTCTTAATGTTAGAAACATTTTCTATGCATATACATAAGGTGAAGAATTTCTAAGGATTATATTTCCTTAGATATCTAAAATATTGTCTAATAAATTTTATTTCCTTAATTAAATATTTATGTACTTTTATCAATAAAAGAAACGAAATTAGGGATGTTACATTTCTCTCCCCCTAAAAGAAATTTTGTCCTCAAAATTTTAGAAATTACCTAAAAAGAACAATTGCTGATATTTCTTGCTCGTGACTTCTTCCAGCTCTCAAGTTGCTTCTTCCAGAGTCAAACCTTCCCATAACACCTTAACAAGGGGAATGGTTTTATTTCTCAGTTGCTTCACGTCAGTGTCCAATATGGATGTAGGTACTAGCTGGTATGTCATGTTCTCCTTTATTTGGATTGGTTCATTCTGTATTGCATGTGATGAATCTGGAAGATACTTTCGCAGCTGTGATACATGAAAAACATTATGCAGGTTAGACAAATTAGGTGGGAGAGCAACTTGATATGCTGATGTCCCTACTTTCTTCAGAATTTGGTAGGGTCCCAAAAATCGCGGACTTAACTTTCATGTTTGAGAGACCTACCAACTCCAGTAGTCGGGGAAAGTTTCAGAAATACATGGTCTCCTTCCTCAAACTCTAGAGGTCTATGTCTCTTATCGTAGTAACTCTTTTGTCGACTCTGAGCTGTAAGTATTTTGTCTCGTATCATCCTGATTTGTTCAGTGGTTTGTTGAACTAGATCAGGACCCAACAAGTTCTTTTCTCCTACTTTAAACCAACATAAGGGAGATCGGCACTTCCTACCATATAAAGCTTCGTAGGGGCCATCTTAATACTGTAGTGATAACTATTATTATAAGAAAACTATACTAAAGGTAGGTACTTATCCCATCTTTTACCTTGCTCTATCACACAGGCCCTTAACATGTCTTCTAGAGTTTGAATGGTCTGTTCTATCTGCCCGTCAGTCTGAGGATGGTAAGCAGTACTGAATCGCAACTGAGTACCAAAAGCACCTGCAACGCTTTCCAAAACCTCGACGTGAACCTCAGATATCTATCAGAAACAATAGTTAAGGGAATCCCATGCAGTCTAACTATTTCTTGGACGTACAGTTGGGCCAATTTATCCAGTGAAAAGTTAATTTTTATGGGCAGAAAGTAAGCAAATTTGGTTAATCTGTCAACTATTACCCAAATAGAGTCATATCCCACTGAAGTCTTAGGTAAACCCGCGACAAAGTCCATCAAGATACTGTCCCATTTCCATTTAGGGATCTCAAGAGGTTGTAGAAATCTCGCTGGCTTTTGATGCTCCACCTTCACCTTTTGACAAATTAGACATTTCGCCACGAACTCCGCAATATCCTTTTTCATCCCTGGCCACCAATACATCATCTTTAAGTCCTGGTACATTTTAGTGCATCCAAGATGGACAGTATATTTAATCTGATGTGCTTCCTATAGGATTTTAGTCCTCAACTCTCATTCTTGAGGGACACAAATCCTTCCTTGATACATGATTGCTCCATCTTCCATGATAGAAAAATGTCCTTGATCTTTATGATCCTGTAAGTATTGGTTGTGAACTTGAGCCTCTTTGATCTGGGCTCTAAGGTCACACCCTATACTTAAACCATTTATAGTTAGCTTCTTTGAGGAAAAAGTAGTGTCCAGCTTCAAATTTCGAAACTCCTCTAGCATTTGCATCTTATACAACATCATCTGGCCCATGTGTAGAGATTTTTGATTTAAGGCATCAGCTACAACATTCACCTTTCCTGGATGATACTTTATCTCAAACTTGTAGTCATTGAGAAATTCCACCCATCTTTGTTACCTCATATTTAACTCCTTTTGATCAAAGAGATATTTAAGACTCTTGTGATCGCAATATACTTCAAAGGTACCTCCGTATAAGTAATGTCGCCAAATCTTTAAAGCAAACACCACCACCGCCAATTCAAGATCATGGGTTGGATAGTTTCTTTCATGAGGTCTTAGTTGTCTAGAGGCATAAACAACTACTCTCTTGTCTTGCATTAGCACACACCCTAGTCCTTTCTTTGAAGCATCACTATACACTTCAAAATGTCCTGTGGGGTCTTGAATAATTAAAACTGGAGGAGTGGTTAGTCTTGTCTTAAGATCCTAAAAACTAGCTTCACATAGATCAGTCCATTTGAAAGGACTTCCCTTCCAGGTCAATTTAGTTAATGGTAAGGCTATACGAGAGAAGTTTTGTATAAACCTCCTGTAGTATTCTGCCAAACCCAAGAAACTTCTGACTTCCGTAACCGTCTTTGGTCTCTCCTACTGAATCACTGCTTCCATCTTGCTAGGATCTACGGCTACCCCTCGATTAGAGATGACATGTCTGAGAAACTTCACCTCTGACAGCCAAAATTCACACTTCTCCAATTTGGCATATATCTTTTTCTCTTTCAGCACTTGCAGCACAATTCGGAGATGTTGTTCATGTTCTTTCTCACTCTTAGAGTATATCAAGATGTCATCAATGAACACTACAACAAATTGATCTAGGTAGGGTCAAAAAATGTGATTCATGTAATCCATGAAAATTGCAGGTGCATTTGTCAACTCGAAGGGCATTACGAGAAACTCATAGTGCCCATACCTAGTCCTGAAGGCAGTTTTTGGTACATCCTCCTCCTTGATCCTAATCTGATGATATCCTGACCTCAAGTCAATTTTAGAAAAGATGGAGGATACCTTTAATTGATCCAATAAGTCATCTATCCTAGGGAGAGGGTACTTATTTTTGATAGTCACCTTATTCAGCTATCTGTAATCTATGTATAGTCTCTAGCTCCCGTCTTTCTTCTTAACAAACAATACAGGAGCTCCCCAAGGTGATACACTCGGTCTAATGAATTGCTTGTCTAATAGTTCCTCCCCAAGGTGATACATGTCATTACTGCACAATTCTCATGTACATAGATAAAGTACATTCATGTGACCAAAGATATTTGCTGTAGTTTATACAGATGAACATGACGTGATGAGGTATATTAATGATGATTTATTGTTGAAATTATTGAGATTTAATTCTCACTATATTTCCATGTCATGTTCAGAAAATTAGTGATGTAGATTTTTCTATGGCTCTGGCTTTTAGTGCACATTGGATCGAGTTACTCTATGATGGGCAGATCCTAGAAGCAAATAAAATGTTTGTGGTCGAGTTGGCTCAGATCCCGGTGAAGGTGTAACCACCCACACCTGTATCTCCGGAATTGGTCAACCAGAATAAATAAGATGTAGATATTTATGTGTTTGATATGTTTCATATACATTTTGATTAGCGACGTGTATGTGAGCTCTATATTGTATAATAATAATAAAATAAAAAAAGGTTGTTATAAGAAGCAATCCTACTCATTTAGGACTCTTCCAACCTATAAATAAGAGGAAAAACAAGCCTAAAAAGATCATTGAATCCATCCAAGGACTCAAGAATCAAATTCTCAATCATCTTTTTCAATTCTTCTATAGATTTTCTTATGGCTCTGCACGGCTAATTTACTTTTTATTGGTGGAGGAAGATTGAAACTTCGAGAAATCTTTATACATTGTGATATTTAGATTTGATTTAATTAGTTCAATCTTAATTGAGTATTGATTATTCGTTTGCTCTTCTATTTTCAATGATTATTCATATAATTGCTAGTATGCCTACTAGTATATTATTTGTCTTAATCTACTACTAAATTATATTTTGAACAAAGTTTTCATTATTGTTATCTAAGAGGCAAATAGGATCAATGATTTTGATTATAAATTATTGAACGTATGATTTATAATTAACTAAATTAAATATATCCAATGTGTCTTTATTTGTTTAGCTCTATTAGTTCATCTAATTCTTTATGTGATTAATTTGTTATACTTTACCAATGTGCTAGAGGATTTCTTATTAATTAGGGTTAATTGATAGTGGGTGAGCTGCTCCTTCTTTCCTGCAATACACTGATTCTATTTGATATGGTGTAGGTGGCAGAACTACGCAGTAGGAGCAGCCACCATCGAGCAGGGGACAGCAGCAGAGACACTACATGCTGTTGGTACAGAACTGCCTCCACTACTGAAGGTGGAGAGGAAAAAGCTACACAACAACGGCGCCGGCTGCAGAGCAGAAGGAATGTCAGTAACCCAGGGCACTTTACTAGGACCACAAGGGCTGCCTATAAAAGGCCATAAAGCAGCTATTGCAGCAAGCCCGGGAGGGACGAAAGGAAGAGAGAAGGGACGAAAGAAAACAGAAGAGAACTTGGAGGAAGGAACACCATAGCCGAGGATGTGTTGACACCGGGATGTGCAGCATTGAGGGAATAGTTCTGCAGAAGGGGATTTTCCCCTGTTGTTATATAAATGTTTTATCAAAAAGAAAGAACTGCGCTTTGTAATTTTATTTAAATCACTTAGGATGCATACCTGTGTTTTTGGGATTTTTGTACCCAGTGTACCCATGAGTCTTGGCTAGTTTCCAACTGGGGTTGCACAAGGGTTGTAATGAACTAAGGCACATTTTTATTATTAATACATTTCACTGCAGTTTTGGTGATCATTCAATTGTGTTTCCTGTTAGTTTTTCTTTCCTTAATAACAGAAGTTTGGAGGAAGAAAACCAAGGCCGGCATTCACCTAGAAGGGTAATGGAGGCTGGGAAAAGGATTGAATGCATGGGGGTTAGCTCATGTAGGGATATACGGGCACCCCATTAGACCAATAATGGAACTTCATGCATAATTTGGAGGTGAGGACTGATGCAGGAATGCATGTCTGAACCTTAGAATTGCAAGGAATGGAAGCCTGGGAAGGCTCCATTCAGGACTGAGTTTGGCACTTAGAACAATTGCTACAGCAAGCCTAGAGCAAATATGAGTGCTGTAGTCCATGGCAACCCTGAGCAACCCTAGATCTCCCAATATAGTTACCTCTTTACTTTCTATTACTCCTTATTTTAATTATAGTTATAGTCAGTCAATCTACTTTTATATCAATCTTGTGAACCATCTTAACTTTGCTACAACATTCATATAGCAAAAATCTCTATAAAAGTTTTAGTTCACTCCTCGTGGGACGATACTCACTCATCACTTTATTACTTGGTCACGACACGTGCACCTGCGTTCTGACATTGTATTCATCTTTGTACGAATTACAGCCCAACAAGTTTTTGGCGCCGTTGCCGGGGAGTGTCAACTTAAAATTGTTTATAGATACTCAACTGTGTGAAGTATTGTTTTGTTGTATATCTTTTTACTCTGGTGTCTTATTGAGCAGGTAACATAGTGCATGAGCAGGGCTGATAGAGAGCTTCTGCTCCTTGATCCAGAGATAGAAAGAACGCTTTTAAGAAGAAGAAGATGACAGTTAGCACCGAAGCAGCAGGCAGAGATGGCTAATCAGAATGGAGCAGACAACATGGATGATAGAGATAGAGTCCTAAATGCTTTTGTTCAACAAAACCTGAATGGGTTGAACCCGAGCATTGTGAGACCAGAGATCAAGGCTCTACATTTTGAGCTCAAACCACTAATGTTCCAGATGCTGCAAACTGCAGGGCAATTCAGTGGCATGCCCACTAAGGACCCTCACCTTCACTTAAGAGTGTTCATGGAAGTCACAGATGCTTTCAAAATGAATGGGGTAACAGAAGAAGTGCTCAGGCTAAAGTTGTTCCCTTATTCATTAAGAGACCGAGCAAGAGCATGGTTGAACTCTCTGCCACCTGACTCTATCGCTAACTGGAGTGATTTGGCAGAAAAATTTCTGCTAAAATACTTCCTGCCCACCAAGAATGCCAGATTGAGAAATGACATCACCTCTTTCCAGCAATTAGAAGGTGAATCTTTGTATGAGACCTGGGAGAGGTATAAAGAGCTATTATGGAGATGCCCCCATCATGGAATTCCTTACTGCATTCAGATGGAGACCTTTTACAATGGCCTCAATGCCCAAACTCGTACCATAGTGGATGCAGCAGCTAATGGGGCACTCTTGTCCAAGACATATAATGAAGCACATGAGCTGCTTGAAAGGATGGTCAGCAACAACTATCAATGGCCAATGGACAGAGTTTCAACTGGAAAGAAAGCAGCAGGCATGCACGAAGTGAGTGAAGTGACTTTTCTCATAGCCCAGCTAGCTTCACTAGTTAATATCTTGAAGAGCCAGCAAATTGCCCGCCCTCAAGCAGCCAATGCAGTCCAGGAAACTAGACCATCGTGTGTACTATGCAATGGACCTCATCTATTTGAAGCTTGTCCCTCAAACCCAGAATCAATGTGTTTCGTGGGTAATATGAATCGTAATAACAATCCTTACACCAACACATATAACCCAGGATGGAGGCAACACCCCAATTTCTCCTGGAGTAACTATGGTACAGGACAAGGGAGCAACTCTGCCCCACAAAGACCATAGGGTCCACCAGGCTTCCAGCCGTAAAGACAACAGCCTCAGGAAGCCCCCACTTCACTAGAATCCCTGCTGAAGGAATATATGGCAAGGAATGATGCTTTAATCTAGAGTCAAGCAGCCTTATTGTAGAATCTGGAAACTCAAGTGGGGCAGCTTGCCAATGAACTAAAAAGCGGACCCCCAGGGACACTTCCTAGTAATACTGAAGTCCGTAGGAGAGAAGGGAAATAGCACTGCAAGGCTATAGCCCTGAGGAGTGGGAAGATGGTGGAAGCACCAAAAGCAAGAGACCAAGACCAGACAGACTCCACTGTACCTCTAGAGAAGAAAAAAATAAAAAAATAAAAAGCAAGAGGAGCAGGTAAGCGAGGAAGCAACCACCTTTGGAGAGAATGTTGCAGCTATGCCACAACATAATTCGGCAACTTTGCCATAGCAAGGCATGCAGCAAGCTAAGTTACCTCCCCCTTCCCTCAGAGATTTCAGAAGCAGCGGAATGACCAGTAATTTAGAAGGTTCCTAGATGTCCTGAAACAGCTACACATCAACATTCCTCTGGTGGAAGCATTGGAGCATATGCCAAATTATGTGAAATTCATGAAGTACATCCTGACCAAGAATAGGAGATTTGGTGAGTTTGAAACTGTTGCTCTCACAAGAAAATGCAGTGTTGTGCTGCAAAATAAGTTGCCACCCAAACTTAAGGATCCAGGCAGTTTCACCATACCTTGTTCAATCGGGAACCAGTATTTTGGCAAGGCACTTTGCGACTTGGGATTAAGCATCAACCTCATGCCAATGGCCATCTTTAAAAAGCTAGGAATTGGAGAAGCAAGGCCTACCACAGTCACACTGCAATTGGCAGACAGATCCATTGCCCATCCAGAGGGAAAAATAAAGGATGTCTTGGTTAAGGTGGATAAGTTCATCTTCCCTGTAGACTTTATAATTCTGGATTATGAAGCTGATGTAGAGGTACCGATTATATTGGGCAGACCATTCCTAGCAACTGGCCAGACACTAATTGATGTTCAGAAAGGTGAATTAACCATGAGAGTCCAGGATGAGCAGGTTACATTCAATGTGCTCCAGACCATGAAGTTTGTCAGTGAAGAAGAGGAGTGTGCAGTGGTGTCTATGATAGACACATTAGCATCAGAATAATTGGAAAAATGCTGCAAGGAGCCACCACCAGTAACATGGACAAACCACTCAGATTCCGAAGGAGAAGATGAGAAGGAATGGGCCTGGATTGATGTCAGGCAAGGCCTTAGGAAGCAGGAGCCAATAAAGGAGCCATTATATGTGACCCCACCAGATTCAAGGCTGCTGAAAGCATCAGTAGAGGAGCCACCAGTCTTGGAGATGAAGCCTCTGCCAGCACACCTTAAGTATGCATATTTAGGAGAAACAACCACTCTTCCTGTGGTTATCTCAGCACTTTTGATAGAGGAACAAGAGGAGAAATTGGTCTTAACATTGAAGAAATTCAGAAGGGCCAATAGTTGGACACTTGCTGACATTAAGGGAATCAGCCCCTTATTTTGCATGCATAAGATCCTCTTGGAAAGCAATGAAAAAGGGTCCATAGAACCTCAGCGAAGGCTCAACCCAATAATGAAGGAGGTGTTAAAAAGGAAATTATCAAGTGGCTAGATGCTGGAATTATCTACCCAATATCAGATAGTTTTTGGGTGAGTCCAGTCCAGTGTGTCCCTAAGAAAGGGGGTATGACTGTGGTGGAAACCGCTAGTAATGAACTCATCCCCACCAAGGTTGTGACCGGCTGGAGGATTTGCATGGACTTTAGGAAGCTGAACAAGAGCACTAGAAAGGACCACTTCCCTCTGCCATTCATTGATCAAATGTTAGATAGACTTGCTGGAAGGGAATACTATTGTTTCCTGGATGGGTACTCAGGGTACAATCAGATTGCTATAGCACCAGAAGATCAGCATAAGACCACATTCACATGTCCTTATGGTACCTTTACATTTCGAAGGATGCCATTTGGGCTGTGCAATGCTCTAGCAACATTCCAGCGATGCATGATGGCAATATTCACAGAAATGGCTAAGCAGTTTGTGGAAATCTTCATGGATGATTTCTCAGTCTTTGGGGACTCCTTTGACCTATGCCTGGGAAACCTTGATAAAGTCTTACAAAGATGTGAGGAAACAAACTTGGTGCTGAATTGGGAGAAGTGTCAGTTTATGGTAAAAGAAGGGATTGTGCTAGGGCATAAGGTTTCTCAAAGAGGACTTGAGGTTAACAAGGCCAAGGTGGAAATCATTGAGAAACTGCCTCCTCCCACCTCGGTCAAGGGCATTCGAAGTTTCCTGGGACATGCAGGATTTTATAGGAGGTTCATTAGGGACTTCTCTAAAATTGCCAAACCTCTATGTAGTTTGTTAGAGAAGGACATAATTTTCTGTTTTGATGAAAGTTGCATGACAGCATTCTGCGATCTCAAACAGAAATTGAGTACAGCCACAATTATTGTGGCACTAGACTGGACTTCTCTATTTGAGCTGATGTGTGATGCTAGTGAGACAGTATTGGGGGCTGTCCTTGGCAGCGCAGAAATAAGTTGTTTCATTCTATTTACTATGCTAGCAAAATGCTGGAAGGTGCCCAGCTGAATGACATGCTATAAAATAAGCATGTTTTTTACATGTTTTAAGTTGATTTTTATTTAATTTTAGTAGAAAATAGATATGAATTGATTGAGTGTTGTGTTTTTTGTTTTAGGAATAATAAAGAAGAAAAGAAGAGAAAAATAAAGAGGAAATCATAGAAAAATGCTGATTCCTGACCTTTTGTGACAAATTGAGGCATATCTCGCTCATTTGGACTCCAATTAAGGTGATTTCAGTGGCTATGGAAAGAAGAGACATAGAGCTACAACTTTCATGTTCGGCACTTTGGCAAAATCTAGAAGATTCTGGGCGCCGCGGCGCTATGCTGCCCAGAAGGGAGCGCCGCGGCGCCCCATCCCTGATTCCCCGCAGCGCCGCAGTGCCCGTGCGCCGTAAGGGACTTGCTGATTTTGCGATTTTAGGTCGTTTTGCTCAAAATTAAGGGGAATGGACGGGAATTTAACCTAAAATATGTTCTGACTTCAATTAGGAGGGGAAAGTCTATAAAAAGAGAGGAAGGCAACCAGAGAAGGCATCAAATCTTTCACCGAATTCTTCATCTACATTCTTCAATTCTTCTTTTGTTTATCTTATGGCCCTGCGTGGCTAATTCTCTTTAGTTGGCTGAGGTGAGTTGAAACCTCAAGGGATTTTTATACATTGTGAGATGTGGATTTGATGTTACTATTTCAATTTGTTTTGAATATTGATTGTTCATCTGTTCTTATTCTTAATGATTATGCATATGTTTGCTAGGAGGCCTACTAGTATTTCGTCTGTTTTAATCTACAGCTGAATTGTGTTTTGAACAAAGTTTTTAATTCTGCGATTCGTGAGGCAAATAGGTTTGAGGGTTTTGGATTAGAAATCATTGAACCTATGATGAATGATTGACTAGATTAGATATAGCCGATGTGTTTATATTTGTTTAGCTCTGTCAGTTTCTCTAGTTCTTCATGCGGTTAACAAGTTATATTTTACCGATGTGCTAAAAGATGGCTTGTTGATTAGGGTTTTATTAGTGTGATTATCATTAATTTGCTAGGCTTAAGGAGAAACAGGGTTAAAACCCCAATGATAGATGTTCATTTACAGATTGATTATGTTGTCGATGATCAATGTAATCTCTTGACGGTGGATACCAACCGAAATCAATGTCTTTATCATTAATCACTTTCGCTTATTTATTTTCATTATTGTTTACTTTACTTAACTTGCGATTATCAATTCCCCCCTTTTTAATCACATAAGGTAATTCCAGTCTCTGTGGGATCGACCCTTACTCCCACTACTACAGGTTAGTTTTGAGGTAAGGTATTAATTTGGGTGTACCTGCGACAGTACGCACCAAATTTTGGCGCCGTTGTCGGGGACTGCGTCATTACTTTTTGTGATTTTTTGATTTATGCCTGTAACTCGTTCTTCTAATTCTCGAGATTTACAGTTCAATCTAGATATTGGAAAATCTGTATACAGGCACAGAAGAGAAATTCAAGAAGACGTTGATCAGGATAAGGAGGAAGTAATCATGGCCAAACACCCTACTCTGAAGGAGCTTGCAGCTTTTGATTTGCATAAGCAACCTTTATGCATTACTTTTCCTAATCTTGACGACAATGTTAATTTTGAGTTGAAATCTGGATTAATTTATCTCTTACCAAGTTTTCATGGTCTTGCAGGTGAAGACCCGCATAAACACCTGAAGGAGTTCCATGTAGTATGTACCAGTATGAAGCCCCCTGGAGTAACTGAGGAACAAATAAAACTCAGGGCTTTTTCTTTTTCTTTAAAAGATTCAGCCAAAGATTGGTTGTATTATTTGCCTTCTGGTACTATTACTACTTGGAATGAGATGAAGAGAATGTTTTTAGAATGTTATTTTCCTGCATCTAGAGCCGCTACTATTAGGAAAGAGATATGCGGCATTAGGAACTGTGGTGAATCCTAGAGAAAATGTCAGTGCAATTATTTCAATTAATGGCAAGGGAATTGAATGTCCACTATCCGTCTCTTCTCCTAAGAAAACTGAAAAATCAATTAAGGAGAATGAACCACTTATAGCTACAGGTAAGTCTCCTTCTAATTTAAATTATGAAGTAGTGCCTCCTTTTCCAGAACCTCTTAAAGAGAATAGGCTAAATGAGAAAACTTTTGAATTGTATGATGTCTTTAGAAAATGTGAAGTTAATCTCCCCCTTCTAGATACCATTAAACAGGTGCCAAGATATGCAAAGTTCTTGAAAGAACTATGTACTCAAAAAGAAGGGCAAAAATTAAAGGATTTTGAAAAGATTCATATGAGTCAGAATGTATCTGCTATGATAGAGACAAAACTCCCTATTAAATGCAAGGATCCAGGTATGTTTACTATTCCATGCAAAATTGGGAGGACTCGCATTGAAAAGGCTATGTTAGATTTAGGAGCTTCCATCAATGTTATGCCATATTCTGTATACACATCTTTGAATTTGGGACCATTGAAATCTGTAAATTTGATAATTCAGCTAGTAGACAGGTCCACTGTATATCCTAAGGGAATAATTGAAGATGTTTTAGTGCAGGTAGATGATTTGGTGTTCCCTGCAGATTTTTATGTGCTTGACATGGACAATGGGGATTTTACTTCTCCAATATTATTAGGGAGACCATTCTTGAAAACCTCCAAAACCAAGATAGATGTTCACAATGGCACACTCACTATGGAATTTGATGGTGAAGTAATAAAATTCAATATGTATGAAGCCATGAAACACCTAGGTGATGATACTCCTATTTATTCCATTGATGTACTTGATTCGTTGGCAAACGATATTTTTGAATTAGATGAAAAGGATAAACTGGAGGAAAGTGTGAACAAATCTATGGCAGCAGATGATGGTGAGATAGACTTAGATGAAGGAACAAAGGAGAAACTAACTGCACTCAATGATTTTTCAGAAGGGCCACAAAAAGGTAAGGTTGCTTATAAGGAATTATCAAATTCTGATACTACTCTTGCACCTTCTATTTTGCAGGATCCTGGGTCTAATTTGTCACCTCTCCCCAATCACTTGAAATACTTGGAAGTAGGGGAAGCATCACCTATTCTAGTTGCCAAGAATTTGGGTGTTAAAAAAGAAGAAGAATTGATGCATATTTTTCAAAAAAAAAAAGAAATGGCATTATAAAAACAATTGCAAACCTTAAAGGCATAGACCGGACTGTAGAGTTGCATCAAGTTCTAGAAATCAAAGGGGTTAGACCCCTTAAAGGTAAGAAATCTCTCCCTTGGTTAGGACCACTTGTTATTAGTAATGTGGCTTCTGGTTATGCAGTTGAATTTCAAGGATTGAATCAGTCCCAGAAATTTAAAATTAACATCAAAGAGCCTCCATGAACAAAGATAGGGAGCTGGGTCGAGCCAACGACGTAAAACAAAGGCGCTGGTTGGGAGGCAACCCAACAATCGTTCTTCTTCTTCTTTTTATTTTTTTCTTTTCATAGTTTAATTTTTCTAAAAAAAAAATTATGATCTGTGGACGTGCACATGCGCCGCGGCGCTCGTCGCCCAGACTGGGAGAACGTCGCGGCGCTCTAGAACAGCGCCGCGGCACTCTCTATAAGAGGGTCGCGCCCCTCTTTGTTTTCTCCTCCGTTTTTTGCATCCATTTCACCTCCCCATCTACTTTCTTACCTCAAATCCACCATACCCACCTCCTATTACATTCTCTTGCTTACATTACACGATTGTGCATCTTCTTTTGCAGGATTATACACTTCTTTTAGCTTTTGGCTTGGATTCAATGGCAATTTTCTAAGGTTCTCAAGCAATTTTGATCTCACACTTTCCAGCCACCAATCGCACTGCATTTGGTACGATTTACGTTGTTTTTCCTGCTGAGTACAGCGGTTGCTGGTGCTTCTGGGAAACAGAGGCCGCGGCGCGCTAGGGAGCGTCGCATCCCTCCAAACCTGCAATGATGCAGCACTGAGGTGCTATATTACGAGCGCCGCGGCGCCTCGAAAATTCTAGAATTTACCAAAGTGTCGAACACAAAAGTTGTAAATATATGTCTCTTCTTTCCATAGCTGCTGGAATCACCTTAATCTAATCTAAATTGATGGGGATATGACAAAAGTAGTGACCAAAGGTCTGAATTCATCCTTTTGCACTGTGATTCTGATTTACGAGCTCTGTAACACTATGAAATATCCCGAATTTGACCAAGTGTTCAACATAAAAGTTGTAGATGATTGTGTTATCTTTTTACAGCCACTTGAATCACTTTGATTAGAGTCTGTAAGAGGGAAATATACTCAAAATAGTGATAAAAGATCTGGAATCCCTACAATGTAGCATTTTTCCATGAATTTCTTATCTTTTTCTTTTCTTTTCTTCTTCTTTTGTTCCTACAACACAAAACACAAAACTAAGCTAATTTCTAATTATATTTTACTTAAATCAAACAAAAAGTAAGTTTAAAGGTATTAATATCATGCTTAATTAAGATCACATCAAACATAGACGTCTCAAACACATGTTTATCAAATAATAATAAATAAATTAAAATCGTGAGTTGTATGATTTATTCCTATATTATTTATATTTGTGCTCCATTTGATCTCAATTCTCATATATGCATGTTCAAGTGCCGTACGTGTGTAGAGGATGAAGTTAGGTTTTTCATTTTTGTGTAAGGAAATGTGTGAGTTCATAGGGGAAATAGATGTAACCCATCCATTCTTGCTAATCAGGAAAGTGCTCCATTCCTGCACTGCAAGAGTTTATGTTAGCTAGCTACACCAAAAAAAAGCAACTATGAATAATCTGTAATTTAAACACTGAATAGTCCTCCAAACATGGTTATTGGCACCCACCATTAGGAAGTTATAAGAGAATGGATTGAGAATGTTATTTTAAGAGTTCGAGTCTAATTAATAATAAAAGCACCTATCACTATATATCTATTCAAAGGAAGAATTTTCCACAAAAAAATGTGAGTTTTCAAGTCTAATGATTAGGTAATTGTTCATAAATAATTTTATTGTTTAATCTTTAATACACTATATGATAAAAAAATCTTTTTCAAACTTCAAGTATAAACAAAGGACAAGCACCAATTCATTTATTAAAAGATTATGATATCATGATAGGAGTCACTTCAATTCAAAAAATTTAATTATTAACTAAAAAATTATGAATAATATATTTTGGTTTATAACATTATTGCTTAGGCAGCAACCATTAAGCTAGAGAATCTAATCAATAACAACTTTCAATCATCACAATTTTATTCCTAGTAGGTGCAATTCAAAACTTTTGCCCTCTTTTTCTATTTTGCTCTCCTCCTTAATTTTCATATTAGCATAAGTCACTATCTAACAAGTTCTTTAGTTATGCTCTCTTTTCTCTATATGTCCTATAATTCATTTATAGTCTCTGGGTGTAACATATTCTCATTTTAATAATCATTTTATGCCACCATGATCTCAATTGTACTACTTTTGCCAACATGATCCCATTCCATTCTACCAATACACATATATTTTACCTCATTCAAATATGTTTATTTCTCTCTTCCAATTGCTAACTTTATGTGTAGAAAATTTTGTAAGAAATATTATGGACAAAAATTGGTTAAATGTTAAGAATAGAGCTGATCCAAGATACATACAAGGGATGGATCAGTTCTTGATTGGTCATACAGTGAATTAAGGGTAGGAAGTAGAAATAGATGTCCATGCAAAAAATGTAGAAATGTGGTATTCAAGGTGAGGCATGAAATACAATTTGATTTGTTGAAGAATGATTTTTTGGAGTCTTATAAAGTTTAGGATCTTCATGGAGACGTTATAGGGATGACTTTAAATCCCACTAATGAAGGTAATATTGTTGAGGAGGATGATATGGCTAGGATGATACATGATGCATGCCGAGTTATGAATATAGAGAAGCTGAATCCTAATATGGGAAACAACAAAGAGCCAAACATAAATCCAAAAAAGTTCTACCATTTGCTGAAAAAAGCTGAGACAAGTTTATATCCAAATTGTGATAAGGTGTCAAAGTTGTCATTCATCGTTATGCTGCTTAATTTGAAGTTCCTTAATCATTGGAGTGATAAATCTATAGACATGTTGTTAGACTTATTTAAAGAACTGTTGTCAGAGGGGGCCCAAGTTCTCAATTCCTACTATGAAGCTAAGAAGGTTATTTAAGATTTGGGGTTAGACTACACAAAAATTGATGCATGTAAATTGTCCAGATGGAAATTAAGTGAACACAAAGGTAAAAAATAAGCACACAAAGTGCTATGATATTGTCCAATAATGCTTAGATTGTAAAGATTGTATATGGCAGAACACACTGCTAAAGACATGAGTTGGCACAAGGAGAAACATGTTGATGATAGTGTGTTAAGACACCCAGCTGACTCCGTTGCTTGGAATTCATTTGATGAGCAACATTTTGATTTCTCAATTGGCCCTAGAAATGTTAGGATGGGTTTAGCAAGTGATGGCTTTCAACCATATGGAAACATGAGTACCAACTATAGCACCTGGCTAGTTGTTCTCGTACTATATAATTTTTCCCCTTGGAAATGCATGAAACAACCGTACTTTATGATGACACTTCTTATCCCAGGGCCTAAGTCTCCAGGAGATGATATAGATGTATATTTGGAACCAATGATTGAAGAGTTGAAAGAATTGTGGTAGTCAGGGGTTGAGACATATGATGCTTATTCAAAGTCAAATTTTTGTATGTGAGCTACTATTATGTGGACAATAAATGATTTTCCTACATATGGTAACCTTTTAGGATGGTCAACAAAGGGAAAATTGGCATCTCCTTGTTGCCATAAACATACCCATTCAATATCGTTGAGAAGCAAATCATGCTACATAGGACATCGTCGCTTCTTACCAGCCAATCATCCTAGACATTTGACTGGTGAAGAAGCGCTTGAGCAACGATAACTCTTACAAAATGTGACATTTGGAAAGGGCAACAAGCGAATACGTGGCCAATCTAGTGTTGCTTATAATTAGAAGAAGAAGAGTATTTTTTTCAATTTCCCTTATTAGAAAACACTTTTGCTGAAGCATAATCTTGATGTCATGCATATTGAGAGAAATGTATCAGACAACATTGTGTCCACGATGATGGATATGGCTGGGAAGACAAAGGACATAGTGAAAAGTTGGTATGATTTAGTAGACTTGGGGATCAGACGAAGTTTGCAACCTATTAATGATGGGAACAACATTTTGCTACCAGGAGCATGTTATGTGCTATCGCCACAAGAAAAGTTGAAAGTTTGCAATTTTTTGGCTCAATTAAAGGTTCTGGATGCATTTTCCTCAAATATTTCAAGATTTGTCAATGTAGCAGAGAAGAAGATATTTGGATTGAAGTGTCACGATCATCACATATTGTTGCAAGAATTATTTCCAATTGCCATATGTGGATTGTTGCCTAAAGAGATGAGTGATCCTATAATAGAGTTGGCACAATTTTTAAAAATTTTGTGCTCAAAGTATTTAACCACGAAACACTTGGATTCCATAGAACAAATTGCCATTACATTATGTAAATTGGAGATTGTTTTCCCTCTAGTATTTTTTGATGTTATGGTTCACTTGCCAGTCCACTTGGCAAAAGAGGCAAAGATTAGTGGGCCTGTTCAATACCGATGGATGTATCCAATTGAAAGGTAGCATTATCTGACTTAAACTTGAATGGTTCTTTATATTAAATACCATATTAATTTTAATCTTCTTTTCTAGGTATCTACACACACTGAAATCATATGTCCGTAACAAAACTCGTCCTTAAGGCTCAATCACTCAGGGTTATTTAGTAGATGAAAGCATCACCTTATGTTCAAGATATCTGAGCAATATTCCAATAAAATTTAATAGAGTTCCAAGGAATGATGATGGTAACATGACATCATGTGGGATGTCAATATTTAGTCAAAGCGGACAGTCAAAAGGTGCAGCTAAATCGATTTTCCTATCCAACAAAGAATTTGATCAAGCTTGTCTATATGTGCTACAAAATTGTGAAAAGATTTGGCCGTTCATAAAGTGAGTCAACTATTGTTTGCTAGCAATTAAATTATTCGTAGATTAAATTCTAATAGATTAAATGAAATATTTTGTAGAGAGTATAAAAAGGATCTTGAAACACAAACAAAAGCATCAAATGTTGATTCAAGCCACATGAAAGAGTTTTCCAAATGGTTTAATCATCAAGTAAGTTTCCTTAATAAGATCAATCAATGCATTCTATTATTAGCAATTTCATAACCTCTCGGTGTTGTTAATTTTCAATAGGTTACAAAGTCAGGTTCACCTTGACAAGGAGACAATGAGTTGATTAGTTTAGCCGTTGGTCCCTAAAGAGTAGTATATAGATATACAACAATTTTGGTAAATGGATTTAGATTCCATACAATAGACTGCGCATCTCAAAGGAAAACTCAAAATAGTGGTGTTCTTGTAAAGGGAGATGATTCAAATCCCAAGAAGATGAGAGTGAATAATTATTTATTGAAGATGCATACCAACAGGACGAGGTTAAACATAATAAGTTCATTCAGAGAGAGGACCAAGATGATGTTGAAGTGATATTACATAGGGATGGCGTTGAACCTCAAAGTCTTAGTCATCAGAGTAAAGGGAGCAGTCTTAGGGAAATTGATTTCATTGATGACGACGAAGAAGATGAAACCATAGAAGAGGAAAGTGATGAAGAAGTTTTATCTAAAGACTCTATGTAAAATGCCATAGAATGTAAAATGTATATGTAATTTTTATTTTTTGATAGATTTTATGCATTGTCCAAAAATATTTATTCATTACACATTTTATTTGGTTTTAGATGCCTTGTATTTATCATTGAATCCATTGAACTGACAACATGGTCTGCAATTTGCAACAGGTTGGTTTGAAGATGGTAGGAAGAGGAAGAGGTGGACAATGTGAGCATGGATCTAGAGGTATTGCATAAGCTACTTCTAATGTAGGGACTCCAAAGTTGTGTATGCAACCACACTGCGAAGAAAGCCAGGCACAACCTGTTACACCAACTTCTTGACATCCAATTAGTTGTGTAGGTAATAAAATAAAATACTTTACACCTGTTAATTGTAACAACTTTTATTTTTATTATTATTATACAATATAAAGTTCACATACATGTCATTAATCAAAACTTATGTACAACATATCAAACACGTAAATATCTACATCTTACTTATTCTGGTTGACTAATTCCAGAGATACAGGTGCAGGTGGTTGCACCTTCACCGAGATCTGAGCTAACTCGACCGTAAACATTTTATTTGTTTCTAGGATCTGCTCATCATAGAGTAACTCAATCGAATGTGCACTAAAAGCCAGAGCCATAGAAAAATTTACATAACTAATTTTCTGAACATGACATGGAAATATAGTGAGAATTAAATCCCATAAGTTTAACAATAAATCATCATCAATATAGCTCATCACGTCATGTTCATCTGTATAAACTATAGCAAATATCTTTGGTCACATGAATGGACATGAAAATCGTATAGTAATGACATGTATGATAGGTTTAACTATTTTTAGAATATTATATGATGACTATCAATTTATTCTCATATCAAGCTACCCCGGTCAGGGTGAGAATTTTCTACTTTCCAATACGGGTTTTTCTCGCTTCGTCCGACATGGCACACTTTCTCTTTCTTTTCTCATTAACATAATCATAATCGTTGGTAGGGCGTCCCTTACTGGTGCACCACATGGATCGCCATGTGACCGTGCTTATTTCTTTTCTTTCTACATTAATAGCCAAAAATATGATTTCAATAACAAGTATGTTCATTATACTTATATACCATAATGTTTCATCAAAATATTTCCATGTCAAAATTACACACTTAGGATGGCAAGAAGTTCATGCAATGGCAATGGCTATGGCATATACTAGTCATTTATTATTTTCATTTATAAGATTCTTCTTCTTTTTTAAACATTATATTTATCTCTTCATTTTCTTTATGCATGGCCTTTAGTCACTTTTCTCCTACTTATATAATTTCCAACACATGTTCTCAAAAATTTAATACAACATTCTTCATCAATTTGGTTTCTACTAATGTCCTATAGGTAATTAGGTTCATTTAGGGTAAACAAAATGTTGAAAATAAGTTTTACCAGCTTCTAAACCGACCCAAACGTATCTTATAACATGGCTTGGTCATTTACTATAAAACAGCCATGCTTTAGGCTTGAAAATGCCATTTCCAACCCAGAAAACGGCATGGCCGTGACTTGAAACACGTCAATGCTTTAAGTTGTGTTATTTCCTAATGCAGGTTTTCATCTTGTCTGACCTTCTCTCACTAATTAGAGCATAACGCCCTCATTTCAACTCCAATTTAGGTGATCTTGGTGTCCAGTTAAATATAAGACAATTATCTAAAACTATTATGTTGAATAGTTTAGCTAAAAATTAAGGTATCATGGTGATATTACTCTCTCAAAGTACACGTTATTTCTTCTCGGGTAGGTTCTGACCTCTACTTACTAATCTATCCCTATTTCCCTCATAAGAATTTCAAATTGAGTGATTCCAGTGGCTAAAGTCCGTAACACATATATCTATAATTTGTATGTTAACCATTTATTTTAGTTCCCTATAGAATGCTCCCAGAATTTAAACACAGAAGCCATCCTAACATATTCTTCTCTGATTAACCATTTTCTGACCACTGCTTACTAATCAAACCATATCTACCTTATATGGACTCGAAATTGAGTGATTCCAGTGGCTAAAAATCCGTGAGACATAGATCTACATTTTTCATGTTAAATAGATGTTTAAATTCCTTACCGATTCTTCCCATAATTTTAAAAATAGAAGCTTACAATTTTTTCACCCATAGCCATACCAATGCAGAACTATATACACTAGCCTAAGTATTCAAACATACATAATATGTAACATAGATGTTGTAAATTTCAAAACTTTCCTTCAAAAAGAAATACTTTTAAACTTACCTTGAACACTTAGTGCTCTAGACTTCTCCTTCCTCTTTCTTCCTTTCTTCCTCTCCTTTCCTCACTCTACCTTGCTTCTATTTTTTCCTCTTCCTCACTTGGACGAAATTCTAATGTTATAAGGGTGGGTTTTGCTTAAATAGACTATCAAATGATTCAACTTTCATGATCATGGGTCTACCTTATCACAATTAGGATGCACTTGGTTGATTTTTTTGGAAAACAAACAACTCATGTTCTTGTCTTCCTCTTCTTTAGTAAAGATATGCATAGGAAAAGGACATTTGTATTTTGAAAATTATGATAATATGTTCTTAAGATAAGGGACAAGGTCCCTTTGATTTAGGGATTCATTTCTTTTTTCTTTTGTCTTAATCAAGTATGATAGGCTTTCCTTTTTAGGTGGCAAATTTCCAACCCTTGAATCTTCCTTGCTTAGCTAAAATTATTTGTGTAGGATAAGGACGTTTTATCATAATGATATGTATTATTACCCACTTGCTAAAATTATGAGTGTAGGATATAGATGTTTTGTCCTAATGCCATGTATTATCATACCAGTTGATAAAATTATGAATGTAGGATATCACACCACTTGCTAAATTTCTGTCTTAATGCCATGTCACATAATCTTGATTACACTTTTATTTCATCACTTTATTTTTATTTTTATTGATATTTTTCCTCTTGGGTTTGGGCTCATTCTTGCTCATTTTCTTTACTTTGGTTAAAATTCTACCTTTCATAATAGGCTTGGTCACATTTTCATGATTTTTGGGCTACCGGTCCAATTTCTATCTCCTAGTCCAAGTCTATGTTTTATTTCTTCCTTGAGCTATCCTATTAGCTTGCTAAAAGTTCACGTGAAGTAGAAAAACTCTATATGAAGTGTCCATAGGTGAAAGCCCAATTTATGGGTGGAGATACTAAACTTAGTAACTTTAGCTCTTAAATTAGGAAAAAGTACCCTAATCCAATCTTCTTGAAATTTTAAGACATTTACTTACTTCACAAAAATTTATCTTCCTTACCCAAGAATTTCACCTTTCTTTAGCATGTTTATTTCTAATATTTCCTCTTAGGTTTTCTCTCTTTACCTATTCCATTAATGTTAGAACATTTCTATGCATACACGTAAGGTGAAGAATTTCTAAGGATTATATGTCCTTTTATATCTAAAAATTGTCTATTAAATTTTATTTCCTTAATTAAATATTTATGTATCTTTATTAATAAAAGAAACGAAGTTAAGGATATTACATTAATTGATATTTATTATTTTGTGATTAATACCCTATTGTCATGTGATTCACAGCTTCTTGTAGCATAACTAAGAATGTAAGGGGATCATACAAATAAATTTCAGCAGATTCAAAGACTAAAAATGGTAAAAAGATCCAAATTATGATCCCTGATGATATCTTTTGAGCTGTGGGAGATGGATCGAGAGTGCTCATCAACTATATTGGAAACATGACACGATGTACTTGTCCCTTGAAGGAGAGGGAATGGTACAATATTTGGGAACAATGTGGCAAATAGATTTTGTGGAAAGTGAAGGTAATAATTCGCATAATAATATTATATCCATATTAACTTCTTCAATTTAATACGTTGGGTTTCATTATTGTAGGAAAAATTTGAGGTCAGTGCAAGTATAGAGTGGCGATTTGATGCATTCATCAATGCCATTGCGCAAAGGTTGTACAAAAATTGGAGGGTTCACTTGCATGTTCTACTCCATGTACAAGACTGATGAAGAAAGATTGGCACACAGGCCTCCTGCTGTCAAAGATGATGAATGGAGGCATTTGGTCAGTTATTTTGGCTTAGATGTCTTTAAGGTATTCTATTATAGCTTACTTAAATAACATTATTATACAAAATGTGTAAAGAAATTGGCTATGGAGTTTATTGTAGGGAAGAAGTTCAACGAATGCACATAATAGGGCCAAGCTAACAATGAAGCATACATGTGGTTCGCGGTCGTTTGCCGAAGTTGAGGAATCAATTGTGATATTTTAAAATTCCATATTTTCATACATGTCTTTATATGCATGTTCTTGTTCCATCATTTAGTATTCATGCTATTTTATTGTAGAGAAATCCTGAAACTAGAGAGAAGGCACCAATTGACAGGATATGGGAGATACAACATACATGTAAAACTAAAGATGGAGAAGTTATATGGTCGGATGCAAAGTCCTAAGAAGTTCATATATACTTTAATTTTATTAATTTGTATAACTTTTAATTTATATTGTTGATATTATTCTAAATGCATACTCGATTTAAATATAGAGCCAACTGCAAGATATTCTAGCCAAGCAATCTCAAGAAGACACTCCTAGTTTGAGCAATGAAGAAATATTGACACAAGTTCTTGGTCAAAAGACGGGGTATGTTCGTGGCAAAGGACATGGAGCTAGACCTCCTTCCAAAAGAGCTTCTAACCAAATCACTTCTGACCATCTTCAAGAGCAAAAGAGAAAAATACATGAAGAGGTTGTTGCAAAACTACGTGAGGAGATGCATGAATGAAATTACGAGAAAAGAGGATGAATGCATTGTTGCAATCACAAATTGAAGAAAGGTTGCAAGCACAGATGGCCTATTTAATCGCATCTCTGAAACATGTAATTATGTATGTTCATTATTTTATTATGATTGAGTTTCTTGGAGATTGATATCTTGACAAGCTAATAGAATTTGTTTCTATTGTTTCATTCAATATAGTTGCCCCATTGGACTTTTTAAAAGTGTACCGCTTTGCAAAAAGAGCATATATAGAAATATAATCGGTAGTCAACTTGTTTATTATGTGGGAATTAAGACATTGATTAATAATAGTGTTACTGATTTTTCTTAGCATTTTTAAGGTATATGCCCTTTTCCTCATTGTTTACTAGCAATACTTTACTATCCCTTTGTTTTGTAGAAATTTGAGATTATTTCTCTTTTATCATGAGTTTTGAAATACTTAAAGAAATAGTGGGTATCTTGGTCATGTAAATTGTTACCATCAGCAACTACAAGGTTTATTGGTGGGTAAATAATATGGAGTGCTTGACTAGATGTACCATATTGTTAACAATTTAACATTTAATGGCATTAGAGAATATCTTTTGGCTAATATTTGGTCTTTTAAACTCTTTTTTTTATCTTATTCATTATAATATGGTAGATATTATGCTATTGACAATGTTCATCTTTTAGTGATGACTCATAATTTTGAGTTTTGAGATATGGTCAATAAGAGTTCATTGCCCTGACTTATCCCTCGCCCCCTTTTGAACTGTAATTGAATCTTTGTATAACAAGAATAATGTCACCAAGAATTGGAGTTAAACAAAATCAGTGCTTCTCTTAATTGTTGATTCTATTAATTGTTAAGTACGCAAATGAAAATTGTTAATTGCTTAAACCATGTTTAATTTGTTTTCATTTGATGCCCTTTCTTTTTTTATTTTCTAGTCTCGTAATGCCCTTTCCATATATCAAGGATTGTTTTGATTTGCATTTTGGATGGCTAGATTCAGTAGTTCATCATTTTAATCAATCTTTGATGAGTGAAAAAAACATGTGGGAAATAGAGTTCACAATACCATGCGTGGTCTGAAGGCAGATTTAAATTTGATCAGGATAAGGTTTATGATAAAAGCCCTTATTTACATACTGTAACTGAAAATTATGTATTCAAAGCTGATTTTCTGATGAAATTACATATCTACCTACTTCTGTTGCCATTACTGTTGGTGCTTTCACTTGTGCTACCTTTCACGTCGCTTTTATTTTCTCCTGCTTGGAAAAGGTTTTTTATTCGCCACTCACTTCCTACATGTTTTATGGATTCCTAAAATAGTGATCTTGGAGCAACCTTGGAGCCTTTCCTTTCTTTGTCCTTCCTTATCCAGGTTAGAGAAGTTGGAAATAACATCTTGAGGAGGAAGGTTCCACTGTCCATGCTTTCAACCTGCAATATCTGATTTGGTCTATTGCTTTTGTTTTTCTTCTTCTTCTTGTTATGCTTTCTGTTATGAGCTTCATTACTGCTATGTACGTGCATATTATCAATGGAAGTTTCATTTCGATCCGGTTGTTGCAATAGATACTGTCCATGCTTTCTATTTGGTTGTTTGGTTTCTTTCTGTTACTATTGTACTCTACTTTCTATTTGGCTGCATTGTAAGACACGCAGTTCTTGGAGCTCCCATATTCCATATAAAGTATAGCTTGCTGAAAAATGCACATTTAAATGGCACATTAGAATATCTATATAATTATAGGCATAGGTTTGCATGTTCAAATTTGTCAAAAAGTGAAATATATTTTGGATCTTTATCAAAGATTGGCAGGTCTACATATTAGTTTTTAATAAATCTCTTTTGTTCAGTTGTCCTAATACTCCTCACAAACTTAAGAGATTTCTTTCCAGTGTTAGGATAAAATATGCTTCCAAACTTGAAATTAACTTAGTACTTGGGTTGATAATTATAAGGATAGATTTCAAAGTTCTCTATATTTGATTCAAGTAATTAAATCAGTTTTGCAAGCTATCATGGTTTACTATCTCTCATGCACAAATTTACCCATAAAATCTTGTAAGATGTTAGAGTTAATAGTAACCAATTTGTTCTGGGGTCTTAGAAAAAACAAACCAAGAATGTATTTATTGAATTCGCAATCTCTTTGACTAGACAAAGCCCAAGGATGTTTGGGTTTTAGAAATATGCATTGTTTTAATCTTGCTTTATTGGCTGTGCAAATTTAGATATTGATAGACTTGCCTCAATCTTTACTTTCCAAAGTTTTGGGGCTGAATTTCCTTGAAATAATTTAGCTTGGGAAATTGGGGATGGTTCTTTTATTAGTGTAAATCACCATCTTTGGTGACTATTGTAGTTTTCTTCCTTGGAATAACTTGATTCGGTTAGAGGTCTTATTTTGTATGATAGTTGCTCTTGGAATATTGCTAGTTTTCAATAATATGATTCCTTGTCTTAAACCTCTCAGAAGCATAAAAATGTTATTATTGTGTTCTTTTATCCTTTGTCATTTATCATGTTTGTTTTGGGGGTTCAAACATTATTGATATAAATTCAACTCCCTTTACTTATGTTGAATCAGTATATATGAATTTTTTTTCTTTGGATCCTTTTTGATAGTTAGAAGTTATTAAACTACATTTATAATAATTGTTATTATTTAATTAGCTTCTACTTTGTATTATTTGTTGCGTATTAATTTGTTTTTATTTTGCTATAAATATGGACAAATTTCAGTAGCTCCACAGAGGAGTGTTGTACCAAATTCTGTAACTAATGCAACACCAACAATTCCAAGAGAATCGTTGACTTGATGGTTTTTAATTTGTCAATAATTCACTATGTGTATTGTTTTTGTTAACTGATAGTTGTCAATCAACAAATATTTGTAGTTCAAATTATTTTAATATATATCATTTTATTATACTTTTTTCTTCTCATTTATTTTCATAATGTATATATTTTATTTTTAATATCAATTTATTTCTTTGTTCTCATCTATTTTTGTAATGCATGCTTTGCTTTTAAATGCAAACGTCTAATTTTCTTTTAAAAAATTACTAGATAGGATTCAATGACAACTATTTCGTCACTGAATCCATATTTTCATAAAACTTTTAGCGACGACCTATCTAAGTTGTCACTAAAAGTAGTGTTTAGTGACGACTTAGATCGTCACTAAAACTCTAAAGATATGATCCATAAATTGGCAAAAAAAATTTAAAATGATTCAGTGACGACTCTCTCGTCACTGAAAGGGTTACCTTCTGTGTCAATCGCATAAAGTCGTCACGGAAACATTTTTTTGTGACGACTTTTTTGGTCACTAAAACAATGGTCGTACGATTTTTTTGTGACGACTTACTAAGTCGTCACTAAAAACATATTTCGTGACAACTCCAATTGTCACTGAAACCCTCTGATGAGATTTTTAAAGTCTATTTGATACTTTCAGTGACCACTATAGTCGTCACGGAAAGTATACTTTTAGTGAAGACTTTGAAAGTGGTCGCTAATAACCTTTAGGCATGGTCTTATTGGCAATGGAGGGGTGATGACTAAAAAGTAGTCACTGAATACTTTCAGTGACGACTATTTGACTTTCAGTGACAACTTTAGTTGTCAAAGAATCCTTAGTTTCTTGTAGTGATCCTAAGATTTCATAATAAAAATCTTAATCATTTTGCATAAACATACATGCAAAAATTAAGCATCAACCACATAAATTTTAATCCACCATGTGCTTTTGTACAAAATATAGTTTAGAAACTAAAAAAGTATTGAAATCATGCTATGGTATATATTATCTACTAACAGAGCTTTGAGATTGGATCTAGGGCAAAGGCTATGACAAAATTTTGAGCCAAATCAGGCAAAAAAATACTCGAAAATGATTCTACAGCACTCGAAAACTTAGGAAACAAGTCTAGATAGTGAGTACTATTCACTCACCAGAAAACACCATTCACAGTGGCCTAAAACACTATTCATGACAGCCAACAGGCTATCCTATAGCTAGAAAACTTCAATCTCTACCATATTATCCATTTCTAAGGTAATCTATGGCAAGAAATTTGGGAAACGAAGAGTTTTTAAGCATACCAATGAAAACTCACCACTTAGCTACTATTTGTAACATCCTTAATTTCGTTTCTTTTATTAATAAAGGTACATAAATATCTAATGCAACATCCCTAATTTTGTTTCTTTAAAGATACATAAATATTTAATTAAGGAAATAAAATTTATTAGACAATTTTTAGATATCTAAGGAAATATAATCCTTATAAATTCTTCACCTTATGTGTATGCATAGAAAATGTTTCTAAAATTAAGGGAACAAGTAAAGAGAGAAAACCTAATAGAAAAAATTAGAAATAACATACTAAAGATGGATGAAATTCTTTGGTAAGGAAGATAAATTTTTGTGAAGTAAGTAAAGGTCTTAAAAGATTGGATTAGGGTAATTTTTCCTAATTCAAGAGTTGGAAATTTCTAAGTTGAACATCTCCACCCATAAATTGGGTTTTCACCTATGGACACTTCATATAGAGTTTTTCCACTTCACATAAGTTTCTAGCAAGCCCATTGGATAACCTAAGCAAGAAATAAAACATAGACTTGGACTAGGATATAGAAGTTGGACCAATAGCCTAAAAATTATGAAAATGTGACCAATCCCTCCTAGAAAGGTGGAATTTTATCCAAAGCAAAGGAAATGGGTAGGAATGAGCCTAAATCGAAGAGGAAAAATAAAATAAAATAAATCATGTGCTGAAATAATAGTGTAATAATAATAAAGATTAGGTTACATGGCATTAAGACAAAAATTTAGCAATTGGTATGATAATACAAGGCATTAGGACAAAACATCTATATTACACACTCATAATTTTAGAAAGTGGTATCACAATACATGGTATTAGGACAAAACATTCCTATCCCACACAAATAATTTCAGCCAAGTAAGGGAGATTCAAGGGCTAGAAACTTGCCACTTAAAAAGGCAAACCTATCATACTTGATTAAGACAAAAGAAAAAGGAAATGAATTCCTAAATCAAAGGGACCTTATCCCTTGTATTAAGAACATATTACCATAATTTTCAAAATACAAATCTCCTTTTGCTATGCATATCTTGACTAAGGAAGAGGAATACAAAAACATGAGTTTGTTTTCCAAAAATCAACCAAATGCATCCTAATTGTGATAAGGTATACCCATGATCATGAAAGGTGAATTATTTGATAGTCTATTTAAGCAAAACCCACCTATATAACATTATAATTTCATCCAATTGAGGGAGAGGAAAAATAGAAGAAAGGTAGAGTGAGGAAAGGAGAGAAGGAGGGGAGAAGAAAGGAAGGAAGAAAAAGGAGAAGTCTAGAGGACTAAGTACTCAAGTTAAGTTAGCTTAATCTCCACTTGAATCCATATTTCTTCTTCATCCTTGGGGTTCAAAAACTCAAACTCCTTCTCTTATTTAAGCTGCTAGAAGAGCTAAGGGAAGGGAGGAATCTTGCTACTTCCTTCAAGAGGAAACAAGAAAACGAATTCACTAAGTGAGCTAGAGAGATCTTTAGGTAGGTTTAACAATATTTCTTTTTGAAAAGTTTTGAAATTTATAACATTTATATTGGATTTTGATCTTACAACTTTGATGATAGGTCATGGATGTTTCTATATCATGCTTCATATTAATCTTGCATGTGATGTATGTTTGAATACTTAGGCTAGTGTAGATAGTTTTGTAAAATGTAGATCTATGTATGGCAGATTTTTAGACACTGGAATCACTCAATTTGGAGTCCATATGTAGTAGATATGGTACGATTAGTAAGCAATGGTCAGAAAATGATTAATCAGGGAAGAATTTGTTAGGAAAGCTTTCGTGTTTGAATTTATGGGAACATTCTGTTGAGAATTAAAATAACATGTTAACATAAAAAATATAGATATATGTTTCACGGAATTTTAGGCACTAGAATCACTTAATTTGGAATTTTTATGAGAGAGATATTGATAGATTAGTAAGTAGAGGTCAAAATCTACATGAGAAGGAGTAACTTGTCACTTGAGGGAGTATTATCACTAAGAATCTTTACTATTTGGCTAAACTATTCAAGATAATAGTTTTAGATAATAGTTTTATCTTTGAATTGACACTAAGAGCACATAAATCGGAGTTAAAATGAGGGAGTTAGGCTCTGATTAGTAAGAGAAGGTCATATAAGATGAAAACCTACATCAAGAAAATAAAAAGAGAAAAATAATATTTAAAAAAGAAGAAGAATCTTATAAATGAAAATAATAAATGACTAGTATATGCCATAGTCATTTCCATTTCATGAACTTCTTACCATCTTAAGTGTGTAATTTTGACATGGAAATATTTTATAAAGTGATATTTGAAACGGTTATGTACATGGCATGATTACTAAAAAAATTTGGTAATAATTATATTTTGATGTGAGTTTAATGAACATACTTGTTATTGAAATCATATTTTTGGCTATTATTGTGAAAAGAAAAGAAATGAGTACGGTCACATGGCAATCTATGTGGTGCACCAGTAGGAGACACCCTACCAACGATTATGATTATGTTAATGAGAAAAGAAAGAGAAAGTGTGCCATGTCGGATGGAGCAAGAAAATCCCGTACCAGAGAGTAGAAAAAACTCACCATGACCAAGTGATAAAGGGGAATTTTGAGTGCTTATTGGTCATATTTTATCTCCTAATTCATAGTAACTTGTGATTATTTCTGTGCTTTTGGTCATACTTTGTTCTGGGTACTACTGTGGTTTGTTTTATGGTTGCAAGAGAGCAAAAGAAGCTAAGAAGTAAGGAAAAGTAATCATGGAAAGAGCCAAAAAGACTTGGGACATGCTAAGGAAGAAGCAAGGAGGCTACACATCAAAAATCATGAAGAAAGGAGCATGGCAGCCCCCAACACAGCCAGGCTGTGCTATGTGCAAGGAGTGCAACATTTTCCCAGAAAACCAGCCCGAAGCACGGCCAGGCCGTGTCTTGGAACACGGCCGTGCTTCGGGGTCCATACTGAATGTAAAAATTAGGGTTTTGGCTGCCCAAACTGATATATATGCAGGGGGATGTGCAGTAGATGAAGGGATGACCGAAAAAGACACTTGGGAATCAGTTTTTAGGCTTAGGAAACACCTTAGGATTGGTTTTAGAGTAGGATTAGAGTTTAATTTCATGTTCTTAGCTTAGATTAGACAACAATTCAAGTTTGTATTTCATTCTCCATCCAGGTTTTATCTTTCTATCTCTGCACTCATCTCTATTTCAACGCTTTCTATTGGTTTGTATTGGATATTGATGATTTACTTAATGATTATGCCTTTGATTTCTGTTTCTATTATGCTTGAGTAGTTTTGATCTAGGGTTTCCGTAAACCCAATTATGATATGATGATACTATGTTCAATTGAATTAATGGAACCCTAATTGTGTTATACATGGTTAATTAGGATTAGCTATTAAGCATTGGTTATATGAGTTGATGAATGTTTGGCCAATATTTATCACGTCTTAGGATAGTAGTTGATGGACTGAAAGGTGAAAACTAATACCTGAACCTAATAGTTTATTAGGGATATCTTAATCAGGAAAGTAGTTTAAGATTCTCTAGGAATGAATCAATTAATGGGCATGAGAAAACTGATTAATTGTATTCCATGGTTGGCATAGAACTTAATGGACCTAGGTTGAACTAAGAACCACGAAAGTAGGCAATTAGATTAACCTAGGTACGATTAGTAACGCTTGAAAGAGGTCGCTAGTTAATTAAGGCTAAACCATCCCCAATAACCTAGATAATTGCAATTAGAGGTACAAGATGGATGTTGAATATCATAAGTGTGGTGAACCGTAACCCTAGGCTTTTGTTTAATTGATTGTCTTTACTTATTTAATTGTGACAAACTCTCTATCGCTTTACATCGATCTAGATAGCTCATTTTGTATAATTCTAATAATCGACATTGTTCTCTGTGGTATACGACCCGTACTCGCCAAACTAGCTACAGCTACGCCGTGCGCTTATGGTAATTAGTAAAACAAATACACAACACCAAGGTAGCTTGATATGAGAATAAATTGATAGTCATCATATGATATTCTGAAAATAATTAATCCTGCCATACATGTCATTACTGTACGATTTTCATGTGCATAGATAAAGTGCATTCATGTGACCTAAGGTATTTGCTGTAGCTTATACAAATGAACATGGTGTGGTGAACTATATTAATTATGATTTATTGTTGAACCTACTGGGATTTAATTCTCACTATTTTTTCATATCATGTTCAGAAGATTAACTATACAGTTATTCTCCATGACACTTATTATTGTTGTACATTGGATCGAACTGCCCTACCTTGGGTAACTACTGATTATATCAGATATATCTATAATAGACGTGACTGAGATTCCGGTGGAGGTGCCACCACCCACACTAGTGTCACCGAAAGTAGTCTATGTGGATGATTAGGGCTAATATGTATATGTTAGACTTTTCTACAAGTGTTTGTAAAATAATGATGTGTATGTAAACTCAGTATTGTATAAATTAAATAAATTTTATCTTGAGTTAAGTTGTAATGAGGTAATAACTTCATGGAATTTTACAAATATAGAAAAAATTGTGTTCCATAAATGGAGTTGTTGATTCATGGTGCTCCGACAAGATTTTGGCAACTTTCCAATGAAACCAATAGTGATAAAGGGAAAAATTGAGTGTTTAATGCTTATATTTCATCCCCTAATTAATAGTAAACTTGTGATTATTTTCCTGCTTTTGATTATGCTTTGCTCTAGAAACTACTTTGGTTTGTTTTAAGTTTGTAAGTGAGCAAAAGAGGTTAAGAAGTAAGGGAAAACACTCATGTGAAGGGCTATACGGACTTGGAACAAGCTGAGGAGGATGCAAGGAGGCAACACAAAACAAAATGGCAAAATCTGAGCTTGGCAGCCCTAAACACAGCCAGGGCATACTCTGTGCAAGAATTGAAGAAATTCCTAGATTTTCAGCCAGAAGCACGACCGTGCTTTATGTCCGTACACTCCGTATTTTTTAGGGTTTTGAGCAGCCATAGGGATATATATACATAGGGAACCGTAGAGTAGCACATCTAGACTAATGCAGAGAAATTAGACTTAGTTTTAGGCTTAGGAAACACGTTAGGATTAGGTCTAGAGAAAGATCAATTGTTCAATTTATGTTCTTAGAGTAGAATTTACAACAATTCAAGCATTGTATTTCATCATTACTTTCTACAATCTTGGTTTTATCTTTCTACTTTACTTCTATTTCTACTCTTTCTCTTTGTTTGTATTGAACATTGATGATCTATTTAATAAATTTAATTATGAGTTTACTTTCAATTATGCTCGAGTAGATATTGATCTAGGATTTCGGTAAACCCACTTATGATGTGATGATACATTGTTAATAGGAATTGTTGGAACCCTAATTGTGATTGTCTGTGGTTAATTAGGATTAACTATTATGCATCTATTATAAGAGTTGATGAATGTTCGGCCAATATTTATCACGTCTTAGGCTATTAACTGATGAACTGAAAGGTGAAAGTTAATATCAGAATCTAATAATTAATTAGGGATATCTTAATCATGAAAGTAGTTTAAGGTTCTCTAGGAATTGAATCAATTAATGGGCATGAGAAAACTGATTAATTGAATTTCATGGTTGGCATAGAAGTTAATGGACTTAGGTTGAACTAAGAACCACAAAAGTAGGCAATTGGATTAACCTAGGTACAATTAGTAATGCTTGGAAGAGGTTGCTAATTAATTAATCCTAAATCATCCTTAATTACCTAGATAATTGAAATTAAAGGTACATATTGGTTGTTGAATATCATAAGTGTGGTAAACCCTAACCCTAGGCTTTTGTTAAATAAATTATATTATTTACTTAATTTTGACTTCATCTCTGTCGAATTACATTGATTTAGATAGCTTGTTTCGTATAATTCTAGTAGTTAAACTTTGTTCTCTGTGGGATACAACTCGTACTCGCTGGACTAGCTACAGCTATGCCGTGCATTTACAGTTATTAGTAAAACATACACGACAAGTTTTTGGCACCGTTACTGAGGAAAAAATTGTCAATATTAGATATTTTGTGAAATAGCTAGACTAGATCCTTTTTCTTTTAATTTTTTTGCTTATTTTCTATTGCTGATTTTTATCTCTTTTCTTCCTTTATTGGTGTGTTTCTATCTTATGCGATGGGATCGTGAATTCTTTACAGAATTTGACTTGGTGATTGAACGCACCTTACGATGGAGAAGAAGAAAATAGCATCAAGATCCTGCACCACCTACCATGGCGGACAAAGATAACCAATCTCTTAAAGATTTCACGGCCCAAGATACTCATGTCCTGAATTTGAGTATTGTTAGATCAGTTGTTAATGCCAACAACTTTAAGTTGGAGCCTTCTCTTCTGCAAATGGTGTAACATCCCTAATTTCGTTTCATGTAAAAGTACAAAAGTATTCAAAGTAACATACATAATTTCATTTCTTTTATTGATAAAGGTACATAAATATTTAATTAAGGAAATCAAATTTATTAGACAATTTTTAGATATCTAAGGAAATATAATCCTTAGAAATTCTTAACCTTACGTGTATGTATAGAAATGTTCTAATATTAATGGAATAGGTAAAGAAAGAAAACCTAAGAGAAAATATTAGAAATAAATATGCTAAAGAAAGGTGAAATTCTTAGCTAAGGAAGATAAATTTTTTTGAAGTAAGTAAAGGTCTTAAAATTTCAAGAAGATTGGATTAGGGTAATTTTTCCTAATTTAAGAGCAAAAGTTACTACGTTTAGTATCCCCACCCATAAATTGGGTTTTCACCTATGGACACTTCATATAGAGTTTTTCTACTTCACATAAATTTTTAGCAAGCCAATGGAATAGCCCAATGAAGAAATAAAACATAGACTTGGACTAGGATATAGAAATTGGACCGGTAGCCCAAAAATCATTAAAATATGACCAAGCCCATTATGAAAGGTAGCATTTTAACCAAAGTAAAGAAAATGGGCAAGAATGAGCCCAAACCAAAGAGGAAAAATAGAAATAAAACAAAAGTAAAGTGATGAAATAATGGTGTAATCAAGATTAGGTGACATGGCATTAAGACAAAAATTTAGCAAGTGGTGTGATATCCTACATTCATAATTTTAGCAAGTGGTATGATAATACAAGGCTTTAGGACAAAACATCTATATCCTACACTCATAATTTTAGCAATTGGTATGATAATACATGGCATTAGGACAAAACATTCCTATCCCACACAAATAATTTCAACCACAAAATGGAGATTCAAGGTCTAGAAATTTGCCACCTAAAAAGGCAAACCTATCATACTTGATTAAGATAAAAGAAAAAGGAAATGAATCCCTAAATCAAAGGGACCTTGTCCCTTATCTTAGAAACATATTATCATAATTTTCAAAATACAAATCTCCTTTTGCTATGCATATCTTGACTAAGGAAGAGGAAGACAAGAAGATAAGTTGTTTATTTTCCAAAAATTCAACCAAGTGTATCCTAATTGTGATAAGGTAGACCCATGATCATGAAAGTTGAATTATTTGATAGTCTATTTAAGCAAAAACCACCGTTACAACATTAGAATTTTTGTCCAAGTGAGGGAGAGGAAAAATAGAAGCAAGGTAGAGTGAGGAAAGGAGAGGAAGAAAGGAAGAAAGAGGAAGGAGAAGTCTAGAGGATTAAGTGCTCCAGGTAAGTTTAACAATATTTCTTTTTGAAGAAAAGTTTTGAAACTTGTAATATTTATATGGGATTTTGATCTTAGAACTTTAATGATTGGTCATGGATGTTGCTATTTCATGTTACATATTATGTATGTTTGAATACTTAGGATGGTGTAGATAGTTTTGCATAGGTATGGCTATGGGTGGTAAAATTTTAAGCTTCTATTTTTAAAATTCTGGGAAGAATCAGTAAGGAATTTAAAGAAATGGTTAACATAAAAAATGTAGTTCTATGTCTGACGGATTTTTAACCACTGGAATCACTCAATTTGGAGTCTATATGAGGTAGATATGGTCTGATTAGTAAGCAGTGTTCAGAAAATGGTTAATCAGTGAAGAACATGTCATGATAACCTCTATGTTTTATTTTCTAGGAACATTATATAGGGAGTTCAAAGAAATTGTTAACATAAGAATTATAGATATATGTGTCACGGAATTTTAGCAACTGGAATTACGCAATTTGAAGTCTATATGAGGTAGATATGGTCTGATTAGTAAGCAGTGGTCAGAAAATGGTTAATCAGGGAAGAATATGTTAGGATAGCTTCAGTGTTTTAATTTCTGGGAACATTTTGTAAGGAATTAAAATACGTAGTTAACATATGAATTATAGATAAATATATCATGGATTTTTAGCCACTAGAATCACTTAATTTGGAATTTTTATGAGGGAGATATGGATCGATTAGTTGGCCAAGGTCAGAACATATCCGAGAAGAAATAATCTATACATTGAGGGAGAAATATCACCTTGATTTATTAATATTTCGCTAAACTGTTCAACATAATAGTTGTAGATAGTTGTTTTATCTTGAAATTGACACCAAGATCACCTACAGCGGAGTTTAATTGAGGGAGTTATGCTCTGATTAGTAAGAGAAGGTTAGATGGGATGAAAACTTGCATCAAGAAAATAAAGAAATAAAATTAATATGTAAAAAAGAAGAAGAATCTTATAAATGAAAATAATAAATCACTAGTATATGCCATAGCCATTGCCATTGTATGAACTTCTTACCATCTTAAGTGTGAAATTTTGACATGGAAATATTTTATAAAGTGATATTTGAAATGGTTATGTTCATGGTAAGATTACCAATGATTTTTGGTAATAGTTATATTTTGATGAACATACTTGTTATTGAAAGCATATTTTTGGCTATCATTGTGAAAAGAAAATAAATGAGAACGGTTATATGGCAATCCGTGTGGTGCACCAGTAGGAGATGCCCTACCAATGGTAATGATCATGTTAATGAGAAAAGAAAGAGAAAGTGGGCCATGTTGGACGGAGCGAGAAAAGCCCGTACCAGAGAGTAGATAATACTCACCCTGACTGGGGTAGTTTGATATGAGAATAAATTGATAGTCATCATATGATATTCTGAAAATAGTTAATCCTGTCATTCATGTCATTATTCTATGATTCTCATGTACATATATATAGTACATTCATGTGACCAAAGATATTTGTTGTAGTTTATACAGCTGAACATAACGTGATGAGCTATATTGATGATGATTTATTGTTGAACTTACTGGGATTTAATTCTCACTATATTTCCATATCATGTTGAAAAAATTAGTTATGCAGATTTTTTCTATAGCTCTGGCTTTTAATGCACGTTGGATCGAGTACTTTATGTTAGGCAGATCTCAAAAGCAAATAAAATGTTTGTGGTCGAGTTGGCTTAGATCCCGGTGAAGGTGCAACCACCCGCACCTGTATCTCTGGAATTGGTCAACCAGAATAAATAAGATGTAGATTTTTATGTGTTTGATATGTTGTACGTATGTTTTGATTAATGACATGTATGTAAACTCTATATTGTATAATAATAAATAAATAAATAAATAAGTTGTTATAGAGTGTTCAAAAAAATCAATTTGGAGGGTCACCTACTAAAGACCCCAATCTCCATTTATCAGTCTTTTTGGAATATTATAATACCTTAAAGTTGAATGGAGTATCATCTAATGCCACCAGATTGAGATTGTTCCCATTCTTTCTACGGGACAAGGCTCGTGCATGGTTGCATTCTCTTCCATCAAGGTCCATCACTAGTTAGTAGCAATTACCTCAAGCCATTTTAGCCAAGTACTTTCCCCCAATTAAGACAACCCATCTTAGGAACCAAATCACTACCTTTGTTCAGAAGGATGGTGAGTCATTGTATGAAGCTTAGGAGAGATTTAAAGAACTTCTTAGACTATGCCCACACCATGGGTTGGAAAAATGGCTCATAGTCCATACATTCTACAATAGACTAATTTACAACACTCGTATGTCTGTGGATGCTACAGCTGGAGGAGCTTTGATAAACAAAATAGTTGATGGAGGCTTATGAACTTATTAAAGATATGGCTCAAAATCATTACTCTTAGTTCAGTGAAAGGTAGCCATCCAGAAAACTAGCAAGTATGTATGAGGTTGATGCATTTAATCATCTAACTTCTAAAGTTGATGCATTGTTTCAGAAATTAGATAAATTGAGCATTAATGCTATTGATTCCTCCCCATCTTCTGCATGCAAGATTTGTGGATGTGTTGGTCATGTGGCTAATGAATGCTAGCTTTGAAACCCTACACCTCAGGATTATGAATAGGTAAATTTTGTGAATAGCAACAATCAAAGAAATAATTCCTACAGCAACACATACAATCCAGGCTAGAGGAATCATCTCAATCTATCATACAAGCTGAATGCAAATCAACCTCTTTAGAATAACTTCAGGCAGCCTCTTGGTTTTAAAAATTAGAGGCCGTTTAACCCTCTTCCACAATCAAAATAAAATCTGGAGGCTCTGATGGAAAATTTCATTACTACTAAGACAAAACAAAATGATGAGTTCAGAACCCATAATCACTAAATGAATGAGGCTATAAAAGATTTAGCCTCTAAGGTTGACTCACTTGCTACCTATAGTAAGATGTTGGAAACTTATATAGCACAGCAAGCGAGCCTATCTAATAGGAACTTTGGCAGACTTCTAGGCTAGACTAAGAACCTTAGAGAGCACTACAATGCCATTATCCTAAGAAGTGGTAAACAATTGGCTAAATCAGAGAGAAGTGGAGAGATAAAAGCAGATAAACCTCAGGATGCATCTGAGACAAAAAGAGAAGAGCAATAAGAAAGAGATCCTAAATATATGGCTCTTGCACCTTACAAGCCACCAATCCCTTTTCCTCAAAGATTGGTCAAGGCTAAATTAGAGAAGCAGTATGGAAGGTTTTTAGATGTTTTGAAGAAATTGAACATTAATATCCCTTTCCTAGAAGCCATCTCCCAAATGCTATCTTATGCGAAGTTTCTAAAAGAAATCCTTTCAAATAAGAGGAAAATTGAAGAGCATGTCGTTGTGGTACTAATAGAGGGATCTAGTGCTTTAATTCAGAATAAGTTACCTCAAAAACTTAAGGATCCCAGAAGCTTTTCCATACCTTGGTCTATTGGAGAAATGAAGATTGATAAAGCCCTATGTGACCTTGGAGCAAATGTGAGCCTTATGCCTCTTTCAGTCTGCAAGAAACTTCAAATAACTGAATTAAGGCCTACCACCCTTTCTCTTCATTTGGCTAACCGATCTATTAAGCATTCGGTAGATATATTGGAGGATGTTCCTCTAAAGGTAGGTAAATTTTTCATATCGGTTGCTTTTTTCATTTTAGAGATGGAGGAATATAACAAAATCCCCATCATTCTTGGAAGGCCTTTCCTAGCCACAGCTGGTGCAAACATTAATGTAAAATACGGAAAGCTTTCTTTGAATGTAGGGGATGAGAAAGTGGAGTTTAATTTAGCTGATACAATAAACTCTCCATCTCTAAGTGAATCTTCTTGTATGATTCGCTTATCTGAACCTAATATGAACAATAATATCATGAATTTTTCTCCTTCTAACCCACTTGAGTTATACTGTACGGAAAGTTCATGTGTTTATGTTAAATAGGGGGAAGAAAAGTAGGTTGTTGAGGAGGCAATCCAAGCTCCAAAAGTATAACCTAAGCTACCTCCCCTCAACCTCAATGGAGCTAAGGAAGAAATGAATGAGCCAAGAAGATCCATGTGCCAAAAGGTGTATAAAAGAAGAATATGCAAAGGGAATTCAAAAGGATAAAAAACAAAGGTAAAATTTGAGAAAATAGAAGTTTTGGCACGAAACACAAGTGACCTGTGAAGCACAGGCCAAAAGTTGGAGATTTTGGTGACTCCATCACTAAGCACAGGTAAGCCGTGCCTTCTACCATGGCTGTATCCCAGGTCCAGACCCAACACAGCCTCCCCGTGTTGCTTAGCACGGGCTTCTCCTAAGAAAACTGGCCACTCTAGTGCCAAGCACGAGCAAGCCGTGCTTCCTACCACAGTCGTGCCCCAGTTCCCAAGCCAACATACCTTCCCCGTGCCAGCCAACACGGGCCACTTCTAGGAATTTTTTGAAATCTAGCACGAAACACAAGCTAGCCATGCTTCGAGCCCAAGTTTGTATTTTTGTTCGCAATTTCTTTTTTTTTCTCGTCCTGTGTTTTAGTTCCTTTTTCCCATGCCCTAGTCGTGCCTCACCCAGCCTTGCTCTGTGCTCTTCTTCTCTACAAATCCCATCTTCACCACCTCCAAATCTCAGCCCAATCCCATGCCCTAATCCTTAAAATACCTCCCTCCCATTTCCCTCTCATCCTTTTCCTGTGTTGCTCTCGGACTTTCCCATGCTCCCCTTCTTCCTTATCTCCCTCTTTTATCTCCTCCTTACCTTCTCCATCATCAAAGCTTCACCAAACCTCCCCTTTTCTAAACTCGTGCTCAAATATCCAGTAATTTTTATTTTTAAATAATCATATTTTGCTATAAACAAATATTTTTTTTTAAATAATTATGTTTTGCTAAAAGTAAATATACTTTTAGTTAAAATAATTTTTGTTTTACTTAAAATAATTATATTGGCCTCTAATAAATTTTTGTTTTATTTTTTAGAAATATTCTTTCTTTTATTAAGCATAAAGATATTTATTTTGTGATTTGTTTTATTAAAGTTTTTATTAAGAAAAGTCATTACTTAAGAGTGCAACTAAAGTTTTGCAAGAATATAAATTTTGAGGAATTGTTGGGATGCTTTAGGATGAAAAACAATATTTATGTGTATATATATATATATATATAATAAATCTTAAATATTTAATTATTAAATAATAATAAATAAAAACAGAAGTAGAGGAATGTAGAAGGCACAGTAGGAGAAAACCAGAAACCGTAACTTTTCTCTTTCTCTCCCTAGGTTTCAAACTTCAGTCTAAGATATCTCCCAATCTAGACATCCAATTGAGATACCGGAAGTACCGTTAGACTCGTGGTAATAAGAGTTTCAAAACCCACAGATCAATTTCACTGAAAAATTGTGAATAGTAACTTATAGGTAAAAATTTTAAAATGCTAGCTTTTTTATGGTTTTTCAAGTTTTCAAGTTAGGGGTTTTGTTAAGGATGTAGAGTATTGGTTGTATGATAAATTTTATAGTTAAACAATGTGATATGGTGCTTTAATTTGGCAAATTGTTCTTCAGTGAACGGTAATTGTGAATAGTATCCGAACATTGAGTGAATAGTATTTTCTAGTGTAAATAGTATTTTTGCCGCGTAAACAGTATTTTCCAGCCATGAACAGTTACCAATGTTGACTAATCTCCCAAAGTCATTTTTTAAGTTTTTGGAGTCTCCAGACACGTTTTTTAGGTCTATTTAATCAAATGTAGATTGGAAAAGTGCTTTTTAGGCTGTCCAACTTGGAGCCTTACCCTATGAGTAGATAATTCTTTCTATGACATACTCTATACACTTCTTGAACTTTGAAAGGATAATTGATTATGTTTACAAGTTATTTATACTTTTATATGCTTCTAAAATGGATTAAATTATTTGAATTTTCTACAATCTGGAATATAGTTCAATAATAGGATGGTTTTGAAAATGGATTTTTGTACTCTTTAAATATGTGATTTTAAATGTATTTCTCATTATATGGTAAATGAAAGATATTGTGCATGTGGCATTGATATGTAAAGTTATATGATTGCCTTTGAAAATGGCATGTATATGTGATTACCCTTATTGGGAAATTTCTGACAGAAGAATTGTACTGAAATTGAAAATTTTTAATTATATTGAAACCTCTGTTTTGAACGATATGACATATGTGCAAATATAATTTATGTGGAGGAATCCTATTGGAAACAATGGTTGCTAATAGCAGGTGATGTTAGCCCTGGTGCACCTTGATACCTCAGCTAGCAGGGGTGGTGCTAGCCTCGTGTGACGACCAACACACAGGATATGATATGTGATGGAGAGTGGGATGCCTCCTATATGGGCGAGATGATGACTATATGATATGTAACTTGCCTCCCTTGCTGTGTGCTTGGAAAATACCTATATTAGAGTCCCTTCGCGTATCCTCTTGAATAGTGGTAGGGCAAACTTCAGTGGGATACTGAGTTTAGGCAAATCCTACACTACCAAAGTACGGAAGGGCCTGAACTTTGATATGGTGGTTCTTATATAGGATCCTCCTAATGTTTTCATGTAAAATATTTTGATGCATAACAAAATTTCTTTAATGTTCATACAGTACAGTAAATGGTTTTGGATATTTGAATATCCTTAGATTTGAGAATATTTGAAATACGGGTTCCATATAGATGTACTTTCGAACTATAATTTTCTACGTGATAAATTTTGAAATATGAGTACATCCATATGTTGACCTAAGAGGTCATAGGAGGTATTATCTGCTTACTGAGTTGTCAAACTCACTACACGATATTTCTATATTTTTTTCAGATGAAAATATAAAGTTTGGTCCTCCCCCTTCAAATAGTTGACCAACTAGACGATATGATCTCTGGGTGAGCCTACTTTGTTTTCAGGGCTCCTAGATTTTGATTATATTGTACTTGTATTCTAGAGTATGCTCTGAACACCACAAGTAGGATCTCTGCTTCTGCTGTACTTTAATGTTTATAGACTTGGTTAATAGATTGTGTATTCATTAGAATACCTATCTATAAAAGAGTGTATTATACATGTTATAGAAAATATATCTTCGTAAAGTATGTGTTTCACATGCTCTAAAATTATAGGCGTGACAAGTGCTCTTCTCCCTCACCCACTGTAACTCCATTTCCTTCCCCAATCTTTCCTCTCCCTCTCGGTTTTCAAATTCCAAACCCAACCCGTTCCCTAACCTAAAAAATTTCCCTCTCCCATGCCTCACCTCCCTATTTCTTTCCATCTCAGTTCCACCATAACCAAAAATTCCCTCACCCGTGCCTAACTCCCAGTTTTTCCTGTATCTAACCAGAAATTTTCCCTTACCCCAAACATTTATTCTCTCTCTCTCAGCCAACCCGTACCTCACCCAATAATTGCTTGGCCTATTTCCCAAAAGTTAAAACTTCAACCATCGAACCTCATACACACTCTCATGCCTTTCTCTGCACTTTACCTAGCCATAACAATATTCCCTTTCCCGTTTGGATTTAACAAACCCCCTGTACTTCAAATTGCTACTTCTATTCTGGATTTGCTAACTATTTTCTAGCTGCTATGCTGAAATTGAATCAACTAGTTCAGGCTGCATAATTTGTCTAGGACTTGATTTTTCATTATAAATGCTATATGGAATGGATTTTGCATTTTGAGATAGCTCATGATGATTATTTGATGCACTGTTTTTTCTTGGTAATCCTTGGAATTTCTAGCAAAATTTGTGATGCATGTGTGCTTAAATTTTTTATTTTTGCATTGCCTAATTTATCTAAATTTTAGTGCTTTACTCTTAGATTGTTTGGATCTTGAACTTCTCTACTTTGCACTAGGAATTGTCAATTATTTGCTAGCAAATGTTAATGTGATATATTATGATTGCTTACATCCTAGGAAAATTTCTGCCTACATTTGACACTTGATAATATTTCTAGTTTTATGGCTAATGTTTATATTACTTACTCTGGTTATTACCGGTATTACTTATATATTCATTGGATAATTGTTTTGGTAAAATTATGCCGCTTGTTAATGCTGCTTGCTCCATCTATAATACACTGAATTGACTTTGCTGCACCAATTTGCCTAAACATACATTGCTGCATTCATTGCATTCTAAAAAGTGATTCCTGAAATTTGAATCTGAATTAATTTGATAGTTATTTCCTGATCATCCCACTACCTAATACATTATATATTGCATATCATTATAAATAGGCCATAAAAGAGCCAAAATTAGCCAATCTTCCTCCCGATCTCAGCAACAAGGTAAAGGACGGATTCAAAGATTGTCCCAACCTCTTCTTCAAATAAATGAGTAAGGTATCGTGTTTGTTGATGATAATCAATAGACATGATACGTTACTATAGTTAAACAGGGAATGTTGAGTACTCAACACATGGATGAGGATTGTTTGGACCGATTAGGACTTTTAAACAACATCCGCTATATGGTTGATAGGATTTGGTGGAATACATTTATTGGGCTGCGTTACCCAGCCTATGCTAGGACCACCTTATAGCCTTTCAGTTCAATTAATGTGGTCCTATTTTGAAGTCCCGATGTCGATCAGGGACGCATTAACTTTAGATTATTTAACCATACATTTAATTTATCGTTAGCTTAATTTAATGCATTATTCATATTGCCTCTCAAGATAGATAGATCAGTTCCCTCAAGTTTTCTTGCTCAACATTTTTGGAACTCTATTTCTCTTAGGGGCTAATATGATGCATCAAGTTCGAAAGCCTCTTTTATTTAGAATGCCAATTTTAGATATTTACAACACCTAATGGCTCATACCGTTTTTGGTAGAGTTGAAAGTGATGGGGTTGTAAATAAAAGAGAACATTATTTTCTTTGGGCCATGTTAAACGGTCATAAGGTAGATACTAAAACCTTTATGGCCTAACAGATGGCTAGGGTGGATAATGCTATGAATGGTAAGGTGATCGTAGGGGGCTTAGTGTAACATCCTTAATTTCATTTCATTTATTAATAAAGGTACATAAATATTTAATGTAACATACACAATTTTGGTTCTTTTATTAATAAAGGTACATAAATAATTAATCAAGAAAATAAATTTTATTAGACAATTTTTAGATATCTAAGGAAATATAATCCTTAGAAATTCTTCACCTTATGTGTATGCATAGAAAATGTTTCTAATGTAACACCCCCAATTTTTTTCTTATGTTACTAATTGAAATTTATTTCTTTCAGAGAGGAGAACAGATTTTGGATATCATGGGAGGATTAAATTATTTTTACTTAAGTCAAATAAGATAGTAGGAATGGTTAAAATGGCATTTAATTTATGTAATTTATGGGGATGGCATTAGTGTAATTATGGATGATGGCAAGGGCATTTTGGAGATAAAGAGGTGGTAGGTAAGGGGTAAGTAGGGAAAAAATAAAATAAAATAAAATAATGGGAAGATAAGAAGGAGAAGGGGAGGGAGTGACGGAGGGAAAGAGAAGAAAAAGAAAAGGAGAAAAAGAAAAGAGAAGAAAAAGAAAAGGAGAAAAAGAAAGGGGAAGAAGAAGAAGAGAAAGAGGAAGAAGAGAAAGAGAAAGAAGAAGAAAAGAAAGAGGAACAAGAAGGAGAAGGAAGAGTAAAGAGAAATCAAGCACCGAGTTTAAAGGAATTTGAGGTAGGTTTAACATTTATTTATGAATTTTGTATAAGATTATATATACATTTTTAGATTTGTTTAGATGTGATTTTGGATAACATGTGGTCTGGATATTTATATGAAATTCTGTTTTGGATGTTTGGACTTGCATATGGGTGCATGGGATTATATAAAAGAAAATCAAAGGAGAAGATAAATTAAGCTGAATTTCGGAATAATTGGGGAAGCTTCGGTTTTTGGAATTCTGAGAAACTTCAGTAAGGAGTTTAAAGAAATGGTCAACATATGAAGTGTAGATATATGTCTCACGGATCTATAGGCTTTAAAATTACTTAATTTGGAGTTCATATGAGGGAGATATGACTGAATAATTAAGCAGAGGTAGGAATTCAGGATAGTAAAAATAAGTGTTTTTATTTTAATTTTCTTGGAATACTCCGTATAGAATTTGAAGAAACTATAAACATAAAAGTTGTAGATAATTGTCTTATCTTCCTATAGGATTTAAAATTACCTTAAGCAGAGTTCGTATGAGGGAGATATGATCGAATAAGTGAAAAGAGGTCGAAGAACATGGCTAGGCCGTGTTCTGGGTTGCTTCAACACGGGTAGGCCGTGTTCGGGGCAGGTTTTAAGCAAGTTTAAAGTATTTTTCAAGCATGGTCGTGTCTTGAACAAGGCCAAGCCGTGTTGGTTGCTGGATTATCATATTTTTCACTATTTTATGTCTAAAATAATCTTGTTTGTTGTAATATTTTTAAGAAACATATATTCAAGAAAAATACTTTTAAAATGATGATTTTGGTATCAAAAATTACTCTTTCTCTTTATTTAATTTAAAATGAATCATATTGAATATTGGTATGTGATGAATGATTATTAATCATTTGGTATCAAAATGATGCATCATATTATAAAAGTGACTAAATGGCAAGCGTAAAGCTCATGACGAGTTGCTTGATAAATATATATTGTATTTGATGAATATGAATTTATATATACATCATATGTATGGATGAATATCGATGGGTTGTATGACTTGAGACTGTACCGGGTAGGGGACGCCTTATTAGCCTGAGTGAGCCAAGGGAGGATCGCTCTAACTGGGTGACATTGGTAATGTGAGGGGGCAGAAGGGTGATGTACTCACATTCCCTGATCACTTATTGTGACTATAGTCGATCGGTCACTATGCATATAGCAAATGAGTAAATTAAAAGCCGTGATATGGCTGAGCATTATAAAAAAAATGGATTTTTAGTGCATGTGTAGTATAATAATTATGCATAAACAAAAATTATTATTTTATCCCAAAAACTTGATATTTCTATGTAGCTTATATAGCTGAACATAACTCCTGTTTTCTCATCACATTTTATTTATGTTAAGTCTACTGGGAACCTTTGTTCTCACTATTATTGTGGTGTTATGTTCAGATAAAAAAAATGAGATGCAACACAAAATGGCATTACTGATGGAGATCTAGATGTCAGCACCACCTCCTCACCCTTTTGTATTTCAAGGGTGAAGTGCTGTATAAAGACTCTTATTTATGTATTAAAATGTTGTATTGTATAAATATAACATGTATGAGGTTTGTAATATATATGTAAACATGTATATTGTATTTTGAAATGTTGTATTGTATAATTATAACATGTATGAGTTTTGTAAAAAATATGTGTATATATATACATATATATATATGTATATATACATGTATATATACATATATATACATATATATATACATATATATACATATATATATACATATATATATATATATATATATTGTGTTTGTACATATGGCGTATTTAAAATGCATAATGTGGAAAAAAAATCTGACGTTACAAAGTTGGTATTAGAGCGGTCGATCTTAGGCGACCATGGGGTGGGTGGTCACCTAAATTGACTTAGAGGAGTCTCGAATAGTTATGTGGAAACGTTGTGTAAGGTAGCTGATAAATACAGTAGGAAAGTACTAGTATTTCTTATTTATAATCTTGTGCAGTGTGATAACTACTGTAAAATTTTGAACTGCTATTGAGCTTGATCACCTCAATATTGACTAATATTTTGCTTTACTAATACAATGAGTTTTGGCACCACCAAGAAGGAATCTGCCAGGCAGCGCAAATGCTACCTTAAATAACATAGCCGCAACTATTCAAGCTCATGCACCTGCTACGAATCAGATTCTGTAGCATCTTTAGAATATGAATAATAATGACGAGGTTAGGGGAGATGAATGAAATTGAAATGGGAACAGAACTGGAAATGGTAATGGATGGTCTGAATTTATGGGAACGCGACCTTCGTCTTTTGTGGGTGCATATGACCCAATAGTTGCTGAGAGATGGCTGACGAAACTCGAGAAGATTTTTGAAGTTCTAAATTGTTCTGATGAGCAGAAGGTCAATTTTGGAACATATATGCTGAAGGAAGAAGCTGAATACTGGTGGAGAGGAGCCAAAGAGTTACTGGTACATCAAGACTGGAAAATTACATGGCACTTATTTCGAGAGAATTTTCTGAACAAATATTTTCCCAGTAATGTGAAAGCTGAGAAAGAGATTGAGTTTCTTCAACTTAGACAGGGAAATGGGACCATTGAGCACTATATTACCAAATTTGAAGAACTGTATAAGTTCTTAAGTACTTTGAAGAATAATCCAAATGAAGCTTAGAAGGAAGTGAAGTTTGAATCAGGACTGAACCCGGAGCTTAGAAATGTTGTGGTGGCATTAGAGATTTAGGAATATGCCTCGTTGGTAAATAAATGAAGGATGTTGGCGACAAGTCTAAAAGCAGTCGAGAATGAAAAGGAGAGGCGGACTCAGTGGAAGCGGAAGAGAGAGTTCCCAGTTATGGATAGAAATACCAGAGGGAAGAATATCATGAGAGGTAAACAACCAGTGACTGTGGAACCCAGACCTTATCTAAAAAATCTGGCAATGGGTCAGTGTGGAAAAGGCGGGAAATTCCATGGGAATAAACCATGTTATTTTGATTCAGTCACTTGCTACCAATGTGGACAGAAAGGGGAACATGTCATGATATTGTCCACTGGTAAATGGGAAAGGTATTGCACGAACTCAACTAACAACAGGAAGAGTTTTTACCTTGAGCGGTGCTGAAGCAAAGATAGCTCCTGATTTGATGCAAGGTACGTGAGGTATCAACAATTTGTCTCTGAATGTATTGTTTGATTATGGCGTGAGCCATTCTTTCATAGCAATAAAATGTGTGGGGAAATTACAACACTCTATTCCGGAGTTACCATATGAGTTAGCGATGGTGACACCTACAGGAGGAAAAATAATTACCTCCTCAGTGAGTTTGAATTGTTCTATTGTATTGAATGACAAATCCTTTGTAGTGGATCTGATCTGTCTACCTTTAGACGGTATAGTCATTTTGGGTATGGATTGGTTAAGTCAGAACCGAGTCCTACTGGATTGCTGCAATAAGACTTTTGAGTTTCTCTCAGTGTAACAACTTTTTTTTTCTTTATTATTATACAATATTGAATTTACATACATCTCATTAATCAAAACGTACATGCAACATATCAAACACATAGATATTTACATCTTGTTTATTTTGGTTGACCAATTCCGGAGATACAGGTGCGGGTGGTTGTACCTTCACCGAGATCCGAGCCAACTCGACCACAAACATCTTATTTGATTCTGAGATTTGCCCAACATAAAGTAACTCGATCCAATGTGCACTAAAAGCTAGAGCCATAGAAAAAAAACTGCATAACTAATTTTCTGAACATGATTTGGAAATATAGTGAGAATTAAATCCCAGTAAGTTCAACAATAAATCATCATCAATATAGCTCATTACGTCATGTTCAGCTGTATAAACTATAGAAAATATCTTTGGTCACATGAATGCATTATATCTATGCACATAAGAATCATACAATAATGATATGTATGACAGGATTAACTATTTTCAGAATATCATATGATGGCTATCAACTTATTCTCATTTCAAGCTACACCGATCAGGGTGAGTATCCTCTACTCTCCGGTACAGGCTTTTCTCGCTCCGTCCGACATGGCACACTTTCTCTTTCTTTTCTCATAATCATATTCACAACCGTTGGTAGGGCGTCCCCTACTGGTGCACCACATGGATTTCCATGTGATCGTGTTCATTTCTTTTCTTTTCACAATGATAGCCAAAAATATGCTTTCAATAACAAGTATGTTCAACAAAATATAACTATTACCAAAAATCATTGGTAATCATGTCATAAACATAACCATTTCAAATATCACTTTATAAAATATATCCATGTCAACATTTCACACTTAAGATGGTAAGAATTTCATACAATGGCAATGGCTATGGCATATACTAGTCATTTATTATTTTTATTTATAAGATTCGTCTTCTTTTTTAAATATTAATTTTTTTTCTTTATTTTCTTGATGCCGGTTTTCATCATTCTAATCTTCTCTCACTAATCAGAACATAACTCCTTCAATTTAACTCCGATGTAGGTGATCTTGGTGTCAATTTCAAGATAAAACAATTATCTAAAACTATTGTGTTTAATATTGTAGTGATATATTAATAAATCAAGGTGATATTACTCCATCAATGTACAGGTTATTTCTTCTCGGATAGGTTCTGACCTATACCTACTAATCTGTCCATATCTCCCTCATAAGAATTCCAAATTAAGTGATTCCAGTGGCTAAACTCCATGACAAATATAGTTATAATTCATATGTTAACCATTTATTTTAATTCCTTATAGAATGTTCCCAGAAATTAAAACACCGAAGCTATCCTAACATATTCTTCCCTGATTAACCATTTTCTGACCTTTGTTTACTAATCGGAACATATCTAACTCATATAAACTCTAAATTGAATTATTATAGTGGGTGAAAATCCGTGACACATATATATTTAATTCTTATGTTAACCATTTATTTTAATTCCCTACAGATAATTCTCAGAAATTAAAACACAGAAGCTATCCTAACATATTCTTTCCTGATGAACCGTTTTCTGACCTTTTACTACTAATCGGCTCATATCATCCTCATATGGACTCCAAATTGAATGATTCCAATGGCTAAAAATCCGTGACACATATATCTTTAATTCTTATGTTAACCATGTATTTTAATTCCCTACAAATAATTCTCAGAAATTAAAACACAGAAGCTTAAATTTTTTGCCACCCATAGCCATACCTATGCAGAACTTTCTATACTAGCCTAAGTATTCAAACATACATCACATGCAAGATCAATATGTAACAAGATATAGCAACATCCATGACCAATCATCAAAGTTCTAAGATCAAAATCTCATATAAATATTATAAGTTTCAAAACTTTTCTTCAAAAAGAAATATTGTTAAACTTACTTGGACCACTTAGTCTTCTAGACTTCTCCTTCCTCTTTCTTCCTTTCTTCCTCTCCTTTCCTCACTCTACCTTGCTTCTATTTTTCCTCTCCCTCACTTGGACAAAAATTCTAATGTTGTAAGGGTGGGTTTTGTAACATCCCTAATTTCGTTTCTTTTATTGATAAAAGTACATAAATATTTAATTAAGGAAATAAAATTTATTAGACAATATTTTAGATATCTAAGGAAATATAATCCTTAGAAATTCTTCACCTTATGTATATTCATAGAAAAAGTTTCTAACATTAAGAGAACAAATAAAGAGGGGAAACCTAATAGGAAAGAAATTAGAAATAACATACTAAAGAGATGCAAAATTCTTGGATAAGGAAGATAAATTTTTAGAAACAAGTAAAGGTCTTAAAATTTCAAGAACATTGAATTAGGGTAATTTTTCCTAATTCAAGAACTAGAGTTACTAAGTTTAAAATCTTTACCCATACATTGGGCTTTTACCTATGGACACTTCATATAGAGTTTTTCCACTTCACATAAGTTTCTAGCAAGCCATTGGATAACCTAAGCAAGAAATAAAACATAGACTTGGACTAGGATATAGTAATTGGACCAATAGCCCAAAAATTATGAAAATGTGACCAAGCCCTCCAAGAAAGGTAGAATTTTATCCAAAGCAAAGAAAATAGGTAGGAATAAGCCCAAATCCAAGAGGAAAAATAAAATAAAATAAATTAGGTGATGATATAATAATGTAATAATAAAGATTAGGTTACATTGCATTAAGACAAAAATTTAGCAAGTGGTGTGATTCTACATTCATCATTTTGGCAAGTGGCATGATAATACAAGGCTTTAGGACAAAAACATCTATATCCTACACTCATAATTTTAGCAAGTGGTATGATAATACATGGCATTAGGACAAAACATTCCTATCCCACACAAATAATATCAACCAAATAATGAAGATTCAAGGGCTTGAAATTTGCCACCTAAAAAGGCATCATACTTGTTTAAGACAAAAGAAAATGGAAATGAATCCCTAAATCAAAGGGACCTTGTCCCTTATCTTAAGAACATATCATCATAATTTTCAAAATACAAATCTCTTTTTCCTATGCATATCTTGACTAAGGAAGAGGAAGACAAGAACATAAGTTGTTTGTTTTCAAAAAATTCAACAAAGTGTATCCTAATTGTGATAAGGTAGACCCATGATCATGAAAGGTGTATTATTTGGTGGTCTATTTAAGCAAAACTCACCCCTACAACATTTTAATTTCGTCCAAGTGAGGAAGAGAGAGAAATAGAAGCAAGGTAGAGTGAGGAAAGGAGAGAAAGAGAGGAAAAGAAAGGAAGGAAGAAGAAGGAGAAGTTTAGAAGGCTAAGTACTCAAGGTAAGTTTAACAATATTTCTTTTTGAAGAAAACTTTTGAAACTTATAATATTTATATGAGATTTTGATCTTAGAACTTTGATGATTGGTCATGGATGTTGCTATATCATGTTACATATTGATCTTGCATGTGATGTATGTTTGAATAGTTAGGTTGCTGTAGATAGTTCTGCATGGGTATGGCTATGGTTGGCAGAATTTTAAGCTTAGGTGTTTTAATTTCTGGGAACAATATATAAGGAATTAAAATAAATGGTTAACATAAGAATTAAAGATATATGTGTCACGGATTTTCAGCCACTGGAATCATTCCATTTGGAGCCCATATGAGGTAGATATTGTCTGATTAGTAGTCAAAGGTCAGAAAATGGTTCATTAGGGAAGAATATGTTAGGATAGTTTCTGTATTTTAATTTCTGTGAATTATCTGTATGGAATTGAAATAAATGGTTAACATAATAATTATATACACTGGAATCATTCAATTTAGAGTTCATATGAGGTAGATATGTTCCGATTAGTAAACAAATGTCAGAAAATGGTTAATCAGGGAAGAATATGTTAGGATAGCTTCGGTGTTTTAATTTTTGGGAAAATTCTATAAGGAATTAAAATAAATGGTTAACAAATGAATTATATATTTATGTGTCATGGATATTTAGCCACTGGAATCACTTAATTTGGAATTCGTATGTGGGAGATATAGTCAGATTAGTAAGTAAAGGTTAGAACCTACCCGAGAAGAAATAATATTGAATTTAAGGTAGTAATAACACCAATATTTATTACTATTTTGCTGATACTATTAACATAATAGTTTTAGATAATTGTCTTAGCTTTCCATAGACACCAAGATCACCTTAATCGGAGTTAAAATGAGGGAGTTATGCTTTGATTAGTGAGCAAAGGTCATAGAGCACGGCCAGGCCGTGTTCTGGGTGCTTCAAGCACGGGCTAGCCGTGGTCGGAGCTGTTTTTGAGTACATTTGAAGTATTTTTAAAGCATGGCCGTGTCCTAGAACATGGCAAGATCATGTTGGAAGCTGGTTAAGCCTATTTTCAACATTTTTCTACCCGAGATGAACCTCTTTAACTATAAAGTAATAGTAGAAATCAAATTGGAGAACAATACTCTATAAATTTGTAAGAACATGTGTTGGAAATTATATAAATAAGAAGAAAATTACTAAAGGCCAAGCATAAAGAGAAGGTTAGATATGATGAAAACCTCCATCAAGAAAATAAAGAAATAAAATTAATATTTAAAAAAAAAGACGAATCTTATAAATGAAAATAATAAATGACTAGTATATGCCATAGCCATTGCCATTGTATGAACTTCTTACCATCTTAAGTGTGAAATTCTGACATAGAAATATTTTATCAAGTGATATTTGAAATGGTTATGTTCATGGCATGAATACCATTGATTTATGGTAATAGTTATATTTTGATGAACATACTTGTTATTGAAAGCATATTTTTGGCTATCATTGTGAAAAGAAAAGAAATGAGCATGGTCACTTGGAAATCCGTGTGGTGCACCAGTAGGGGACGCTCTACCAACAGTTATGATAATGTTAATGAGAAAAGAAAGAGAAAGTGGGTCATGTCGGACGGAGCGAGAAAAGCCCGTACCGGAGAGTAGAAAATACTCACCCTGATCGGGGTAGTTTGATATAAGAATAAATTGATAGTCATCATATGATATTCTGAAAATAGTTAATCATGTCATACCTATCATTACTATATGATTCTTATGTGCATAGATATAATGCATTCATGTGACCAAAGATATTTTCTGTAGTTTATACAGCTGAACATGACGTGATGAGCTATATTGATGATGATTTATTGTTGAACTTACTGGGATTTAATTCTCACTATATTTCCATATCATGTTCAGAAAATTAGTTATGCAGATTTTTCTATAGCTCTAGCTTTTAGTGCACGTTGGATCAAGTACTTTATGTTGGGTAGATCCCATAAGCAAATAAAATGTTTGTGGTCGAGTTGGCTTAGATCCTGGTGAAGGTGCAACCACCCGCACTTGTATCTCTGAAATTGGTCAACCAGAATAAATAAGATGTAGATTTTTATGTGTTTGATATGTTGTACGTATGTTGTGATTAATGACATGTATGTAAACTCTGTATTGTATAAATTAAATAAATGTTATATTGAGTTAAGTTGTAACGAGGTAATAACTTTATGGTATTTAAAAAAAAATTGATACTTAAATGGAGTTGTTACAGGTTTTGCTTAAATAGACCCTCAAATAATTTACATTTCATGATCATGGGTCTACCTTATCACAATTAGATTACACTTGGTTGTATTTTTGGAAAACAAACAATTTATGTTCTAGTCTTTCTCTTCCTTAGTCAAGATATGCATAGGAAAAGGAGATTTGTATTTTGAAAATTATGATAATATGTTATTAAGATATGGGACAAGATTCCTTTGATTTAGGGATTTATTTCCTTTTTCTTTTGTCTTAATCAAGTATGATAGATTTGTCTTTTTAAGTGGCAAATTTCTAGACCTTGAATCTCTATTATTTAGTTGAAATTATTTGTGTGAGATAAAGATGTTTTGTCATAATGCTATGTATTATTACCCACTTGCTAAAATTATGAGTGTAGGATATTGATGTTTTGTCCTAAATTCTTGTATTATCATACCACTTGCTAAATTTGTGTCTTAATGTCAAATCAACTAATCTTGATTATACCATTATTCCATCACTTTTTTTTATTTTATTTTCATTTTTCCTCTTGCGTTTGTACTCATTCTTGCCCATTTTCTTTACTTTAGTTAAAATTCTACCTTTTATAATGGGCTTGGTCACATTTTCATGATTTTTGGGCTATCGGTCCAATTTCTATATCCTAGTCCAAGTCTATGTTTTATTTCTTCATTAGGCTATCCTATTGGCTTGCTAAAAATTTATGTGAACAAGAAAAACTCTATATGAAGTGTCTATAGGTGAAAGCCCAATTTATGGGTGGAGATACTAAACTTAGTAACTTTTACTCTTAAATTAGGAAAAATTACCCTAATCCAATCTTCTTGAAATTTTAAGACCTTTACTTCACAAAAATTTATCTTCCTTACCCAAGAATTTCACCTTTCTTTAGCATGTTTATTTCTAATATTTCCTCTTAGGTTTTCTTTCTTTACCCATTCCATTAATATTAGAACATTTCTATGCATATATGTAAGTTGAAGAATTTATAAGGAAAATATCTAAAAATTACAGGATGTTACACTCGAACCCACCGGAGGACCAAAAGTATAGAATTATTAGTGCTCACCGACTCTATAAGGAGATGAGGGATGCAGATTTGAAATGTGTTTTCTTATATACCATCAACCCGAGTATGAAACGGGAACTGCTTAAAATTCTAGTAGTCCGTGAATTTCTAGAGGTTTTTCCTTCTGAAATTTTTGAACCTCCACCGAAGAGAGAAGTGGAATTTTCCATCAATCTAACACGGGAGGCAAGGCCTATTTCTATCACTCCCTATAGAATGTCTCCTGTGGAACTACAAGAGCTGAAGAAGCAGATCGAAGAGATGTTAGAAAAGAATTTTATCAGACCTAGCGTATCACCTTGGGGAGCTCCTGTATTGTTTGTAAAGAAGAAAGATGGCAGTTTGAGATTATGTATTGATTACAGGCAATTGAATAAGGCGACTATTAAGAATAAGTATATGTTGCCTAGAATAGACGATCTATTAGATCAATTAAAAGGAGCTACTATTTTCTCTAAGATAGACTTGAGGTCAAGATATCATCAGATCGGAGTTAAAGAAGAAGCCATTCCAAAAACAGCTTTTAGAACTCGGTATGGATACTACGAATTTTTAGTCATGCCTTTTGGGCTCACAAATGCACCTACAGTCTTTATGGACTATATGAATCGCATTTTTAGACCCTACTTGGATCAATTCGTAGTAGTGTTCATATATGATATTTTAATCTACTCTAAGAGTGAGGAAGAACATAACCAGCATCTTCGATTAGTACTTTAAGTCTTGAAGGAAAAGAAACTTTTCGCTAAGTTGGAAAAATGTGAATTTTGGCTGGAAGAAGTGAAGCTTTTGGGTCATGTAATTTCTAAAGATGGTGTGTCGGCGGATCCCAGTAAAACTGAAGCAGTGCTGAAATGGGAGAGACTAAAAGCTGTGACTAAAATTAAAAGTTTCTTGGGTTTAGCAGGATATTACAGAAGGTTTATACAAGGATTCTCTCAAATAGTTTTCCCTTTGATTCGATTGACCAGAAAAGGAAGTCTCTTTAATTGGACTGAAGAATGTGAGAATAGTTTCCAAGAGCTTAAAGTCAAATTGACTTCTCCACCTATTCTAGTTGTTCCTAACCCTTTTGGATGCTTTGTAGTCTATACAGATGCTTCCAAGAAAGGTTTAGGTTGTGTTTAGATGCAAGAAAGTAGGGTAGTTACTTATGCTTCTCGACAATTAAGATCGCATGAGGAGAACTATCATACTCATGATTTAGAGTTGGCTGTAATAGTTTTTGCCCTGAAGATGTAGAGACACTACTTGTGTGGAGCTGTATTTGAAATATACAGTGATCACAAGAGTTTAAAGTATATCTTTGACCAAAAAGAATTGAATATGAGGCAAAGAAGGTGGATGGGATTCATTAATGATTACAAATTTGAATTAAAGTATAACCCAGGGAAGGCAAATGTAGTAGCTGATGCGTTGAGCTGGAAGTCGTTGCATTTAAGTCAAATACTGATAAAAGAAATGAAGCTAGTTGAGGAATTTAGAAATTTGAAATTATCAGTTATGACTGTCCCTGGTAGTTTGATTGTTAGTGAATTAAGAATTGAAAGTGACTTGAAGACTCAGATTAAAGAAGCGCAGACACATGATCAATGTTTACAAGATCGAAAAGATCAGCCTGACTTTGCAATTTCAGAGGATAGAATTATTATGTAACGGGGCAGAACATGTATACCATAAGGAGAGAATTTGAAGGCTAAGATTCTTGAAGAAGCTCATCAAAGTAAGTATACAATCCATCCAGAATCTACAAAAATGTATCAAGATTTGAAAAGATTATACTGGTGGCCAGGAATGAAGAGAGACATTGCTGAATATGTGTCTAAGTGTCTGGTTTGTCAAAAGGTGGAGATAGAACATCAAAAACCTTTTGGGATGTTACAACCTTTAAAAATCCCTGAGTGGAAGTGGGATGGTATATCTATTAATTTTATTGTTGGATTACCTAAGACTTAGACAGGTCATGATGCGATATGGGTAATAGTTGATAGATTGACGAAATATACGCACTTTTTACCCATTAAGAAAAACTACTTGTTGAATAAGTTGGCCCAATTGTATATGAAGGAAATTGTACGGTTGCATGGAATTCCTAATAGTATTATTTCAGATCGAGATCCTTGATTTACTTCTAGATTTTGGAGAGTACTACAAGAAGCTTTTAGTACTCATTTGTGTTTTAGTACTGCATATTATCCTCAAACAGATGGTCAAACAGAGATAACTATACAGACTTTAGAGGATATGCTAAGAGCGTGCGTGCTAGAGCAAGGAAAAGGATGGGATGGATATCTGTCACTGGCTGAGTTTGCGTATAATAACAGTTATCATTCTAGTATCGGAATGGCACCTTATGAAGCTTTGTATGGTAGGAGATGTAAATCGCCATTATGTTGGAATGAAGTGGGGGAGAAAAGGTTATTGGGGCCCGAGTTAGTGCAACATACTTCTTAGCAAATATAGATAATTCGAGATAAAATGCGAACAACTCAGAGTCGACAAAAGAGCTATTTCGATAGGAGAAGGAGATCGATACAATTCCAAGAAGGTGATCATGTGTTCTTGAAAATTTCTCCTACTACCGGAATTGGCCGAGTAATGAAAATTAAGAAATTGAGTTCGAGATATTTAGGACCTCATCAAATTCTAAAAAGGATAGGGTCATCAGCGTATCAGATTGCACTTACTCCGCATTTATCAAATCTACATGATGTGTTCCATGTTTCTCAACTTCGAAAGTATCTACCAGATCCGTCGCACGTAATTCAAGAAGAAATAATAGCTGTAGACGAGAATCTAACCTACCGACCGAGGCCGATAGTAATTCTGGATAAAGAAGTGAAACAGTTGAGAAATAAAACCATTCCTTTGGTGAAGGTAGGTTGGGAGAGTTTAACAATGGAAGAAGCAACACGGGAAAAGGGAAGATGACATGAGACAGAAGTATCCACAACTGTTTGAAGACAGGTAAACCTTGAATTTTGAGGACAAAATTTCTTTTAGGGCGGAGAACTATAATATCCCCGATTTTTTTCATATGTTACTAATTGAAATTTATTTCTTTCAGAGAGAAGAACGGATTTTGGATCTCATGGGAAGATTAAATTATTTTTACTTAAGTCAAATAAGATAGTAGGAATGGTTACAATGGTATTTAATTTATGTAATTTATGGGGATGACATTAATGTAATTATGGATGATGGCAAGGGCATTTTGGAGATAAAGAGGTGGTAAGTAGGGGGTAAGTAAGGAAAAAATAAAATAATGGGAAGATAAGAAGGAGAAGGGGAGGGAGTGATGGAGGGAAAAAGAAGAAAAAGAAAAGGAGAAAAAGAAAAGAGAAGAAAAAGAAAAGGAGAAAAAGAAAGGGGAAGAAGAGAAAAGGGGAAGCAGAAGAAGAGAAAGAGGAAGCAGAAAAAGAGAAAGAGGAAGAAGAAGGAGAAGGAAGAGTAAAGAGAAATCAAGGAATCAAGCACCGAGTTTAAAGGAATTTGAGGTAGGTTTAACATTTATTTATGAATTTTGTATAAGATTATATATACAATTTTAGATTTGTTTAGATGTGATTTTGGATAACATGTGGTCTGGATATTTATATGAAATTCTGTTTTGGATGTTTGGACATGCATATGGGTGCATGGGATTATATAAAAGAAAATCAAAGGAGAAGATAAATTAAGCTGAATTTCAGAATAATTGGGGAAGCTTCGGTTTTTGGAATTCTGGGAAAATTCAGTAAGGATTTTTAAGAAATGGTCAACATATGAATTGTAGATATATGTCTCATGGATCTATAGGCTTAGAATTACTTAATTTGGAGTTCATATAAGGGACATATGACGGATTAATTGAGAAGAGGTTATAATTCAGGATAGTAAGAATAAGTGTTTTTATTTTAATTTTTTGGGAATAATCCGCATAGAATTTGAAGAAAATATAAAAATAAACGTTGTAGATAATTGCCTTAGCTTCCTATAGGATTTAAAATCACCTCACTCGGAGTTCGTATGAAGTAAATATTATGGATAAGTGAAGAAAGGTCATAGAACATGGCCAGGCCATGTTCTGGGTTGCTTCAACACGAGTAGGCCGTGTTCAGGGCTGTTTTTAAGCATGTTTGAAGTATTTTTCAAGCATGGCCGTGTCTTGAACAGGGCCAGGCCGTGTTGGGTGCTGGATTATCATACTTTTCACTGTTTTATGTCTAAAAATAATCTTGTTTCTTGTAATATTTTTAAGAAACATATATTGAAGAAAAATACTTTTAAAATGATGATTTTGGTATCAAAAATTACTCTTTCTCTTTATTTAATTTAAAATGAATCATATTGAATATTGGTATGTGATGAATGATTATTAATCATTTGGTATAAAAATGATGCATCATATTATAAAAGTGATTAAATGGCAAGCGTAAAGCTCATGACGAGTTGCTTGATAAATATATATTGTATTTGATGAATATGAATTTATATATACATCATATGTATGGATGAATATCGACGGGTTGTATGGCTTGAGACGGTACCGAGTAGGGGATGCCCTATTAGCCTAAGTGAGCCAAGGGAGGACCGCTCCCACCAGGTGACAATGGTAATGTGAGGGGGCAGGAGGGTGATGTACTCACATTCCCTGATCACTTATTATGACTGTAGTCGATCGATCACTATACATATAGCAAATGAGTAAATTAAAAGCCGTGATATGGCTGAGCTTTATAAAAAAAATGGATTTTTAGTGCATGTGTTGTATGATAATTATGCATAAACAAAAATTATGATTTTATCTCAAAATCTTGATATTTCTCTGTAGTTTATACAGCTGAACATAACTCCTATTTTCTCATCATATTTTATTTATGTTAAGTCTACTGGGAACCTTTGTTCTCACTATTATTGTGGTGTTATGTTCAGATAAAAAAAATGAGATGCAACACAAAATGGCGTTACTGATGGAGATCTAGATGTCAGCACCACCTCCTCACCCTTTTGTATTTCAAGGGTGAAGTGCTGTATAAATACCCTTATTTATGTATTAAAATGTTGTATTGTATAAATATAACATGTATGAGGTTTGTAATATATATGTAAACATGTATATTGTATTTTGAAATGTTGTATTGTATAATTATAACATGTATGAGGTTTGTAATAAATATGTGCATATATATATATATATATATTGTATTTATACATATGGTGTTTTTAACATGCGTAATGTGGAAAAAAAAAATAGACGTTACATCTAACATTAAGGGAATAGATAAAGAGAGAAAACCTAATAGGAAAAATTAGAAATAACACACTAAAGAGAGGCGAAGTTCTTGGGTAAGGAAGATAATTTTTTGTGAAATAAATAAAGGTCTTAAAATTTCAAGAAGATTGGATTAGGGTAATTTTTCCTAATTCAAGAGCTAGAGTTACTAAGTTTAACATCTCCACCCATAAATTGGGCTTTCACCTATGGACACTTCATATAGAAATTTTCCACTTCACATGAATTTCTAGCAAGCCAATAGGTTAGCCCAAGGAAGAAATAAAACATAGACTTGAACTAGGATATAGAAGTTGGACCGATATCCCAAAAAATCATGAAAATGTGACCAAGCCCTTCATGAAAGGTAGAATTTCAGTCAAAGAAAAGGAAATGGGTAAGAATGATCTCAAATCCAAGAAGGAAAAATAAAAATCATGTGAGGAAACAGTAGTGTAATAATAATCAAGATTAGGTCACTTGGTATTGAGACAAAAACATATATATCCTACATTCATAATTTCAACAAGTAGGTAATAATACATGGCTTTAGGACAAAACATCTATATCCTATATTCATAATTTCAAAAAATAGGTTATAATACATAGCATTATGACAAAATATCCTTATCCTACACAAATGCAAGGGAGATTCAAGGCAGGAAACTTGACACCTAAAAAGGCAAAACTATCATACTTGATTAAGACAAAAGAAAAAGGAAATGAATCCCTAAATCAACGAGAACTTGTCCCTTGTCTTAAGAAAATTTTAACATGATTTTCAAAATACAAATCTCCTTTTGCTATGCATATCTTGACTAAGGGAGAGGAAGACAAGAACATGAGTTGTTTCTCCCCAAAAAATAACCAAGTGCATCCTAATTATGATAAGATAGACCCATGGTTATGAAAGTTGAACCACATGATAGTTTCTTTAAGCAAAACCTACCCTTATAACATTATAATTTCCTCCAAGTGAGGGAGAGGAAAAACATAAGCAAGGTAGAGTGAGGAAAGGAGAGAAAGAGAGGAGAAGAGAGGAAGGAGAAGTCTAGAGGACTAAGTACTCAAGGTAGGTTAGCTTAATCTCCTGAAGGGAGGAATATTGCTACTTCGTTCAAGAGGAAACAAGAAAAAGAAGTCACTAAGTGAGATAGGGAGATCTTTAGGTATGTTTAACAATATATTTTTTCGAAAAGCTTTGAAATTAGAAACATTTATATGAGATTTTGATCCTATAACTTTGATGAAATTTACTATATTTGTTACATGGATGATTGTCCATAGATGTTGCTATATCATGTTACATGTTTATCTTGCAAGTGATGTATGTTTGAATACTTAGGTTGGTGTGGGAAGTTCTGCATATGTATGGCTATGGGTAACAAAATTTTAAGATTTTTATGTTGTTATTTTGTATATTTAAATATGGTGAAAAATTGGTGAAATATGATTCGATGTAAATTAAGAAGAAAATGGAGGAGGACATAATAAAGTGATGAACTAAAACCTTAGAAAATGTTTAGTTAGGAAACTGGATTTTGGAGTAACTAGGGAAGCTTTTGTTTTTCAAATTTTGGGAAGAATTGGTTTGTAATTAAAAGAAATAGTTAATATGAAAAATATAGATATATGTCTCACGGATTTTTAGCCACTGGAATCACTAAATTTGGAATCCATATGAGGTAGATATGGCCAGATTTATAAGCAGTGGTGAAAAAATGGTTAACTGGGGAAGAATCTGTTATGAAAGTTTTTGTGTTTTAATTTTTGGGAACATTATATAGGGAATTAAAATAATTGATTAAGATAACAAATATAGATATATGTCGCATGGAAATGTAGGCATTGGAATCACTAAATTTGGAGTTCATATGAGGGAGATATTATCATATTAGTAAGTAAAGGTCAAAACCTACCTGAGAATAAATAACGTTTAAATTGAGGGAATAATATCAGCAAGTGATGAAGATTTGTCGTGATCTACCAAAAATATTACCGAACCCCTATAATGTAGTATAGGGTAACTCCGGATCGTCTCTCAAGGAATGCTAATGTTAAATGATAGTTTCAAGACCTAACGGGGGGGGTTGGATTTTATCACAATCAACTAGATCACAATTGGAAAATTGGACAAAGATTATATTACCGAAAATGTAACCTCACTAGACGTTCTTCAAGAATTCATTCGGTTTATCCTAGACTAAAAATGATCAATCAAGTTGTTGGTTGATTTTCAGTTATAATCGAAATCTCTGCATCATAACCTTCATCATTCAAAATTCGATAACAACATATATTACAAATTCATGCCATCACATACAACTTGTAATCTGTTATTTATCTGAAGATCAAATATCAACCAGTCTATTTCCTTTGTTTCATGCAATAGAATCAAGGTTTATCAATCAAAATTCTATCTCATACATCAAACTTGAATGGATAATAGAAATCTCTATATATTCATACAAGATTCGAAATATTTCAGAGAACAAAGAAGATGATGTAAACTTGATTACAATACAAACTGAATCTCAAAACCTAACCGAATTCAAGAGGAAGTCCAGCTGGTTACAAAGTTCTCTACTCTGCCATAGATGTCCAAGCTCTCTCCAGAGGATGAAGATGAAGATAGATGTGTGTATGAGAGTGGTAAGTGGTCTGAATTCCGAATTCCCCCCACTTAGACCAAAGGAAGGGAATCTTAATCATTAAAACCGACCAGGACAACATGTGACAGCTCTGCTTTCGGCTGCATGTGTTTCTCCAGCTTTGCACCACTAATTAGGGGTCCCAGATACCTCTGGATGGCAAAGTGGTCTTCATATGAATTATTCCTCTACGTCATAGGGTTCCAGGGCCACCGAAATCATGCCAAACGGACATTTCTAACTCAGTTTATGGCCATCGCAACACCCAAAGGTCAGATTCTGTTTGTGCTGCCTATGTATTGGACTCTTGGTCCAATTCGGCCTATTGGACCTCCGAACTGGGTCTTGGGCTCTTCATGAAAGTTATGGGCATTTGTCTTAGCTTTCCTACAAGACCGAAATCAGAATTTTTGGTGGTTTCAAACTCCAAATATAACCGAAATACACAGACAGGTTCAAAAAGATGGAATTGCTGGAAAAAATCTCAAAGACTAAAATAAATCTCAAATCATAAAACCTAGCTTAAGTGATAAAAATAAGTGTAGGAGAGGATGAAAACACTATACATGATGATCAAATAATATATAGAAATGATGTTTATCAGCAAGCTTCCTTAAGATTTTGCTAAAATGTTTAACATAATAGTTTTATATAATTATTTTATCTTTAAATGGACACCAAGATCACCTAATTCGAAGTTAAAATGAGGGAGTTATCATCTAATTAATGAGAGAAGATTAGGTAGGACAAAAACCTGCATCAAGGAATAACACAACATAGAGCATGGCCATGTTCCAAGGCACGACAAGGCAGTGTTCTATACTGGAAAGGGCATTTTGAAGCCTAAAGTATGGATGGTTTACAGGAAATGGCCAACCCATGCTATAGAATACGTTTAGGCCCTGTTGGAAGCTGGTAAAGCTTATTTTCAACATTTTTCTACCCTAAATGAACCTCATTAACTAAAAGATATTAATAGAAACCAAATTGAAGAAGAATGCCATATTAAATGTGTGAGAACATGTGTTGGAAATGATATAAGTAGGAGAAAAGTAACTAGAGGCCAAGCATAAAGAAAATGAAGACATAAAAATAATATTTAAAAAAGAAGAATCATATAAATGAAAATAATAAATGACTAGTGTATGCCATAGCCATTGCCATTGCATGGACTCCTTACTATCTTAAGTGTGTAATTTTGACATAGAAATATTTTATAAAGTGATATTTGAAACAATTATGTTTATGTCACGATTACCAATGATTTTCGGTAATGATTATATTTTGATAAAAAATTATGGCATGCTAGTATAATGAACATACTTGTTATTGAAATCATATTTTTGGCTATTAATGAGAAAAGAAAAGAAAAGAAATTAAATAAGCACGGTCACATGGCAGTCCATGTGCTGCACTAGTAGGGGACTCCCTACCAACGGCTATGGTTATGTGAATGAGAAGAGAAAGAGAAAGTGTGCCATGTCGGACGGAGCGAAAAAAGCTCGTATCGGAGAGTAGAAAATACTCACCCTGACCGGAGTAGCTTTATATGAAAATAAGTTGATAGCCATCATATGGTAATTTGAAAATAGTTATTCATGTCATACATGTCATTATTGTATGATTTTCATGTGCATAGATAAAGTGCATTCATGTGACCTAAGATATTTACTGTACCTTATACAGATAAATATGACATGATGATCTATATTGATGATAATTGTGATTTATTGTTGAAGCTACTATGATTTAATTTTCACTATATTTCTATATCATGTTTAGAAAACTAGTTTGGCAAATTTTTCTTTGGCTCTAGCTCTTAGTGTACATTGGACGAGTTACTCTATGTTGGGTAGATCTAAGAAATTAATAAAATGTTTGTGGTCGAGTTGAATAAAATCTCGATGAAGGTACAACCACCCACACCCGTATCCCCGGAACTGGTCAATGTGGATGAATAAGATGTAGACATATATATGTTTTTATGTTTGATTTGTATACGGATGTTGTTGATTAATGATGTGTAAACCTTAATTATCTTGATTAAATTAATTGAATGTTATTATGAGTTAAATAAAGGTAATGACTTCATGAGACTTTAAAAAAATTTATATATATGTATGTATGTAAAAAAAATGTAGTTTAATCCAAAGAATGCAGAGAATGATGCAAGGATGGTACAATTGACACCCGAGTCAGAATCCTCCATCTCCTCCTCCAAATGATTGGTAAGTAACTTATTTCTCTTCCTTTGCTTGGTACATTCATTGTTACTGATATTGATGACAATGTCAAATTTAAGTATGGGGGAGTAGACTTTAGGCTTTTCACAGGTTGGATTTTTGTTTTTACTAGGTGAATATCTCTTATCTCATTGTATAATCACAAAGTTTGCAATTTTAGAAATAGATTGATGTAATATAGGTTAATTTTAGCTTATGAACATGTGATGCATAATAAAATATGAAATATGTAGTTATCATCTTAATCTCTCTCTTCTAGTATTGAACCTCTATTTTTTTTAAAAAAATGTAATATCCCAGAATGTTTTTTAAATAATTATGTTTTGCTATAAACAAATATACTTTTAATTAAAATAATTTTTGTTTTGCTTAAAATAATTATATTGGCTTCTAATAAATTTTTATTTTATTTTTAGATAATTCTTTCTTTTATTATGTATAAAGATATTTATTTTGTGATTTGTTTTCTTAAAATTTTATCAAAAAAGGTCATCATTTAAGAGTTTAACTAAAGTTTTGTAAGAATATAATATTTTAGAAAGTTTTGGGATATTTAAGGATAAAAAATAGTATTTATATGTATATATATAAAAAAATTTAAATATTTAATTATTACTTAAATAATATTTTAAAAAGAAAAGAAAAGGGGGGAGATGAAGCATAAGCTACGAAATCTCGATCCCGTAACCGATGAATAGTAACATCCATGTTTTCTCTCTAGATCTGGAGTGCCTACTGGCTTCCGATTTCAAAACTAAGGGTACGACTAGATTCAGGAAGGAGAGTATTAAGATTTTAGTCGAACAATTTTGCAAATCAACTGCAGAATTACCATAGATCGGAAGTAGAAAATCGTAGAAAAAGGTAAACTCTGAAACTCTTATTTAGAGACCTTAAATTAAAAATCTGACATCGTAGATGGATTCAGAAGATAGATAAACTATAGGATATGAAGTTTTATAGTCATCTGATAATTTTTGGTGTCATGGACAGTAACTCTTACCGGCATGAATAGTATTTTCTAACGATGAATAATAATTTCCACTCGTGAACAGTACCTATCAGTCGACCAGTGTTGGCCAAGCTCCCAGAGGCCAAATTTTGCGATTTTGGAGTCATTTCTTAAGTTTTTGGACCCTCCGAACTCGTTTTTAAGATCCATTTGATCAAATTTGTCTTGAAAAAGTACATTTGAGGCTGTCCAACCTAGAGCTTTGACCTGTGAGTAGATAATTCTTTCAATGACTTACCTCATGCTCTTCTTGAACTTAAAATGTAAAATTAGTTATGTTTACAAATTTTTTATGCTATCATAAGTTTCTAAAATGTGTTAAAATATCTGTTTTACTTATGACTGGCACATAGTTCAAGAAGAGTATGGTTTTGAAAATAGATTTTGAAACTCACTGAATATGTGGTTCTAAATGTATTTATCATTATTTGGTAAAGTGAATATTATGTGCATGAGCCATTGATTTGTAAAACTATATAGTTATTGATTATGATTGAATGGAAAGCGTAAAGCTCATGGCGAGTTGCTCGATAGTTATACATTGCATTTAATGAAAATGCATTTATATATATGTATTTATATGTATGGATGAATATTGACGGGTTGTATGGCTTATGACGGTACTAAGTAGAGGATGCTCTATTAGTCTGAGTGACCCAAGGGAGAGTCACTCCAACGGGGTGAAAGTCGTAATGTAAGGAGGCAGATGGGTGATGAACTCACATTCCCTTATCACTTATTGTGACTGTAGTCAATCGGTCACTATGGGTATAGCAAATGAGTGAATTGAGTATATTGAGAGTTGTAACATAGTTGAGCATTATGTTAAAGAGTTTTTTTTAATGCATATATAGTATGTTAATTAAGCATCAACAAAAGTTATGACTTTATCTCAAAAGCTTATTATTTTACTTTAACTTATATAGCTGATCATAACATTATCACTTGATGTGTGCTTAGGAATATTTAATGATTCTGATATGAGATCCTCCTAATATTTTCATGTGAAATATTTTGATGCATAACAATATTTATTTAATGATCATACCATGCTACATATGGTTTTGGATATTTGAATATCCTTTGATTTGAACATATTTGAAATACGGGTCTCATATGGATGTACTTCTGAACTGTATTTTCTATGTGACAAATTTTAAAATATGAGTACATCTATATGTTGACCTAAGAGGTCATAGGTGTCACGCCCTTAATGTTAGGGCATGTGAAACACAAACTTTACAATCATATATTTTCCATTACATGTATAATACACTCCTTTACATATAGGTATTCCCATGCATACACAATATAAAGACCAAGTCTATAAACATCAAAGTATAGTAAAAGCAGGGATCTTTCCTATGGCGTTCAGATCATACTCTAGAGTATAAGTACAATATAATTAAAATCTACGAGCCTTGGAAACAAAATAGACTCACCCATAGATCATGTTGTCTAGTTGGTCAACTATCTCAAAGGGAAGGACCAAACTCTGCACTTTTATCTTAAAAATATAAAAATATTGTGCAGGGAGTTTGACAACAAAGTGAGCAGATAATACCTCCTATGACCTCTTAGGTCAACATATGGATGTACTCATATTTCAAAATTTATCACGTAGAAAATTACAGTTTGGAAGTACATCATATAAGAACTGTATTTCAAATATTCTCAAATCATAGGATATTTAGATATCAAAAACCATATACTGCACTGTATGATCATTAAATAAATGTTATTATGCATCAAAATATTTCACATAAAAACATTAGGAGGATCCTATATCAAAACTACCATATAAGAGTTCAGGCCCTTCCGTACTTTGGTGGTGTAGGATTTGCCTAAACCCAAAATCCCGCTAAGGTTTTCCCTACCACTATTCAAGAGGACATGCAAAGGGAGGGCAAATCACATATCATATAGTTGGCATCTCGCCCATATAGGAGGCATTCTACTCTCTTTTAGATATCATATCCCGTATGTTGGCTGTCACACGAGGCTAGCACAACCCCTGCTAGTTGAAGTATCAAGGTGCACTAGGGCTAACATCACCTACTATTAGCAAACAGTGTTTCCAATATGATTCCTCCACATAAATCATATTTGCACATATGTCATATCATTCAAAACAAAGGTTTCAGTATAATTGAAAAATTTTAGTTTCAGTACAATTCCTCTATCAAAAATTTCTCAATCTGAGTAATCACATATACATGCCATTTTCAAAGGCAATCATATAACTTTACATATCAATGTCACGTGCACAATATCTTTCATTTAACATATGATGAGAAATACATTTAAAATCACATATTCAATGAGTTTAAAAATTCATTTTCAAAACCATACTCTTCTTGAATTATATACCATATTATAATCAGTTCAAATAATTTAATTCATTTCAGAGACATATAAAAAGTATAAATAACTAGTAAACATAATCAATTGTACATTTATAATTCAAGAAAAGCATGTGATAAGTCATAGAAAGAATTATCTACTCACAAGGTAAGGCTCCAGGTTGGACAGTCCTAAAATATACTTTTCAAATCTCAATTTGACCAAATAGACTTGAAAAATGAGTCCGAAGTGTCCGAAAACCTAGGAAATGACTCCAAAATAGAGCAGCTTGGCCTCTGGGAGCTTTGTCAACACTAGTCAACTAATAGGTACTATTCACGGTCGGAAAATACTATTCACTGCCAGAAATCACTATTCATACCTGTTAGATTTATTGTTCACGACGCAAAAAAAGTTGTTAGATAGCTGAAAAATTCATATCCTAGGGTTTATCTAACTCCTGAATCCATCTACGATGTCAGATTTTCAATTTGAAGTCTCTAAATAGAAGCTTCAGAACTTACCTTTTTTTAAGATTTTCTACTTTCAATCTAAAGCGATTCTATGGTTGATTTAAAAAATTGTTCATTCAAAATTGTAGTACTCTCCATCCTGAATCCAATGGTACCCTTAGTTTTGATATTAGAGGCCAGTAGGAACTCCAGATTTAATTAGAAAACATGAAGGAGAGAAAACATTATTCTCACTATTCACACTTTTCACATTATTCATATATGAAGATATCTAATTCTCTTCTTCACACTTTCGTCTCTCCCTCCCCAGTTTTCTTTATTTTTTTAATTTAATAATTAAATATTTAAAATTTAGTATTGTTATTTTTATTATATACATATAAATACTATTTTTCATCATAAAATATTCCAAAAATTTCTAAAAATTTACATTCTTATAAAAATTTAGTTGAATTCTTAAATCATGATTTTTCTTGATAAAATTTTAATAAAACAAATCACAATATAAATAACTTTATGCATAATAAAAGAAAGAATATTTCAAAAAATAAAACAAAAATTTATTAGATTCCAATATAATTATTTTAAGCAAAACAATAATTATTTTAATTAAAAGTATACTTGCTTTTAGCAAAACGTAATCATTTAAAAAATAAAAATAAAAAATACATTTGTTTATAGCAAAACATTATTATTTAAAAGTAAAAATTACGGGATATTACATTCTTCCCTTCTTAAGAAATTCGGTCCCTGAATTTCAAAAAATCTTATCAGAAGTAAGAAATGAAATTAAGGCATAAATTACAGTTATTAATCTAATTACTCAAGCAATTGGAGATTTCTCTTTACTTGACTGGTTTTGCCATATAACCTTAACCATAGTGATTTCTTTCAGCCATAAGTTCTTCACTTATCAATCAACAAAAATCATTAATTTAGGTTAGTCATATTCTTTCTTTTGCATGCTATTCCAAATTAAATTCTAAAAGTTTAACCTTATTCCACTCATCCACCTATTAGGAGATCTACGATATTTAATGTAAAACCTCAAATGGTGTCATTTGTATGTTGACCTGATAATTACTGATATGGGTAAGTTCAATTAAGAATAAATTATTTCTCCAAATTTTTACCAAAATTAAATAAAGATACCTGATGCATAACTTCTAATGTGTAAACACATCATTTAGGTTGACTATTAGCTATATAATTTAACAAAGATCTTTAGGTTTCCTGAATAGCTCTCCTAAAACAAATATTCAATTTTTACTTGCTAACATATCGAACAAAAAAAGAAATATCACTTGTATATTCTTTTTACCATTATACTAGTACAATTCTTTCATTTCTTAGTATATCCTTATTTCCTTGAAGTTATCCATATTCAAAATCTATAGCTTATTCTAAAATCTCCTTTCTCCATAATTATTCACACATGAATTTTCAATCTCAATATAATTCACATCCTAGATACTAGACTTAACTTAGCATGGTATAAACTTTTAACACAAATACCTTGATCGCTCTACATTATTTTCAGACATGGTTCTCAAAATATTCTCCATTACTTTAACCTACTAACCACATGGACACTATAATAATGGAGTTTTGAAGAAAAAAAATAACTTTCCTTGTAATGAGGGAAAATAACTTTGCATTTAATTCCAAACATTAATAAAGAATGACGCGGCAGAAAAAGAGAAATTCTTAATAAAGCATGGTGTCAAAATAGGAAGTCAGAAGTTTGGACAAAGCATTAAAAGAAACTTAAAATCAGTGGGCATAATTTTTGAAAATCTATAAACAAAACCTAACTGTTATTTCAGCAAAAATTGGTGGCCACAAGTTTTGAATGTATGTGCCAAAATCTACTTTAAATCTGTTGGTATTTGGTAGAAAAAGAGCACATGGAAAAGAAATATTTCTGAGCTTATAAAAGTTTGTGAAGAAGAAAGAGCACGTAGTTAACTGGTAGGATGTAGTTGATTGCTTCAAAATAGATGTAATCAATCAACTATAAAATAAATCAGTCCAAATTAAAAATTCTCAAAATAGCTAGTCGACTGGCAAGAACATTGGGAAAACAAAATAAACCATTTGATTGTCCCTCTTCAATAATTAACTTGTTTGCATTTTCACTCTTTTTTTTTACAATTACGCCTATCACCTATAACTTCCCTACAATAATCAAGACATCAATGCTTCATCAAGGACAATAAGGAAAAGAAAACTTTCTGGTGATATCTTAACCTTATTCTCCTTATGTGCTTAATATGAATCACAATCACAACTACTGTACATATATATGCTTGTCGTCATTTTTGAAATTTCCACCTTCAATTTAGCTGATATCCACCAATCACTCACATAGTTGTTCTAATTATACTCGGCCTATTCGCATAGCTATCATAAGTATGCCCTTCTCTGAGTTCTATAAATGCACACATTAGTATTTTTACTTTCATACTCAAAGTTAGGGTGTGTAAAGCTATGGAGGGAACCACATTCTGTTAGTTTCAAAATATTTGTGTCTTTTGTGGTTCCAGTCCTAAAAAAGATGGAGAGTATATGAAAGCAGCACAAAACTTAGGTATAGTGCTGGCTAGGAGAAAAATTCATTTAGTCTACGATGGAGGTAACTATGGGTTAATGGGGTGTGTATCTACAACTGCATATGTAGGAGGATGATAAGTTCTAGGTATTATTCCTATAGCTCTAACTGCATCCAACATCATAAGGAAGACAATTGGGGAAGAATTTAGGGTAGCTTCCATGCATGAGCACATGGTTGGGTTTTAGTACTTTAGAACAAATTTTTTAAGTAGTCTCTTGGGCACAACTGAATATCCATCACAAACTGATAGGTTTGTTAAATATTAATCACTTCTTTGATGGTTTGTTGTCTTTTTTTGATCAAGCTGTGAAACAAAGATTTATCTCACACTCATCATGACGAATTCTCATCTCGGCTTCAAATGCTGAGGAGTTGATTGATGCTTTACAAGTATTTATTCATATACCTGATCCAACTATGGCTCAAATAGCTTGGAAGACAGACAATTGCGAAAAGCATAAATTGGACTTGGATCTTCATCTTTAATTGTAGTTAGATGTGGATATTGTTGTACTGCTTCTACTTTCTCAAGGTCAACTTGGATACCATCTTGCTAGCCACATACCTTAAGAAAGTAATACTGCTAAGCCAAAATTCATATTTGGAGAACCTAGCATATAGTTGATACTCCCTTAGAGTTTATAAAACTATCCTCAAATGTTGCCTATGATCTTCTGAACTCTCAAAACATATTAGTATATCGTCAATAAATGCAAAAATAAATTGATTCAGGAATGGATAAATTACTATTCATCAAGTCCATAAATGCAGTTAGGGCATTTGTCAAACCAAATGGCATCACTAAAAATTCATAGTGTCAATGCCGAATCCTGAAACAATTTTTGCAATATCCTCTTCCCTTATCCTTAATTGATTATATCTAGATCTAAAATTAATTCAATTTTTGAAAAAATTGAGCACCCTGTAGCTAGTCAAACAGATCATCTATATGAGGTATTGAGTATTTATTACACAATGCCACCTTATTCAACTGTCTATAATCTATACACAATCACATCAATCTATCTTTCTTTTTCACAAATAGAACAAGAACTCCTTAAGGAGAAGAATTAAGTCGTATAAATCTCGTGTCTAATAAATCTTGTAATTAATTCTTTTTTCTTTTTTTCAGTTCCTTAAGTTCAGTGGGTGCCATTCTATATGGGAATATAGACACTGGTTAGGTTCTAGGAAATAAATCAATACCAAATTCTATTTATCATTTTGGGGTAATCCTAGAAATTCCTCAAGGAACACATCAGGAAATTCTCTAACTACTAGAACTTGATCTACATTAATGTATTTCATATATATATCTTTGACCACTACCAAATATCCTTGGCACCATTTTGTAATAACTTATCAGCTGCTAAAGCAGAGATTAGATTACTGGATACCTCACTACGATCTCCTTGTATCAAGAAAAAAACTTCTCTAAGAATATTGAATTTAATCACCTTAAAGTGACATTCCAAAATGGCATGGTATAATACCAACCAATCCATTCTTAGTATCACATCAAAGTCTACCATATATAGACAATGGGATAAAATGGATATAACATTCAGACATTGTCATATTTGGTATCTGTCTCAATTCTTTAAATTCTTTGGCACGCCTATCCTTTCACTTTGAAGCAAAAATTGACCCATAAATACCTTTTTAAGATGCCACAAAATCCAATCAATCTTATACTAGGAAATTTAGCAACTTTGAATCAAAAGGAAATTAAAACCCTATAGAATCTTTTAGTAGCACCTGAAGTATAAATATGTCTGGCTCATATCCATACTAGAGGTCTTACTAAAGAATCTTTTGCTCTGATAGCCACAAAAAAACCTAATGCTCTGATACCAACTTGTCACGCCCTTAATTTTGGGGCATGTGAAACACATACTTTACGATCATATATTTTCCATTATATATATAATACACTCCTTTACAGATAGATATTCTGTAACATCCTTAATTTCATTTATTTTATTAATAAAGGTACATAAAATATTCCCTAATTTTATTTCTTTAAAGATACATAATTATTTAATTAAGGAAATATAATCCTTAAAAATTCTTCACCTTATGTGTATGCATGGAAAATGTTTCTAACATTAAGGCAATAAGTAAAGAGAGAAACTAATAGGAAAAATTAGAAATAACATACTAAAGATAGGTGAAATTCTTTGGTAAGGAAGATAATATTTTGTAAAGTAAGTAAATGTCTTAAAATTTTAAGAAGATTGGATTAGGGTAATTTTTCCTAATTCAAGAGCTAGAAATTTCTAAGTTTAACATCTCCACCCATAAATTGGGCTTTCAAATATGAAAAATTCATATAGAGTTTTCCACTTCACATAAGTTTCTAGCAAGCCCATTGGATAACCTAAGCAAGAAATAAAACATAGACTTGGACTAGGATATAGAAGTTGGACCGGTAGCCCAAAAATTATGAAAATGTGACCAAGCCCTCCAAGAAAGGTAGAATTTTATCCAAAGCAAAGGAAATAGGTAGGAATGAGCCTAAATCCAAGAGGAAAAATAAAATAAAATAAATCATGTGATGAAATAATAGTCTAATAATAATAAATATTAGGTTACATGGCATTAAGACAAAAATTCAGCAAGTGGGGTGATATCCTACACTCATAATTTTAGCAAGTGGCATGATAATATATAGCATTAGGACAAAACATCTATATCCTACACTCATAATTTTAGCAAGTGGGTAATAATACATAGCATTATGACAAAACATCATTATCCTACACAAATTAAGGAAATATAATCCTTAAAAATTCTTCACCTTATGTGTATGCATGGAAAATGTTTCTAACATTAAGGGAATAAGTAAAGAGAGAAACTAATAGGAAAAATTAGAAATAACATACTAAAGATAGACGAAATTCTTTGGTAAGGAAGATAAATTTTTGTAAAGTAAGTAGAGGTCTTAAAATTTTAAGAAGATTGGATTAGGGTAATTTTTCCTAATTCAAGAGCAAGAAATTTCTAAGTTTAACATCTCCACCCATAAATTGGGCTTTCACCTATGGACAATTCATATAGAGTTTTCCACTTCACATAAGTTTCTAGCAAGCCCATTGGATAACCTAAGCAAGAAATAAAACATAGACTTGGACTAGGATATAGAAGTTGGACCGGTAGCCCAAAAATTATGAAAATGTGACCAAGCCCTCCAAGAAAGGTAGAATTTTATCCAAAGAAAAGGAAATAGGTAGGAATGAGCCTAAATCCAAGAGGAAAAATAAAATAAAATAAATCATGTGATGAAATAATAGTCTAATAATAATAAGTATTAGGTTACATGGCATTAAGACAAAAATTCAGCAAGTGGGGTGATATCCTACACTCATAATTTTAGCAAGTGGCATGATAATATATAGCATTAGGACAAAACATCTATATCCTACACTCATAATTTTAGCAAGTGGGTAATAATACATAGCATTATGACAAAACATCCTTATCCTACACAAATTAAGGAAATATAATCCTTAAAAATTCTTCACCTTATGTGTATGCATGGAAAATGTTTCTAACATTAAGGGAATAAGTAAAGAGAGAAACTAATAGGAAAAATTAGAAATAACATACTAAAGATAGATGAAATTCTTTGGTAAGGAAGATAAATTTTTGTAAAGTAAGTAGAGGTCTTAAAATTTTAAGAAGATTGGATTAGGGTAATTTTTCCTAATTCAAGAGCAAGAAACTTCTAAGTTTAATATCTCCACCCATAAATTGGGCTTTCACCTATGGACAATTCATATAGAGTTTTCCACTTCACATAAGTTTCTAGCAAGCCCATTGGATAACCTAAGCAAGAAATAAAACATAGACTTGGACTAGGATATAGAAGTTGGACCGGTAGCCCAAAAATTATGAAAATGTGACCAAGCCCTCCAAGAAAGGTAAAATTTTATCCAAAGCAAAGGAAATAGGTAGGAATGAGCCTAAATCCAAGAGGAAAAATAAAAGAAAAATCATGTGATGAAATAATAGTCTAATAGTAATAAATATTAGGTTACATGGCATTAAGACAAAAATTCAGCAAGTGGTGCGATATCCTATACTCACAATTTTAGCAAGTGGTATGATAATACATGGCATTAGGACAAAACATCTATATCCTACACTCATAATTTTAGCAAGTGGGTAATAATACATAGCATTATGACAAAACATCCTTATCCTGCTCAAATAATTTCAGCTAAGAAAGGAAGATTCAAGGGTTGGAAATTTGCCATCTAGAAAGGCAAACCTATCATACTTGATTAAGACAAAAGAAAAAGGAAATGAATCTCTAAATCAAAGGGACCTTGTCCCTTATCTTAAAAACATATTATCATAATTTTCATATTACAAGTCTCATTTTGCTATGCATATCTTGACTAAGGAAGAGAAAGACAAGAACATGAGTTGTTTGTTTTCCAAAAATCAATCAAGTGCATCCTAATTGTGATAAGTTAGACCCATGATCATGAAAATTAAATTATTTGATAGTCTATTTAAACAAAATCCACCCTTATAACATTATAATTTCGTCCAAGTGAGGGACAAGAAAATTATAAGCAAGGTAGAGTGAGGAAAGGAGAGGTGGAGAGGAAGAAAGAGGAAGGAGAAGTCTAGAAGATTAATTGCTCAAGGTAGGTTTAACAATATTTCTTTTTGAAAAGTCTTGAAATTTGTAACAGTTATATGGGATTTTGATCTTAGAACTTTGATGATTAGTCATGGATGTTGCTATATCATGTTACATATTAATCTTGCATGGGATGTATGTTTGAATACTTAGGCTGGTGTAGATAGTTCTGCATAGGTATGACTATGGGTGGCAAAATTTTATGGTTTTATTTTTAAAATTCTAAGATTAATTGTTAAGGAATTAAAACAAATGGTTAACATAAAACATGTAGATCTATGTCTCACGGATTTGTATACACCGGAATCACTCAATTTAGAGTCTATATGAGGTAGATATGGTTTGATTAGTAAGCAGTGGTCAGAAAATGGTTAACCCGAGAAGAATCCGTTAGGAATGCTTCTGTGTTTGAATTTCTAGGATACATCTGTAGTGAATTAAAAATAATTTTTAACATGAAAAATGTATATCTATTTTTCAAAGATTTTTAGCCACTGGAATCACTCCATTTGGAGTCGATATGTGTTAGATATGGTCTGATTAGTAAGTAGTGGTCAGAAAATAGTTAATCATGGAAGAATATGTTAGGAAAGCTTTTGTGTTTGAATTTCTGGGAACATTATGTAGGGAATTAAAATAACTAGTTAACATAAAAATTATAGATATATGTGTCATGGAATTTTAGCCACTAGAATCACTCAATTTCGAATTCTTATGAGGGAGATATGGATATATTAGTAAGTAGAGATCATAACGTACCTGAGAAGAAATAACCTGTAAATTGAGGAAGTAATATCACTAAGATTCCTTAATATTTAGCTAAACTGTTGAACATAATAGTTTTAGATAATTGCTTTATCTTTAAATTAACACTAAGAACACTTAAATTAGAGTTAAAATGAGGGAGTTATGCTTTAATTAGTGAGAGAAGGTCAGACAAGATGAAAAATTGCATCAGGGAATAACTCAACGTAAAGCATGGCCGTGTTTCAAGGCACGGCCAGGCCGTGTTCTGTGCTGGAAATGGCATTTTGAAGCCTAAAGCATGGTTATTTTATAGTAAATGGCCAAGCGGTGTTATAAGATATGTTTAGGCCAGTTTAGAAGTTGGTAAAACTTTTTTTCAACATTTTGTGTACTCAAAATGAACCTAATTAACTATTGGATATTAGTAGAAACCAAATTGATGAAGAATGCTGTATTAAAATTGTGAGAAGATGTGTTGAAAATGATATAAGTAAGAGTAAAGTGACTAGAGGCCATGCATAAAGAAAATGAAGAGATAAAAATAATATTCAAAAAAGAAGAAGAATCTTATAAATGACTAGTATATGCCATAGCCATTGCCATTATATGAACTCTTTACCATCTTAAGTGTGTAATTTTGACATGGAAACATTTTTGATGAAACATTATGGCATGTAAGGGTAATGAACATACTTGTTATTGAAATCATATTTTTGGCTATTAATGTGAAAAGAAAAGAAATAAGCACAGTCACATGGTAATATGTGTGGTGCACTAGTAGGGGACGCCTTACTAATAATTATGATTATGTTAATGAGAAAAGAAAGAGAAAGTGTGCCATGTTGGATGGAGCAAGAAAAGCTCGTACCGTAGAGTAGAAAATACTCACCATGACTAGGATAACTTTATATGAGAATAAATTGATAAACATCATATGATATTTTGAAAATAGTTAATCCCGCCATACATGTCATTATTGTACAATTTTCATGTGCATAGATAAAGTGCATTTATGTGACCTAATGTATTTGTTGTAGCTCATACAGATGAACATGACATGATGAACTATATTGATTATGATTTGTTGTTGAACCTACTGGGATTTAATTCTCACTATTTTTCCTTATCATGTTTAAAAGATGAAATATATAGCTATTTTCCATTACTCTTATTATTGCTGTACATTGGATCAAGTTGCCCTACCTTGGGTAAATACCGATTATATCAGATGTATCAGTAGTAGACGTGATTGAGATTCCGGTAGAGGTGCCGCCAACCGCACCAGTGCCCCTGGAAGTAGTGTACGTGGATGATTAGACCTCATATGTACATGTATATGTTAAAATTTTGTACGGATGTTTGTAAGTTAATGATGTTTATGTAAACTCAGTATTGTATAAATTAAATAAATTTTATTTTGAGTTAAGTTATAACGAGATAATAACTTCATGGAATTTTACAAATATAGAAATTTTTTTTTACATAAATAGAGTTGTTACATATTCTCATGTATGCACAATATAAAGCCTAAGTCTATAAACATCAAAGTACAGCAAAAGTAGGGATCTTGCCTATGGTATTCAGAGCATACTCTAGAGTACAAGTACAATATAATCAAAATCTAGAAGCCTTTGAAACAAAGTAGGCTCACCCAGAGATGATGTTGTCTAGCTGATCAACTATCTAAAAGGGAAGGACCAAACTCTATACTTCTATATAAAAAATGTAGAAATATTGTGTAGTGAATTTGACAACTCAGTGAGCAGATAATACCTCCTATGACCTCTTAGGTCAACATATGGATGTACTTATATTTCAAATTTTATCACGTAGAAAATTACAGATTGAAAGTACATCAATATGGGACCCGTATTTCAAATATTCTCAAATCATAGGATATTCAGATATCCAAAACCATATACGGTACTGTATGATCATTAAAAATATTGTTATGCATCAAAATATTTCACATGAAAACATTAGGAGGATCCTATATCCAAACCACCATATCAGAGTTCAGTCTCTTCTACACTTTGGTGGTATAGGATTTGCCTAAACTCAACGTCCCACTGAGGTTTGCCCTACCACCATTCAAGAGGAAATGCGAAGGGACTCATATAGTTGGCATCTCTTCTATATAGGAGGCATTCCGCTCTCCTTCACATATCAAATCCCATGTGTTGGCCGTCACATGAGGCTAGCACCACCCCTGCTAGCTGAAGTATCAAGGTGCACCAGGGCTAAGATCACCTGTTGTTAGCAACCAGTGTTTCTATTAGGATTCCTCCACAGAAATCATATTTGCACATATGTCATATCGTTCAAAACAAAGGTTTTAGTATAATTCAGAAATTTCAATTACAGTACAATTCCTCTATCAAAAATTTCCCAATCAGGGTAATCCCATATACATGCAATTTTCAAAGGCAATCATATAACTTTACATATCAATGTCACGTGCACATTATCTTTCATTTACCATATGATGAGAAATACATTTAAAATCACATATTCAATGAGCTTAAAAATTCATTTTCAAAACCATACTCTTCTTGAACTATATACCAGATTGTAATAAATTCAGATAATTTAATCCATTTCAGAGACATATAAAAGTGTAAATAAATGGTAAACATAATCAATTATATGTTTATAATTTAAGAAGAGCATTTGATAAGCTATAGAAAAAATTATCTACTCACAAGATAAGGCTTTAGGTTGGACAGTCTTAAAATGAACTTTTCAAATCTCAATTTGACCAAATAGATATAAAAAATGAGTCTGGAGGGTCAAAACCCTAAGAAATGAATCCGAAATAGCGCAATTTGGCCTCCGGAAGCTTTGTCAACACTGGTCAACTGATGGGTACTATTCACAGTCGAAAAATACTATTCACCGTCAGAAATCATTATTTATACCCCTAGATTTATTGTTCACGACGCACAAAAAGTTGATAGATGGCCAAATTTTTTTGATATCCTAAGGTTGATCTAACTCCTGAATACATCTATAGTGTCTAATTTTCAATTTGAGGTCTTTAAAATGAAGTTTCAGAACTTACATTTTTTTAAAATTTTTTACTTTCGATCTGCGGTGATTCCATGGCTAATTTGCAAAATTGTTCGGTCAAAATCGTAGTACTCTCCATCCTGAATCTCGTGGTACCCTTAGTTTTTAGATCAGAAGCTAGTAGGCACTCCAGATTTAGAGAGAGAAAATGAAGGAGAGAAAATACTATTCACACTATTTATATAATAAGATTTTTGACTCTCTTCTTGATGCTTCCGTCTCCCCCTTCCTATTTTTCTTTCTTTTTATTTATTTATTTAATAATTAAATATTTTAAATTTATTATTATTTTTATTATATACAAATAAATATTATTTTTAATCCTAAAATATCCCAAATTTTTTTAAAAATTTACATTCTTATAAAACTTTAGTTGAACTCTTAAATCATGATTTTTCTTGATAAAATTTTAATAAAACAAATCACAATATAAATATCTTTATGCATAATAAAAGATAGAATATTTCTAAAAATAAAACAAAAATTTATTATAGGCCAATATCATTATTTTAATTAAAAGTATACTTACTTTTAGCAAAAAATAATCATTTTAAAAATAAAAATAAAAATATATTTTTTTACAGCGAAATATTATTATTTAAAAATAAAAATTACGGGATATTACAATAGTAGGTATTATCTACTTACTGAGTTGTCAAACTCACTACACGATATTTCTACATTTTTTAGATAAGAATACATAGTCTGATTTTGCATATAGGTGATTACTTAGGTGACATATTCTCTAGGTGAGTTTACGTTACTTCCAAGACTCCCAATTTTTGAATTATACTGTGTTTGTATTCTAGAGTGTGCTCTGAACGCCACAGGCAGGATCTTTGCTTATATTGTTACTTTGACATTTATAACTTGATCTGTATAATGTATATACATGAGAGAACCTATAGGTATCTATTTCCATGACAAAGAATAGTGTTATGCATGTTATGGAAAATATCTGATTGCAGAAAATAAAATAATAATGTTTGTTTCACGTGCTCATAAATTGGGGGCATTACAAGTTAGTATCAGAGCATTAGGTTTTTCTGTGGCTATCAGGGCAAATGATTCTTTAGTAAGACCTTTAGTATGAATATAAGTCAGACATATTTATACTTCAGGTGCTGTTGAGGGATTCTATAGGGTTTCAATTTTCTTTCTATTCCAAGTTGTTAAATTTTGTAGTATAAAGTTGATTGAATATTGTGACATCTTAAGAGGTATCTATGGGTCAATTACTACCGAAAGTGAAAGGGATATGTGTCCTAGAGAATTTAAAGAAATGAGACAAATTCTAAATATGATCATTTCTGAATATAATATTCGTTTTACCCCGTTGTCTAGATATGGTAGACTTTGATGTGATATTGAGAATGGATTGGTTGGCATAACGCCATGCCATTTTGGAATGTCACTTTAAGGTGATCAAATTCAAAACTCCTGGAGATTTTTTTTTCTTGATACAAGGAGACTGTAGTGAGGTATCCAGTAATCTAATCTTTGCTTTAGCTGCCCATAAGTTATTACAAAAAGGTGCTAATGATATTTGGCAGTGGTCAAAGATATAGATAAAAATACACTAATGTAGATCAAATTCTAGTGGTTAGATAATTCCCTGATGTGTTCCCTCAGACATTTCTAGGATTACCTCGAAACGATAAATAGAATTTGGTATTGATTTACTTCTTGGAACCTAACCAGTGGCTATATTACCATATAGAATGGCACCTATTCAACTTAAGGAACTGAAAAAAATGAATTAGTTACAAGATTTGTTAGAAAAGGGATTTATATGCCCTAATACTTCTCCTTGGAGAGTTCTTGTTCTATTTGTGAAAAAGAAAGATGGATTGCAGTGATTGTGCATAGATCATAAACAGTTGAATAAGGTGGTAGTGCGTAATAAATACTTAATACCTCGTATAGATGATCTGTTTTATCAGCTATAGGGTGCTCAATATTTTTCAAAAACTAATTCAAGATTTGGGTATCATTAATTGAGTATAAGGTAAGAGGATATTGTAAAAAAAATTATTGTATTTAGGAGTTGGTATAGCCATTATAAGTTCTTAATGATGACATTTGATTTGACAAATGCTCAGCTGCATTCATGAATTTGATAAATAGAGTATTGAAGCCATCCTTGGATCAATTTGTTATTATACTTATTGATGATATACTAGAATATTCCAAGATCAGAGGATTATAAACAACATTTGAAGATAGTTTTACAAACTCTAAGGGAGTATAGTTGGCAAGAATGGTATTCAAGTAGACGCTAAGAAAGTAAAAGTGGTACAATAATGGATACATTCGTCCAAACACATAGACAATTCCTTGAACTATTGCTCTGATACCAAAAAATTTCAACACCCTACTAACTAGCATCTTATTTTATACATCCACATCGTAGAATATTCCCCAAAGTACCTTTTAGTATTATATTTTTTTTTTCTTATTTATAAATTTCTAGCAATGTCTACCTATCGTATAAATTCACCTATTCACTTATATTGTTAGTTATCTTTCTTGGATAAGCATACAAGTGCTTCAGGCTATTCTAAGCATTTTCAAATCTCATTTTCTTATAGGCAACTAACTAGGCATGATATGCATTACTTACAATAAAACGGCTCTCAGGCCATAGAAAGAAAATGGTATAGTCCATAACTTATTTTACATCACATTATAAGCTAACTAAAAGGGACTTGGCACTAAACTTAGCCATCCCACAAATATTATACAACCAAAGAAAATAAAATCCATATCCATAATCAAATGAGTTAACCTTGAGATCCCTGTTGTTCACTTCTTGCTAGAGTACCTAGAATGTGATTATATTAACATAAAAAGATGAGATGACACTCAATAGCTAGTAAATTTTTCAAAAAAATAGTACACATTACATTCCTTAAAACATCTCAATTTATTTCATTGAAACATAAGCACTGACCATATATACATACATTATCTTGGTCACACTAGGGACCTATAACATTTTGGTATACTTACCCAATGCAGTCCCATTCCTGTAAAAGGGTTATGCATCTATTATTGGCCAATACGTGGAGGAAATGGGGCTTACTTGGCACACTTTGGGCACCCGCTTAATTCCCAAGAATGCATACATAACATATCTTTAGACCATTATTCATCATAGCATAAAAGTCAAGCAACCTGTGAAATTGATAAATTCAAGTTTAAAATCATAAAGAGTGTTTTAAGGAAAAGCTAGCTACCTCAATTCATGCATAATCACTTCCTTTCCAAGGCTGCCAATGTTACTATCAGCAACAAAAACAAAAACATATAAGATCTTTTGGTTAATGCATGTATATTAGCACCTAAAATCATAAGTCTCTAGTTTAAGAGCTTCTGCTCCCCAAAACAAAACTGTGATCCTGTTGAAATTTTTGGTTATTATTAAATATGAAAAAATTCCTCTAAAAATTCCAAAATGTTCATAGAGGTTCCTCTACATGTCTATATTATTTTTGGTTTCTCTCAGCCATTAAATCTTCCATTTACCTCAAGAACTACCTCCATAATTTAGAATAGTGCATATTGGTTTCAGTTCTATTTCTATTCTATTTTACATTCCTTTGGAAGGGTGAAAATTCTTCAAAATTCGTGATATTTGATATGAAGCATCCCAGATATGTTATATAGTCACTATAAAAATTTCAACCTAAAAGTAATTCATTTGACCCCTCAAATAATACACTGTTTATGGCTGTCTCTAGTTCTAGTCTGTTCTGACTCACTTCATGTCCCACCGAATTTCCATATTTTATTACATGCCTTAACCTACTTAGAATTCTCTAAAATTTTGTGGAGTCCTCAAATGGGATCACTATAACATTTCATCAAATATTTATAGGGAAATGCAACATCTAATCCCTTCAATGTTTATTATTTCCATCAACTACTGATGTTGTCTAGCAGATTTTTCTCAGCACTATTTTTATTGTAAATGGCCTATTTTTAGGTTCTAATAAATCACAAAAATTTCCAGAATGGATTATAAATATTTCAAGACTATGCTCACCAAATATTATTAAATTTAAAGGCCATTTACCTAATCAAACAGTCCAAGAACACAGGGCCTAAAAATTTTAGGTGCAAAATGTGTGGTGGTTCAGCATTTTTGTTACTTAGATGGCAAAGATTGTTCCCTACCACTAGAGCTCCATGTGTTAAACTTTAACATATTGCATCTCATGCTCAAGAATTACCCATGCAGAACCCAAAATGAGCTTTACTCACTACAAACCAACTTTCCTCAAGAGGGAAACTAACCTTGTGCAGAAATGCTCCTATGGTTCTCAAATTTCAGCTTGCTTCTCCTCTTGGTTTCCTTTGCAACTTAGCTACATTTTATTTTCTGGTTTCTCTCCCCATTTGGCTTTAAGTTTTCTGGCTGCCTTCTCTCCCTCTTGGGTACTAATTGCACAAGAATGGGGTTTGAATTTGTTGCCCAAAATAATACCTAGACAGCAAGATTCTTAGCTACTGGTTTCCACCACTCAAAAGGAAAAGGAGGCTGTGTTTTGTAGGGATTTCCTTGTGTTTTTGCAGGGATTCTCTTGTGGTTTCTGCAGGGAGGGCATGATAATGTAGATGCATGAAGTGGGGCAGCAACCTTTGCATTATTTTTCTAATTGTGGGCAGAAACATGGCTGAAGTGGGTGGCTGTTTCTTGGCTGGAATGTTGCTGAAATAATTATGGCTATGTGGCAGGATTTCCTTGCTGAAAGGTGGCATTTTTCTTGGTTGATTTTGGCTGAATCTTTTATGTCTATGTAGCATGCTTTGGTAGGTGCAAGATGGTTACAAGGTGGCTAAAATTTTGTTTCTAATGTGGCATGCTATGTGGATGCAACTTTGTGGGCAATGTGGCATGCTTTGGTAGGTGTAAGGTGGCTGCAATTTTGTGGGCAATGTGGCATGCTATGTGGCTGTAACTTTGTGGGAAATGTGGCTTGCTTTGGTAGGTGCAAGGTGGCTACAATTTTGTGGGCAATGGGGCATGCTATGTGGCTGTAACTTTATGGGCAATGTGACATGCTTTGGTAGGTGCAAGGTGGCTGTAAGGTGTCTAGAATTCTATGTTCAATGTGGCATACTATGTGGCTTAAAATTTGTGGTGCTACTTGGCAACTCCTTAGTTGTTTTATATTGCCTTAATTTACTACTAATCCTAGATTATTAATGTCCTAAAAATGTATTTGTATTTTCTCCCCATACATTATGCTACTAAGAATTTTATTTATATGATTCATGATTAACTATATGTCACCTATTTTATAAATGCCTTATTGTTACAGAACTAAGCATTTTAATTCTTTGTCATATGTATTTTCTACTTATTCTTAGATTTATCTAACTTTATTTAAGATTTAGGATGTTACAATTTTCACCCTTGTTTCTGTAGAATTAGCAAACATGCCCAACATAGAACATGTAACCATATATCTTAGATTTCCATATCAATTTAAATTACATCATTTGGAGTCCATATGAGAATGTTACACATAAAATAATGAACAAAGGTCTGAACCATCTTAAAATTTTACCTTTTTCTCAACTTCATCACTTTGAATTATTTCCATCTTGTCTCCAAAACTTTTGAATTTAATTCTTAAGCAAATACAAGATCAATAAAAGTAATTTAATATAAAAATAATTTGAAATTGATTAAACATTAAGAATATGAAACCGTAACATCTTATATTCACATTAGAAAACAACATAGGTAATTAAATCCAAAAAAAATACACTTAAACCATAAAATTTCCTAGTAACAATTTTAATAACATGAATCATATCAAAACATATATTTATGCATATTAAAAATAAAGAATAATCATTAAGGTAAAATAAAATTTATTTAGAGCCAAGCACAATTACTTTAAGAAAAACATAATCATTTAAAATAGAAATACAATGTTCATAGCAAGAGTATAGTTTTTTTAAAACTATAGGATATTACACTGACGGTGGTGGTGGTGTTGAAATCTAAGTTCGAAAAGTGGCAAGATCTTAGAAAGAAGTTTTGGGATTTTTTTAGTGAGAGAAAATGAATTTTGGAGACAGTCTCCAATTTTTTCCACGCCTCCCTTCTACATATTTCATATTAATGTCAGGGGGACCATTCTATAATTTTTTTGTGGAAGGTCCTTGCTAATTATTGCTATTTAGATTTTGACCCCTAAATTTGTAGGAAATTAAATTTTGCCCACAAAACTTAAATTCTCATATTATCTTTGTAATTTTTCAACCAATGTGATAAGTAAATAGATTTCCAATGGTACTTATCTCTATTTATCATAATCCTCTCTTACATTCCTAATTTTTATTTAATTCAGGGTTTTATTTATGTATTTAGGGTTTTTCTTTAATTTTGGGCTATTAGAATTTTAGAGTTCTTTTTTAAAAGAAATATTTTTAAACCTACCTACAACACTTTCCTAAGCTTAGCTAGCTAGCTTTCCTTATTTCTCACTTCCTTAGGATGGCATAGTCCCCCTTACATTTTGCTAATCTAACATCATATTCAGAAGAAAAAGGGTGAGTTCTAAGTCCAAGAGATGGAGAGAAAGAAAGCGTTATGTTGAAGGTTTACCACATTACCTTGTGCTCTTGAGTCTCCTACACTTTCTTCTTATTTTCCTTCGTTCCTTCTCCTCCCTTTCTTCCTTCTTGCTTCTGCCTTCCTCTCCTCTCAACTTAGCTGAAATTTATTCCCAATAGAATGGCCAATGACATAAAAATTATGTGGTCTATTGCTTCTAATTGTGAGGTCAATTGCTTTACTTATAGAGCACTCAATGGGTTCATCATTATGGCTTATTAGCATTGCTTCTTGTAGGATTCAAAGCTTTGATTTTCTATCCCTCTCCCTTGGCCAAAATAAGCTCTTCAAAATGGGGATGAAATTGCTTAAAATCATGCAACTAATTGACTCTTCTTGTTAAGTCAACTTCCTTGTTCATTACTCAAAAGTCAATCACCTTACTTATGGGACACTCAATTATCATTGTTAATCATTACGGCTTCCTTTCTTCATCATGTGAGCTTTCTTCCTTGCCATGATTTTGGTTACTTCTCCCTTTTCTAAGTTTAGCCAAAACACACATACACAATAGGGTGAGATATTTTTCTTCCAAAACCATGTGATCATTTACCTTACTTGTTGGGTGCTAAAATAGATATTTCATCATAGCTCATCATTAGGGTTTACTATTCTACCATGTGAGTCTCCACTCTTGCCTACATTTTGGCTTCCCTTAACTTCTTTTGTGCTTAGCCGAAATGCTAACAAAACTGTGAGATATTTTTTTAAAATATATGTGACTAAAAGTTTTGGCCAAATCGTTGACCAAAGTTTTCTCCATGATGTGTCATTTAATTATTCATCCGTATGACTCACTATGTATTAATGTGAGGTGGCAAAATTAGATGAGATGTCCATGAGGTGGCTAGTCTATGTGGAAGTGAAATAATGAAATATAGAGTGAGATGGCATACTTAGCAGAATTAGTTCTCAAATTAAGATAATTCCCTTACTTTATATTCTTTCATTTTCAAAGGGTACTCATTGTTTCTTATTCTAGTTTTTCTTGCCTCAAAATTTTACCCCCCTCGATAGGAAAATATCTCTAAATTTCGCTTCTTGAAAATTTTCCTTTTCTTTCCCCAAACCTATACAAAAATCTCTAGGCCTACACATTTAATTTTCTAATGTTTATATTTTATTAGATATTTCTCTACAAACTTCTTAATCAATTTTTCTTGGTTTTTCATATTCCTTCAAATTAATATCTTTCATACCTTTTTAATAAGTAAAAATTTGGGATGTTACAATTGGGACTTCCAAATCTTGTCATGCTTGAAGGTAACAGTTGAAAATTCAAAGCAAGAACAAATATGAGTAAAAGGAAAATAAAAATTCAAAATAAAGTTAGGACCAATTAAATTCAACATTAATAATCAAAATTAATATCTGGCAACAGTGCCAAAAACTTATTGTACTGATTATTTGTTCTCTAAGTGCAAGTGTACATTATCGTTGTCAAGAAATAAAATTCTATATATGAGTATAAAGTATCGATCTCACTAGAATTAATATTATTACTACCACACCTATATTAATCATTATCCCAAATGAATAATTTAAATACGGATTAATTAAGAATATGAAAATAAAGTAAAAAATAAAACATAACAGAAAGTGTAACATCCTTAATTTTTATCCATAAAAAACTATATAAATATGTTTCTAAAGTATTTAAGAGGAAAAAATAACTAAAATGAATTGATGGAAAGCTGTGGGAAAATGCTAAAGTAAAATTGTACTAACAATTTACCGGTATAGGATATAAGTGCTAAAATGACATAAATGTCCAGGAAAAAAGGGGAGAAATGGGCAAGGGCACTTTTCATGAAATAGAATAAGTGTGTTGGCTCTAATTCTCTTTGGAAAGTATTCTTAAAGAAAGAATACAAGAGTTATAAATTGTTTTTTTGGAAAAACCGAGAAAGGTAAAAATGAAATTTTAGTGTAATTAGGTGTAGAATTTTGAAAGAAGAGTTAAGCCCTAGAAATTGTCCTAATTAAAGACTTGAAATTTATTAACATCAACTTAATAAAAATTAAAGAGAATGAGTTAGTTTTAATCACCTAAACAATCCATAAGCAAAGGATAAGGGACAAGGTGTGCATTAGGTAAAAAACTACTAGGTTAAGGGTGGAACTAAGTGGATAATCATAACACTCTAAAATATCTTAAATGCCATTATTTAAAGAAGTGAAGAGAAAACTTAAGGTCTAGAAAAAATTTGAAGAATTTATCCAAAAAAAAGGAGAGGAGAAGGGAGCTAAAACACAAGAAGAAAAGAAGGAAATGAAGAAAAAAAGAGAGAAAATGAAGCTCTAAGGTAAGTCAACTATTTTCTACCTCCATATCTCCTCTCTCTCCTTATTATTGGTCCCTTAAATGTATTATTCTTCCCAAGGAAAGGTGTAGATCAGGAAAGAAAAAAGTGGAGGAGGGTGATGCTAGAGCAAAGAAGGAAGAAAAGTGTCAAGAAGAAACTAGTTTAGGAAAACTAAACATTGATTATAGGTAGATTTAACAATAATATTTATTTGAAAAGCTTTGTGATTTGCAAGTTTTGGAGTGAATCCTAACGTTATAGTTTCATGATATGTGTTGTTAAAATATGCTTGATTATTTATATGAGGATTTTAATTCTAGCATGTAATAAGAAAAATGAGGATAATAAGTTAAGCATAACTTGTACCACTATACACTAAGTATAAAACAAGTTAAATGGTGGAAATTAGGGAATTTGGAAAGTATAATAAAAGAATTTAATGTAGCAAGTATAATAAAAGACTTTAAGTATAAAAATGGATATCTAGCCATAGTCACCATCCCAAACCACTAATTCCACCAGTCAATGTATATTGTATAATGTTGTGGCATGGATGGCATAGATGCAATTGCTTACTTGAAAATGATTAGAATGCATCTTAGTGGAAATTCTAGTTTGTATTGATAATCCTCAATGGAGTGATAGAAGTCTTATTAATTTTAGGGTCAAAGGTCTGTCAATCATGACATCACTTTCTTTACTTATGGAATACTTTTTTTGGTACATCGTCATGGCTCATCATGATTTCTTCTTGTAGGATGACTTACTTAGGTTTTCTTTCCCCTTTTATTTGGTCAAAATATGTAGCTTAGGATAAGGATAAAATGCATTAAAAACATGTGACTAATTGACTTTCCTTGTTGGGTCATCTTTCTTACTTGTTGACCACAAAATCAACTACCTTACTTATTGGACACTAAATTACTATTGATTTTCCTTGTGGCTACTAACTTCATCATGCGAAACCTTATTTTTGCTTGAATTTTTGGTTCCTCATTGCCTCACAATGATTGGCCTAAATATACACACACAAGGAGTGGATCTTTTGCCTCTAAGATCATGCAATCATTTTTCCTTGTTTGAAACTTAATTATCTTACCTGTCTTGTACTCAATAAGAGGTTACGATTACTCATCATTATGGTTCAATGTAGCATCATGTGATCTTTCTTCCTTGTCTAAAATTTTAGTTCCTTCCCCTTCTATCCATGGTTGGCCGAATTTCCCCCAAGGAAATGAGATATCTCCCTAAAAACCAACCAATTCCTTGGCCTAGTTACCTTCTATGAGGTTTCTCCTAACTATCTTTCCACGAGGCATTACGGTACTAGGATGAGGGGGCTTTTCTTCATGGAATGGAAGATGATAACTTGATTAAGTGCCTTGATGATATGCCTACTCTATACGAAGGATTAATGATAGGGAGTAAGAAGAGGTGTCTAGCTTAGAGAACTTGCTTCTTGAATTTAGAAAATTCCTTCAATTTAATTTCTTAAAATTCTAAATCTTTCACCTTACTTCAAAAATTCATTCTTTATGCCCAAAATTTCAACCCTTAATCAAAATATTTACGCTTACATATTAAAAGTTTGTGTGCTAAATGCCAACCATATTTATAGTGAGTTAAAAAATGAAGATCTAGGATATGTTCTCTCATATTCCTCAAATATAGAAGTTAAACAAGAGCTTGCTAAGATCTCAATAGTCCATGAATTCTTTTAGGTATTTCCACCAGAAATTTTTGAACTATCCCCTAAGAGAGAGATAGAGTTTTTCATTGATCTAGTCCTTAGGGCAGGACCTATTTTTGTTGCACGTTATAGGATGTCCTTAGTAAAGTTAAAAGAACTCAAAAAGTTGTTAGAAGAGTTGTTGGAAAAGCAATTTGTTCGGCCAAGTGTATCACCTTGGAGAGTTCTTATTTTATTTATGAAAAAGAAAGATGAAATTTTAAGATTATTTATATATTATAGATAGTAAAATAAAGTAACCATTAAGAATAAGTACCTTCTCCTTAGAATAGATGACTTGTTTGATCAATTGATGGGAGCTGCCAACATTTCAAAAATTGACTTAAGTTCGTGATGCCATTGAATTAGACTTAAGAAAGAAGATATACCAAACACTATGTTTAGAACTAGATATGGATATTATGAATTTTTGGTAATGCCTTTTGGGTTCACCAATGCACCTATAATTTTCATGGATTATATGAATAGTATTTGTAGACCTTACTTGGATTAATTTATGGTTGTGTTTATAGATGATATACTAGTGTACTCTAAGAATGAGGAGGAGCATGGAAAACATCTTAGGCTAGTACTTCAAGTGTTAAAGGGAAAGAAACTCTTTGCCAAACATGTAATTTCTAGCAAGCAAGTAGCTGTGGATCCTATCAAAACTGAAGCTGTGGTTAATTGGGAGAAACTAAAAATGGTTACTAAGGTTAGGAGCTTTCTACAATTAGTTAAGTATTACGGGAGATTAATACAAGAGTTTTTTCAAATAGCTTTACCTTCACTCAATTACCTAGGAAGAGAAACCCATTTAAATAGACTCAAGAATGTGAAAATAGTTTTCAAGAACTCAAGACTTGATTAACCACTCATCCTATACTAGTCATCCCTAATCCTTTAGGACATTTTGAATTATATAGTGATGCTTCAAAGAAAGGGTTAGTATGTGTTCTGATGTTGGGCAAGGGAGTAGTTTCCTATGCCTCTAGAAAATTAATACCGCACGAAGAAAACTACCCCATTCATAATTTAGAGTTGGCTACAATAGTGTTTGCTCTTAAAATAAGGAGACATTATTTGTATGGAGCAGTATTTGAGATATATATTGACCATAAAAGTCTTAAGTATCTTTTTTATAAAAAAAATCACATGAGACAAAGAAGATGGATGTAATTTCTTCATGATTATAAGTTTGAATTAAAATACCATCTAAGGTTGTAGCAGATGCTTTGAATAGGAAGTCTTTGCATTTAAGCCAATTAATGGTGTGTAAGATGAAATTTCTAGAGGAATTTTGGAATTTAAGGTTGACAAATGCACTTTAACCTAAAATTTTGTTTGTTAGCGGATTAAGTATTGGATGTGATCTAATAACTCAAATTAGGGAAGCTAAAGCATAATATCAATTCTTACAAGACCATAAAGATCAAAATGATTTTTCAGTAGCAGAAGATGGAACCATTTTGTATCAAGGCAAAGTATGTGTAACATCATTAATTTTATCTATTAAGTATTATAAATGTATTCTTCCTCGGGTTAAAGAGGAGAAGTTAAGCAATAAAAAGTGGTGGAAAATGTAAGCAAAAAATGGTAAAGAAATACATTCTTAATAAAGCATTTAAAAGAAATAGGTGAATTTGGAACTACCAAACAAAGCCTTAGAAAATAAGTAAACAATTGACTTAAGAATTGACTTGGTAATATTATAGTCAAGCAAGAAAATTAAAGGCAAATACATCACCTAAAATATATCTCATATAAAATATCCTCAAAGCTCATAATTAAGGTGATGGATGGAGTCAATAAAGGTTGAAAAGTTTGCCAAAAACATGCAAAATAAATAAGGAAGAAAAAGAGGAAAAACAAGGTTCAAGAAAGGAAGGATATAAGTTGAATTACCTACCCTAACAACGATTTAACCAAAATATCTATGATCTTCATAAGGTGATTGAAAGAATTCAATAAGGATAAGGATAAAAAGAAGAGATAAGGTGGGGTATTTTTTAGCCTAGAATTCCAGTGATATTTCTTAAATAAGAGATATTTCATTAAAAATATCTTAAACGCTCATAGTCAAGGGATGCCAAGAGGCCCAATGAGGGTTAGAGGCATGCGAGACAAGAAGAAAAAGGAAAATTGGCCTTGAGTAGGAAGGAATTATGCAAGGATACAAGGGTAATTTCATAACCAGATGATATTTACATATCTCCTTTCTTCTTGAATAAGATAGTGTAAAGGGACCAAATAGAGGTTAAAATATGCTATAAAGTGTGCTGCACTAGTGAGGGGAAACAAAGGAAACCATGGGGAAAGATGAAGGAGAAAAAGAGAATAGACAAGTAAGAAAGGAAATAACAAAGGTAGGTTACTTTATCCTCTATTTCTCCCAAATTTTGGTTCTGTAGCCTCACCTTTTTGCATGGAAAAGTTCAAAAAACTTGAAGAAAAGAAAGGAGGAAGTGGCATTAGAATTAAAGGAAGCAAAACCAAGAAAAATTGAATAAGGTAGAAAGCTAGCAAAGATTGGATAATGGTAGGTTTGACAACAACTTTTATTTGAAAAACTTTAAAATTTCTATATTTCGACTTAAACCACTACCTTGGAATTTCATGAAATATGTTGTACAAAAATGATTTCCTGAACATGGCCATGGGAGATCCATATCTAGATACAAATATGACATATGCTTGTGCTTGAAATTTACATTGAATTGGTTGAGAATTTTTCAGGGAGTGGCTTGAAATTTTTATATTGTTTCACCAAGAAATTAATATTTTTAGATAAATTGGAAGTTCAATTTATGAAATGATGATTAAGATGGAATTACATGGCATATTTTTATTTTTGAAGCTTAGGATAAATAAATTGTGTTTGGGTATTTTTGTGTAGGATAGCTAAAACTTTGGTAAATACTTTAATGCATTAAAATAGTTGATAAATTAAAGATATGTCACCAAAAAGGTTGATTAATAAAAGGATTAATGACATGCAAAATGTGTTTAAGAAGTGGGATTAAGCTTTAGCCAAAATGGGAAGAAAGTGCATAATGAATTATGGAATTGATATTAGGTTTTAAGCATGAAAGAATTAGTAAAAAAATTATTTAAATGGATAAAAAGGTAGGAATTTAAATTAATACTTAAATAAATTAAAGAAAATAGTAAGAAAAAGAAAGGAATGTCCTAGAGTTTTAGCTTAAAGAATAAATAAAGGTTGAAATTTATTGTAGGGTAAATATAAAGTCTAAGATGAATCATGAAAACTAGATGATGGTAATCTAAATTGATGTTAATAACTAGAATCAAGGTAAATTAAGTGAAAAAAGGAGTTTGTGATATTAAAAGAACTTTGGCCAAAATTGAATATAAGTGGAGATTAGTTTTAGTTAAGTGTTATACTAACTAATATTGAGATAAATAAGATAGGTAAATTGAAAATTTAAAAGTACAACTAGCATTACCATGTGTTAAAAATAAAAGGAAGGAAGTAGAGATACTTAAGGGGTTGACCAAAAACAAATTTAAGACAAGTTTAACTATGTTGAATATGCTAATAATAACTAAATTTAAATAATTTGGGATTTCAATATGGCCACCGTTCCATAGTAATAATTCTCTCATTCAATATAAATTGTCTAATTTCATGGAATGGATTATATGGATACATCGGTCTATTTGAAAATTATTGGTATACGTCTTAATGGAAATTGTGATTTGTGCTGATATATTTATGAAATGGATTTATTATCATTGAGTTAAATACATGATATGCATTATATCAGTGAGAAATTATGCCTAGAATGATTATGTTGTTCTATGCTAGCTGTGAAAAGATTGACCTTATATCTTGGCTGTTTATAAGAAAAAAGAAGAAAAGAAAGGAAGTAGAGAAAATGAGGGATAACCCATCATGGCAACCTTGAGAGAAAGGTCACATGGCTTTCATGTCGATACCAAATAATAGATGCCCTATTTACAGATATGATATAAAATTTTAACCACGCTTGGATAGAGTAGGGCTTGTTTAGGAATGTGAGTAGCAACGGGCAAAGGCTTACAATGACCTTATGACACTGGTATGTGGTTAATAAAGGGAATGGCTCACATTGAGCCTATTATAAGGATGATTGAAAAGAAAGAAAATAGCTATGATATGAACATGTTTTAAATCAAGATGCAATGAGTTATTTGAAACATATTTTTCTATGAGATTTAATTATATATCCAAGTGTTGTAATAATGGATTTTCATATATATATATATATATATATATATATATGCCATGAATGCATTGTGATATATGCATTAGAAATGTATCTTATTCTTTCGGCTGATTGATCTCTGTAGTTGATACAACTGAACATTGTAATGAGTCCATTTTTTTATGAAGTCATCATATCTCTTACTTCTAACCGCTTATCTCATAATATTAAATCATATTAAGCAAGCATAATTACGATTAAGGAGTATAGTCTACCATTGATATTAATGTTGATGTAAGTTCATATGCATATTCCACAATGTCTTGGTGTTACTAGAAACATACCAAAAGTAGGAGAACACCTGAACACTTTGCCAAAAGAATACAATCAACATTCGGGAGAGGTTAGTAAAAAGCACTCATATAAAAGTCAAACATATACATATCTATGCCAAACTCATCCACATCGACCACTTCTAGGGACACTGGTGCAAGTGGCGGCAACTTCACTGGGATCTCAGACACATCAACAATAGACACATAATTTATTATCAGAATTTACCCTAAATAGGGCAACTCGGTCCAACTTACTTTAAAAAAAGGGTTATGGAGATGATCTATATATTTATTTATCTGAACATAACATGGAAATATAGTGAGAATTGTATCTTAGTAGGTTCAATAATAAATCATAATCATTGTCAGTATTAATCATCTTGTTAGGTTCAGCTGTATAAGCTACAACAAATTCATTAGCCTACGTGAATGCATTTTATCTATGAACATGAAAATCATGTAGCAATGACATGTATAGCATGTGCCACACCCTTAATTTTAAGAACAAGAATAACACTACCGTCCGATAACTTTGTCTTCATTTATTTGCAATCAACTTCATAATATGACATAACAGGATAATATCATACGTTCACAAATAAGTTTCCAATATAACTAATTATACATACTAAAGTCACACTTAACAATATTACAACGGAAGCAAAGATCCTGCCTGTGGCGTTCAGAGCAACTCAAGAGTACAATTATATTACAATTTTAAACACTGAGAGCCCAAAAACAATTTAGGCTCACCATAGAAGTACGACACCTAGTCGATCAAGAAGCCACAGGACCAAACTCTGGGTCTTTATCTAAAAAACATTTCAACCACGTGTAGTGAGTTTTACAACTCAGTGAGCAGATAATACCTTCTATGACCTCTTAGGTCAACATATGGATGTACTCTTTATTTTAAAACTTTTTACTTTGAAAATCACAATTCAGAGGTACATTCATATGGGACCCGCATTTTAAATAATCTCTGTTCAAATTCATATTCATGTTCAATTCATAAGTAATGCTGTAAGAACGATAATAAAATCATGGTATGCAACAACATAATTCTTATGAAAACATTTGGAGGATCCCATATCACAACCACCATATCAGAGTTTAACCCCTTCCGTACTTTGGTGGTATAGGATTTGCCTAAACTCAGTGTCTTGTTGAGGTTTGCCCTACTACCATTCAAGAGGACACACGAAGGGACTCTATATGGGTATTTTCCAAGTAAATAGCAAGGGAAGGCAAATCACATCTCATATAACTGGCATCTCGCAAACATAGGAGGCATTTCACTCTCCTTCACATATCATCTCCCGTGTGTTATCTCTTACACAAGGCTAGCACCACCCCCTACTAACTAAGGCAATCAAGGTACACTAGGGCTAACATCACCTGCTGCTAGCAGACAGTGTTTCCAATAGGATTCCTCCATAAAATCATAATCTCATATATTCCATATTAATCAAAACAGAGGTACTATTATAAAACAACATTTTCATTCTCAGTATATTCCTCTGTCAAAAATTCCTAATAGGGGAATCATGTATACATGCCCATATCTGAGGCAAACATATCACTGTATAAATCAATATCATATGCATAACATATTTCATTTGCCATATAATGAAAAATACATTTAAAAATCACATGTTCAATGTGTTTCAAAATGCATTTCAAAAGTCATACTCTTCTTCAACTATATATCATATTGCAACCGTTTCAAATATTCTAAACCATTTCAGGAACATATAAAAGTATAAATAACTTGTAAACATACTCATTTATCAATTTAAAGTTCAAGAAGAGTAAAGGCAAATCATAGAAAGAATCATCTACTCACAGGGTAAGGGCCACAGATTGGACAGCCCTAAAATGCACTTTTCCAATCTAAATTTGATCAAATAAACTGCAAAAAAGTGTCCGGAGAGTCTAAAAACCTAAAAAATAACTCTAGCAACTTGGTCCCTATTCACAACCGGGAAATACTGTTCATGCGGCCGAAATCACTATTCACAATGAACAAATAAGCTATCAGATGGCCAAAAATATTCATATTCTAAAGTTTATCTAGCTCTTGAATCTATCTACGGTGTCAGATTTTCAATTTGAGGTCTCTAAGTAAGAGGTTTAGAGTTTACCTTTTTCTGAAATTTTCTACTTCAGATATACGACGATTCAACTGTTGATTTGAAAAATTGATTGGTCAAAACCGTAGTATTCTCTGTCCTGAATCCAGTGGTACCCTCAGTTTTGAGATCATAAGCTAATAGGCACTCCAAATTTAGAGAGAAAATTGAAGGTTACTATTCACACTATTCACTCTCACTATTTATATATGAAATTTTTGATCTGTGAACGAATGCATCCCCCCCTCCCCCTTTTATTTATTTATAATTATTATTATTATTATTTAATAATTACACAATAGGATTTTATTTTATATATATTCATATAAATTCAGTTTTTCATCCTAAAATATTTCAAAAATTTCTAAAAATTTACATTTTCATAAACCTTAGTTAAAACTCTTAAATCATGATTTTTCTTTATAAAAATCGTAATAAAACAAATCTCAAAATAAATATCTTTATACATATTAAAAAGAAATAATATTTCTAAAAATAAAACAAAAATTTATTAGAGGCCAATATAATTATTTTAAAAATTTATTAGAGGCCAAAATAAATATCTTTATACATATGAAAATATATTTGTTTATAGCAAAATACTATCATTTAAAAATAAAAATTATGCCCCAAAACGTAAATTCTCATATTTTCTTTTATCCCCATTTTCAAAATTCTCAATTTTATTCCAAATTTTCTTTAATTGGAATTTTCGTTAAATTTTACGATTATTACATTCTTCCCCCTTAAAGAAATTCGATCCCCGAATTTCATCACCATAGTTGTAAATAAATACTAACCTCATTGTTCAAACAAATTCAGATATCTGGTGCATATATCCTCCTCTATTTCCCATGTAGCTTCCTCATAAGAGTATTTTTCCATATCACCTTCATTGTAGGTATTTCTTTTGACTGCAACTTCTTTACTTGTCTGTCTACTATTGCTACTGGTTGTTCCTCATAGGTTAAATCTTCCTGGAATTGAATCTGTGGACACTATATAACATGTGTAGGATCTGATAAATATTTTCGTAGCATAGACGCATGAAAAACTGAATGGACATTACCCAATTTAGGAGGTAAAGCCAAACGATAAGCTACTGTACCGATCCTATCAAGAATTTCAAATGGTCTTATATACTGAGGGTTGAACTTCCCTTTCTTTCTAAATCTCATTACTCCTTTCATAGGAGATATTTTTAGAAAAACATGTTCACTTATGACAAATTCTAATGGTCGATGCCTATTATCAACATAGGCCTTTTGTCTACTCTGAACTGCTAATAGCCTTTCTTTCATTATTTTTACCTTGATCAATGCATTATGTACCATATCAGGGCATAAAACCTTGCTTCGCCTATCTCAAACCATCCAATCGGGGAACGGCAATGCCTGCCATATAATGCCTCAAAAGGGGCCATTTGTATACTAGCTAGATAGCTATTGTTATAAGCAAATTCAACTAAAGGCCGAAATCTTTCCCAACTACCTTGAAAATCTAAAACACTAGCTCGAAGCATATCTTCCAATATTTGATTGGTTCACTCAGACTTCCTATCTGTTTGAGGATGGAATGTAGTACTGAGATTCAACTTTTTGCCCAAAGCTTCTTGGAAACTCTCCAAAAATGAGCTGTGAATTGTGGTCCTCGATCAGAAATAATTGATATTGGCACTCCATGAAGCCTCACTATTTCATTCAAGTATAATCTTGCATACTAAGCTACATTGTATATGGTTTTCACTGGTAGAAAATGTTCTAATTTAGTCAACCTATCAATGATCACCCATATTGAATCAAATCCTTTTGGTGTTCTCGGTAACCTCGTAACAAAATCCATAGTTATTCTTTCCCATTTCCATTCAGGTATCTCTATCTGCTGATGTAATCTTACAGGCCTTTGATGTTCCGCTTTCACCTGCTGACAGGTTAAACATAGAGGCACATAATCCACTATGTCTTTCTTCATACCTTCCCACCAATAAATTTCTTTTAGATCCATATACATTTTAGTTATTCCAAGATGAATCGTATACATAGATCTATGGGCTTCCTCTAAAATTTTTTTCTTAAGTTCTTCTTTATTATGTACACATATCTGCTTGCCTAATCTTAAAATTCCTTCAGAGTCTACAGTAAATTCAATTTCACCACCATTCTTCACCTTTTCAATTTTCTTGCACAAATAGGCATCCTCTTTCTATGCCTTTTTCACCTGCTCGATCAAAGATGATTGAAACTGCATATGAGCTAACAATATTCCAGGCTCCTTTACTTCCATTACTACTACATCACTCTCCAGCTTATGCATCTTTTTAACTAATTGCCTTCTTACCATTATGATATGAGCTAAACTACTCATAGACTTCCTACTTAATGCATCAGCCACAACATTGGCCTTACCTGGATGGTATAGTATTGTGCAATCATAATCTTTAAGTAACTCCATCCATTGTCTTTTTCTCAAGTTAAGATCTTTTTGTTGAAAAATATATTTGAGACTTTTATGTTCCGTATAAATTTTGCATGTCTCACCATACAAATAATTCCTCTAAATTTTAAGAGCAAAACCTACTGTTGCTATTTCCCAATCATGAGTCGGATAGTTTTTCTCATGTGGTTTAAGTTGTGTAGATGCATATACAATAACTCGACCATTTTACATCAATACACATCCTAATCCAATTAACGATGCATCACAGTATACCGTGTATCCTCTAGTACCTAAAGGAATAGCCAATATTGGCGCTGTAGTCAAACATTCTTTGAGTTTCTGGAAACTTCTTTCACATTCATCTGACCAGTCAAACTTTCTTCCCTTTCTTGTTAACCTTGTCAAAGGAGTAGCTATCTTTGAAAAATATTTAACAAATCTACGGTAATAGCCTGCTAAACCAAGGAAACTATAAATCTCTGTAACTATTGTAGGGCGTGGCCATTTCTGCACCGCTTCTATCTTTTTAGGATTAACTTGAATACTATCCTTGGTAACCACATGTCCTAGGAAGGTAACACTACTAAACCAAAATTCACATTTTGAAAACTTGGCATACAACTGGTGTTCTCTTAAGGTTTGTAATGTTATTCTTAAATGCCGCCCGTGCTCCTCTGAACTTCTTGAATATACCAAGATATCATCTATAAATACAATGAAGAATTGATCCAAAAAAGGTTTAAATACTCTATTCATCAAATCTATAAATGCAGTTGGAGCATTTGTTAGACCAAATGGCATTTCTAAGAACTCATAATGCCCATATCGAGTTCTAAAAGCAATTTTCAGTATATCCTCCTTCTTTATCCTCAATTGATGATACCCAAATCTCAAATCGATTTTTAAAAAACATTGAGCACCCTGTAACTGGTCAAACAGATCATCTATTCTGGGTAAAGGATATTTTTTTCGTATAGTCACTTTTTTCAATTGCCTATAATCAACACATAGGTGTAGGGATCTATCCTTTTTCTTCACAAAGAGAACAGGAGCACCCTAAGGAGATGTACTAGGTCGAATAAAACCTTTATCTAGTAAATCTTGTAGTTGCTCCTTTAATTCCTTAAGTTCCACAGGTGCCATCCTATAAGGAGGTATGAATATTGGTTGTGTTTTAGGGAAGAGATCAATACCAAACTCAATCTCTCGGTCTGGTGGTAATCCTAGCTATTCCTCAGGAAACACATTAGGGAATTCTCTAACCACTAGAACTTGCTCTACACTGGCATACTTCATATCAACATTTTTGACTACTGCTAAATACCCCTGACATCCTTTTTGTAACAGCCTATGAGCTGTTAAAGCTGAAATTAAATTACTAGACTCCTTACTACGATCTCCTTGTATTAAGAAGGAAGATTCTCTAGGGACATTAAACTTAATCACCCTATGGTGACAATCTAAAATGGCATAACATGATGACAACCAATCCATTCCTAGAATCACATCAAAGTCTACCATATCTAGAACTATCAAATCTACAAGAGTCTCCTTGTCTTCTATCGAAATCTCACACAATCAATACACATCATTTACCAGCAAGAATTCTCCCATTGGAGTAGCAACCATAAAAGAACAATGTAAACTAGCAGGATCTCTATCCAATTTCTTAGTAAAGCATGGTTATATATAAGAATGAGTAGAACCAGGATCGAATAGGACATATTCTCTATAGGAACATATGGCTAATGTACCTATCATAACTACATTTAAAGCCTGAGCATCCTGTCGTGTCAAGCCAAAAACTCGAGTTAGTTCTCGACCTCGACTTCCTGATCCTCTACCAGTACCACCACTACTTGCTTGAACTGAAGCTACCCTATTTGGTCATGTTGGCACAGATGCAGGGGGTGAAGCTGGTTGTACCGATGCTTGACTAAAAATTTGTAGTTATGGGCAATTCCTCATCAAATGACCCATTTGTCCATACTTAAAACATGCACCAGTTTTTCTGCGACACTGTCTAGTATGAGGCCTGCCACATATAGGACATGTTGGAATTGATCTTGAATCTTGTTGGCTAACAAGTCTCAAATCCCTTTGATTCATTCTTTGCTTGTTGATATTCACTGAGGTCTGATTAGAGCTACCAATTCTTGTTTGAGTGAAGCATTGTGGATTTTGAAATCTTGATCCTCGGACATTAGGATTATAACTTCTTTAAGCATTACTATCTCGCTCTCTTTTTCTTCTCTTTAAACCTTCAATATTTGCTTGCTCCCGTGTTTCCATCATTCTAGCGCAGTCCACAACTACTGAATAACTTGAAAAATGATTTATCTGAGGGCCCATCGATTCAAACAATGAGCGTATCAACCTCGAAACAAACCTCTTAATCCTATCATTTTCTATAAGAACCAGAAATGGTGCATGTAACAATTTTTTTATTATTATTATTATACAATATAGAGTTTACATACATGTCATTAATCAAAACATACATACAACATATCAAACACATAAAAATGTACATCTTATTTATTCTAGTTGACCAATTCTGGAGATACAGGTGCGGGTGGTTGCACCTTCACCGGGATCTAAGGCAACTCGACCATAAACATTTTATTTACTTTTGGGATCTACCCAACATAAAGTACTCGATCCAACGTGCACTGAAAGCCAAAATCATAGAAAAATCTGCATAACTAATTTTCTGAACATGATATGAAAATATAGTGAGAATTAAATCTCAGTAAGTTCAATAATAAATCATCATCAATATAGCTCATCACATCATGTTCAGCTATATAAACTACAACAAATATCTTTGGTCACATGAATCCACTATATCTATGTACATGAGAATCGTACGATAATGACATGTACGACATGATTAACTATTTTCAGAATATCATATGATGACTATCAATTTATTTTCATATCAAGCTACCCCAGTCAGGGTGAGTATTATCTACTCTTCGGTATGGGCTTTTCTCGCTCTGTCTGACATGGCCCACTTTCTCTTTCTTTCCTCATTAACATGATCATAATCGTTGGTAGGGCATCCCCTACTGGTGAACCACACGGATTGCTATGTGACCGTGCTCATTTCTTTTCTTTTCATAATGATAGCCAAAAATATACTTTCAATAACAAGTATGTTTATCAAAATATAACTATTACAAAAAATCATTGGTAATAATGCCATGAACATAACCATTTCAAATATCACTTTATAAAATATTTCCATGTCAAAATTTCACACTTAAGATGGTAAGAAGTTTATACAATGGCAATGGCTATGGCATATACTAGTCATTTATTATTTTCATTTATAAGATTCTTCTTCTTTTTTAAATATTAATTTTATTTCTTTATTTTCTTGATGCAGGTTTTCATCCCATCTAACCTTCTCTTACTAATCAAAGTATAAATCCCTCAATTTAACTCTGATGTTGGTGATCGTAGTGTCAATTTCAAGATAAAACAATTATCTAAAACTATTATGTTGAACAGTTTAGCGAAATATTAATAAATTAAGGTGATATTACTCCCTCAATATATAGGTTATTTCTTCTCGGATAGGTTTTGACCTCTGCCTACTAATCAGTCCATATCTCCCTCATAAAAATTACAAATTAAGTGATTCCAGTGGCTACAAATCCATGACATATATATCTATAATTCATATGTTAACTATTTATTTTAATTCCCTACAGAATGTTCCCAGAAATTAAAACACATAAGCTATCCTAACATCTTTTTCCCTAATTAACCATTTTCTGACCACTGCTTACTAATCAGACCATATATACCTCATATGGACTTCAAATTGCATAATTGTAGTGCCTAAAATTCTGAGACACATATATATATAATTCTTATGTTAACCATTTCTTTGAACTCGCTATAGAATGTTCCCAAAAATTAAAACACAAAAGCTATCCTAACATGTTCTTCCCTGATTAATAATTTTCTGAACACTACTTACTAATCAGACCATATCTACCTCATATGGACTTCAAATTGAGTGATGCCAGTTGATAAAAATCCGTGAGACATAGATCTACATTTTTCATGTTAACCATTTCTTCAAATTCCTTATTGATTCGTCCAAGAATTTAAAAAAAACCTTAAAACGTTCCCATCCATAGCCATACCTATGCAAAACTATCTACACCAGCCTAAGTATTCAAACATACATAATATGTAACATGATATAGCAACATCCATGACCAATCATTAAAGTTTTAAGATCAAAATCCCATATAAATATTACAAGTTTCAAAACTTTTCTTCAAAAAGAAATATTGTTAAACTTACTTGGAGCAGTTAGTCCTCTAGACTTCTCCTTCCTCTTTCTTCCTTTCTTCCTCTCCTTTCCTCACTCTACCTTACTTCTATTTTTCCTCTCCCTCACTTGGACGAAAATTCTAATGTTGTAAGGGTGGGTTTTGCTTAAATAGACCATCAAATAATTCACCTTTCATGATCATGGGTCTACCTTATCACAATTAGAATACACTTGGTTGAATTTTTAGAAAACAAACAACTTATGTTCTTGTCTTCCTCTTCCTTAGTCAAGATATGCATAGCAAAAGGAGATTTGTATTTTGAAAATTATGATAATATGTTTCTAAGATAAGGGACAAGGTCCCTTTGATTTAGGGATTCATTTCCTTTTTCTTTTGTCCTAATCAAGTATGATAGATTTGCCTTTTTAGGTGGCAAATTTCTAACCCTTGAATCTCCATTATTTGGTTGAAATGATTTGTGTGGGATATGAATGTTTTCTCCTAATGCCATGTATTATCATACCACTTGCTAAAATTATGAGTGTAGGATATAGATGTTTTGTCCTAAAGCCTTGTATTATCATGCCACTTGCTAAAATTATGAATGTAGGATATCACACCACTTGCTAAATTTTTGTCTTAATGCCATGTCACCTAATCTTGATTACACCATTATTTCATCACTTTACTTTTATTTTTATTTTTATTTTTCCTCTTGGGTTTGGGCTAATTCTTGCCCATTTTCTTTACTTTGGTTAAAATTCTGCCTTTCATAATGGGCTTGATCACATTTTCATGATTTTTGGGCTACCGGTCCAATTTCTATATCTTAATCCAAGTCTATGTTTTATTTCTTCATTGGGCTATCCTATTGGCTTGCTAAAAATTTATGTGAAGTAGAAAAAATCTATATGAAGTGTCCATAGGTGAAAACCCAATTTATGGGTGGAGATACTAAGCTTAGTAACTATTACTCTTAAATTAGGAAAAATTACCCTAATCCAATCTTCTTGAAATTTTAAGACCTTTACTTACTTCACAAAAATTTATCTTCCTTACTTAAGAATTTCACCTTTCTTTAGCATGTTTATTTCTAATATTTCCTCTTAGGTTTTCTTTCTTTACCTATTCCATTAATATTAGAACATTTCTATACATACACGTAAGGTGAAGAATTTCTAAGGATTATATTTCCTTAGATATCTAAAAATTGTCTAATAAATTTTATTTCCTTAATTAAATATTTATGTACCTTTATCAATAAAAAAAATAAAATTATGGATGTTACTTTGAATAATTTTGTACTTTTATTAATACATGAAACGAAATTAGGGATGTTACAGTCCATATCTGGACAATTGGGTAACACAGATATCATATTCAGAAACTGTCATGTTCAGTGTCTATCTTAATTCTTTAAATTCTCTAGCCATCTTGTCTCTTTCACTCATTGGCAGGAAGCGATTCATAAATGATTCCTTAAATTCTTCCCACTCCATTGGTGGTAAAATAACTTCCCATCCTTGTACAAGTGTCTCAAACCAAACTTAAGCCACATCATATAGTTGAAAAGAAACCAGTTCAATAGATCTTCTACTAGAGCAACCTAAAGCTTTTAGGATTCGTTCTACAACATCAATAAATATCTGTAGGTCTTCCTAAACATCTGACCCAGAAAAAGTCAGAGGTTTCAACTTAAGGAATTACAGTAATGACATCTCAATCTCTGTAAGCTTGTCCTCTTGCTCAGCTGTTCTTCCTAGTTCTTGCGCTTCAGGAGCATTTTCTGCTGGCTGGCCTTCCCTTCTACCCTGTTCCACTATAAATCCAGCCAATGTCTCTAAGCGCCTATGTATACCAACAATCATATTAGCAGTTCTATCATGTGGCTTCTAAAGGGGTTCTACTCTTTCCTCAGGAACTCTATCAGATACATGGATATGTTCATCTTGTCTTGGGATTCTCAGACCTTGTGCACGCCCTCTACCTCTACCTCTTCCTTAAGGTCAGCCTTTACCACGACCTCTTTACACTGGAATTGTAGATTGTGCAGACTCTTCAATAGAAGGTGCACAATCTACAGCTTATTCTCTAGTGACTGCTCTAGTTCTTGGCAGCATCATTTACTATACAGAATAAAACACCCTTTAAAGATACTATAATATTTATTCAAACCTTACACTAGGAATTTAAGCACACTTGGAATAGGAAAGAAGTGAATATCCTATAGAATCCCTTAGCAGCACTTGAAGTATAAATATGTCCGGCTCATATCAATATTAAACGTCCTACTAAAGAATCCTTTTCTTTGATAGCCACAGGAAAACCTAATGCTCTGATACCAACTTGTCACGCCCTTTATTTTAAGAACGCGAATAACAGTACTGTCCAATAACTTTATCTTTATTTATTTGCAATCAACTTCATATTATGACACAACAGGATAATATCATACGTTCCCAAGTAAGTTTCCAATATAACTAATTATACATACCAAAGTCACACTTAACAATATTACAACGGAAGCAAAGATCCTGCCTGTGGCGTTTATAGCAACTCTAGAGTACAATTATATTATAATTTAAAACACTGAGAGTCCAGAAACAATTTAGGCTCACCACAGAAGTACAACACCTAGTCGCAGGACAAAACTATGGGTATTTATCTGAAAAATATTTCAACCACGTGTAGTGAGTTTTACAACTCAGTGGGCAGATAATACCTCATATGACCTCTTAGGTCAACATATGGATGTACTCTTTATTTAAAAAAATTTTACTTTGAAAATCACAATTCAGAGGTACATCCATATGGGACTCGCATTTTAAATAATCTTTGTTCAAATTCATATTCATGTTCAATTCATAAGTAATGTTGTAAGAACAGTAATAAAATCATGGTATGCATCAACATTATTCTAATGAAAACATTTAGAGGATCCCATATCAGAACCACCATATCAAAGTTTAACCCCTTCTGTACTTTGTTGGTATAGGATTTGCCTAAACTCAGCGTCCCGCTGAAGTTTACCCTACTACCATTCAAGAGGACATGCGAAAGGACTCTATATGGGCATTTCCCAAGCACACAGCAAGGGAAGGCAAATCACATCTCATATAATTGGCATCTCGCCCATATAGGAGGCATTCTGCTCTCCTTCACATATCATCTCCCATGTGTTGGCCCTCACACAAGGCTAGCACCAACCCCTTGCTAGCTGAGGCAATCAAGGTGCACTAGGGCTAACATCACCTACTATTAGCAGACAGTGTTTTCAATAGGATTCCTCCATAAAATCATAATCTCATATATTCCATATTAATCAAAACAGAGGTACTATTATAAAACAACATTTTCATTCTCAGTATCTTCCTCTGTCAAAACTTCCCAATAAGGGGAATCATGTATACATGCCCATATCTGAGGCAAACATGTCACTATATAAATCAATATCATATGCATAACATATTTCATTTGCCATATAATGAAAAATACATTTAAAAATCACATGTTCAATGTGTTTCATAATGTATTTCAAAAGTCATACTCTTCTTGAACTAGATATCATATTGCAACCATTTCAGATATTCTAAACCCTTTCAGGAACATATAAAAGTATAAATAACTTGTAAATATACTCATTTATCAATTTAAAGTTCAAGAAGAGTAAAGGCAAATTATAGAAAGAATCATCTACTCACAGGGTAAGGGCCACATATTGGACAGCCCTAAAATGCACTTCTCCAATCTCAATTTGATCAAATAGACTTCAAAAAAGTGTCCGAAGGGTCCAAAAACTTAGAAAATGGCTCCAAGAGCTTGGTCCCTATTCAAAACTAAAAAATACTGTTCACGTGGGTGAAATCACTATTCACCACCGAAAAATATTATTCACTCGCGTGGAAAAAGCTAGATACAATTAGTAACGCTTGAAAGAGTTTGCTCATTAATTAATGCTAAACCATCCCCAATTACCTAGATAATTACAATTAGAAGTACATATTGATTGTTGAATATCATAAGTGTGGTAAACCCTAACCCTAGGTTTTTATTAATTGAATTATTTATTTACTTAATTGTGACACACTCTCTCATCGAATTACATTAATTTAGATAGCATACTTCGTAAAGTCTAGTAATTGATAATTGTTCTTTGTGGGATACGATCCGTACTCGCCAGACTAGCTATAGCTACGCCGTGCGCTTGGGGTTAATTATAAAACACACAACAAATTCCTTACAGATATTTCCCAAAAAATTGAAAACAGAAATCTTATTTTCATTGTCCTGGGTTCCAATCTTCTAGTTCATTAATTTCCTTGTCTCATTAAATTTTCCCTTAAGTTAAGTCTTGATGTTCCATTTATTCCCAATGTATTTTATTACTTCTAATTGTTTATTTTGGCATATTTAATCTTCCTTAAACCACAATTAACCAAATTGTCCAGCAAGCATATACAAGTTCAGAAACTACAAACCCTACTCTAGCAATTCCCTAAAGTTCTAATTTCCATATTTTGCTAAGCTTTCTTGCATTTTCTCTTTTTCAAACTCACCAATCCTAATGTTGTTTATTTCAAAATTTTAGTTGAATTCCTTACACTTGATTATTCCATCATCCACTTTTCTTAAAAATTAGAATCAATTAAGCAACATTAAGAATGCTTTCCAACCAAAATTTCCCATAGTCTTCTTCTAGATTTTTAAGGCCATATTCATTTGATCAACCTAGCCTTCTTCGATCAATATTACCACATTCAAATACACATAAAATCAAAAGCACAATAGCATAGAATTTCATCACCCACAGCCAAGACCATGTAGAAAATTCCATACCAACCTAAGCAATCACACATCCATCACATGCAAGATCTACATGTAAAAGGATATAGAAACATCCATGGCCAATATCAAGAGTAAAAATATTACAAGTCTCATCAAAGTCCTAGGATCAAAGTCCCATATAAATGTTACAAAAGTTTCAAAGTTCTTTCAAAAGGAAATATTGTTAAACCTACCTATAATCCTTCCTAGTCTTACCTAGCTAGTGTTTTCTTCTTGGTTCCCCCTTGTGAGTGGCATAATTTCCCTTTTTGCTATTGCTGTTCCAATAGCAAATATGAGAAGAAAAGAGTAAGTTTTAAGCCTTAGAGATAAAGAGAAAGAATGGATTGGAGTGCTGATAATGCTAGCTTACCTTCAACAATTAGTATCCTTAGACTTTCTTCTCTTTTTCCTTCCTTTCTTCTCTTCTCTTTCTCTCCTTTGTTTATGCTTTTCCCTCTCCCCTCACTTGGCTAAAATACTCCATAAGGGAGTGGCCAAGTTCCTTATTAAATTTAGGGTCAAAGGCCTTCCAAGAATGACATCACTTTCTTTTCTTGTGGAACACTCCCTTAGTACTCCATCATGGCATGCATCAAGTGTTCCTTGTGGGGTATTTTGCTTGAAATTTTGAAATGAAATGAGCTTGATTCAAGTGGAAAAAATATCCTTAAAACATGGGATTGATTTCTTCTACTTATAGTTCACTTAATACGATATTAATATGGCTTATTAGAGTCATCTTACGTGGCAAAATTTTTAGCTCTTATTCCACTCCTAGCTTAGCCAAAATCGTCACCCATGGGATGGATATTTTTTTTTTAAATTCATGCAATGATTTTTTCTTATTTGGCACTCCTTTGCCTTACGTATTTAATGTCACGCTCCTACTTTAGGAATGCAAATAAATATACTGTTCGATAACTTTATCTTTATTTATTTGCAATCAATGCAATATTATAACATAACAGGATAATATTATACGTTGGCAAATCTAAACATAACTAATTATACATGCCAGATCTACACTTATCAGTTTTACAAGGGAAACAAAGATCCTGCCTGTGCCGTTCAGAGCAACTCTAGAGTACAAATATATTACAATTTTACACATTGAGAGCAGGCTCACCACTGAAGTACGACACCTAGTCGTTCAAGAAGTCGCAGGACTAAACTCTGGGTCTTTATCTGAAAAACATATAAACCACGAGTAGTGAGTTTTACAACTCAGTGAGCAGATAACACCTGCTAAGACCTCTCAGATCAACATATGGATGTACTCATATAATAAAATTTATGTCATCAAAAGTACATCTCAGAAGTACATCCACAAGGGACTCGTATTTTCAAATATTCTCTGTTCAAAAATCATAATCAGGTCTTTCAAACCATATGCGGTACTGTATAAACAATCATATTGGTGAGCACTGTCGCAGGGACACCCAAATTAATACCTTACCTCAAAACTAACCTGTAGTAGTGGGAGTAAAGGTCGATCCCACAGAGACTAGAATTACCTTATGTGATTAAGAAAGGAGGTGTTTGATAATTGTGAATAAAGTAAATTAAACAATAATGAAAATAGTGAAAAGAGTAATTAATGAGAAAATTGTTGGTTTCGGTCGATATTCACCATCAAGGGATTGCATCGATCATTGACAAAATTATCAATCTTAAACCAAATATCTATCATTGGGACTCTATCCCAGTTTCTCCTTAAGCCTAGTGAATTGATAACAATCGTACCAATTAAACTCTAATTGATAAAAAATCCTTTAACACATCGGCAAAGTCTAACTTATCAACTACATTAAGAACAAGAGAAACTGATAGAGCTAAATAAATATAAGCAAATCGATTATATTTAATTTAGTTGATCATTCATCATAGAGTTAATGATTTATAATCCAAAATCCTTAATCCTATTTGCTTCATGAATCAAGTAATGAAAACTTTGTTCAAAACCTAATTCAGCAGTAGACTTAGACATACAATATACTAGTAGGCCTCCTAGCAATCACATGAAAAATCATTTAGAAAAGAAAAGCAGATGAATAAACAATACCTAGTTAAGATTGAACTATTGAAAACAATTCCAAATCTCACAATGTATAAGGGTCCCTTGAGGTTTCAATCTACCTCAACCAACTAAAAAGAATTAGCCACGCAGGGCCATAAGAAAATCTAAAGAAGAATTGAAGAACTTGGGTGAAGAATTTGATGAAAGATTGGATGAAAGATTGGATGTCTTCTCTGCTTGCTTTCCTCTCTTTTTATAGATTCACCCCTCCTAATCGAAGTAGGAGTGTTTCTAGGTCAAATCCCGGCCTATCGGGCTTCAATTAGAGTCAAGAAACCCTAAAAATCACAAATTCAGCGAACTGGTGCAGCGGCGAGCGCCGCGGCGCTCCGGAAAGCTTCTGACGGGGCGCCATGGTGCCTATCTGGTGAACTCTAAATTCTGACGCTCGGGCGCCGCGGTGCTGGGCATCGGGTGCCGCGGCGCCTGGTGCTTCTGGGCAACAAATGCCGCGGCATGCTAGGGAGCGCCGCAGCCCTCTGAACCTGCAAAGACGCAGCACCGCGTCGCCTAGAAAACTCCATAATTTGCCAAAGTTCTGAACATGAATGTTGTAGCTCTATGTCTCTTCTTTCAATAGCCACTGGAATCACCTTAATCCAATCTAAATTGAAGGAGATATACTAAAATTAATGACCAAAGGTCAGAATTCATCCTGCTGCACTATGATTTTGATTTGTGAACTCTGTAACACTATGAAATCTCCCGAATTTGACCAAGTGTTCAACATAAAAGTTGTAGAGGATTGTGTTATAGTTTCACAGAAACTTAAATCACTTTGATTGGAGTTCATAAGAGGGAGAAATGCTTAAAAAAGTGCTAAAAGGTTTGGAATCGATGCAATGTAGCATTTTTCCATGAATTTCTTATCTTTTTCTTCTCTTTTCTTGTTCCTTTGTTCCTACAAGACAAAACACAAAACTAAGCTAATTCCTAATTATATTTTACTTAAATCAAACAAAAAGTAAGTTTAAAGGTATTAATATTATGCTTAATTAAGATCACATCTCATATTCAATACTGAAAAATCATTAACCAAATTATGTTATGCATCAAAACATTTCTCATAAAATATTCGGACGATCCCATATTAGAACCATCACATTAGAGTCTAACCCCTTCCGTATTTTGGTGGTATAGGATTTGCCTAAACTCAGCATCTCACTGAGGTTTGCCCTACTACCATGCAAGAGGACACGCGAAGGAACTCTGTATGGGTCTTTTCCCAAGCACACAGTAAGGGAAGGCAAATAACATCTTATATAACTGGCATCTCGCCCATATATAAATAGGAGGCATTTCGCCCTCCTTCACATATAATCTTCCGTGTGTTGGGCCTCACACGAGACTAGCACCACCCCCTGCTAGCTGAGGCAATCAAGGTGCACTAGGGCTAACATAACCTGCTGTTAGTAGACTGTTTCCAATAGGACTCCTCCACAAAATCATATTCTCATATATTCCATATTTACCAAACAGAGGTTCTATCATAATATAGCATTTTTAGTTTCAGTATATTTCCACTGTCAAAACTTCCCAATCAGGGGAATCATATACACATGCTTATCTTCGGGGCAAAAATATCATTGTATAAATCAATATCACATGCACAAGTTTTCTTTGCCATATAATGAGAAATGCATTTAGAAATCACGTATTCAAAGCATTTAAAAAAATCTATTTCAAAAGTCATACTCTTCTTGAACTAGATATCATGTTTCAACCGTTTCAGAGATTCTAAATCATTTCAAGAACATATGAAAGTATAAATAACCTATAATCATACTCATTTACCAATGTAAAGTTCAAGAAGAGTAAAAACAAGGCAAAGGAAGAATCATATACTCACAAATTTAGGGTATGAAGTTAAATAACCCAAAATTCCTCATTTCGAGTCCAATTTTGGCAAAAAAAAACCCCAAATTTGAGTCCAGAGGGTCCAAAAACCTTGAAAATGACTCCAGATTTGCAAAATTTGGCCTCTAGGAACTCGGTCAACATAGGTCAATGGAACCGGGTCCGGTTGCCACTGGCTACATGTGCCGCCAAAGGAGCTGCGTGTGGGCTTCACTCGCCGTGAGAGATGCAGCTCGTGGGGGCGCGTACAGTGGTGGATCGGCCTAAAATTTGAGATCCAAAGGTTTTGGTGCCTTCTGGATCGATCTACGGTATTACTTTTTGCATTAGACAGCCACAAATAGGAGTTTCAGGGATTACCTTTTTAGGTGATTTTTTCTTCAATTTTCCAGCCAATTTCTGGCCAATTCTCTAAAAACCAATCAGATGAATTTGTAGAACTCTTCCTCCTGAGTCCATTGGCGGTGGTGGTGTCGAAATCTGAGTCTAGTTGCAGAGAAATCTTAGAGAGAAGTTAGAGGGTTTTCAGGGAGAAAATTGGAGGAGAGAGAGAAAAATTTCTGATTATGCAGTTCTAGAGGCGGCTAAGGCTCTTAAAATATCCCGGGGGACCTTCCTACAAAAATTCACTTTTAGAGGGAAGTCCTTGCAAATTTTTCTTATTTACACTTTGACCCTGTAACTTTTAAGAAATTGCATTTTGACCCCAGAACGTAATTTCTCATATTCCTTTTGTAATTCTTTAATCCATGTAATAAATAAACTTATTTTCACCGGTTCTTATCTCCATTTTCAAGATTCTCTCTTGATTTAAAATTTTCTTTACTTTGAACTTTATTAAATTTACAGGTGTTACATTCTTCCCCCTTAAAGAAATTCGGTCCCTGAATTTCATCACTATAGGTGCAAATAAACACTAACCTCATTGTTCAAACAAATGCGGATATCTGGCGCATATGTCATCTTCTCTTTCCCACATAGCTTCCTCGTATGAGTGGTTTGCCATATCACCTTAACCATATGAATTTGTCTTAACCGCAACTTTTTCACTTGTCGATCAGCAATGGACATCGGCTTTTCTTCATAGGTTAAATTCTTATCCAATTGAATCTCTTAGGGTTGAATAACATGAGTAGGATCCAGTAAGTATTTCCATAGCATAGACACATGAAATACTGGATGAACATCACTCAATTTTGGTGGCAGAGCTATGCGATATGCCACTGCACCTATTCTATCCAATATTTCAAAAGGGCATATATACCGAGGGCTTAACTTCCCTTTCTTTCCAAATCTCATCACTCCTTTCATGGGTGATAATACTTTCAGGAACACTTGTTCTCCCTCTGAAAATTCAAACTCCCTTCGCCTATATCAGCATACATCTTTTGTCTACTTTGAGCTGCCTGTAGCCTTTCTCTAATCAGCTTTACCTTGTTCAAAGCTTCTTGTACAAGATCTGGCCCTATAAGTTTAGCCTCACCCACTTCAAACCATCCAATGGGGGATCTGCACTGTCTACCATATAAAGCTTCGAATGGGGCCATTTGTATACTAGTCTGGTAACTATTATTATATTCAAATTCAGCCAAAGACAAGTACATATACCAACTTCCACTAAAATAAAAATTGTAAGCACGGAGCATGTCTTCTAAAATCTGAATCGTACGCTTAGACTGACCATCAGTTTGGGGATGGAAAGCTATGCTCAAATCCAGTTTCGTTCCTAATAGCTCTTGAAAAGCTTTCCAAAATCATGCCGGGAACTGTGGCCCTTGATCAGATATAATAAATATAGGAACTCCACGTATCCTAACTATTTCATTTAAGTAAAGCTTTGCATACTTAGCTACGTTATAAGTAGTTTTCATAGGTAGAAAGTGTACTGACTTCTTCATGCGGTCTATAATGACCCAGATAGAATCATATCCTTTAAGAGTCCTTGGTAATCACGTGATGAAATCCATGGTAATTCTCTCCCACTTCTATTCTAGTATTTCTATTCGCTAATGTAACCCTACAGGTCGTTGATATTCAGCTTTCACCTGTTGGCATGTTAGACAATGGGAAACAAACTCCACGATATCCTTCTTCATACCATCCCACCAATACAATTCCTTCATATCTTGATACATTTTTGTCGTTCCTGGGTGTATGGTATATGTAGATCGATGTGCTTCCTCCCAAACTTTTTTTCATAAATCATTGACATTTGGGACACATAATCGTCTGCCATATTTTAATACCCCTTTAGTGTCCACTGAGAATTGAAAATTTTAGCTATTCTTCAATTCATTCTTAATCTTGAGCAAATTGGCATCCTTATCTTGATCATCTTTGATTTGCTCAACTAAGAAAGATTGAAGCTGTACATGAGCCAAAAATATCCCCGGTTCCTTTAGTTCAAACTTTATCCCCTTACTTTTGAACTTATGGATTTCTTCCAACAATGGTTGTCGCACCTCTGCTATATGGGCCAAGCATCCTATGGATTTTCTGCTTAGAGTATCAGCTACTACATTTGCTTTGCCTGGATGATACAAAATCATACAGTTATAATCATTCAGTAGTTCCATCCACCTCCTTTACCTCAAATTAAGATCCTTCTGTTGAAAAATATACTTGAGGCTCTTGTGATATGTATAAATCTCACAAGTTCCTCCATACAAATAATGTCTCCAAATCTTTAGAGCAAACACTATAGCTGCCATCTCTAAATCATGAGTAGGATAATTCTGTTGATGTTTCTTCAACTGTCAGGATGCATAAGCAACTACTCTTCCATTTTGCATTAATACACATCCTAAGCCCACTCTAGAGCCATCACAATATACTACATAACTTCCAGTATCCATAGGAATAGTAAGAACTGGGCTGTGGTCAAACACTTCTTTAGTTTCTGAAAACTCTCTTCATAAGCATCATACCACTTAAACTTTATTCCTTTCCTAGTTAATCTGGTCAAAGGAGCAGCTATCTTTGAAATTTTTTTAACAAATCTACGATAATAGCCTGCTAATCCAAGAAAACTACGAATCTCTGTAACTGTGGTAGGATATGGCCATTGCTGCACGGCTTCTATCTTTTTGGGATCAACTTGAATACCATCTTTGGTAATCACATGCCCTAGGAATGTAACACTACTAAGCCAAAATTCTCACTTTGAGAACTTAGCATATAACTGGTGTTCTCTTAGGGTTTGTAAAGCTATTCTTAAATGTCGTTCATGCTCTTCTAAACTCTTTGAATAAACCAGAATGTCATCTATAAATACAATAATAAACTAATCCAGGAAAGGTTTAAATACCCTATTCATTAAATCCATAAATGCAGCTGGGGCATTTGTTAAACTAAATGGCATTACTAAGAACTCGTAATGTCCAGACCGAGTCCTAAAAGAAATTTTCGGGATATCTTCCTCAACTGATGATAACCAGATCTCAGATCAATTTTCGAAAAACATTCGGCATCTTGTAACTGGTCAAACAAATCATCTATTCTGGGTAAAGGATATTTATTTAGTATCGTCGCTTTATTCAACTGCATATAGTCAATACATAGACGTAAGGATCCATCCTTTTTCTTCACAAAGAGAACAGGAGCACCCCAAGGAGATGTACTGGGTCGAATAAAACCTTTTTCTAGTAAATCTTGCAGTTGCTCCTTTAATTCCTTAAGTTTTGTAGGTGCCATCCTATAGGAGGTATGGATATTGGTTGTGTTTCATGAAGGAGATCAATACCAAACTCAATCTCTTGGTCTGGTGGTAATCCTGAGAATTCCTCGAGAAACACATAAGGGAATTCTCTAACCACTGGAACCTGCTCTACACTGGTATACTTCATATCAACATCTTTGACTACTACTAAATACCCCTGGCATCCTTTTTGTAACAGCTTATGAGCTGTTAAAGTTGAAATGAAATTACTAGACTCCTTACTACGATCTACTTGTATCATGAAGGAAGATTCTCCAAGGACATTAAACTTAATCACCTTATGGTGACAGTCTAGAATGACATGACATAATGACAACTAATCCATTTCTAGAATCACATCAAAGTCTACCATATCTAAAACTATCAAATCGACAAGAGTCTCCTTTCCTTCTATCGAAATCTCACATGATTTATACACATCATTTACTAATAATAATTCTCCCAATGGAGTAGCAACCATGAAAGAATAGTGTCAACTAGCAGGATCTCTATCCAATTTCTTAGCAAAGCATGGTGGTATATAAGAATGAGTAGAACCAAGATTGAACAGGACATATGCTCTATGGGAACTTACGGCTAATGTACCTGTCATGACTGCATTTGAAGCCTGAGCATCTTGTCGTGTCAAAACAAAAACTCGAGCTAGTTCTCGACCTCGACTTCCTGTTTCTCTACCAATACCACCACTACTTGCTTGAACTGAAGTTGTTCTATTTAGTCGTGTTGGCACAAATGCAGGAGGTGAAGCTAGTTGTATCGATGCTTGACTAAAACTTCGTAGTTGTGGGTAATTCCTCATCAAATGACCTATTTGTCCACACTTAAAACATGCACTAGTTCCTCTACGATACTATCCGGTATGAGATATGACACAAATAGGACATGGTGGAATTGATCTTGAATCTTGTTGCCTAATAGGTCTCATATCTCTTTGATTCATTCTTTGCTTATTGATATTTACTGATGTCGGATTAGAGCTACCAGTTCCTGTTTGAGTGAAGCATTGTGGATTTTGAAATCTTGATCCTCTGACATTAGGATTAGAACTTGTTTGAGCATTATTATCTCGCTCTCTTTTTCTTCTTTTTAAACCTTCAATATCTACTTGCCCTCGTGATTCCATCATTCTAGCACAGTCCACAGTTGCTTAATAAGTTGAAAAGTAATTCATTTGAGGATCCATCGATTTAAACAGTGGACGTATTAATCTCGAAATAAATCTCTTAATTCTATCTTTTTTAGTAGGGACCAGATAAGGTGCATATTTAGACAACCTAGTGAAACAAATGTCATATTCAGAAACTGTTATATTCGGTGTCTGTCTCAATTCTTCAAATTCTCTGGCCCTCTTTTCCCTTTCACTTAAGGGTAGGAAATGATTCATAAATGCTTCCTTGAATTCATCCTACTCCATTGGTGGTAAAGTATTAGATCTTCCTACTACCAGAGTTTCAAACCAAACATGGGCCACATCTAACACTTGAAAGGACACTATTTCAACAGATCTTCTAGGAGAACACCCTAAAGCTCTAAGAACTTGTTCTATAGCATCAATGAATATCTGTGGGTCTTCCTAGACACCTGACCCAGAGAAAGTCGGGGGTTTCAGTTTAAGGAATTGCGGTAATGACACCTCAATACCTGTAGTCTTGTCCTCTTGCTCAGCTGTTCTTCCCAGTTCTTGTACTTCAGGAGCATTTTCTGGTGGCTTGCCATCCTTTCTATCCTAATCCATTATAAATCCAGCCATTGTCTCTAAACGCCTATGTATACCTACTATCATATCAGTTGTCCAATCATGTGGCTCTTAAGGAGGTTATACTCTTTCCTCAAAAACTCTATCAGACACAGGAACTTGTTCGTCTTGTTTGACGACATCATTTACTATACAGAACAAAACACACTTTAGAATACTATCACATTCGATCAACCTTATACTATGAACTTTACCAGACTAAGAATAGGATGGAAGATGATATCCTATAGAATCCCTCAGCAGCACCTGAAGTATAAATATGTAAAGCTCATATCGATACTAAAGGTCCTACCAAAGAATCTTATGCTCTGATAGCCATAGGGAAACCTAATGTTCTAATACCAACTTGTCACGCCCCTACTTTAGGAACGCAAATAACTCTACTGTTCAATAACTTTATCTTTATTTATTTGCAATCAACGTCATATTATAACATAATAGGATAATATTATATGTTGGCAAATCTCAACATAACTAATTATACATGCTAGATCTACACTTATCAGTTTTATAGCGGAAACAAAGATCATGCCTGTGGCGTTCAAAGCAACTCTAGAGTACAAATATATTACAATTTTACACCATTCAGAGCCCAGAAATAATAGTGTAATAATAATAAAGATTAGGTTACATGGCATTAAGACAAAAAGTTAGCAAGTGGAATGATAATACATAGCATTAGGACAAAACATCTATATCCTACATTCATAATTTTAGCAAGTGGTATGATAATACATGGCATTAGGACAAAACATTCCAATCCCACACAAATAATTTCAGCCAAATAATGGAGATTCAAGGGTTAGAAATTTGCCACCCAAAAAGGCAAACCTATCATACTTGATTAAGACAAAATAAAATGGAAATGAATCCCTAAATCAAAGGGACCTTGTCCCTTATCTTAAGAACATATCATTATAATTTTCAAAATACAAATCTCCTTTTTCTATGCATATCTTGACTAAGGAAGAGGAAGACAACAACATAAGTTGTTTGCTTTCCAAAAATTCAACCAAGTATATCCTAATTGTGATAAGGTAGACCCATGATCATGAAAGATGAATTATTTGATGGTCTATTTAAGCAAAACCCACCCCTATAACATTTTAATTTTGTCCAATTGAGGAAGAGAGAGAAATAAAAGCAAGGTAGAGAGAGGAAAGGAGAGAAAGAGAGGAGAAGAAAGGAAGGAAGAAGAAGAAGTCTAGAGGGCTAAGTACTCAAGGTAAGTTAACTTAATTTCCACTTGAATTCATTTTTCTTCTTCATCCTTGAGGTTTAAAAAATCACCCTCCTTCTCTTATTTAAGCTGCTAGAAAAGCTAAGGGAAGGGAGGAATCTTGATACTTCTTTCAAGGGGAAACAAGAAAGAAAATTCACTAAGTGAGCTAGGGAGATTCTTAGCTGGTTTAACAATATTTCTTTTTGAAGAAAAGTTTTGAAATTTGTAACATTTATATGAGATTTTGATCTTAAGAACTTTGACGATTGGTCATGGATGTTGCTTTATCATGTTACATATTATTCTTGCATGTGATGTATGTTTGAATACTTAGGCTGGTGTAGATAGTTCTGCATAGGTATGGCTATAGGTGGAAAAATTTTAAGCTTCTGTTATTGAATTTCTGGGACCATTTTGTAGGGAATTTGATGTGATCTTAATTAAGCATGATTTTAATACCTTTATTCTTACCTTTTGTTTGATTTAAGTAAAATATAATTAGGAATTAGCTTAGTTTTGTGTTTTGTGTTGTAGGAACAAAGGAAGAAGAAAATGGAAGAAAAAGATAAGAAATTCATGGAAAAATGCTACATTGCAGCGATTCTAGACCTTTCAGCACTGTTTTGAGCATATCTCCCTCTTATGTACTCCAATCAAAGTGATTCAAGTGGCTGTGAAAGGATAACACAATCCTCTACAACGTTTATGTTGAACACTTGGTCTAATTCGGGAGATTTCATAGCGTGACAGAGCTTGCAAAGCAGAATCACAGTGCAGCAGGGTGAATTCTGACCTTTGGTCACTAATTTTATCATATCTCCTTCAATTTAGATCCGATTGAGGTGATTCCAGCGGCTATGGAATGAAGAGACATAGAGCTACAACTTTTGTGTTCGACACTTTGGCAAATTCTGGAAATTTCTGGGCACCACGGCGCTTACAAGTGAGCGCCGCGGTGCTGAACAACCCAGCCAAGTTTCGCAGCATGTGAGCGCCGCGGCACTCTACATGGGCGCCGCGGCGCCCCGTCCCTCATTCCCCGCAGCGCCGCGGTGCCCGCCGCCGTACCAGGTCGCTGAATTCACGATTTTAAGGGTTTTTTGACTCCAATTGAAGCCCGATAGGTCAAAATTTGACCTAGAAACACTCCTACATCAATTAGGAGGAGTTAATCTATAAAAAGGGAGCAAAACAAGCAGAGAGGGGAGCCAATTTCTGGATCCAATTTCATCATCCAATTCATCACCGAATTCTTCATCTACATTCTTCAATTCTTCTTTTGTTTATCTTATGGCCCTGCGTGGCTAATTCTCTTTAGTTGGTTGAGGTGAGTTGAAACCTCAAGGGATTTTTATACATTGTGAGATGTGGATTTGATGTTATTATTTCAATTTGCTTTGAATATTGATTGTACATCTGTTCTTATTCTTAATGATTATTCATATGATTGCTAGGAGGCCTACTAGTATTTTGTCTGTTTTAATCTACCGCTGAATTGTGTTTTGAACAAAGTTTTCAATTCTGCGATTTGTGAGGCAAATAGGTTTGAGGGTTTTGGATTATAAATCATTGAACCTATGATGAATGATTAACTAAATTAAATATAACCGATGTGTTTATATTTGTTTAGCTCTGTCAGTTTCTCTAGTTCTTCATGCGGTTAGCAAGTTATGTTTTACCGATGTGCTAAAATATGGCTTGTTAATTAGGGTTTAATTAGTGCGATTGTCATTAATTTGCTAGACTTAAGGAGAAACGGGGTTAAAACCCCAATGATAGATATTCATTTGCAGATTGATTATGATGTCGATGATCAATGTAATCCCTTGACGGTGGATACTAACCGAAACCAACGTCTTTATTATTAATCACTTTCGCTTATTTATTTTCACTATTGTTTATTTTACTTAATTTGCGATCATCAATTCCCCCCTTTTTATCACATAAGGTAATTCCAGTCTCTGTGGGATCGACCCTTACTCCCACTACTACAGGTTAGTTTTGAGGTAAGGTATTAATTTGGGTGCACCTGCGACAGTGCGCACCAAATTTTGGCGCCGTTGCCGGGGATTGTGTTAATTTACCTTTTGTGATTTTTTTTCTTTTCTTTTTGTTCATAAGTTTGAATATGGCAGCCAATTTTCAACAATTTGGCACTAGGCTGGGCTCTCCATTAAGATATGCTGGTGAGGTATGTAGTTCTTCCCTTGAAGAGCAACTTGCAAATTTAACTTCTCTTGTTCGTCAACGTGTAGAAAATATGCAAAGAGAGAAGTGCTATGGACATTATTCAGCCATAGGGCATCCTCCTTTTGGGTACCCAACTTTCTATGATGAGTCATTTGAGCAGGTAAATATGGTTAATAGTTTCCATGAACCACAACAAGTGAGGTATGATTCTTATTCAAACATGTACAATCCTAGATGGAAGGATCATCTTAACTTCAGGTATGGGAATGCACAAAATAGTCCTGTAGAACAAAATTTTGCAAATTTTCAGCATACCCAACAGGCCTATTATTCTAGACAGTCTGCATATCAGGATTTTCAGGTAAGTAGTTCTTTAGAAGATATTGTTGAATCTCTTACACAAAATACTCATCAATTTCAACAAGAGGTAAGGGCCAGCATTCAAAGCTTAACAAATCAGATTGGGCAATTAGCAACAACAGTCAGCAGGCTAGAGGCTCAAAATTCAGAAATTGAAAGTCTAGCCCCAACATCATTAATGCAAAAAGAGGAAAATTTTGCACTTAATAAAAAAGATGACTTGAAAGTTGACAATAACAAGCCTACTAATAAAGAGGCTATGGAATATACCCTGAATGCCAAATTCGAAGAGAATGTTATAGTGGGAGAGGAAGCACCAGAAGTGCAGCAAACATGTAAGGATTTTTCTATGTTGTTATCAATCTCTAATAAGATGCCTGTACCTTCTATTTTGCAGTATTCTGACCTAGGCTTAAAGAGCCTCCCTAGCCATTTAAAGGGCATATACAGTGGAGAACCAACCGTAGTTATAACCTCAGATAAATATGCCCTACTCAAAGATAGAGGAAAGTTACCGCATGCTTTGGTAGAATCTCAAAAGGATGAAATTAAATTAGATGCCAAAAGCTACTCAAGACATTGGTTATTTCCAGGCAAGCCAATTCAAAGTTGACATCAAGGATCCTTGAGTCGAGCCAACGACGTTAAACAAAGGCGCTTATTGGGAGGCAACCCAACATAAAAAGAAAAAGAAAAGTGGGAATCAGAGATATCCATGGTCCAGTAATGCAACATGCGCATTCCACTCCAAACAAATTCAGGGAAGTTCACTTAACTCATTTTTTTTCTATATCTTTCCTTAATTCTTATCTTTCTTTTACATTTAGGACAATGTAAAGTTTGAGTGTGGGGGTGGAAGTTTATTTGTCTGAATCATTGTGACCCTATTATGAGCATCAATTTTTTGTTTTTCACTATTTATGCACTTTTATTGCTTTTAGCAAGTTGAGTGATTGTGTGAGTATTCAATTTACATTTTAGGATGTTAGGCACAACCAACAGCCAATGATATGACTATCCAAATTTTTTTTTAGCTCTTGAAAAATGTAGAAACTTCATGGTTGTATGCGATTTTATCCCTTTTGCAATTTATTACTTTTGACTTTAGAATCCTAAAATATTTTGCACAATAAATTTGGGCATTCGATTTATCTTTTACTTAGAAAAGGTTTATATAATTCAAAAATATGTAATGATCTCAACAGGATTCTAGAACTTATTTGAATGCTGCTTGAGGCGAAATCCTAGGTTAATACTATTATTTAGGAGAAGATTTAGGCATTATTGGATAGATTGAGCCTTTCTAGCCTAACCTACACAATGAAATATCCTTAGTTCCTCTATTTTGAGCTTAATGAACTTTTTCTTCTAAAAATCACAAATGAGCCGAAAGCCAAATTTTGTATGAATATCCTTATTTTTGATCCTATTCACTCACTCCATGATTATTTTTCTGAATACTTGTTTTGTAGAGCTTAAATTGACAAAAGGGTGGAAGGGTGGAGCAAGGAAAAGAAAAGAATTATGCAAAGAAATAAAAAAGAGAATTATGAAAAAGGAAGAAAAGAAATTTTCAAAGAGAATAAAAGCATAGGTTGTGGAAAAAAAAATATTTTGAGAATCAAGGAAAATGATGGATCAAACTCAATTGAAGTAAGAAAATGAATGTGGGGGAAAGTCCTCCAAACTTGAAAAAGCTCAATAGATCATATTTAGTCATGTGGTGTTGGGTGATTGAGCCTACATTTGTATCCTTTATCCCACCTTATATCTTGGCCACATTACAAGCTAATTAAAGTCCTATTGATCCTAGAAGTAGTTTTGGCCTACATTAGTGGAGAGTGGCATGAAGAATAAGCATATGGAAATCCTAAACTACTTAGAGATCTACAACCAAAATTTTGGGATATATAAACTCATCTGGGTAAAAGGAAATTTAATGGCTCAAAACACACACACACTTGAGATTCAAGAGGATAAAATAATGAATTACATTTGGGTTAATTTTGTGTATGATTATGATCTTTCAAAAATTTTCTCGAACATATTTTTATGATATGAGGCAGAAAGTTTGGTAAGCCTAACACTTACTACATATATTGATTTTTGTTTTTATCTTTAGGGATTATTTTGCTTGAGGACAAGCAAAAGGTTGAGTGTGGGGGTATTTGATGTGATCTTAATTAAGCATGATTTTAATACCTTTATGCTTACCTTTTGTTTGATTTAAGTAAAATATAATTAGGAATTAGCTTAGTTTTGTTTTTCGTGTTGTAGGAACAAAGGAAGAAGAAAATGGAAGAAAAAGATAAGAAATTCATGGAAAAATGCTACATTGTAGCGATTCCAGACCTTTCAGCACTGTTTTGAGCATATCTCCCTCTTATGTACTCCAATCAAAGTGATTCAAGAAGCTGTGAAACGATAACACAATCCTCTACAACTTTGATGTTGAATACTTGGTCCAATTCGGGAGATTTCATAGCGTTACAGAGCTTGCAAAGCAGAATCACAGTGCAGCAGGGTGAATTCTGACTTTTGGTCACTAATTTTATCATATCTCCTTCAATTTAGATCCGATTGAGGTGATTCCAGCGGCTATGGAAAGAAGAGACATAGAGCTACAACTTTTGTGTTCGACACTTTGGCAAATTCTGGAAATTTCTGGGCGCCGCGGCGCTTACAAGTGAGCGCCGCGGTGCTGAACAACCCAGCCAAGTTTCGCAGCATGTGAGCGCCGCGGCGCCCGTCGCCGCACCAGGTCGCTGAATTCGTGATTTTAAGGGTTTTTTTACTCCAATTGAAGCCCGATAGGTCGAAATTTAACCTAGAAACACTCCTACATTAATTAGGAGGAGTTAATCTATAAAAAGGGAGCAAAACAAGCAGAGAGGGGAGCCAATTTCTGGATCCAATTTCATCATCCAATTCATCACCGAATTCTTCATCTACATTCTTCAATTCTTCTTTTGTTTATCTTATGGCCCTGCATGGCTAATTCTCTTTAGTTGGTTGAGGTGAGTTGAAACCTCAAGGGATTTTTATACATTGTGAGATGTGGATTTGATGTTATTATTTCAATTTGCTTTGAATATTGATTGTACATCTGTTCTTATTCTTAATGATTATTCATATGATTGCTAGGAGGCCTAATAGTATTTTGTCTATTTTAATCTACTGCTGAATTGTGTTTTGAACAAAGTTTTCAATTCTGCGATTCATGAGGCAAATAGGTTTGAGGGTTTTGGATTATAAATCATTGAACCTATGATGAATGATTAACTAAATTAAATATAACCGATGTGTTTATATTTGTTTAGCTCTGTCAGTTTCTCTAGTTCTTCATGCGGTTAGCAAGTTATGTTTTACCGATGTGCTAAAATATGGCTTGTTAATTAGGGTTTAATTAGTGCGATTGTCATTAATTTGTTAGACTTAAGGAGAAACGGGGTTAAAACCCCAATGATAGATATTCATTTGCAGATTGATTATGATGTCGATGATCAATGTAATCACTTGACGGTGGATACTAACCGAAACCAACGTCTTTATTATTAATCACTTTCGCTTATTTATTTTCATTATTGTTTATTTTACTTAATTTGCGATCATCAATTCCCCCCTTTTTATCACATAAGGTAATTTCAGTCTCTGTGGGATCGACCCTTACTCCCACTACTACAGGTTAGTTTTGAGGTAAGGTATTAATTTGGGTGCACCTGCGACAGTGCGCACCAGAATTAAAAGAACTTGTTAAAATAACAATTATAGATATATGTCTCACGGATATTTGGCAACTGAAATCACTCAATTTGGAGTCCATATGAGGTAGAAATGTGCAGATTAGTAAGTAATGTTCAGATAATGGTTAATCAGGGAAGAATTTGTTAGGAAAGCTTCTATTTTGGAATTTCTTGAATCATTTTGTAGGGAATTAAAATAACTTGGTAATATAACAATTATAGATATATGTCGTACAGATTTTTAGCAACAGGAATCACTCAATTTGGAGTCCATATGAGGTAGATATGGTCTGATTAGTAAGTAGTGTTCAGAAAATGGTTAATCAGGGAAGAATCTGTTAGGAAAGATTCTGTTTTTGAATTTTTGGGACCATTCTGTAGGGAATTAAAATAACTTGTCAACACAACAATTATAGATACATGTCGTACGGAGTTTTAACAATAGGAATCACTCAATTTGGAGTCCATATGAGGTAGATATGGTCTGATTAGTAAGTAGTGTTCAGAAAATGGTTAATCAGGGAAGAATCTGTTAAGAAAGCTTCTGTTTTTGAATTTCTGTGACCATTCTATAGGGAAATAAAATAACTTGTTAACATAACAATTATAGATATATGTCTCACGGAGTTTTAGCAACTGGAATCACTCAATTTTGAGTCCATATGAGGTAGATATGGTCCAATTAGTAAGTAGTGTTCAAAAAATGGTTAATCAGGGAAGATTTTGTTAGGAAAGATTTTGTTTTTGAATTTCTGGGAACATTTTGTAGGGAATTAAAATAACTTGTTAACATAACAATTATAGATATTTGTCTCACATATTTTTAGCTGATGGAATCACGCCATTTGGAGTCCATATGAGGTAGATATGGTCTAATTAGTAAGAAGTGTTCAGAAAATGGTTAATCAGGATAGAACATGTTAGGAAAGCTTCTGTTTTTGAATTTTTGGAAACATTCTGTAGGGAATTAAAATAACTTGTTAACATAACAATTATAGATATTTGTCTCACGGTTTTTTAGCCACTATAATCACTCAATTTGGAGTCCCTATGAGGTAGATATGGTCAGATTAGTAAGTAGTGTTCAGAAAATGGTTAATCAGGAAAGAACATGTTAGGATAGCTTCTGTGTTTTAATTTTTGAGAACATTATGTAGGGAATTAAAATAAATGGTTAACATAACACTTATAGATGTATGTGTCACGGATTGTTTGCCACTAGAATCACTTAATTTAGAATTGTTATGAGAGAGATATAGACAGATTAGTAGGTAGAGCTCAAAAACTCCCTGTGAAGAAATAACCTGTAATTTGAGGGACTAATGCCACCTTAATTTCTTAATATTATGTTAACAATTTCCTTTAATTCCCTATAGATTTTGCCTAGAAATTCAAACACAAAAGCATACTTAATAGATTTTTCACTAGTTAGCTAGTTTCTGACCACTGCTTACTAATCTGACCACTACTTATTAATCTGACCATATCTTCCTAATATGGATTCCAAATTGAATGATTCTAGTGGCTAAAAATTCTTAAGACATATATATATATATATATATATATATATATATATATATTTCATGGTAACTATTTATTTTAATTCCCTATATATTTTTTTTCAGAAATTCAAACACAAAAGCTTACCTAACATATTCTTCCCTGGTTAACCATTTTCTGACCATTGCTTACTAATCAGACCATATGTCCCTCATTTAAACTTGAAATTGGGTGATTCCAGTGGCTAAAAATCTGTGAGCCATATATCTACATCTTTCAAGTCAACTAATTCTTTTAATTTCTAACTGATTCTTCCCAGAATTTAAAAAGCATAAGCTTCCTTTGTTACTCTGAAATCTAGTTTCCTAACCAAACCTTTCCTAAGGTTTTAGTCCATCATTTTATTATGTCCTCTTCCATTTTCTTCCTAATTTATATCTAATCATATTCCATCAATTTTTCACCACATTCAAATATACAAAATAGCAGCATAAAAATCCTAAAATTTTGCCACCCATAGCCATACCTATGCCGAACTTTTCACACCAACTGAAATGCTCAAAACATCCATCATATGCAAGATAACATGTAACATGATATAGAAACATCCATGACCAATCATCAAAGTAGCAAATATTGTAAATTTCATCAAAGTTCTAAGATCAAAATCCCATATAAATGTTACAAATTTTAAAACTTTTCTTCAAAAAGAGATTGTTAAACCTACCTAAAGATCTCCCTAGCTCACTTAATGAATTCTTTTTCTTGTTTCCTATTAAAGGAAATAGCAAGATTCCTCCCTTCCCTTAACTTTTCTAGCAGCTTAAATAAGAGAAGGAAGGTGACTTTTGAACCCTAAGGATGAAGAGAAAAGATGGATTCAAGTAGAGATTAAGCTAACTTACTTGAAGTACTTAGTCCTCTAGACTTGTCCTTCCCCTTCCTTCCTCTCTTCTCCTCTCTTTCTCTCCTTTCCTCACTCTACCTTGCTTCTATTCTTCCTCTCCCTCACTTGGATGAAATTATAATTCTATAACGGTGGGTTTTGCTTAAATAAACTATCAAGTTGTTCACATCTCATAATCATGGGTCTACCTTATCACAATTAGGATGCACTTGGTTGTTTTTTGGGGAAAGACAACTCACGTTCTTGTCTTCCTCTCCCTTAGTCAAAATATACATAGAAAAAGGAGATTTGTATTTTGAAAATCATGATAAAATATTTTTAAGACAAGGGACGAGGTCCTTTTGATTTAGAGATTCATTTCCTTTTTCTTTTGTCTCACTCAAGTATGATAGGTTTGCCTTTTTAGGTGGCAAATTTCCAATCCTTGAGCCTTTCTTGTTTGGCTAAAATTATTTGTGTAGGATAAGGATGTTTTATCATAATGCCATGTATTATTACCAACTTGCTAAACTTATGAATGTACGATATAGATGTGTTGTCTTAATACCATATGACCTATTCTTGATTATTATTACACTACTATTTTCTCACATGATTCTTATTTTTCCCTCTTGGATTTAGGGTCATTCTTACCCATTTCTTTTGCTTTCACTGAAATTCTACCATTCATGGAGGGCTTGGTCACATTTTCTTTATTTTTGGGCTATCGGTCTAACTTTTATATCCTAGTCCAAGTCTATGTTTTATTTCTTGCTTGGGCTATCCAATTGGCTTCCTAGAAACTCATATGAAGTGAAAAAACTATATATGAAGTGTCCATAGGTTAAAGCCAAATGTATGGGTGGAGATGTTAAACTTAGGAATTCTAACTCTAGAATTAGGAAAATTTACCGTAATCTAATCTTCTTAAAATTTTAAGACCTTTAGTTACTTGACAAAAAAATTTATCTTCATTACCAAAGAATTTCGCCTTTCTTTAGTATGTTATTTCTAATTTTTCCTATTAGGTTTTCTCTCTTTACTTATTCCCTTAATGTTAGAAACATTTTCTATGCATATACATAAGGTGAAGAATTTCTAAGGATTATATTTCCTTAAATATCTAAAAATTGTCTAATAAATTTTATTTGCTTAATTAAATATTTATATATCTTCATCTATTGTAACCAGGTTTTATCTTTCTAGCTTTACATCTATCTCTACTCCTACTCCTTTCTCTTTAATTGTATTAAACATTGATGAATGGTTTAATGAATATGATTATGGGTTTTCTTTCAATTATGTGTGAGTAGATTTAATCTAGGGTTTTGGTAAACCCACTTATGGTATGATGATACTACATTAAATGGAATAGTGAAACCCTAATTGTGATTGTTTATGGTTAATTAGAATTAACTATTATGCATTATACGAGTTGATAGGATGCTTGATCACCGTTTTATCACATCTTAGGTTATTAACTGAAGAACTGAAAGGTGAAAGTTAATGTCAGAACTTAATAGTTAATTAGGGATATCTTAATCACGAAAGTAGTTCAAGGTTCTCCTGGAATTGAATCAATTGGTAGGCATGAGAACCTTTATTAAGTGAATCATATGGCAAGCATAGAACTTAATGAACTTAGGTTGAACTAAGAACTACAAAAATAGGCAATTGAATTAACCTAGGTACAATTAGTAATGTTTGAAAGGGGTTATTAATTAATTAAGGTTAAATCATCCCCTATTACCTAGATAATTGCATTAGATGTATATATTGATTGTTGAATATTATAAGTGCGGTAAACCGTAACCCTAGGCTTTTATTAATTGAATTCCTTATTTAATTAATTGTGATCTCTCTATCAAATTACATTGATTTAAATAGCTTATTTCGTAGAATTCTAGTAATTGATATTTAGTCTTTGTGGGATATGATTTGTACTCATCAGACCAGCCATAGTTACACCATGTACTTGCGGTTAATTAGTGAAACATACACAACAAGTTTTTGGCAACGTTGCCAGGGACCAATAATGTTAATATTAGGTATTTTGCGAAATAGCTAGACTATATCTTTTTCTTTTAATTTTTTTGCATATTTTATCTTACTAATTGTTTTGTATTTTTTCTTCCTTTATAGGTGTGTTTCTATTTTATGTGCAGAGATCATGAATTCTTTGCTAAATTTGACCCGAAAATTGAATGACCATACAAAGGAGAAGAAGAAGACAACAGGAAGATCCTGCTACACTTACTATGGTAGATAGAGATAAAAAATCTCTTAAATATTTCAACGCCTCGCATGCTCATGGCTTAAATTTGAGTATTGTCTGACCTATTGTTAAGGCCAACAACTTTGAGCTGAAGCCTTCTTTTATATAGATGGTTCAGTAAAATCAATTTGGAGGGTCTCTTACTGAAGACCTAAATCTCCATCTATCAGTCTTTCTGGAATATTGCGATACATTGAAGCTCAATGGAGTATCTTCTGATGCCATCCAACTGAGGTTGTTCCCGTTTTCTCTGTGGGACAAGGCCCAAGCATGGTTATTCTCTCTTTCATCAGGGTCAATAACTACTTGGCAACAATTTTCTCAAGCTTTCTTAGCCAAGTACTTCCTACAAAGTAAGATAGCCCATCTCAAAAATCATATTACCACATTTGCACAAAAAGATGGGGAGTCACTATATGAAGCTTGGGAGAGATTTAAAGAGCTTATCAGATTATGCCTTCACCATGGGTTGGTAAAATGGATTATAGTCCATATATTCTACAATGAACATATATATAGCACCCGTATGTCTGTGGATGCTATAGTAAGAGGAGCCTTAATGAACAAAATAGTTGATGAGATTTATGAGCTGATTGAAGATATGACTCAGAATCACTATTCTAGGTCTAGTGAGAGGCAACCATCTAGAAAACTGGTAGGTATGTATGAAGTTGATGTATTTAATCATTTAACTTCTAAATTTGATACAATGTTTCAAAAGCTCTATAAATTAAGCATCAATGATGTTGGTTCTTCTCTATTTTTTGCATGTGAGATTTGTGGGTGTATTGGTCATGTGGCCAATGAATGCCAACTTGAAAACCCTGTACCTCAGGATTGTGAAAAGGTAATCTTTGTGAATAATAATCAGAGAAGCAATCCCTACAGGAAAACCTATAATTTAGGCCAGTGGAAACACCTAAATCTTTCATACAAGCCTAATGTGAATCAACCTCCTCAGAATAACTTCAGGCAACCTCCTGAATTTCAAAATCAGAGGCCATTCAATCCTCCTCCACAGTGAAAGTCAAATCTAGAGGCTCTGATGGAAAATTTCATTGCTACCCCGAGTAAACAAAATGATGAGTTTAGAGCCCAGAACCACTCAATGAATGAGGCTATAAAAGACTTAGCCTCTAAGGTTGACTCTTCAAATAGGAACTATGGTAAATTCCCTGGCCAACCTGAGAATCTAAGAGAACATTGTAAGTCTATCACTTTGAAAAGTGGTAAGCAGTTGGGTGAGTCAATGGAAAAAGAGGAAGATAAGGTTGAAAAATTGAAGGAAATGCTTGAACAAGCAACTGTGGAAGAAGAGTATATTAATGAAAGGAAAGAAGAAGAGCCTAAATATGTGGCTCCTGAACCATACAAGCCCCCAGTTCCTTTCCCCCAGAGGCTTGCTATAGCCATATTAGAAAAGTAGTATGGAAAGGTCCTTGATGTGTTGAAAAAGCTACACATTAATATTTCATTCTTAAAAGCTATCTCTCATATGCCTTCTTATACTAAATTTTTGAAGGAAATCCTCTCAAATAAGAGGAAGATTCAGGAGTATGCCATAGTAGCATTAACTAAAGAATGCAGTGCATTGATCCAAAATAAATTGCCTCCTAAACTCAAGGACCTTAGAAGCTTCTCTATACCTTGTTCCATTAGAGATGTGCACATTACTTGAGCCTTATGTGATCATAGAGTAAGTATAAGTCTAATGCCATTATTTATATGCAAGAAGCTCCAGATGGGTGATTTAAAGCCTACCACTCTTTCCCTTCAGTTGAAGGACTGATCCGTTACGCATCCGATCGGTATATTAAAGGATGTTCCTCTAAAGGTAGGTAAATTCTTCATACCTACTGATTTTGTTATTTTATAGATAAAGAAAGAAAACCAAATACCCATAATTCTTGTAAGGCCTTTCCTAGCCACTACATGTGTAATTATCAATGTAAAAGATGGAAAGCTTTCTTTGAATGAAGGGGATGAAAAGATTGAGTTCAATTTGAATGATGCAATAAAATGTCCATCTTTAGGTGATTTTTGTTGCATGATTAATGTAATTGAGCAGAATATGGTTGATAATGTAGTAAGTTTTTGTTCTTTTGATCCACTTGAGCTTTGCCTTGTGGATAGTCCTTTTCTTTATGCTAAACAGGTAGAAGCTGATGCATATGCTCAAATGCTTAATGAGAGTCCCATGCTCACCTCAAAAGCAAAAGCTAAAAAGCTAGAATTAAATCTCAATAAAAAATCAGCAATTGTAAAAGAAGTTAAGGCGCCCAAGGTAGAACTCAAACCACTTCCATCCAATTTAAGGTATGAATTTCTGGGTCCTAACTCTTTACATCAAGTAATTGTGAATGCTGAAGAAACTAGTAAGTTATTGAATGTACTCAGAAAGTTTAAGAGAGTGATTGGGTATAGTATTGATGACATAAAAAGGATTAGTCCATCTATTTTCATGCATCGCATTATACTTAATAATGATCATAAACCTTCTAGAGAGAACCAAAGAAGACTGAATTCAAACATGAAAGAAGTAGTCAAGAAGGAGGTGCTCAAATTACTTTATGCAAGTACTATTTATCTTATTTCAGATAGTAAGTGGGTAAGCCCTGTTCATGTAGTCCCTAAAAAGGGAGGTATGACTGTTATTAAGAGTGACAATGATAAATTAATTCCTACCAGAGCTGTTACGGGTTGGCGTATGTCTATTGATTATAGAAAATTAAATAAGGCCACCCGTAAGGATTGCTTTCCTTTGCCTTTCATTGATCAATTGTTAAAAATGCTGGCTAAACATTCACATTTTTGTTATATGGATGGATATTCAAGATTCTTTCATATTCCTATCCATCCAAACGACTAAAAAAATATGACATTCCCTATGGAACCTTTGCATATAGAAAGATGCCATTCGAACTGTGCAATGCACTAGCCACTTTCCAAAAATGTATGATGGCTATTTTATCATATTTGATTAAAGATATAATGGAAGTATTTATGGACTCTTTTTCTGTCTATGGTACCTCATTTGATAATTGGTTAAATAATTTGACATAGGTATTTAAAAGATGTGAGGAAGTCAACCTAGTACTAAATTAGGAAAAATGCCATTTTATGGTAAGCGAAGGAATAGTACTTAGACACATGGTGTCTTAGAGAGGGATTGAGGTGGACAAAGAAAAAATTGAGGCAATCCAGACAATGCCACCACTATCTCATGTTAAGGAAGTGAAAAGTTTTCTTGGGCATGCAAGCTTTTACAGAAGATTTATCCAAGACTTCTCCAAAATTTCGAAACCCTTAACTCATTTACTTATTAAGGAAACTCCCTTCTTATTTGATGATGACTGTTTACGTGCTTTTTGTAAGTTAAAAGAGGCATTAATATTTGCACCAATCATCCAACCTCCTGATTGGAGCCTTCCATTTTAGATCATGTGTAATGCTAGTAACTGTGCTGTGGGAGCTGTACTTGTACAAAGAAGAGATAAAATCCCTATGTTATTTACTATACCAGCAAGACCCTAGATGAAGCCTAAGTTAACTATTCCACCACAGAAAAGAAGCTTCTGGTAGTAGTATTTGTAATGAACAAATTCTGCCAATGTTTGTTGGTATCCGATGTCATTGTATATACAAACCATGTTGCCATCAAAAATTTTGTTGGGTAAGAAGGATGCCAAGTAAAGATTGATTATATGGATCCTTCTATTGTGGGAATTTGATCTTGTGATTCGGTGTAACAACCGATTTTTTTTATATATATATATAGCGACCGTTAACACAATCCAAGCAATAAACTATACACATTTATATAAGCAACTAATATTCCATTATCATAATATCCAAACTACATCAAAGATTAATATTTATACATCAGCGACACTGAGTCACATAACTACATTAACTTAACATTGAACCCTATATACTAGACATCTCCCCTGCGTGTAAAGGGTGGAGGAGGTGGTTCTGGCATCGGGATCTAGACAAGGCATCGTCATCCATTGGATCTTCTATGATCAAATGCACAGAAGCAGCTAGCGTATCGTTTAATCTTATCTGAATATAACACCAACAATAATGAGAAAAGAAGTTCCCAATAGGTTTAACATTAAAAGCATCATAGAGTAAATAAGGAAAACCCAGTGTTATGTCTAGCTGTATAAACTATAGAAAACATTTCTCTTTGTATATGTTAAAATAACAAGAAGCATGCTTTCATATTCAATAGACAGGTTATGCATCAATATGACATGTATAATAACCAGGTTATACTTCAATAATATGCTTGTACATCTATCTTTGTAGTGCTTTCATACGGGGTGAATGATTGTCTGCAGCCACATCTCAAGACTCAGTGACTAATCGTCTGTAGCCACGAGTTCAACCATGTACATTAACATGATATAACCATGTATACATCAAATAACTCACCTTTATCATCATGCTCGCCATCCACAATCACCTTCATCTCTTCATACAATCACTATGTAATAACCCCTCTATTGTCATATAAAATGTACACATCATCTTCTTTAATCATCATGACCATCACAACAGGATTATGCATTATCCAAGCATATCATTAATATCATGCATAATATCATCACCACATCATTTAACAAATATGTATTAATACACTTACCAACAATGCAAACCTTATATCATGTAATCCTCATGCACTGATATACTAGCAAATGCATCAAGTCAACATACATTTCATCCATACATTGCACATATAGCTCATATGCAATTCACTTACATATATCTCATCAATATATAACAAATTCACTTGCATAGGTTTCATTAATATGTATTTTTATCCATACATTAAACATGCATCTCATCAATATGCAATATGTGACTTAATTTCTTATAATAAAAGGATAGAATTCACACTACAATGCATCATTAACAAGGTATTTATTTGTATTTTAGTTCCCCTTAACATCATCCATTTATTGGAGTTCATTTAGAGCCTTCAAAATACAAAATGTCACAACTCCATTTATGTAACAAATTTTTTTCTATATTTGTAAAATTCCATGAAGTTATTACCTCATTACAACTTAACTCAAAATAACATTTATTTAATTTATACAATATACTGAGTTTACATACACATTATTAATTTACAAACATCTGTACAAAAGTCTAACATATACATATTAGCCCTAGTCATCCACGTAGACTACTTCTAAGGACACTGGTGCAGGTGGTGACACCTCCACCAGAATCTCAATCACGTCTATTACAGATATATCTAATATAATCGGTAGTTGCCCAAGGTTGCGCAGCTTGATCCAATGTACAGCAATATTAAGTGTCATAGAGAATAGCTGCATAGTTAATCTTCTGAACATGATGTGAAAAAATAGTGAGAATTAAATCCCAGTAGGTTCAACAATAAATCATAATCATCATCAATATAGGTCATCACATCATGTTCATATGTATAAGCTACAGCAAAAACTGTTGGTCACATGAATGCACTTTATCTATGCCCATGAAAATCGTCCAGTAATGACATGTACGGTAAGATTAACTCTTTTCAGAATATCATATGATGGCTATCAATTTATTCTCATATCAAGCTACCCCGGTCAGGGGGAGTATTTTCTACTTTCTGGTACGGGCTTTTCTCACTCCATCCGACATGACATACTATCTCTTTCTTTTCTCATTAACATAATCATAACCGTTGGTAGAGCATCCCCTACTTGTACACCACACAGACTGCCATGTGACTGTGCTCATTTCTTTTATTTTCACAATAAAAGCCAAAAATATGATTTCAATAACAAGTATGTTCATTAAACTCACATCAAAATATAATTATTACCAAAAATCATTGGTAATCATGCCATGAACATAACCGTTTCAAATATCACTTTATAAATTATTTCCATGTCAAAATGCAGACTTAAGATAATAAGAAGTTCATGCAATGGCAATGACTATGGCATATACTGGTCATTTATTATTTTTATTTATAAGATTCTTTTTTTTTTTTCTAAATATTATTTTTATCTCTTTATTTTCTTGATGCAGGTTTTCGTCCTATCTGACCTTCTCTTACTAATATGAGCATAACTCCCTCATTTTAAAGATAAAAAAATTATCTAAAACTATTATGTTGAACAGTTTAGCCAAATATTAAAGATTCTTGGTCATATTACTCCCTCAAGTGATAGGTTATTCCTTCTCGGGTAGGTTCTGACCTCTACTTACTAATATGTGCATATCTCTCTCATACAAATTCCAAATTTAGTGATTCAAGTGGCTAAACTTCCATGACACATATATCTATAATTGTTATGTTAACTAGTTATTTTAATTCCCTAATTAATCATTTTCTGACCACTGCTTACTAATTGGACCATATCTACCTCATATGGACTCCAAATTGAGTGATTCCAATGGTTAAAACTCGATGAGACATAGATCTACATTTGTCATGTTAACCATTTATTTTAATTCCTTATCGATTCTTCAATAAATTTTAAAACCAGAAGCTTAAACATTTGCCACCCATAGCCATACCTATGCTGAACTATCTACGCCAGCCTAAGTATTCAAACATACATCACATGCAAGATCAATATGTAACATGATATAGCAACATCGATGACCAATTATCAAATTTCTAAAATCAAAATCCCATATAAATGTTACAAATTTCAAAACTTTTCAAAAAGAAATATTGTTAAACCTACTTAAGGATCTCCCTAGCTCACTTAGTGAATTTGTTTTCTTGTTTCCTCCTGAAGGAAGTAGCAAGATTCCTCCCTTCCCTTAACTTTTCTAGCAGTTTAAATAAGATAAGGAGAGTGAGTTTTTTGAACCTTAAGATTGACGAGAAAAGATGGATTCAAGTGGAGATTTAGCTAACTTACCTTGAGCAGTTAGTCCTCTAGACTTCTCCTTCCTCTTTCTTCCTCTCTTCCTCTCCTTTCCTCACTCTACCTTGCTTGTTTTTCCTCTCCCTCACTTGGACGAAATTCTAATGTTATAAGGGTGGTTTTTGCTTAAATAGACTATCAAATAATTCAACTTTCATGATCATAGGTCTACCTTATCACAATTAAGATGCACTTGGTTGATTTTTAGAAAACAAACAACTCATGTTCTTCTCTTCCTCTTCCTTTGTCAAGATATGCATAGCAAAAGGAGATTTATATTTTGAAAATTATGATAATATGTTCTTAAGACAAGGGACAACGTCCCTTTGATTTAGGGATTCATTTCCTTTTTCTTTTGTCTTAATCAAGTATGATAGGTTTGCCTTTTTAAGTGGCAAGTTTCTAACCCTTGAATCTCCCTTTCTTGGTTGAAATTATTTGTGTAGGATAGGAATGTTTTGTCCTAATTCCATTTATTCTAATACCACTTACTAAAATAATGAGTGTAGGATGTAGATGTTTTGTCCTAATGCTATGTATTATCATACCACTTACTAAATTTTTGTCTTAATGCCATGTAACCTAATATTTATTAATATTACACTATTATTTCATCACATGATTTATTTTATTTTATTTTTCCTCTTGGATTTGGGCTCATTCCAACCCATTTTCTTTGTTGTGGATAAAATTCTACCTTTCTTGGAGGTCTTGGTCACATTTTCATAATTTTTGGGCTATCGGTCCAACTTCTATATCCTAGTCCAAGTCTATGTTTTATTTCTTACTTAAGTTATCCAATGGGCTTCCTAGAAACTTATGTGAAGTGGAAAAACCCTATATGAAGTGTCCATAGATGAAAGCCCAATTTATAGGTGGAGATGTTAAATTTAGAAATTTCTAACTCTTGAATTAGGAAAAAAAATTTACCCTAATCCAATCTTCTTCAAATTTTAAGACCTTTACTTACTTCACAAAAATATATCTTCCTTACCAAAGAATTTCACCTCTCTTTAGTATGTTATTTCTAATTTTAGGTTTATCTCTTTACTTGTTCTCTTAATGTTAGAAACATTTTCTATGCATACACATAAGGTGAAAATTTTCTAAGGATTATATTTCCTTAGATATATAAAAATTGTCTAATAAATTTTATTTTCTTAATTAAATATTTATGTACCTTTAAAGAAACAAAATTAGGGATGTTACATTTCTCTCCCCCTAAAAGATATTTTGTCCTCAAGATTTTAGAAATTACCTAATAAGAACAATTACGGATATTTCTTCCTCATGACTTCTTCCAGCTCCCAAGTTGCTTCTTCCGGAGTTAAACCTTCCTATAACACCTTAACCAGTGGAATGGTTTTATTTCTCAGTTGCTTCACGTCGGTGTCCAATATGGATGCTGGTACTAGTTGGTATGTCATGTTCTCCTTTATTTGGATTGGTTCATCCCGTATTACATGTGAGGAATCTGGAAGATACTTCCGCAGTTGTGATACATAGAAAACATTATACAGGTTGGACAAATTAGGTGGGAGGGTAACTTGATATATTGACATCCTCACTTTCTTCAGAATTTGATAGGGTCCCAAAAATCATGGACTTAGCTTTCTAGTTTTAAGAGACCTACCAACTCCAGTAGTTGGGGAAAGTTTTAGAAATACATGGTCTCCTTCCTCAAACTCTAGAGGTCTATGTCTCTTATCATAGTAACTCTTTTGCCGACTCTGAGCTGTAAGTATTTTGTCTAGTATTATCTTGATTTGTTCAGTGGTTTGTTGAACTAGATCAGGACCCAGCAAGTTCTTTTCTCCTACCTCAAACCAACATAGTGGAGATCAGCACTCCCTACCGTATAAAACTTCGTAGAGGGCTATCTTAATACTAGAGTGATAGCTATTATTATAAGCAAACTCCACCAAAGGTAGATATTTATCCCATCTTTTACCTTGCTCTATCACACAGGCCCTCAACATATCTTCTAGGGTTTAAATGGTTTGTTCTATCTACTCGTCAGTCTGAGTATGGTAGGCAGTACTGAACTACATCTAGGTTTCAAAAACCTCCTGTAATGCCTCCCAAATCCTCGATGTGAACCTCGGATCTCTATCAGAAATGATATTTAAGGGAATTCTATGCAGTCTAATTATTTCCTGGATGTATAATTGGGCCAATTTGTCTAGTGGATAGTTAATCTTTATGGAAAAAAAGTTAGCAGATTTGGTTAATCTGTCAACTATTACCCAGATAAAGTCAAGTCTAATTGAAGTCTTAGGTAAACCCATGAAAAAGTCCATCGAAATATTGTCTTATTTCCATTTAGGGATCTCAAGAGGTTGTAAAAATCCTGTTGGCTTTTTATGCTCTACCTTCACCTTCTGACAAATGAGAAATTTCACCACAAACTCGGCAATTTCCTTTTCCATCCCTAGCCACCAATACATCCTCCTTAAGTCCTGGTACATTTTAGTGGATCCAAGATGGACGAAGCATTTACTCTGATGCACTTCCTATAGAATCTTAGTCCTCAACTCTCGTTCTTGAGGAACACATACCCTTCCTTGATAAATGATTACTCCATCTTCCGAAACAAAAAAATCATCCTGATCATTATGATCCCATAAATATTGATCGTGACCTTGAGCCTCTTTAATCTGGGCTCTAAGGACACACTCTATACTTAACCCATTAATGATTAGCTTCTTTGGGGTAAGGGTTGTGTCCAGCTTTAAATTTTGAAATTCTTATAGCATATGCATCTCATACACCATTATCCTATATATGTGAAGAAATTTTCAACTCAAGGCATTAGCTACTACATTCGCCTTTCCTGGATGATACTTTATCTCAAACTTGTAACCATTGAGGAATTTTACCCATCTTTGTTGCCTCATATTTAACTCTTTTTGGTCAAAAAAATACTTAAGACTCTTATGATCACAGTATACTTCAAATGTCACTCTGTATAAATAGTGTCACCAAATCTTTAAGGCAAACACCATCACCACCAATTCAAGATCATGGGTTGGTTAGTTTCCTTCGTGGGGTCTTAGTTGCCTAGAAGCGTAAGTAACTACTCTCTTGTCTTGCATCAACACACAACCTAGCCCTTTCGTTGAAGCATCACTATACACTTCAAAATGTCCTGTGGGGTCTGGAATAATTAAAATAGGAAGAGTGGTCAATCTTTTCATAAGCTCCTGGAAACTAGCTTCACATTGATCAGTCCATTTGAAAGGACTTCCCTTCTTGGTCAATTTAGTCAATGGCAAGGCTAAACAAGAGAAGTTTTGTATAAACCTCCTGTAGTATCCTGCCAAACCCAAGAAACTTCTTACTTCTGCAACCGTCTTTAGTTTTTCCCACTAAATCATTGCTTTCGTCTTGCTAGGGTTTACAGCTACCCCTTTATTGGAAATGACATGTCCGAGAAATTTTACCTCTGACAGACAAAATCCACATTTCTCCAATTTGGCATACAACTTTTTCTCTTTCAGTCTTGCAGCAGGATTCGGAGATGTTGTTCATGTTCTTTCTCACTCTTAGAGTATATCAAGATGTCATCAATGAACACTACCACAAATTGATCTAGGTAGGGTCGAAAAATGTGATTCATGTAGTCCATGAAAATTGTAGGTGCATTTGTCAACCCGAAGGGCATTACGAGAAACTCATAGTGCTCATACCTAGTCTTGAAAGCTATTTTTGGTACATCCTCCTCTTTAATCCTAATCTGATGGTATCTTCATCTCAAGTCAATTTTAGAAAAGATGGAGGCTCCCTTTAGTTGATCTATTAAATCATTTATCCTAGGGAGAGGATACTTATTTTTGATAGTCAACTTATCTTGCTGTCTGTAATCTATGCATAGTCTCAAGCTCCCATCTTTTTTCTTAACAAATAGCACAGGAGCTTCCTAAGGTGATATACTTGGTCTAATAAATTGCTTGTCTAACAATGCCCCCAACTGTTTCTTGTGTTCTTGTAGTTCCTTCGAGGCCATTCTATAAGGTGCAATAGAGATAGGCCCTGTCCCAAGTAGGAGATCAATAGAGAACTCTATCTCTCTCTTGGGAGGTGAGCCTGGAATATCTGGCGGAAATATTTCAGGAAACTCGTTAGGTATTGGAATTTCATCAAGCTTCGGTTCAACTTCTAGATTTGATAAGTGCAAGAGAATGTATCCAAGTACTCCATTCTTCAACTCCCTATTGACTTGATTGGCATTAAGCATCAATAACTACATCTCCTCTTCTGAAGTAGGAGGTAGAAATTCAATGGTCTTGTTGCAATAATTCAACAATACCTAATTTCTAGACATCTAGTCTAACCCTAGAATGACATCAATACCTTTTAAAGGTATATAGACGAGGTCTACAAAAAAAAATTCTCCTGAATAGTGACCTGACAGTCTTTACATATAAAAGAAGTTAAGACCTTTTCAACAGTGGGAGTTACTAAAGATAGCTCACAGGAGATTTCAGAAATAGGATACTGAAACTCCCTAATACATTCTTATGATATAAATGAATGGCTAGCACTAGAGTCAAACAACACCATAAGAGAAAATCCATAGATATAGCATGGACCATTTCGGGGGATTGAGCTGCCTCTTGGCCGTTAATGGTGAAAACCCTTTCTTTCACCTGAGGCTTCTATTCCAACTGCTTCCCTAAATTTTGTGGGCAGTTCTTTGCAAAATTACCCTTCTGTCTGCAATTAAAGCAAACATCTAATCCTATGTAACATGGCCGGTTACCATGCATACGTCTGCACTTAGTACACTTGACTATGGAAAAGTTTTATTGGAAGGGTCGGGGACTTGCAGTTATTGGCCTCTTGCCAGTACCCTGTCATTTTCCTCTAACATTTCTGCTAGAGTTTTCTAGACCATTCTTCCATTTCCAAAAAATTTGTATTTGTTTCTCATCTACCACTACCCTCAAGCTCTTCTCTAGGAGTCTGCATTTATTTGTCAGAGGTACAGACTCCCTGATCTTCATAGCTACAATAGCATTCCTTATCTCTGGATTCAATCTTGCTTTGAACTTAACAGCCTTCCATGCTTCATCAGGGTTAAATCGCAGGTAAGAGGAGAAATTAGAAAACTCCTCAAACTTCGCAATGTACTGGTCTACGGTCATGCTGCCCTGCCTAAGTTGGAGAAATTCAATCTCCTTCTTTGCCCGCACAGTACTTGGGAAGTACTTTTCCAAAAAGGTGTCTTTGAACACCTGCTAGGTCATCTGCCTTCCCTAGTGAGCTAAAAGTTCTCTAGTTCCATGCCACTAGTATTCTGCTTCATCTTTCAGCATATATGCAGCGAAGATAACTTGCTGCTCCTCAATAAAGCCTATCACTTCAAAGATTTTCTCCAGTTCCTTTATCCACCTTTCATCTACAATCAGGTCAAAGCCGCCTTGAAAACAAGGTGGTCTAGTCCTTAGGAACTTGGATATGCCATTATCATTTCTTGGCATCTGATTATTAGCTCCATTCTCACCATTCGAATTATTAGCTTTTTGAAGGTATTGTAGAATTTGGTTGGTAGTCGTGACTTGGTCTCGAATTGCCGTGGCCAGATTGTGTAGGGTTTCTTCCGCATTGTTTGCCTGATTTCTCCTCAGTGGTGCCATTTCCTACTGTAGAAAAAATAAAGTTATGCTGCTATTGAGGTGATCAAGTCCAATAGTTAGTTTCAAAAATATTTAACAGCAGTCATAACACCACCTCGGCATATAGATAAGAAACACTAGTAATTTCATACCTATATGAAATCATTGATCCCTAACACAGCACAATCACAACATACTCAAGACACTATATGATCGACTCAAATAACCATCCACCCACTGGCCATCTAGGATTGACCTGCTCTAATACAAATTATGTAACAACTCTATTTATGTTACAAATTTTTTTCCATATTTGTAAAATTCCACGAAGTTATTACCTTGTTACAACTTAACTCAAGATAACATTTATTTAATTTATACAATACTAAGTTTACATATACATTATTAATTTACAAACATCTGTACAAAAGTCTAACATATACTTATTAGCCCTAATCATCCACGTAAACTACTTCTAGGGACACTGGTGCGGGTGGCGGCACCTCCACCGAAATCTCAGTCACGTCTATTATAGATATATCCAATATAATTGATAGTTACCCAAGGTAGGGCAGCTCGATCCAACATGCAACAATAATAAGTGCCATGGAGAATAGTTGCATAGTTAATCTTCTAAACATGATAGGAAAAAATAGTGAGAATTAAATCCCAATAGGTTCAACAATAAATCATAATCATCATCAATATAGGTCATCACATGATGTTCATCTGTATAAGATACATCAACAACCTTTTGTCACATGAATGCACTTTATCTATGCCTATGAAAATCGTGCAATATTGACATGTATGGTAGAATTAACTATTTTTAGAATATCATATGATGGCTATCAATTTATTCTCATATCCAGCTACCCTGGTCAGGATTAATATTTTTTACTCTCCAGTACAGTCTTTTCACGCTCTGTCTAACATGGCACACTTTCTCTTCCTTTTCTAATATCATAACCATTGGTAGGGCGTCTCCTACTGGTGCACCACACATATTGCCATGTGACCGTGCCCATTTCTTTTCTTTTCACAATAATAGCCAAAAATATTATTTCAATAACAAGTATGTTCATTAAACTCACATCAAAATATAATTATTACCAAAAATCATTGTTTTTAATGACCGTGCCCATGAACATAACCGTTTCAAATATCACTATATAAACGATTTCCATGTCAAAATTACACACTTAAGAAGTTCATGAAATGGCAATGACTATGGCATATACTAGTAATTTATTATTTTTATTTATAAGATTCTTCTTCTTTTTAAAATATTATTTTTATCTCTTTATTTTCTTGATGCAGGTTTTCATCTTATTTGATCTTCTCTTACTAATCAAAATGTAACTCCCTCATTTTAACTCCGATTTAGGTGATCTTAGTGTCATTTTAAAGATAAAATAATTTTTTAAAACTATTATGTTGAACAGTTTAGCCAAATATTAAAGATTATTGGTGATATTACTCCCTCAAGTGACAGGTTATTCCTTCTCGGGTAGGTTATGACCTCTACTTACAAATATGTCCATATCTCTCTCATATGAATTCCAAATTGAGTGATTCTAGTGGCTTACATTTCGTGATACATATATCTATGATTTTTATGTTAAAATGTTATTTTAATTCCCTATAGAAGTTTCTCAAAAATTTAAACACAGAAGCTTTCCTAACAGATTCTTCCCTAATTAATCATTTTCTGACCACTGCTTACTAATCGGACCTTATCTACCTCATATTGACTCCAAATTGAGTGATTCTAGTGGATAAAAATCCATGAGACACAGATATACACTTTTCATTTTAACCATTTATTTTAATTCCTTACCGATGCTTCCTAGAATTTTAAAAATAAAAGCTTAAAATTTTGGCACCCATAGCCATACCTATGCAGAACTATCTACCCCAGCCTAAGTATTCAAACATACATTATATGCAAGATCAATATGTAACATGATATAGCAACATCCATGACCAATCATCCAAGTTCTAAGAACAAAATCCCATATAAATGTTACAAATTTCAAAACTTTTCAAAAAGAAATATTGTTAAACCTACCTAAGGATCTCCCTAGCTCACTTAGTGAATTCGTTTTCTTGTTTCCTCTTGAAGGAAGTAGCGAGATTCCTACCTTCCCTTAGCTTTTCTAGTAGCTTAAATAAGAGAAGGAGAGTGAGTTTTTTGAACCTTAAGAATGAAGAGAAAAGATGGATTCAAGTGGAGATTTAGCTAACTTACCCTCAACACTTAGTCCTCTAGACTTCTCCTTCCTCTTTTTTCCACTCTTCCTCTCCTTTCCTCACTCTATCTTGTTTTTGTTTTTCCTCTCCCTCACTTAGACAAAATTCTAATGTTATAAGGGTAGGTTTTTCTTAAATAGACTATCAAATAATTAACCTTTCATGATCATGGGTCTACCTTATCACAATTAAGATGCACTTGGTTGATTTTTAGAAAACAAACAACTCACGTTCTTGTCTTCCTCCTCCTTAGTCAAGATATGCATAGCAAAAGGAGATTTGTATTTTGAAAATTATGATAATATGTTCTTAAGATAAGGGACAAGGTCCCTTTGATTTAATGACTCATTTCCTTTTTCTTTTATCTTAATCAAGTATAATAGGTTTGCCTTTCTATGTGGCAAGTTTCTATCCCTTGAATCTCCCTTTCTTGGTTGAAATTATTTGTGCAGGATAGGAATGTTTTGTCCTAATGCCATGTATTATCATACCACTTGCTAACATTTTGTCTTAATGCCATGTAACCTAATCTTAATTATTATTACACTATCATTTCATCACATGATTTATTTTATTTTATTTTTACTCTTGGATTTGGGCTCATTCCAACCCATTTCCTTTGCTTTGGATCAAATTCTACCTTTCTTGGAGGGCTTGGTCACATTTTCATAATTTTTGGGCTATTGGTTCAACTTCTATATCCTAGTCCAAGTCTATGTTTTATTTCTTCCTTTGATTATCCAGTGGGCTTCTAGAAACTTATGTGAAGTGGGAAAAACCTATATGAAGTGTCCATAGTTGAAATCCCAATTTATAGGTGGAGATGTTAAATTTAGAAATTTCTAACTCTTGAATTAGGAAAAAAATTACCTTAATACAATGTTCTTCAAATTTTAAGACCTTTACTTACTTCACAAAAATTTTATCTTCCTTAACAAATAATTTCGCCTCTCTTTAGTATGTTATTTCTTATTTTAGGTTTTTTCTCTTTACTTGTTCTCTTAATGTGAGAAACATTTTCTATGCATATACATAAGGTGAAAAATTTATAAGGATTATATTTCCTCAGATATATAAAAATTGTCTAATAAATTTTATTTTCTTAATTAAATATTTATGTACCTTTAAAGAAACAAAATTAGGGATGTTACACAAAACAGAGCAATTCTAGCATCAAGCACGGTCTGGCCGTGCTTCGGGTTTTCCTGCACTCCAGATTTCCGTCTAGCCAAACCTTCTCTTACTACAAAGACCATAAATCCCTCATTTTATCTCTGATTAAGATGATCTCAGTGTCTATGGAAAGCTAAGAAAATTATCTACAAATTTTATGTTTACCAATTTAACAAATTAGAAATAGAAATGGATGAACAAGGTGTACAAATATAGTGTCGTGACTTTGTGCGTTAGATCTAACCTTTCTTCAATCATCAGGGGATATCTCTTTCATTTCAAATCCAATTATGGCAATTCCATTAGAAAGCTAAGTAATAGGGATACGACTCATCTTTTGAACAGATTTCCAAATTTTATATAAAACATAACCAACAGAACCAACCATTCAGAGCATTGATTTTCACCATTTTCAAGCCAACTTCAGCAACCACATGTATAATCTATGCGTCCAACTCTCACTTTTCATGGCCAAACATAAATATACATCATGAATCATCAAAAGAGGATATTTAAAACACTTATAAATCATTCAAAATACATGAAATTGCATAGAAATATGAATAATGTTAAACCTACCAAAACTAGAGATTCTTTCTATCCTTGGATTTCCTCCTCTTTGAACACTTCTCTTTCTTCCTTTCTCTAAAAATCCTTGCACCTTCACCTTGTGCCTTTCTCTCTCCTCTCTCTCTCTTCTTTTCCTTCCTCTCCTTCTCTCGGTCTCTCTCCCTTTTCCTCTTTTCCTTTGCCGCTACCTCCTTCTCCCTTCACCTTTTGGTCTACTTCTTCTCAAAGCCAAGACTTTGTCAAGTCAAGGATTTTTCTCCAAGCCATCCCTCTCCCCTTCTCTCCTTTGGTTGGTTAACTCTCCCCTTGAGTCAAGCAAGGATAAGATATTTTATTTAATCTTCCTCAACAAGCCATCATCCTCCTATCTCAAGACCCTACTTCGTCTAACTATTACACTTTTGCCATCCCATCACAATTGAACTATGCCATTAGGTAAGGCTTTGTTTGGTTGGAAGAAAATTCCACCAAATGATTTAATTCCACTTTATCCTTTTTCTAAGGTTTCATCAATGTTCCATATTATTCTCTTCCATTTCCTTCAACAAGAGAATTATTTTCCATTTATTAAAATCTGGGATGTTACATTCGGGATAAGAAAGGAACAAAAAATGTAGTTGTAGACCATCTTTCAAGGCTGAGGCACAAGATTCAATAAGAGATGATAAAGATGAGCTGCCTATAGATGATTCTTTTTCTGATTACCAACTCCTTATAGTCACTCATATCGATGCTCCTTAGTATGCAAATTTTGTAAACTATCTTGCATGCAAGATTTTACCTAAAGGGCTGAGCTATCATAAGATAAAGAAATTCTTCTCTGATATCAAGTCCTACTATTGGAATGATCCATGTCTTTACAAATAGTATACATATGGCATCTTCTGTATATGTATTGTAGAGGAAGAGGTACATAGTGTCATCTATCATTGTCATAGCTCACTTTATGGAGGCCATACTAGTAACTCAAAGACTGCATCTAAGATTCTTCAAGCTGGTTTCTATTGGCCTTTGTTTTTCAAATATGTGCATACTTTTGTGAAAGCTTGTGATTAGTGTCAAAGAATTGGCAATATCTCATGGAGGAATGAGATGCCCTTAAACAATATTTTAGAAGTGGAGATATTAGATGCTTGGGGTATTAACTTCATAGGCCCATTCCCATCTTTATGTGGCAAGAAATACATCCTAGTAGATGTGGATTACGTGTCTAAGTCGGTAGAAGCAGTGGCATCTCCCACTAATGATGCTAGAGTGGTTGCCAAACTCTTCAAGAGAGTGATTTTTTTATAGATTTGGAGTGTCCCAAGCTATAATAAGTTATGGTGGTTCCTATTTCACTGAGCAACAATTTCAGAACCTCTGAAAGAAATATGGAGTCACTCATAAAATGGCTCTAGCATATCATCCCCAAATAAGTGGACAAGTTAAGATATCCAATAGGGAAATCAAGGCTATCTTGGAGAAGACTGTATCAAAGGCAAGAAAAGATTGGTCTCTCAAGCTAGATGACGCACTATGGGCCTATAGAACAACATATAAAACTCCTATAGGCACCACATCCTTTCTGTTGATATATGGAAAGCTTTGCCACTTGCCAGTAGAGCTCAAACATAAGGCATATTGGGCAATAAAGATGATTAATTTTGACTTAAAAGCTCCTGAAAATAGGAGATGCTTACAATTGAATGAGCTAGATGAGCTAAGAGTTTATACGTATGATAGTGCTAGAATGTATAAAGAGATAACAAAAAGATGGAACTATAAGCACATCCTAGGGCGTCAATTTCAAGTAAGAGATTGGGTCCTACTGTTTAATTCAAGGTTGACGCTTTTCCCTAAAAAGCCTCGTTCTAATTGGTTCGGTCCATTCCAAGTGAGTCAAGTTTTCCCATATGGAGTAGTGGAAATATAGATCGAAGCCACCAGATCCTTCAAAGTTAATGGACAACGCCTCAAGCATTATGTCACGAGACAACCGGTTGAAAAGAGAGCCACCTGAACTATCTTGGAGCCCCCATCAATCCAATGAAGTGCAAAGGAGTCGAGCTAATGACTTTAAACAAGTGCTTTGTGGGAGGCAACCCACATTTTGAGTTTTTAGGTTTCTGTATTTATAGTTTTGTTTTTGTCTTTAATTTTAAATAAATTCTTAAGTTAGGTGTTAATGAGTGTTTTCAGGTGTTTTGTAGGTTAAAATTTTCATCTCTAAGAGTGAAGAAAGTAAGAATTTTGGTGAAATCTTAAAGTAGTGCAAAATTTGAGGTAAAATTCGAGAAAATAGGAGTACCGGCACCAAACATGGACTACTCGTGTCATGGAGCATACCCGTGCTTCAAGCACGGGCACAATTTTGGAAGCACGAGCATAATTTTGGTGAAATCAGCAGCCAACACGACTGTACCCGAGGCCCCTTAGAGAAAATATGGCTTCTCACGTTCAACAAGGGTAAGCTGTGTTACCTAACATGGCTGCTTCGAGCCAAGGTGAGTCTTTCCCTGTGTTTTCTTCTTATTTTCTCATCCCATGTTTATTTTTCCCATTCTCGTGCCCTAGTCGTGCCTTACATAGCCTTGCTTTGTGCTCTTCTCTTTTTCCTCCATCTCCTTCTCCATCTTTATCCCTTTTGCACCTAATCCCTAACCGATCTTCCCACAACCATAATTGCTTACTCGTGCTCCTCTCTATCCTATTCGGTCTTAATCTCCCCTTCACCCATCCTTACCCAAGCCTCTCGAATCCTTCTCCGCACTTCTCTCTCCCTTTTAGTCTACCTTAACCCAATTCCCCTACCTGTGCTTGCCCTTACCCAACCCACACACAACCCACCTATTTTGCATTTTCCTGCCTCACCCACCATAACACCATCTCCTTCTCCAATCTTCCCTTTCCCGAAACTCCTAATTTTTGTCGTTACCCATTCCCTATCCACTTCCTCTATTATATCGTGCCCACCCAAAATTCCCTTCCCCTACACCAGCATTCCCATCATCCCTATTGTATTCCCTTGCACCCAGAACTAGCCCCACACCATTGTCCTTCTACTCCCTACTTTTGCTTCACCTTGCAGCTGGCATCACTTGTGGCTTCCCTTTCTATCTCTGAATTTTTGTTTCATTTTTCTTGATTGGATTCCCTGGTTATTTCTGGTTGTCTATAACTCTTGCTTGTTTTTGCTTAACTTCATTATTTCACTAGTTTTCTTAGGACATTCTAGCCAACTTTGGATATGTATGTTTGAATTTTTGATATTCAATTGCCTAATTTAACTAGAATAACTCAATCTGCTTAATTTATTTTCTCTCAGTGGGAATTCTCCACTTATGTACTAAGAGTTGGACATGTTCTCAAATTGCCTACTGGTTGGTTCTGCTTCTATGATTTCCTTTGCCTAACACTACTTTATTTCATTCCATGATTTTTGCAATTGGGATTTGCTAATGCTTTAGTTTCTCTAATTTATAACCATTTGGTCTCTCATCTAGCTCTTTAACTTAGTTGGGAATTTGCTGGTTATATTAGCATATTGTAGTTACTTGGCAACTCCTAGAAACCTCTAGCAGTATTTGGAATTATGTATTCTTGAGTTTCTCATTTTGCACTTTACTAGCTATGGTATAAATTGGCATTAGTTTTTGTTATGGTTTATCTGTCTTCGTTTATGTTTAGCTAGGTGAATTTCAATGAGAGTAGACACTTTGCATGCTAAAAACTTTCCTAAATGCTCTTTTTTGAATGTTGACTTGGTTAAATTTACTTGGTTTTGTTGGTATTCGCTGGATATTAATATATTTGCTTATGGCTTAATTGGCATTCCCTACCAAATTATTTGATAGTTATTTTCTAGTGATCCCACTTCCCTTTCGAACTTGATTGCATATTATTACTCATCGCCGCTAAAAGAGCTAGAACTGGCCAAAGTTCCTCCCAATCCCAACAACCACATAGAGGACAGATTCAAAGACTGGCCTAACCTCCTCATCAAATAAATGAGTATGATATAGTGCTTATTGTTTATACTCAACGGGCACGATACGATACTCTAGTTAAACGAGGAATGCTGAGTATCCGGTATATGAATGAGGAGTGTTAGGAATGATTAGGACTATGTTACCCGGCCTATGCCTGGACTGCCTTAGAATTTTATAGTTTAGTTAATGTGGTCCTATTTTTGGGAACCGATGTCGATCGGGGCTGCATTAACTTTATATTATTTGACTGTACTTTCAATTTATCATTGGCTTAATTTAAATGCATTGTTTAGATTGCCTCCCTGGGGAGATATATTAGTACCCCAAAGTTTTCTTACTTAATATTTTGGAACTCTATTTCTATTGGGGGAAAATACAGTGCATTTATTTCGAAAGCCTCTTTTATTTAAATTAGATGCAGACTTGCCTGTAAGTGCTTCATTCTCCTTAATTTATTTTTCATGTTCCTTAAGAGAAGAGGTTGCTAGTGGACCTTCAATTTCCTTACCATTCCTTAAAACAATTGCACTAGCATTTTCTCTTGGATTTACCACAGTTTGAGAAGGTAACTTACCTGAGTTTTGAGTATCCAATCGACTCACTGTGGTTGCTAACTAACCCATTTGAGTTGTCAGGTTCTGAATGCTAGCTCTTATCTCTTGCTAAAATTGCTAAGAGTTATGCACAAGAGTTTTCGCAATATGTTTTAATGAATTATTTACCTAGTGATCCTGAGATGCATTCTATCTAGGATAATACACCTTTTCATTTTACTAAAAATTTTGTCCTATAGGTCTATTTTGTGCATTCCTATACCTTAAATTAGGATGATCCTTCCATCCACGATTATATGTATTAGCATAAGTATCATGCCTCTTTGGTTGGCTAGGAAATCCTCCTACAGCATTAGCTTATTCTGTGTATTCTTCTTGAAGTGTAGGATACATGTCAGTTGGGTTGTCAACCCTTACAAACTAGCATCTTATTTCATACATCCACATCAAAAAATATTCCCCTTAAACCTTTTAGTATTATATATTTTATCATTTTTTTCTTATTTGTAAATTTCTAGCAACGTCTACCTAGCCCATTGATAAAGGGAAATTTTGAGTGTTTATTGGTTATATTTTATCCCCTAATTAGTAGTAAACTTGTGATTATTTCCTTGCATTTGGTTATGCTTTGCTCTGGATACTGCTTTGATTTGTTTTATGCTTGTAGGTGGGCAAAAGAGGCCAAGAAGCAAGGGAAAACAATCATGAGAGGAGCCATATGGACTTGGAAAATGTTAAGGAGGAAGCAAGGAGGCAACACACCAAAAATTAGTGAGAAAGCAGCATGCCGGCCCCTAACACGGCCAGGCCGTGCTTGGTGGCATGGAGCACGGCTAGCCCGTGCTCTGGGCAGAAGATGCAGAGAACCTCCAGAAACCATCCCGAAGTACGGCCAGGCTGTGTCCTGGAACACGGCCGTGCTTCGGGTCTGCACTGCATGTAATTTTTAGCGTTTTTGGCTGCCAAGTTGATACATAGGCAGGGGAAAAGGTAGACGCAAACATTCAGACTTAAAGAGACACTTTAGACTCAGTTTTTAGGCTTAGAAAACACTCTTAGATTAGGTTTTTACTTGAATCATTGTGGATTTGATGTTCTAGAGTAGCATTTACTGCATTCGAATGTTGTATTTTCGTCTTACCTTTTCGAAGACCAGGTTATATCTTTCTACTTGAATTCTCTAATTCTACCTCTACTTATCCTCTTTAGATTGTACTGAACTATCATGGTTTACTTAATAGATATGAATTTGGTTTCTGTTTACATGATGTGTGAGTAAATTTGATCTAGGGTTTTGGTAAACCCACTTATGATATGATGATACTAGGTTAATGAATTGAATGTTGGAACCCTAATTGTGATCACCTCTAGATTGATTAGGATTAACTATTATATGTATGAATGAGTTAGTAGAATGCCTGATCACCAATCTATCACGTCTTAGGTATTTAATTGATGAACTGAAAGGTGAAGATTAAAACCTAAACTTAATGGTTAATTAGAGATATCTTAATCACGAAAGTAGTTTAATATTCTCTAGGATTGAATCAATTAGTATGCACGAGAAAATCAATTAATTGTATTCTATGGTTGGCATAAAGCTTAATGGACCTAGGTTGAACTAAGAACCACGAAAGTAGGCAATTGGATCAACCTTGGTATGATTGGTAATGCTTGAAAGAGATTGCTAATTAATTAAGGCTAAACCATCCTCAATAACCTAGATAATTACAATTAGAGGTACATACTTGTTGTTGAGTATTATAAGTGTGGTGAACCCTAACCCTATACTTTGCTTAAATGGTTATTTTCATCTATTTAATTGCGACACTTTCTCATCAAATTGCATGGATTTGGATAGCATCTTTTGTGAAATTCTGGTAATTGCATTGTTCTCTGTGGGATACAACCCATACTCGCCGGACTAGCTACAGCTACGCCGTGCACTTATGGTAATTAGTAAAATAAACACTATAAGTTTTTGGCGCTATTGCCGGGGAACAATTGTCAATATTAGATATTTTACGAAATAGCTAGACTAGATCACTTTCTTTTTATTTTTCTGCATAATTTGCTTTTGTTAATTTTTGTTCCTTTCTCTTCCTTCATAGGTGTGTACCTATTTTATGCGAAGAGGCTACGAATTCATTGCTGAATTTGACCTAGAGATTGAGCGCACCCTGCAGAGGAGAAGAAGAATACAGCAACAAGAGAATTCTGCACCTACCATGGCAGAGAGAGATAACCGATCTCTTAAGGATTTTACCATCGTGGATACTCATGGCTTGAATCCCAGCATTGTAAGACCTGTTGTTGAGGCCAACAATTTTGAGCTGAAGCCTTCTCTTTTGCAGATGGTTCAGCAGAACCAATTTGGAGGGTCACCTACTGAAGACCATAATCTCCATCTTTCAGTGTTTTTGGAGTATTGTGACACATTGAAGTTCAATGGAGTCTCTTCTAATGCCATCAGACTAAGATTGTTCCCTTTTTCTCTAAGAGACAAGGCTTGTGCATGGTTGCATTCTCTTCCATCAGGGTCCATTACCACATGGCAGTAGCTTTCTCAAGCTTTTCTAGCCAAATACTTCCCACCGAGTAAGATGAATCACCTTAGGAATCAGATAACTAGTTTTGCTCAGAAAGATGGGGAGTCACTATATGAAGATTAGGAGCGATTTAAATAGCTCCTCAGTGTATGCCCACACCATGGGTTGGAGAAGTGGCTAATAGTCTATACTTTCTACAATGGACTAATTTACAGCACCCGTATGTCTGTGGATGCTACAGTTGGAGGAGCTTTTATGAATAAGACTATAAATAAGGCCTATGAGCTGATTAAAGGAATAGCTCAAAATCACTACTCCTAGTCTATTGAGAGGCAGCTAAGAAAACTATCAGGGATGTATGAAGTAGATGCATTTAATCATCTAACTTTTAAAGTTGATGCCTTATTTCAGAAATTAGACAAGCTAAGCATCAATGCTGTTGGTTCTCCTTCTTCATCTTTATCTTGTGAGATTTGTGGAGGTGTTGGTCATGTAGCCAATGAATGTTAGCTTGGAAACTCTGCACTTTAGGATTGTAAGCAAGAAAATTTTATGAACAACCAAAGAAACAATCCCTACAGCAATACCTATAACCCAGGCTGGAGAAATCACCCGAACCTCTCTTACAAGCCGAATGCTAATCAGCAACCTCAGAATAATTTTAGGCAACCTCCAGGCTTTCAGAATCAGAGGCCATTCAATCCTCCTCCTCCTCAACCAAAGTCAAATTTAGAGGCTCTAATGGAGAATTTCATCTCTACACAGAGTAAACAGAATGAAGAATTTAGAGCCTAGAGTCATTCAATGAATGAAGCCATAAAGGACTTAGCTTCTAAAGTTGACTCACTTACCACACATAATAAGATGCTAGAGACTCAAATCGCACAACAAGCGAGTTCTTCAAATAAAAATTATGGTAAATTTCCTGGCCAACCTGAGAATCCAAGAGAACATTGTAAAGTTATCGCTTTGAGAAGTGGTAAGCAATTGGGTGAGTCAGTGGAAAAGAAGGAAGATAAGGAGGAAGATAAGAGAGACGAGTCTGAAAGAGCAACTGAAGAAGAAGAGCAAGTTAGTGGAAGGAAAGAAGAAATGCCTAAATATGTGGCTCTTGAACCATACAAGCCACCAGTTCCTTTCCCTCAGAGACTAGCTAAAGCCAAGTTAGAAAAGCAATATGGAAAATTTCTTGATGTGCTGAAAAAGCTGCACATTAATATTCCATTCTTGGAAGCTATCTCTCAGATGCCTTCTTATTCTAAATTTTTGAAAGAAATCCTCTCTAATAAGAGAAAGATTAAGGAGTATGACACAGTGGCATTAACAGAAGACTGCAGTGCTTTTATCTACGATAAATTGCCTCCTAAACTCAAGGACCCTGAAAGATTCTCTATACCTTGTTCTATTGAAGATGTGGTGCATACTGTCAGGTACAACTAAATTAATACCTTACCTCAAAACTAACCTGTAGTAGTGGGAGTAAGGGTCGATCCCACAGAGACTGGAATTACCTTATGTGATTAAAAAGGGGGGAATTGATAATCGCAAATTAAGTAAAGTAAACAATAATGAAAATAAATAAGAGAAAGTGATTAATGATAAAGATTTTGGTTTCGATTGGTATCCACCGTCAAAGGATTACATTGATCATCGACAATATAATCAATCTGTAAATGGATATCTATCATTGGGGTTTTAACCTTATTTCTCCTTAAGCCTAGAAAATTAATGACAATCGCACTAATAAAACCCTAATTAACAACCATCTTTTAGCACATCGGTCAAATATAACTTGTTAACCGCATGAAGAACTAGAGAAACTGACAGAGCTAAACAAATATAAACACATCGGCTATATCTAATTTAGTTAAGCATTCATCATAGGTTCAATGATTTATAATCCAAAACCCTTAAACCTATTTGCCTCACAAAACGTAGAATTGAAGACTTTGTTCAAAACACAATTCAGTGGTAGATTAAAATAGACAAAATACTAGTAGGCCTCCTAGCAGTCATATGAATAATCATTAAGAATAAGAACAGATGAACAATCAATATTCAAATCAAATTGAAATAATAACATCAAATCCACATCTCACAATGTATAAAAATCCCTTGAGGTTTCAACTCACCTCAACCAACTAAAAAGAACTAGCCACGCAGGGCCATAAGAAACTCTAAAGAAGAATTGAAGAATATAGATCAAGAATTGGATCCTTTCTCTGCTTGCTTGCCTCTCTTTTTATAGATTCCCTCCACCTAATCGAAGTCAAAACGTATTTAGGTCAAATTCCTGTCCATCCCACGTCAATTTGGGCAAAAACGACCTAAAATCGCAAAATTAGCAAGTCATGTACGGCGGGTGGGCGCCGCGGCGCTTAAGTAGAGTGCTGCGGCACGACGGAGAACAATCCAGGCACGCTGGGTTGGGCGCCGTGGCACACTAGGTTGAGCACTGTGACGCTCCTTCTTGGGCAACTCTACGCTGCGGCGCGCTGGGTAGCACCGCAGCACTTCGGATTTGTCCTAACGTGGCGCCGCGGTGCCTAGAATCTTCTCGATTTTGCCGAAGTGCCAAACATGAAAGTTGTAGCTCTATGTCTCTTTTTTCCATAGCCGCTGAAATCACCTTAGTCGGAGTCCAAATCAATTTGAGATGCCTCAATTAGTGACAAAATGTCAGAAATCAGCATTTTTCTACGATTTTCTCTTTATTTTCCTCTTCATTTCTTCTTTATTATTCCTAAAACACAAAACACAACACTCAATTAATTCAAATATATTTTCTACTAAAATTAAATAAAAAGCAACTTAAAACATGTCAAAAACATGCTTATTTTATAGCATGTCAAATACCCCCACACTTACTCTTTTGCTTTTCCTCAAGCAAACATTGATTCATGTAAACAGAATTCAATATATGAAATGAGTGAATGGCTTACCAATGTGCTGCCTCATAGTGAAAATTGTATGCTCTTGAAGAAATTTCAGAAAATTTCATGACAATGTGCAACATTTAATTCAAATGCAATTTATAATTTTATTCCCTAAAATCCATAGTGCATGTGTGTCTTTGAATAATTTAATTTTCTTTTACCAAAATGAGTTTATATATCTCAAGAATTATAGCATGGCTCTCTATTTAAAATTTCCATAGACTTATTTTTCATGCTACTCTCCACTAATGTAGGCTAAAACTACTTCTTAGGATCAAAAGGACTAAACTCAGCTTGTAATGTGGCTAGGCTATGGGGTGAGATAAAAGATATAATTTAAAGCTCAATCTCCCAACATCACATGATTAACTCTGATCTATTTGAGCTAATTCTCAAAATCGGGGAACTTTTTCCCCCACACTTATTTCCTTGCTTTTCTGCATTCTACTTTTCTTTGATTCTCTATTTCTTCTTTTTCAATCACTGGATAGACTTTCATTAGTCTTTTGAGAATATATATATTATTTCTTTCTTTCTTTCTTTTATCCTTGCTCCACCCTTCCACCACCGTTTCATTAATGTAGATCTATAAAACAAATATTCAGAAATTAATCATGGAGTGAGTGAATCAGGTAGAAAAAATAAAGTTATTAATCACAAAAATTTGGTCTTGGCTGTTTTGTGGGTATAGAATAAAATGTTAATTAAGCTCAAAATAGAGGTTCTAAGGATATTCACTTGTTTGGGTTAAGCTTGAAAGGCTTAATCTCATCAAAAAAATTGCCTAAATTATCTCCTAATTGTTAGAATTAGCCTAGGATTTCGCCTGAAGTAGCATTTAAATAAGTTCTAGTAATTTAAATGAGATCATAAAATATTTTTGAGTTATATAATCTTTTTCTAAGTAAAAGATAAATTAAATATCCAAAATTACTCTGCAAAAGAATTTCAGGATTTTTAGAAAATAGGTAATCATAAATTGAAAATAAATTAAAATTACACATAATTATGACTTTCCTACGTCTCCCAAGAGCTATAAGCAATTTAAACAGTTATATCATTGGCTATTGGTTCAGCTATCACAAACTCATAAATTGAAATTTTGTTCACATGCTCACCTCATTACAGGATTAAAAGTGCACATATCATAAAATTATAGTTATGCATCAAAGTAAGAAAGTGCGCAAGTGTATGATTTATTATACAGTCATCCAGCTGAATCATAAAGTGAGCCCCCACACTTAAAAACATACATTGTCCCCAATGTAAGAATATAAAATAGAATATAATAGGGACAAGTAATAACATAAGGAAGGGTTCAATGAAACTTCCCTGATTAGTGATCACCATCCATCTCATCATGCTCAGGTGCAAGCCTAAAGGGTGGTTCAGGAGGTGCCGGGAAAGCAATTGGGAGGTTTAGGGCATGAGCTAACTGGCTAAAACATGCATGATGATGCTGTGTAATAGAATGCTGGTAGAGGACCAGATCGTTCATTTGATGGCTCAGACACTCTGTGTGCTCCCATAAATCTTTAATGGTATGCTAGGATGGTGGTGGAGCTGAGCTGCTGCCCGATTCCTCTGTAGGTACGGGCTGAATCCCTAGCTCCTCCTCTACTGCTTCTTCATGGCCTTTGTATTTTTGTATGTTTGCATAGGAAATAGGTCTCATTGGGTGAATGAGAGCCTCAGTGGAATCCCAGCTTACTCCTGCCTTCTAACATAGACCAGTAATTAAACTAGGGGCAAAGAGGGATCTTCCTCTAACACTAATACAACTGAGCATCTGCCTATGAATAATCTTGCCTACATCAATAGAAAGACCCTTTAGTATTGCATGAAGCAAAATGGCCCTGTCCCTCCTGACTTGACTCATGTTGAAGCTGGGCATGAATCTTGCTGACACAAAATAGTGCTATGCTTTAGCCACTTTATTCATATAAGCCCTAGCAAAGTACACCGGATGGCCATTGCTATCCAATTTCCAAGAGGCCCCCCTGTAGCATAGAGTGCATATAACGTCTTCAAAGTTAATGTAGGATTGAAGAAGCGTTGTATATCCATCATCCTCAATATTAGGCAGTGAATAGAATTCATTAATGGCATGCAGAGTGAATGGCACCATCTTGCCTCTAACCCGTGCTTTATGACGTTCGTGAACTGTGGCATTAAAGTAGAACTCCTGTACCATGGGAATAACTCCTGGTTTTGGGTTCCTGTAAAAAATCTCCCAATGCCTATGGAGTATATTGTCTCTGTGAGGTAGCCCTTCGGTGATAATAAATCCACGCTCTGGAACTATAGGCTTATGCACCACCACTTTGATGTGGTGTTGATAAACCTCTTCAGTCACAAAAGCCACGGTGTCGAATGCTAGAGGGTCCTTAACTCTGTTCTTCCTCTTTGAGATGCCTAATTTGGAAGTTTTTGGGGCCATTACACTTGGCAGATTCACTGGGGCGTTTTATCAAACACCTAGTGTGCGCTCTTGAAAAATTGACATAATGGATGATAGATTTGTAGCTTGAAGTCCCAATGCAGTGAAAACCAGTAGCAATGAAGTATAGAGATCAACTTCAGCAGGATAAACAAAGTAAATCGTACCCAATTCAGCGTGATTTGTGGCTGGAAAGTGTGAGATCAAAATTTCTTGAGAACCCTAGAAAATTGCCATTGAAATCCAACTCAAATGCTGAAAGGGGTGTTTTAATCCTGCCAAAGAAGATAAAAAATCATGGAATGTTAGCAAAATAACATAATGGGAGGTGGGTATGGTTGATTTAAGGCAAGAAAGTGGAGTGGGAGGTGAAATGGATGCAAAAAATGGAGGGGAAAACGAGAGGGCTCGCGACCCTCTTATAGAGAGCACCACGGCGCTCTCTGCTACAATGCGGAGCGCCGCGGCGCTCGCCCAGTCTGGGCGACGAGCGCCGCAGCGCATGTGCATTCGCAGGTCAGCAATTTTTTTAATATAAAAAATAAAGAAAAATTAAACTATGAATAGAAAAATTAAGAAGAAGAAGAATGGTTGTTGGGTTGCCTCCTAACCAGCGCCTTTGTTTTACGTCGTTGGCTCGACACAGATTCAAAGAAAATCAATGAGGGTCTTGACAAATTATCCATTGTGCTTCCTCTTGCTGAAATCCTTCATAGTAAGGTTTAAGCCTATACCCTTTGACTTTGAAGCTATGCTGGTTATCCATGCTCTTTATTTCAACTGCACCATGAGAAAAAATATCAGTAACAATAAATGGTCCCTCCCATCTAGAACGAAATTTACCTGGAAACAATCGGAGCCTAGAATTGTAGAGGAGAACTTTCTGTCCTTTGCTAAACTCCTTACGTGAAATCATACGATCGTGTAGGAGTTTAGTTTTGGCCTTATAAATATTTACGTTTTCGTAGGCCTCGTTTCTAATTTCCTCTAATTCCTGAAGCTGTAATTTCCTGTGTTCTCCACTTTCTTCCAGATTCATGTTAAATTTTTTTATAGCCCAAAATGCTTTATGTCCCAATTCAACTAGAAGATGACAAGTTTTACCAAATACTAACCTGTATGGGGACATATCAATTGGGGTCTTATAGGCTGTCCTATATGCCCATAGAGCATCATCTAATATGAGACTCCAATCCCTGCGGTTGGGATTTATTGTCTTACTAATGATATTTTTGATTTCTCTGTTAGATACCTCAGCTTACCCATTGGTATGGGGGTGATATGTAGTTGACAATTTATGAGTGACATTATATTTCTTTAATAGGGCTTCAATAGTCTTATTGCAAAAATGTGTTCCCCGGTCACTTATCAAAGCTCTTGGAATCCCAAATCTTGAGAAGATATGAGATTTAATGAAATCTGCAACCACTTTAGAATCATTAGTCCTAGTGGGTTTAGCTTCTACCCACTTCGAGACATAATCCACAGCCAACAAAATATAATTATATCCAACTGGTAAAGGAAAAGGTCCCATGAAATCAATGCCTCAAACATCAAAAATTTCACAAAACAATATTGGTGTTTGAGGCATCTCATTTTTCCTAGAGATATTACCTGTTTTTTGACAGTTTGTACATGACTTACAAAAGTTGTATGAATCTCTGAATATGGTAGACCAGTAAAAATCGCAATCTAAAACTTTCTTTGCTGTCCTTTTTGCTCCAAAATGTCCACCACATGCATAAGTATGGCAGAAGGTTAGAATGGATAAAACTTCAGAATTAGGAATACACATTCTTATAATTTGATCTGAGCATTGCTTCCAAAGGTAAGGATCGTCCCATATGTAGTATTTGGCATCACTCTTGATCCTATTTTTAGCTGCCCTGGTCAAAAAAGGAGGTAACTGATTAGTAGCCAGATAATTTACAATATTTGCATACCATGGCATATGAATTGAAATTGAAAATAAATTTTCATCTGGGAATAATTCTTCAATTTTCAATTTTTCTTCTACATGTGTCAGGCGGCTTAGGTGATCTGCTACACTATTTTCAGACCCTTTCTTGTCTCTAATCTCTAAATCAAATTCTGTAAGCAGTAGCACCCATCTGATTATCCTAGGTTTACCCTCCTTTTTCTTCACCAAATACCTCAAAGCTGCATGATCAGTAAAAACAATAATTTTAGTGCATATTAAATATGATCTAACTTTTTCTAATGCAAAGACTACAACTAAGAGTTCTTTTTCAGTGGTGGTATAGTTCTTTTGGGCATCATTCAGTATTCTAGAGGCATAATATATCACATGGGATGTGTTTCCAATCCTTTGGCCTAGTACTGCTCCAACTGCATGGTCACTGGCATCACACATAATTTCAAAAGGGATGTTCCAATCTGGTGCTTGGATGATTGGAGCTGAAATCAAGGACTCTTTTAATTTGTCAAAAGCTTCCCTGCATTCTCCATCAAATTCAAAAGAGACATCCTTCTTTAGTGACGACTTTGGTCGCCACAGAAGGTAGTTTTCAGTGGCGACTTTTAGAAGTCGTCACGGAAAGTTTCTGCAACGGAATTTATGGCGACGGGTTGGCGACGACTAAAAGTCGTCACTGATTCTTTTCAGTGATGACTTTTTGGCTTTCAGTGGCCACTAAAGTCGCCACTGAAGCCTTATTTTTTTGTAGTGAATCTATCAGGTATGCTTCTGTGTTTGAATTTCTAGGATAAATCTGTAAGGAATTAAAAGAAATTCTTAACATGAAAAATGTAGATCTATGTTTTAGGGATTTTTAGCTACTAGAATCATTTAATATTGAGTTCATATGAGTTAGATATGGTCTTATTAGTAAGCAGTGGTCATAAAATGATTAATCAGGGAAGAATCTGTTAGGATAGCTTCTATGTTTGAATTTTTGGGAACATTCTGTAGGGAATTAAAATAACTAGTTAACATAAACATTATAGATATATGTGTCATGGAATTTTATCTACTGGAATCACTCAATTTAGAATTATTATAAGGGAGATATGAACAGACTCGTAAGTAGAGGTTAGAACCTACCCGAGAAAAAATAACCTGTAATTTGATGAAGTACTATCACCAATATTCCTTAATAGTTAGATAAACTGTTAAACATAATATTTTTAGATAATAGTTTTATCTTTAAATTGACACCACGATTACTTAAATCGGAGTTACAATGAGGGAGGTATGCTCTAATTAGTGAGAGAAGGTCAAATACGATGAAAACCTTAATCAAGGAATAACTCAACATAAAACATGGTTGTGTTTCAAGGCACAGCCAGGCGTGTTTTGTGCTGGAAATGACATTTTGAAGCTTAAAGCATGGCTATTTTATAGTAAATGGCCAAGCCGTGTTATAAGATACGTTTAGGCCGGTTTGGAAGTTGGTAAAACTTATTTTCAACATTTTGTCTACTCTAAATGAACCTAATTAATTATTAGATATTAGTAGAAACTAAATTGATGTAGAATACTGTATTAAATTTTTGAGAACATGTGTTGAAAATGATATAAGTAGGAGAAAAGTGACTAGAGGCCATGCATAAAGAATATAAAGAGATAAAAGGAATATTTAAAAAAAGAAGAAGAATCTTATAAATGACTAGTATATGCCATAGCCATTGCCATTGCATAAACTCCTTACCATCTTAAGTGTGTAATTTTGACATGGAAATATTTTGATGAAACATTATGGCATATGAGTATAATGAACATACTTGTTATTGAAATCATATTTTTGGCTATTAATGTGAAAAGAAAAGAAATAAGCACGGTCAAATGGCAATCCGTGTGGTGCACCAGTAGGGCACGCCCTACCAACGGTTATGATTATGATAATGAGAAAAGAAAGATAAAGTGTGCCTTGTCGGACGGAGGGAGAAAAGCCCATATCGGAGAGTAAAAAATATTCACCCTAACTGCGGTAGCTTGATATGAGAATAAATTGATAGTCATCATATGATATTCTGAAAATAGTTATTCATGTCATCCATGTCATTATTGTATGATTTTTATGTGCATAGATAAAGCGCATTCATGTGACCTAAGGTAATTGCTGTAGCTTATACAGATGAAGATGACATGATGATCTATATTGATGATAATTGTGATTTATTATTGAACCTACTGGGATTTAATTCTCACTATATTTCCATATCATGTTCAGAAAACTAGTTTTGTAGATTTTCTTTGACTTTGGCTCTTATTGTACGTTGGATCGAGTTACTCTATCTTGGATAGATCCCAGAAATTTATAAAGGACTCGTGGTCAAGTTGGCTAAGATTTTGGTGAAGGTGAAACCACCTGCACCCGTATTCCCAGAACTGGTCATCAAGGATGAATAAGATGTAGACATATATGTGAGTGATTTGTGTGTAGATGTTGTTAATTAATGATGTGTAAACCTTAATTATGCTTGGTTAAATTAATTGAATGTTATTATGAGTTAAATAAAGGTAATGACTTCATGGGATTTTAATATATGTATTTATCTAAAAAAAATGGAGTTGTTACATAATTGGTATAAGAGCAGGTTCATCCTTGATGGCTAGTGGGTGGATGGCTATCTGAATCGATCTTATAGTGTCTTGAGTATGTTGTGGTTGTGATGTGTAGCGGATAATTGATTTCATATAGGTAGGAAATTACTAGTGTTTCCTATCTATATGCCGAGGTGGTGTTATGACTGCTGTTAAATATTTTTGAAACTAACTATTGGGCTTGATCACCTCAATAACAGCATAACTTTGTTTTTACCACAGTAGGAAATGGCACCATCAAGGAGAAATCTGACAAACAATGCAGAGGAAACACTGCAAAACCTTACCACGACAATTCGAGACCAGGTCACGACCACCAATCAAATTCTACAATACCTCTAGAATGCTACATAACCCGAATGGTGAGAATGGTGTTAATAATCGGATGGCAGGGAATGATAATAGCATATCTGAGTTCCTAAGGACTAGACCACCTTGTTTTCAAGGCGGCTTTGACCTAATTGTAGCTAAAAGTTGGATAAGGGAACTAGATAAAATCTTTGAAGTGATGGGTTGTACTGAGGAGCAGCTAGTTATCTTTGCTACATATATGTTGAAAGATAAAGCAGAATACTGGTGGCGTGGAGCTAAAGAACTTTTAGCTCACCAGGGAAGGCAGATCACCTGGCAGGTGTTCAAAGACACATTTTTAGAAAAGTACTTCTCAAGTACTGTGCGAGCAGAGAAGGAGATTGAATTTCTCCAACTCAAATAGGGCAACATGAGTATAGACCAATACATCGCGAGGTTCGACGAGTTGTCTAAGTTCTCCTCTTACCTACGATTTAACCCCGATAAAGCATAGAAGGCTATTAAATTTAAAGCAGGATTGAACCTAGAGATAAGGAATATTGTTGTAGCTATGGAGACTAGGGAGTTTGTACCTCTGATAAATAAATGAAAACTCCTGGAAAAGAGCTTGAGGGCAGTGGAGGATGAGAAACAAAGACAGAACTTTTGGAAAAGGAAGAATAGGCCACAAAACTCTAGTAAAAATGTCAGAGGAAAAAGACAGGGTACTGGAAAGAGGCCAATGACTACAAGTCCCTATTCCTTCTAATAGAACTTGTCCACAGTTAAGTGTACTAAGTGCGAGCGTATGCATGGTAATCGGCCATCTACATGGGATCTGATGTTTGCTTTAAATATGGACAGAAAGGTCATTATGCAAAGGACTGTCCACAGAATATGGAGAAGCAGCCAGAACTAAGACCTCAGATGAAAGGAAGGGTTTTCACCGTGAACTGCCAAAAGGCAGCTTAATCCTCCAAAATGATTCAAGGTACATGCTACATCTATGGATTTGTTCTTATGGTGTTGTTTGACTCTAGTGCTAGTCATTCATTTATATTGGAAGAATGTATTAGGGAGCTTTAGTATCCTACATCAAAAATAAGTATCTTCTCCCTAAGATAGATGATTTATTAGATCAATTGAAGAGAGCCTCCATCTTTTCTAAAATTGACTTGAGGTCAGGATATCATCAGATTAGGATCAAGGAGGATATACCAAAAATAGCTTTTAAGACTAGGTATAGGCACTATGAGTTTCTCGTAATGCCCTTTGGGTTGATAAATTCACCTCCAATTTTCATGGATTACATGAATCACATTTTTCGACCCTACCTAGATCAATTTGTGGTAGTGTTCATTAATAACATCTTGAACATGAACAACATCTCTGAATCATGCTGCAAGTGCTAAAAGAGAAAAAGTTGTATGCCAAATTGAAGAAGTGTTAATTTTGGTTGACAGAGGTTAAGTTTCTCGGACATGTCATCTCTAATATAGGGGTAGTCGTAGACCCTAGCAAGACAGAAGCTGTGATTTAGTGGGAAAGACCAAAGACGGTTATAGAAGTTAGAAGTTTCTTAGGTTTGGCAGGATACTATAGGAGGTTTATACAAAACTTCTCTCGTATAGCCTTGCCATTGACTAAATTGACAAGGAAGGAAAGTCCTTTCAAATGGACTGATCAATATGAAGCTAGTTTTCAGGAGTTTAAGACAAGATTGACCACTCCTCCTATTTTAATTATTCCAGACCCCACCAAACATTTTGAAGTGTATAGTGACACTTCAAAGAAAGGGCTAGGGTGTGTGCTAATACAAGACAAGAGAGTAGTTGCTTACGTCTCTATGAAACTAAGACCTCATGAATGAAATTATCCAACCCATGATCTTGAATTGGTAGTGGTGGTGTTTGCCTTAAAGATTTGGTGACACTATTTGTATGGAGCAAAATTTGAAGTATACTGTGATCATAAGAGTCTAAAGTACCTTTTTGATTAGAAGAAATTAAATATGAGACAAGGAAGATGGGTAAAATTTCTCAATGACTACAAGTTTGAGATAAAGTATCATCTAAGAAAAGCAAATGTTGTAGCTGATGCCTTGAGTCAAAAATCTCTACACATGGGTCAAATGATGGTGTATGAGATGTATATGCTAAAGCAGTTTCAAAATTTGAAATTGGCCAGTACTCTTACTCCAAAGAAGCTAATCATTAATGGTTTAAGTATAGGGTGTGACCTTAGAGCCCATATCAAATAGGCTCAAGCTCACGACCAATACTTACAGGATCATAAAAGTCAAGGTAATTTTTCTGTCATGGAAGATGGAGAAATCATGTATTAAGGAAGGATTTGTGTCCCTCAAGAATGAGAGTTAAGGACTAAGATCTTGTAGGACGCGCATCAGAGTAAATACACTGTCCATCCTAGATGCACTAAAATGTACCAAGATTTAAAGGGGATGTATTGGTGGCTAGGGATGAAAAGGGACATTGCCGAGTTTGTGGCGCAATGTCTCATTTGTTAGAAAGTGAAGATAGAGCATCAAAAGCCAGTGGTGCGCACTGTCGCAGGTGCACCCAAATTAATACCTTACCTCAAAACTAACCTGTAGTAGTGGGAGTAAGGGTCGATCCCACAGAGACTGGAATTACCTTATGTGATTAAAAAAGGGGGAATTGATAATCGCAAGTTAAGTAAAGTAAACAATAATGAAAATAAATAAGCGAAAGTGATTAATGATAAAGACGTTGGTTTCGGTTGGTATCCACTGTCAAGGGATTACATTGATCATCGATAACATACTCAATCTGTAAATGAACATCTATCATTGGGGTTTTAACCCTGTTTCTCCTTAAGCCTAGCAAATTAATTATAATCACACTAATAAAAACCCTAATCAACAAGCCATCTTTTAGCACATCGGTAAAATATAACTTGTTAACCGCATGAAGAACTAGAGAAACTGATAGAGCTAAACAAATATAAACACATCGGCTATATCTAATTTAGTCAATCATTCATCATAGGTTCAATGATTTATAATCCAAAACCCTCAAACTTATTTGCCTCACGAATCACAGAATTAAAAACTTTGTTCAAAACACAATTCAGCGGTAGATTAAAACAGACGAAATACTAGTAGGCCTCCTAGCAATCATATGAATAATCATTAAGAATAAGAATAGATGAACAATCAATATTCAAAACAAATTGAAATAATAATAACAAATCCACATCTCACAATGTATAAAAATCCCTTGAGGTTTCAACTCACCTCAACCAACTAAAAGAGAATTAGCCACGCAGGGCCATAAGATAAACAAAAGAAGAATTGAAGAATGTAGATGAAGAATTCGGTGAAAGATTGGATGCCTTCTCTGGTTGCTTTTCTCTCTTTTTATAGACTTTTTCCTCCTAATTGGTGTAGGAGTGTTTCTAGGTCTAATTTTGGCTTATCGAGCTTCAATTAGAGTTAAAAAAACCCTAAAAATCATGAACTCAGCGACTTGATGCGACGGCGGGGGCTGCGGCGCTCCAGAAAGCTTCTGACGAGGTTCCACGGCGCTTAGGCTAGCTCTGGTGAACTCTAAATTCTGACGCTCGGGCGCCGCGGCGCCCGGTGCTTCAGGGAAACAAATGTCGCAGCGTGCTAGAAAACTCCAGAATTGGCTGAAGTGTTAAACATAAAAGTTGTAGTTCTATGTCTCTTCTTTCCATAGCCGCTGGAATCACCTTAATACAATCTAAATTGAAGGAGATATGCTAAAATTAGTGACCGAAGGTCAGAATTCACCCTGCTGCACTATGATTCTGATTTGCAAGCTCTATAACACTATGAAATCTCCCGCATTGGACCAAGTGTTCAACATAAACGTTGTAGAGGATTGTGTTATCGTTTCATAGCCACTTGAATCACTTTGATTGGAGTTCATAAGAGGGAGATATGTGTAAAACAGTGCTGAAAGGTCTGGAATCGCTGCAATGTAGCATTTTTCCATGAATTTCTTATATTTTTCTTCCATTTTCTTCTTCCTTTGTTCCTACAACACAAAACACAAAACTAAGCTAATTCCTAATTATATTTTACTTAAATCAAACAAAAGGTAAGCATAAAGGTATTACAATCATGCTTAATTAAGATCACATCAGCCAGCAGGATTTTTACAACCTCTTGAGATCCTTAAGTGGAAATGAGACAGTATTTTGAAGGACTTTGTGGCAGGCTTACCCAAGAATTCTGTTAGACATGACTCTATTTGGGTAATAGTTAACAGATTAACCAAATATGCTCACTTTTTACCCCTAAAAATTAACTATTCACAGATAAATTAGCCCAATTGTACGTCCAGGAAATAGTTAGACTACATGGAATTCCCTTAAATATTGTTTCTGATAGAGATCTGAGGTTCACGTCGAGGTTTTCTAAGGCGTTGCAGGAAGATTTTGGTATCCAGTTGCAGTTCAGTATTGCCTACCATCCTCAGACTGATGGGCAGACAGAGTGGACCATTCAAACCCTAGTAGATATGTTGAGGGCCTGTGTGATAAAGTAAGGTAAAGGATGGGATAAGTACTTACCTTTAGTGGAGTTTTCTTATAATAATAGCTATCACTCTACTATTAAGATGGCCCCCTGTGAAGCTTTATACGGTAGGAAGTGCCGATCTCCACTATGTTGGTTTGAGGTTGGAGAAAAGAATATGTTAGGTCCTGATCTAGTTCAACAAACCACTGAACAAATCAGGATGATATAAGACAAAATACTTACAACTCAGAGTCGGCAAAAGAGTTATTATGATAAGAGACATAAACCTTTGGAGTTTGAGGAAGGAGACCATGTATTTTTGAAACTTTCCCCAACTACTGGAGTTGGTAGGTCTCTCAAAACTAGAAAGCTAAGTCCACAATTTTTGGGACCCTACCAAATTCTAAAGAAAGTGGGGACGTCAGCATATCAAGTTGCCCTCCCACTTAATTTGTCCAACCTGCATAATGTTTTTCATGTATCACAGCTGCGGAAGTATCTTCCAGATTCCTCACATATAATATGGGATGAACCATTCCAAATAAAGGAGAACATGACATACCAGCTAGTACCTGCATCCATATTTGATTGGAACTGGAAGAAGTCACGAGGAAGAAATATCTGCAATTGTTCTTATTAGGTAATTTTTGAAATTTTGAGGACAACATTTCTTTTAGGGGGAGAGAAATGTAACATCCTTAATTTCGTTTCTTTTATTAATAAAGGTACATAAAATATTCCCTAATTTTATTTCTTTAAAGATACATAAATATTTAATTAAGGAAATATAATCCTTAGAAATTCTTCACCTTATGTGTGTGCATGGAAAATGTTTCTAACATTAAGGGAACAAGTAAAGAGAGAAAGCCTAATAGGAAAAATTAGAAATAACATACTAAACATAGGCAAAATTTTTTGGTAAGGAAGATAAATTTTTTTGAAGTAAGTAAAGGTCTTAAAATTTTAAGAAGATTGGATTAGGGTAATTCAACCCCCTTCATTTCCATTAATAACATTTACTAAGTGTTGATCTTCATTTGGGCCTATCTTGGACTTCACTAGTTTAGAATTAACCTAAATTTCTTGAGTCAACTGATCAAGTTCTTCTTTAAATCTCCTAGCCTTTACTCTTATAATTGGTCTAATTAAAACTTATAATTGATCCTTTAATGGTCCTTTATTCTCATCATAGCCTTTATGAGCTAGTTCTTTGTTTCTGAATCATTGTTCAATTACTTGTCATTTTGAGAGATTTTTCTTAGGAATAGGTACATTTATCCTTCCTAAAAAGCATCTATAAATAATTAAGTGCTCAATTTAGCAATTCAAGATGTTAAATAAATAATGAGGAAATGGTAAGTGTTAAGGGAAGTGATAAGTGATATGAAAATTCCTCGATGGTTATTCATTGATAGTTAGTTTTACATATTAGTCTTAGCTGTATAGTAACTAGCTAATCAAATGTTGGAACAATGCTAGAAGGTTGAGAGTTAGTAGTTAATTAGAATTTTACTAATTCCTCATGGGGTACAATCCTTTACTTAAGCTACTATATTATAGTTGTAGTATTGCACTTGCATAATTGTAATAATTAATAGAAAATTTTTTAGAGGCATTAGTAGGGAATCAATTTAAATTTTTTATTAATATCAATATTCAATTTTCTCAATTTTAATTCAAACATTTTTTTTTGTTTCACTTTATCCTTTTTGGTACTTAGATCCACAATATAGGAATTCAAGATAGATGTGATAAATGCACAAGTAATTGCACTAGAAAGGAAGATAGATAACTTGGTGGCTTATGTTATTCAGAATTCCCACCAATAAAATGGGCAAATTATGTTATCAACTTCAACTAGCAAAATTGGCAAGTAATCTTTATTAAGATGATCAATACCCCTTAAATTATGAATGGGAAAACTATGTTGGTAATTTTAACCAGCAAAATAAATTTTATCCCAATAATTATAATCTTGATTGGAGTAGCCACTCTAATTTCTATTGGGACAACATAATAGAGTCATGTAGTGCCATGGAACCCATTCCATTTAGGTTTTCACCTTAGCCTCAACCTCCTTCACTTAAACAAGAATAGGCCTTAGAGGAGAAATTTGAATATTTTGTAGCTCAAAATAAGTCTAATATTTAGAATTTAAGGGTATCCCCTCAGGTAATGGGAACACAATAAGCCCAATTGATCTCTTCAAAGTCAACCCCAAGATGGGATGACTAGCCTAGTAGAAGCAAATGGTACTGAAATCACACATAAGTGTGAGGTATCGACTAATACTTAAATCACTCATGTGTGTAAGGGAATAGATCTATTTAGAGCGATAAAAATTAGTAGTAGTAATGAGTTGGAATGGGTGAATAAAAAAGCCTAACCCTCTTAATAAACTAGTAGAAAAAGAGGTAGTGTTTGAGAAGCAAAAGGAAAAGAGCCAAGAAGAAAATACTCAATTTACACTGCCTTCGCCAACTTTTCCTTAGCATTATAAGAGCATATGGATAACATTTAAACATCTTGGTGTATGTCTATCACAAACATCCAAAAATAAATATTTACCTTACATTTCTAAAACACAATAATGCAATAGTGGTGGTAAGGTTCAATCCCATAGAGAGTGAAATTTACTATATTTTCAAGAAAGAGATTGTCTTGAGTAATTATAGCAATTAAATAAGTAAAATATAAATATAAGGAAAACAATATATAAATGCATTAGTTAAGTGTTGGATATTGTTTTAGGTACACCAAATATAATAAATTTTTTACCTCAAAACTAACATGTAGTAGTGGAAGTAATGGTCGATTCAACAAAGACTAGCTATACCTATTGTGAACCAAAAGGGGAGGATTAAGTAGATAAAATAGAAATATGAATATAAAGAAAATCAATTGCAAGAAAGTAAATATGAGAATCAATTAATAATGAAAGTGTTGTTCTTGATTGACATTCACCATTAAGGATTACGTTGATCATCAATAATATAATTAATCATATTGAATATCTATCATGGATGTTATCCCGACTTCTCCTTAGGTCGAGTTAATTGATAAAAAATGCTTTAAATAACACTAATTAATAAGAAACCTTAGTCAATTGATAAAATTTAACTTATTAATTGCATAAAGAACCAGAGAAACTAATAGAGCTAAACAACACAAACACATCAACTACATTTAATTTGGTTAATTAATCATCATAGGATAACAATTTTATAATCATACAATCATTAATCCTATTTGACTCTTAAATCAAAAGGATCACAAATTTGTTGATGTATGATTTAGCAGTGATTTAAACAAACAATATACTAGTAGGCATCCTAGTAATCATATGAAGTAATCATTAAGAAGAAGAGTAGATAAATAATTGATACCTAAATAGGATTGAAACAATCAAACCTTAATTAAATCTATTAATGCATATAATCCTTGAGGTTTCTGTCTTCCTCAATCAGTAAAAGATAATTAGCCACGGAAGACCATAAAAAAACTGAAGAGAGATAAAAGGAAGAGAAAGAGAGATCTTCATTAAGAGGTGGTTTTTATTGCCTCCTTGGCCTCTTATTTATATATTTTGGTAATCCTAATGACCGAGGATTGCTTCTGGTCATTTTTTAGCCCATTGGGTTACATTTTGGGCTAAAAATAAAAGTTTTCATGACTTTTTTGTTTTCCCAACATGGCCAATCCCATGATGATACTGTAGAACACCACGTCGCTATGATGTATGCATAATTTGTAAAACTTTCAAACACTAAAGTTGTAGCTCTTTGTCTTAACTTTCCATAGCCACTTGATCACCTTAATCGGAGTTTATATAAGAGAGTTATGGCCTGATTAGTAATGAAAGGTCAGAATTCTCTATAATTAAGATTTTTTTCATGAATTTCTTCTCTTTCTCTCCTATTTTCTTCTTCCTTTGATCCTACAACATAAAACTAGGCAAATTTATAATCATATTTTTACTTAAATCAAACAAAAAGTAAGTTTGAAGTTATTAAAATCATGCTTAATTATGCACATGTCATTAAGCTGCTAATTCTACCATCTGAGTTAACTATTAATCATGGATTATAAGTCATTCAATTTGATTAAGATATTCATTATCGAAATTCAATCCAGTCTTTCCTTAAGCTTAGTTAACTTTTAACAAGGAATCTAGTTAACCATAATCATCTCATTAACTCCTTTCATAGGTGTTCGAAATTAACCTCAACAATTGCAATACATTCTAAACAAATAATTGAAATTAGATAACCTAAACTTAGATGGTCAGATTTAACAAAGATCATCACCCTCCCTGTAAGTTAATAATTCTTGTCAACAGTAAACTCGCTAACCCTAAGTTGCCTCTTAAACTAGAAGGTCCAAAAAGTTACATATTTTGTTTCATGAATTAGCTATGGTGTAACTTAATTAATCAGTAATGGATCTATTCTAGAGATAAAGTAATGGAAAAAATATAAATATTCATATAACAGTGAATCAATACCTAATGAATTGAACATTGAAATAAAATACAATTTAATATAAACTGATTATCCAGAGGTAATAAGTGTGCTTCTTATGGTAATTTCAACCAAATCCTTGCTTTTCAAGCTCCCAATTTGATGAAATTTGGTTAGGGTTGTTTTAGGGTTTACATTAGGGATTTTAGGATTTCTAGTTGAATTTGGGGAGTTTTTAAAGGTTTTGTTGTGTATTTGATGGGGGTTAAATGTGTTTAGATCAATTTTTGGACGAAAGTAAACTTTATGTTATAGAATAGGGCTCTTGGGGTATATTTGTGGGTCTTTGAGGTACTACTCCTAAAAGGTCTCAATTTCTAAAAAATCGAGACCCATGCCTCCCCCTTTTTTTTTCCAAATTATATGAGTGCCGCTGGCACTATGTTATGATCATCCCAGCATTTGTACTCTTTGAAAATTGGAAATCTTCTACAACACGTAGACGCCACAATGTTGTTACCCTTGAGTTTTGGGAAAAATTTTTGTAGCATGAAAGTGCAGCGACACTGATATGGGACTACCACGACATTATTGCTCTCTATTTTCTAGAAAATTTACTACAACCTTTAGAGCCACGACACTTCAAGGTGACTACCTCAACATTGGAACCTATTTTAGAAAAAAATCTTTATATGCTTTTCCTTGAATTGGGCACCTTTTTTCTTAATTTGTGAATCAAATGACAAGAAATAAACCATGTTATGTTGCCTCTCAAATAGCTCCTTTGTTTATACTTATTGCTCGACCTAAAACTACCCTATCCTAATTCTTTAATATTTAACTTGACCTTGAACATCTAAGAATGGGTCTAACCTTGAATTTTCAATGCATTATGAATAAATATACTAGAGATAAGAAGGGGTCCAAACCAAAGGAGATTTGAATTATCTTTTTAGAGTTTCATCCCTATGGTAGATAGTTCTTGGTGTTATTATTTGTTAGGATCTAAGCCTTTAAGATTGTCATTTGTTTTAGCTAGTACTACTCTTTTTTCCTTGAAAATCTTTATCAATTCCTCCTCATTTTGCGCACCCAAATTTTTTGAAATTATTATAAGGGGAGACTTATTATATTTTTAGGAATTTTAAATGATTTGGGAAGGGTTTTGACTTCAATCCTAGATCCTACAAAATAGAAAAAGGATTTCTCTTAAGTTTTCAAATTTTGATTTTGGCTTTCCTACCTTATTGTTGCAATTTTGCGGCTATAAAACTTATGTATGCATAATTCAACATGATTTTAATACCTGTAAACTTACTTTTTTTTTTATTTAAGTAAAATATGATTAGAAATTTGCCTATATTTTTTGTTTTGTGTTGTAGAAGCACAGGAAGAAGAAAATAGGAGAAAAAGATAAGAAATTCATAAAAAAAAAGTATTGCAGTCAACACAAATCTTTTAACAGTCATCAGGCCATAACTCCCTCATAATGATTCAAGTGCCTATGGAAAGCTAAGACAATTATCTATAACTTTCGTATTTACTACTTTGGAAAATTCTGGTGAAATAAGAGCATTGCGGTGCCTAAAAGTTAGAACTATGATACAACAAGGTGAATCTTGACATTTCATCATTAATTGTGACATAAATGTCTCATATGGGCTCTAATTACAATTATTCTAGCATCTATGGAATGCCAAGACATAGCAATACAACTTATATGTTGACCACATTTTCCAATTTATGAAAAATTATAGCTCTGTGGCTCCTATAATTCAGTGTCACAATGTTGCATAAGCTTTTAAGTGAGTTGTCTGTACCGATGCGGCGCTTGCCATCGTAGCAAGGATTCGAACCTAATTTTAAGTCATTTTTTAATCCAATTGAAGCCCAAAAGGTTGAAACTAACCTAGAAGCAATTCTACATTTAAGACTCTCCAATCTATAAATAAAAGGAAAAGCAAGAAGTAAAAGATCATCATATCATCTAATCCACAAGAGTTCTTTCCATTATCTCTTCTTATCTTTTTCTCTTAGTTTTTTATATGGCCATGTGTAACATTCCTAATTTCGTTTCTTTTATTAATAAAGGTACATAAATATTTAATGTAACATCCCTAATTTTATTTCGTTTATTAATAAAGGTACTTAAATATTTAATTAAGGAAATAAAATTTATTAGACAATTTTTAAATATCTAAAGAAATATAATCCTTAGAAATTCTTCACCTTATGTGTATGCATAGAAAATGTTTCTAACATTAAGGGAATAAGTAAAGAGAGAAAACCTAATAGGAAAAATTAGAAATAACATACTAAAGAAAGGCAAAATTCTTTGGTAAGGAAGATAAATTTTTTTGTCAAGTAACTAAAGGTCTTAAAATTTTAAGAAGATTGGATTAGGGTAATTTTCCTAATTCAAGAGTTAGAAATTTTTAAGTTTAACATCTCCACCCATAAATTGGGCTTTCACCTATGGACACTTCATATAGAGTTTTCCCACTTCACACAAGTTTCTAGGAAGCCCATTGGATAACCTAAACAAGAAATAAAACATAGACTTGTTCTAGGATATAGAATTTGGAACGATAGCCCAAAAATTATGAAAACATGATGAAGCCCTCCAAAAAAGGTAGAATTTTATCCAAAGCAAAGGAAATGGGTAAGAATGATCCCAAATCCAAAAGAAAAAGTAAAATAAAATAAATCATGTGATGAAATAATAGTGTAATAATAATAAAGATTATGTCACGTGGCACTAAGAAAAAAATTCAGCAAGTGGTGTGATAATATCTATATCCTACAATCATAATTTTAGTAAGTGGTATGATAATACATAGCATTAGGACAAAACATCTATATCCTAAACTTATAATTTTAGCAAGTAGTATAATAATACATGGCATTAGGACAAAATATTCCTATCCTACACAAATAATTTCAGCCAAGCAAGGGAGATTCAAGGGCAAGAAACTTGCCACTTAGAAAGGAAAACTGATGTGATCTTAATTAAGCATGATATTAATACCTTTAAACTTACTTTTTGTTTGATTTAAGTAAAATATAATTAGGAATTAGCTTAATTTTATGTTTTGTGTTGTAGGAACAAAGAAAGAAGAAAAGAGAAAAAAAAGATAAGAAATTCATGGAAAAATGCTACATTACAGGGATTCCAGACCTTTCATCATTGTTTTAAGCATATCTCCCTCTTATGAACTCCAAGCAAAGTGATTCAAGTGGCTATGAAAAGCTAACACAATCATCTACAACTTTTATGTGGAACAATTGGTCAAATTCATGATTTTTCATGGCGTTACAGAGCTTGCAAAACAGCATCACAGTGCAGCAGGATAAATTCTGACCTTTGGTCACTCATTTTGTCATATTGCCTTTAATTCAGATCCAATTAAGGTGATTCTAGCGGCTATAGAAATACGAGAAATATATCTACAACTTTTGTGTTCGGTAATTTGTCAAATTCTGTATTTTTCTGGGCACCGCTGCCGTACAACTCGTGAAATTCACGATTTTTAGGGTTTTTTGACTCCAATTGAAGCCCGATTGACTAGGATTTGACCTAAATACAATCCTACTTCGATTAGGAGGAGTTAATCTATAAAAGGGAGCAAAACAAGCGGAGAATTCATTCAATTCTTGATCCAATTCTTCATCAAAGTTCTTCAATTCTTCTTCAGATTTTCTTATGGCCTTGCGTGGCTAGTTCTTTTTAGTTGGTTGAGGTAGATTGAAACCTCAAGGGACCCTTATCCATTGTGAGATTTGGAATTGTTTTCAATAGTTCAATCTTAACTAGGTATTGTTTATTCATCTGCTTTTCTTTTCTAAATGATTTTTCATGTGATTGCTAGGAGACCTACTAGTATTTTGTATGTCTAAGTCTACTGCTGAATTAAGTTTTGAACAAAGTTTTTATTACTTGATTCATGAAGCAAATAGGATTAAGGATTTTGGATTATAAATCATTAACCCTATGATGAATGATCAACTAAATTAAATATAATCGATTTGCTTATATTTATTTAGCTCTATCAGTTTCTCTCGTTCTTAATGCAGTTGATAAGTTAGACTTTGTCGAAGTGTTAAAGGATTTTTATCAATTAGAGTTTAATTGGTACGATTGTTATCAATTCGCTAGGCTTAAGGAGGAACTGAGATAGAGTCCCAATGATAGATATTTGGTTTAAGATTGATGATTTTGTCAATGATCAATGCAATCCCTTGATGGTGAATATTGACCGAAACCAACGCTTTTCTCATTAATTACTCTTTTCACTATTTTCATTATTGTTTAATTTACTTTATTCACAATTATCAAACCCCCCTTTCTTAATCACATAAGGTAATTCCAGTCTCTGTTGGATCGACCCTTACTCCCACTACTACAGGTTAGTTTTGAGGTAAGGTATTAATTTGGGTGTACCTGCGACAGTGTGCACCAAATTTTGGCGCGGTTGCCGGGGACTGTGTGTATTTACCTTTTGCGATTTTTTTTCCTTTTCTTTTTGTTCATAACTTTGAATATGGCAGCCAATTTTCAACAATTTGGCACTAGGCTAGGGTCTCCATTAAGACATGTTGGTGAGGTATGTAGTTCTTCCCTTGAACAGAAACTTGCAAATTTAACCTCTCTTGTTCATCAACGTGTAGAAAATATGCAAAGAGAAAATTTCTATGGAAATCATTCTATCATGGAGCATCCATTTATTGGGTACCCAACTTTCTATGATGAGTTATTTGAGCAGGTAAATATGGTTAATGGTTTCTATAAACCACAACAAGTGAGGTATGATTCCTATTCAAACATGTACAATCCTGGATGGAAGGATTATCTCAACTTCAGGTATGAGAATGCACAAAATAGTCTTGCAGAACAAAATTTTGTAAATTTTCACCATACCCAACAGGCCTATTATCCTAGACAGAATACATATCAGAATTTCCAGGTAAGTACTCCTTTAGAAGATATTGTTAAATCTCTTACACAAAATACTCATCAATTTCAACAAGAGGTAAGGGCCAGCATTCAAAGCTTAACAAATCAAATTGGGCAATTAGCAACAACAGTCAGCAGGCTAGAGGCTCAAAATTCAAAAATTGAAAGTCTAGCCCTAGCATCGTTAATGCAAAAGGAAGAAAATTCTGCATTGAATGAAAAAGATGACTTGGAAGTTGACACTAGTAAGCCTACTAAGAAAGAGGTTATGGAATGTACCCTAAACTCCAAATTTGAAGAGAATATTTCAGCAGGAGAGGAAGCATTAGAAGTGCAGCAAACAGGTAATGATCTTTCTATGTTGTTACTAATTTCTAATAAGATGCTTGTACCTTCTATTGTACAGTATTCTGACCTAGGCTTAAAGAGCCTCCCTAGCCATTTAAAGGGCATATACAATGGAGAACCACCTGCAGTTATAACCTCAAATAAATATGCCCTACTCAAAGATAGAGGAAAGTTACCCCATGCTTTGGTAGAATATCAAAAGGATGAAATTAAATTGGATGCCAAAAGCTACTCAAGACATGGGTTATTTCCAGGTAAGGTGAGTTCTCACTTAATTAAATCTTTGACTAATGCTGACTTCCCTCTTCATAATGCAGTTGAACCTCAGAATTCTGCACATTCAAAGGCAAGCCAATTCAAAGTTGACATCAAGGATCCTCCTTGAATGACATAAGGAGCCTTGAGTCAAGCCAACGACATTAAACAAAGGCGCTTATTGGGAGGCAACCCAACATAAAAAGAAAAAGAAAAAGAAAAGTGGGAATCAGAAATATTCATGGCCCAGTAATGCAACATGCGCATTCCACTCCAAACAAATTCAGGGAAGTTCACTTAACTCATATGTTTTTCTATATCTTTCCCTAATTCTTATCTTTCTTTTACATTGAGGACAATGTAAAGTTTGAGTGTGGGGGTCGAAATTTATTTGTCTGAATCATTGTGACCCTATTATGAGCATCAATTTTCTGATTTTCACTATTAATACATTTTTATTGCGTTTAGCAAGTTGAGTGATTGTGTGAGTGTTTCAATTTATGTTTTGGGATGTTAGGCACAATCAATAGCCAATGATATGACTATCCAATTTTTTTTAGCTCTTGAAAAATGTAGAAACTTTATGATTGTGTGCAATTTTATCCCTTTTGCAATTTATTACTTTTCACTTTAGAATCCTAAAATATGTTTGCACAATAACTTTGGGCATTAAATTTATCTTGTACTTAGAGAAGGTTTATATAATTCAAACATATTTCATGATCTCGACAGGATTCTAGAACTTATTCGAATGCTACTTGAGGCAAAATCCTAGGTTAATAATATTATTTAGGAGATGATTTAGGCATTATTGGATAGATTGAGCCTTTCTAGCCTAACCTAAACAATGAAATATCCTTAGTTCCTCTATTTTGAGCTTAATGAACTTTTTCTTCTAAAAATCACAAATGAACTTAAAGTCAAATTTTGTATGAATATCCTTATTTTTTATCCTATTCACCCACTCCATGATTATTTTGCTGAATACTTGTTTTGTAGAGCTTTATTTACAAAAGGGTGGAAGGGTGGAGCAAGGAAAAGAAAAGAATTATGCAAAGAAAAAAAGAGAATTACACAAAGAAGAGAGAAGTAAAATACAAAGAGGATAAAATAAATTTTTGTGGTTGAAAAAAAAAAGTTTTGAGGACCAAGGAAAAGGATAGATTAAACTCAATTGAAATAAGAAAATGAGTGTGGGAGGAAAGTCTCCCCAAATTTAAGAAAGCTCAAGAGATCAGATTTAATCATATAGTGCTGGGTGATTGAGCTTAAATTTGTATCCTTTATCCCACCTTATACCTTGGCCACATTACAAGCTAAATAAAGTCCTATTGATCCTAGAGGTAGTTTTGGCCTACATTAGTGGAGAGTGGCATGAAGAATAATCATATGGAAATCCTATATTAATTAGAGATCTACAACCAAAATTTTGGGATATATAAACTCATCTGAGTAAAAGGAAATTTATTGACCCAAAAACACACACACACTAGGGATTCATAAGGATAAAATAATAGATTGCATTTGTGTTAATCTTGTGCATGATTATGACCTTCCAAAATTTTTCTAGAGTATATATTTTTATGTTATGAGGCAAACGTTTGGTAAGCCTAACACTCACTACATTATTGATTGTTGTTTTTTTTGTCTTTAGGGATTATTTTGCTTGAGGACAAGCAAAAGGTTGAGTGTGGGGGTATTTGATGTGATCTTAATTAAGCATGATATTAATACCTTTAAACTTACTTTTTGTTTGATTTAAGTAAAATATAATTAGGAATTAGCTTAATTTTATGTTTTGTGTTGTAGGAACAAAGAAAGAAGAAAAGAGAAAAAAAAGATAAGAAATTCATGGAAAAATGCTACATTGCAGGGATTCTAGACCTTTCATCACTGTTTTGGGCATATCTCCCTCTTATGAACTCCAATCAAAGTGATTCAAGTGGTTGTGAAAATATAACACAATCCTCTACAACGTTTATGTTGAACACTTGGTCAAATTCGGGATATTTCATGGCGTTACAGAGCTTGCAAATCAGCATCACAGTGTAGCAGGATGAATTCTGACCTTTGGTCACTCATTTTGTCATATCTCCTTTACTTTAGATCCAATTAAGGTGATTCCAGTGGCTTTGGAAATAAGAGAAATAGATCTACAACTTTCGTGTTTGGCACTTTGTCAAATTCTGTAGTTTGCTAGGCACCGCGGCGTTGCGTCATGCAGGTCCGTAGCGCCGCGGGGCCCGAGTAGAGCATCGCAGTGCCGCTGCCGTACAACTCATGAAATTCACAATTTTTAGGGTTTTTTGACTCCAATTGAAGCCCGATGGATTGAGATTTGATCTAAATACAATCCTACTTTGATTAGGAGGAGTTAATCTATAGAAGGGAGCAAAACAAGCAAAGAATTCATTCAATTCTTGATCCAAGTTCTTCAATTCTTCTTTAGATTTTCTTATGGCCCTGCGTGGCTAGTTCTTTTTAGTTGATTGAGGTAGATTGAAACCTCAAGGGACCCTTATGCATTGTGAGATTTGGAATTGTTTTCAATAGTTCAATCTTAACTAGGTATTGTTTATTCATCTGCTTTTCTTTTCTAAATGATTTTTCAGGTGATTGCTAGAAGGCCTACTAGTATTTTGTATGTCTAAGTCTATTACTGAATTAGGTTTTGAACAAAGTTTTTATTACTTGATTCATGAAGCAAATAGGATTAAGGATTTTGGATTATAAATCATTAACCCTGTGATGAATGATCAACTAAATTAAATATAATCGATTTGCTTATATTTATTTAGCTCTATCAATTTCTCTCGTTCTTAATGCAGTTGATAAGTTAGACTTTGCCGATGTGTTAAAGGATTTTTTATCAATTAGAGTTTAATTGGTACCATTGTTATCAATTCACTAGGCTTAAGGAGGAACTGGGATAGAGTCTCGATGATAGATATTTGGTTTAAGATTGATGATTTTTTCAATGATCAATGCAATCCCTTGATGGTGAATATCGACCAAAACCAACGCTTTTCTCATTAATTACTCTTTTCACTATTTTCATTATTGTTTAATTTACTTTATTCACAATTATCAAACCCCCCCTTTCTTAATCACATAAGGTGATTCCAGTCTCTGTGGGATCGACCCTTACTCCCACTACTACAGGTTAGTTTTGAGGTAAGGTATTAATTTGGGTGTACCTGCGACAGTGCGCACCACAAACCTATCATATTTGTGTGAGACAAAAAGAAAAAGAAAAAGAATCCCTAAATCAAAGGGACCTTGTCCCTTATCTTAAGAACATTTTATCATGATTTTCAAAATACAAATCTCCTTTTGCTATGCATATCTTGACTAAGGGAGAGGAAGACAATAACAAGAGTTGTCTTTCCTAAAAAAGAAACCAAGTGCATCCTAATTATGGTAAGGTAGACCAATTATTATGAAAGAAAGACCACTTGACAGATTATTTAAGCAAGAACCACCCCTATAAAATTAGAATTTTGTCCAAGTGAGAGAGAGGAAAAATAGAAGAAAGGTAGAGTGAGGAAAGGTGAGAAAGAGAGGAGAAGAGAGGAAGGAAGAAGAAAGAAAAGCCTAGAAGACTAAGTATTGAAGGTAAGTTAGCTTAATCTCCACTTGAATCCATCTTTTATCTTCATCCTTGGGGTTCAAAAACTCACCCTCCTTCTCTTATTTAAGCTACTAGAAAAGCTAAGGGAAGGGAGAAATCTTGCTACTTCCTCCAAGAGAAAACAATAAAAAGAATTCACTAAGTGAGCTAGGGAGATATTTAGGTAGGTTTAACAATATTTTTTTAGAAAAGCTTTGAAATTAGAAACATTTATATGCGATTTTGATCCTAGAACCTTGATGAAATTTACTATATTTATTACATTAATGATTGGCCATGGATGTTGTTTTATCATGTTACATGTTGATCTTGCATGTGATGTATGTTTGAATACTTAGGTTGGTATGGAAAGTTCTGCATAGATATGGCTATGAGTGGCAAAATTTTAACATTTTTATGTTTCTATTTTGTATATTTAAATGTGGTGAAAAATTGATGGAATATGATTAGATGTAAATTACAAAGAAAATGGAAGAGGAAAAAATAAAATGATGAACTAAAACCTTAGAAAAGGTTTGGTTGGGAAACTGGATTTCGGAGAAACCAAGGAAGCTTCTGTTTTTCAAATTCAAGGAAGAATTGGTTAGGAATTAAAAGCAATGTCTAACATGAAAAAAATATATATATAAGTCTCATGGAGTTTTAGCCACTGGAATCACTCAATTTGGAGTCCATATAATGTAGATATGGTTAAATTAATTAGCTGTGGTCAGAAAATGATTAATCAGGAAAGAATCTGTTAGTAAAGCTTCTGTGTTTGAATTTCTGGGAAAATTCTGTAGGGAATTAAAATAACTAGTTAACATAAAAAATATATAAATATGCTCCATAGAAATTTAGCTACTGGAATCACTCAATTTGGAATTTATATGAAGGAGATATGGTCATATTAGTAAGTAGAGGTCAGAACATAACCAAAAAGAAATAAAGTTTAAAGTTGTGGAGTAATATCGCCAATATTCCTTAAGCTTTTGCTAAATTATTCAACATAATAATTTTAGATAATTGTGTTATCTTTAAATGGACACCAAGATCACCTAATTCAGAGTTAAAATAAGGGAGTTATGCTCTTATTAGTGATAGAAGGTCAAGTAGGACAAAAACTTGCATCAGGGAATAACACAACATAGAGCATGGCCATGTTCCAAGGCACAGCCAGACCATGTTCGGTGCTGGAAATGGCATTTCAAAGCCTAAAGCATGGCTGTTTTACAAGAAATGGCCAAACAGTGTTACATAATACATTTAGGCCATGATAGAAGCGGATAAAGCTTATCTTTAACATTTTTCTACCTTAAATGAACCTCATTAACTATAGGATAATAATAGAAATCAAATTGAAGAAGAATGCCGTATTAAATTTGTAAGAACATGTTATGGAAATGATATAAGGAAAGTGACTAGTGGCCAAGCTTAAGGAAAAAGAAAAGATAAAAGTAATATTTTTAAAAAAAGAATCTTATAAATAAAAATAATAAATGAATAGTGTATGCCATAGCCATTGCCATTGCGTGAACTCTTTACCATCATAAGTGTATAATTTTGACATGTAAATATTTTAAAGTGATATTTGAAAATGATTATGTTCATGGCATGATTGCATTTCTCCAATAATTTTTGATAATGATTATGCTTTGATGTTAAATTATGGCATATGAGCATAATGAACATACTTGTTATTGAAATCATATTTTTGGATATTAATGTAAAAATAAAAGAAAATAAAAGAGATGAGCATGGTCACATGGCGGTCTGTATGGTGCACCAATAGGGGACGCCCTACCAACGACTATGATTATGTCAATGAGAAAAGAAAGAGAAAGTGTGCTATATCGGATGGAGCGAGAAAAGACCATTTCGGAGAGTAGAAAGTACTCACTCTGACCGGGGTATCTTGATATGAAAATAAGTTGATAGCCATCATATGATATTTTGAAAATAGTTATTCATGCCATCCATGTCTTTACTGTATGATTTTCATGTGCATAGATGTTATGTCTATTTTATAATTAACCGCAAGCGCACGATGTAGCTGTACTTAGTCCGGCGAAATATGCTATCTAAATCGATGTAATTCAATAGAGAGTTTGTCACAATTAAGTAAATTAAGGATTCAATAAACAAAAGCCTAGGGTTAGAGTTCACCACACTTATGATATTCAACATTCAACTTGTACCTCTAATTGCAATTATCTAGGTAATTGGGGGTGGTTTAGCCTTAATTAATTAGCAACCTCTTTCAAGCATTACTAATCGTACCTAGGTTGATCCAATTGCCTACTTCGTGATTCTTAGTTCAACCTAGGTCCATTGAGCTCTATGCCAACCTTGGAATACAATTAATCGGTTTTCTCGTGCCCACTAATTGATTCATTCCTAGAGAATCTTAAACTACTTTCGCGATTAAGATATCCCTAATTAACTATTAGGTTCTAGTGTTAATCTTTGCCTTCCAGTTCATCAATTAATATCCTAAGACGTGATAAAACATTGGCTAGACATTAATCAACTCATATAATCAATGCATGATAGCTAATCCTAATTAACCATGGATAACACAATTAGGGTTCCAACAATTCAATTAGCACAATGTATCATCACATCATAAGTGGGTTTACCGAAACCCTAGATCAAATCTACTCAAGCATGATAGAAAGATCAATCAAAAGCATAATCCAATTCATTAAGTAAATCTATTCAATACAAACCAAGAGAAAGAGTAGAAGTAGAGATAGAAAGATAGAACCTGGATGAAGAATGTAATGATGAAATACAAACTTGAATTGTTGTAAATTCTACTTTAAGAACATGAATTAAACATTAATCCTACTCTAAACCTAATCTAATGGTGTTTCCTAAGCCAAAAACTGAGTAAAAAAAAGGTATGAATGCATCTGGATAAGTTCCTCTGTGTTTCCCTATGCATATGTATCAACTTGGCTACCCAAAAGCCTAAACATCACGTGCTGTATGGACACGAAGCACAGTCGTGTTCCAGGACATGGCCTGGCTGTGCTTCATGCTGGATTTTGGGAATTTTCTGCATCTTTCGCACAGAGCACAGCTTGGCCGTGTTGGGGGCTGCCTTGCTCATTTCTTGCCAATTTTTGGTGTGTTACCTCCTTGCTTCCTCCTTAGCATATTCCAAGTCCATATGGCTCCTTCAAGATTGTTTTCCTTGCTTCTTGGCCTCTTTTACTCTCCTACAAACATAAAACAAACCAAAGTAGTATCCAGAGAAAAGCATAATCAAATGCAGGGAAATAATTGTAACATCCCTAATTTCATTTCTTTTATTGATAAAAGTACATAAATATTTAATTAAGGAAATAAAATTTATTACACAATATTTTAGATATCTAAAGAAATATAATCCTTAGAAATTCTTCACCTTATGTATATGCATAGAAAATGTTTCTAACATTAAGAGAACAAATAAAGAGGGAAAACCTAATAGGAAAAAAAATTAGAAATAACATACTAAAGAGATGCAAAATTCTTGGATAAGGAAGATAAATATTTAAAAACAAGTAAAGGTCATAAAATTTCAAAAACATTGGATTAGGGTAATTTTTTCTAATTCAAGAACTAGAGTTACTAAGTCTAAAATCTTTACCCATACATTGGGCTTTTACCTATGGACACTTCATATAGAGTTTTTCCACTTCACATAAGTTAATAGCAAGCCCATAGGATAACCTAAGCAAGAAATAAAACATAGACTTGGACTAGGATATAGTAATTGGACCAATAGCCCAAAAATTATGAAAATGTGACCAAGCCCTCCAAGAAAGGTAGAATTTTATCCAAAGCAAAAAAAATGGGTAGGAATAAGCCTATAATGGGTAGGAATAAGCCCAAATCCAAGAGGAAAAATAAAATAAAATAAATTAGGTGATGATATAATAATGTAATAATAATAAAGATTAGGTTACATGACATTAAGACAAAAATTTAACAAGTGGTGTGATTCTACATTCATAATTTTGGCAAGTGGCATGATAATACAAGGCTTAAGGACAAAAACATCTATATCCTACACTCGTAATTTTAGCAAGTGGTATGATAATACATGGCATTAGGACAAAACACTCCTATCCCACACAAATAATATCAACCAAATAATGGAGATTCAAGGGCTAGAAATTTGCCACCAAAAATGGCAAACCTATCATACTTGTTTAAGACAAAAGAAAATGGAAATGAATCCCTAAATCAAAGGGACCTTGTCCCATATCTTAAGAACATATTATCATAATTTTCAAAATACAAATCTCCTTTTCCTATGCATATCTTGACTAAGGAAGAGGAAGACAAGAACATAAGTTGTTTCTTTTCCAAAAATTCAACCAACTGTAATCTAATTGTGATAAGGTAGACCCATGATCATGAAAGGTGAATTATTTGGTGGTCTATATAAGAAAACCCACCCTTACAACATTATAATTTCGTCCAAGTAAAATTATTATTTTTACTGATCATGCAGCTTTGAGGTATTTGGTGATAAAAAAAGAGGCTAAACCTAGGATAATCAGATGGGTGCTACTGCTTACAGAATCTGATTTAGAGATTAGAGACAAGAAAGGGTCTAAAAACAATGTAGCAGATCACCTAAGCTGCCTGACACATGTGGAAGAAAAATTGAAAATTGAAGAATCATTCCCAGATGAAAATTTATTTTCAATTTTAATTCATATGCCATGGTATGCAAATATTGTAAATTATCTGGCTACTAATCAGTTACCTCCTCTTTTGACCAGGGCAGCTAAAAATAGGATCAGGAGTGACTCCAAATACTACATATGGGACAATCCTTACCTTTGGAAGAAATGCTCAGATCAAATTATAAGAAGGTGTATTCCTAATTCTGAAGTTTTATCCATTCTAACCTTCTGCCATTCTTATGCATGTGGTGGACATTTTGGAGCAAAAAGGACAGCAAAGAAAGTATTAGATTGCGGTTTTTACTGGCCTACCATATTCAAAGATTCATACCACTTTTGTAAGTCATGTACAAACTGTCAAAAAACAGGTAATATCTCCAGGAAAAATGAGATGCCTCAAACACCAATATTGTTTTGTGAAATTTTTGATGTTTGGGGCATTGATTTCATGGGACCTTTTCCTTTGTCAGCTGGATATAATTATATTTTGTTGGCTGTGGATTATGTCTCAAAGTGGGTGGAAGCTAAACCCACCAGGACTGATGATTCTAAAGTGGTTGCAGATTTCATTAAATCCCATACTTTTTCAAGATTTGGGATTCTAAGAGCTTTGATAAGTGACAGGGGAACACATTTTTGCAATAGGACTATTGAAGCCCTATTAAAGAAATATAATGTCACTCATAAATTGTCAACTGCATATCACCCCCAGACCAATGGGCAAACTGAGGTATCCAATAGAGAAATCAAAAATATCATTAGTAAGACTATAAATCCCAACCGCAGGGATTGGAGTCTTAGATTAGATGATGCTCTATGGGCATACAGGTTAGTATTTGGGAAAAATTATCATCTTCCAGTTGAATTGGAACATAAAGAATTTTGGGCTATAAAGAAATTTAACATGAATGTGGAAGAAAGTGGAGAATGTAGGAAATTACAACTTCAAGAATTAGAGGAAATTAGAAACGAGGCCTACGAAAATGCAAATATTTATAAGGCCAAAAATAAACTCCTACACGATCGTATGATTTCACGCAAGGAGTTTACCAAAGGACAGAAAGTCCTCCTCTATAATTCTAGGCTCTGATTGTTTCCAGGTAAATTTCGTTCTAAATGGGAGGGACTATTTATTGTTACTGATACTTTTCCTCATGGTGCAGTTGAAATAAAAAGCATGGATAACCAGAATAGCTTTAAAGTCAACGGGCATAGGCTCAAACCTTACTATGAAGGATTTCAACAAGAGGAATCACAATGGACAACTCTTCAAGACCCTCTTTGATTTTTTTTAGTTTATGTCGAGCCAACGACATAAAACAAAGGCGCTGGTTGGGAGGCAACCCAACAACCATTCTTCTTCTTCTTATTTTTTCTATTCATAGTTTAATTTTTCTTTACAAAAAAAAAATTTGTAGAACTGCGGACGTACATGCGCCGCGGTGCTACCAACCCAGAATGGGTGAGCGCCGCAGCGCTCCGTGTTGCAGCAGAGAGCGCCACGGCACTCTCTATAAGAGGGTCGCGTGCCTCTTCGTCTTCCCCCTCCGATTTTGCATCCTTTTCACCTCCAAATCCAATTTCTTGCCTTAAATCAACCATACCCACCTCCCATTATGTTCTCTTGCTTACATTACATGATTTTTCATCTTCTTTTGTAGGATTATACACCCCTTTCAGCATTTGAGTTAGATTCCAAGATAATTTTCTAGGGTTCAAAGGCATATTTGATCTTGCAATCTCCAGCCACCATTTCAGCTAAATTGGGTACGGTTCTCTTTATTTTTCTTGCTGCAATTGATCCCCAAACTTAATTGCTACTGGTCTACACTGAATTGGGACTTCTACTTGAGAATCAACCATTCATTCTTCCAAGTTTTTAAGAGCGCCCACAAGGTGTTCGATAAAAAGCCTTAGTGAACTTTCCAAGCAAATGGCTCCAAAAACTTCTAAGTTGAGTATCTCAAAAAGGAAGACTAGAGTTGAGGACCCTCCAATATTTGACACCGTGGCATTTATGACTGAAGAGGTTTATCAACACCACATCAAAGTGGTGGTGCATAAGCCTATCGTTCCAGAACGTGGATTTATTATCACTAAAGGGCTACCTCATAGAGACATTATCCTCCATAGGCATTGAGAGATTTTTTGCAGCAATCCAGAACCAGGAGTTATCCCCGTAGTACAGGAGTTCTACTCCAATGCTACAGTTCACGAACATCATATAGCACGGGTTAGAGGCAAGATGGTGCCATTCACTCCACATGCCATTAATGAATTCTATTCACTGCCTGATATTAAGGATGATGAATATACGACGCTTCTTCAATCATACATTGACTTTGAAGACGTTATATGCACTCTATTCTACAGGGGGGCCTCTTGGAAATTGGATAGCAATGGCCATCCGGTATACTTTGCTAGGGCTGATATGAATAAAGTGGCTAAAGCATGATACTATTTCGTGTCAGCAAGATTCATGCCCAGCTTCAACATGAGTCAAGTCAGGAGGGACAGGGCCAATTTGCTTTATGCAATACTAAAGGGCCTTTCTATTGATGTAGGAAAGATTATTCAAAGGCAGATTCTTGGCTGTATTAGTGCTAGAGGCGGATCCCTCTTTGCCCCTAGTTTAATTACTGGTCTATGTCAGAAGGCGGGAGTAAGCTGGGATTCCACTGAGGCTCTCATCCACCCAATGAGACCTATTTCCTATGTCGGCATACAAAAATACAAAGGCCATGAAGAAGTAGCAGAGGAGGAGCTAGGGATTCAATCAATACCTACAGAGGAAGCGGGCAGCAGCTCAGCTCCACCACCATCCCAGCATACACTTGAAGATTTATGGGAGCGCACAGAGTGTCTGAGCCACCAAATGAACGATCTGGCCCTCTACCAGTACTCTATTGCACAACATCATCATGCATGTTTTAGCCAATTAGCTCATTCCCTGAACCTCCCAATTGCATTCTCGGTGCCTCCTGCACCACCCTTTAGGTGTGACCCCGAGCATGATGAGATGGATGGCGACAATTAATTAGGGAAGTTTCACCGAACCCCTCCTTATGTTATTACTTGTCCCTATTATATTCTCTTTTATATTCTTACATTAGGGACAATGTATGTTTTTAAGTGTGTAGGGGGGGTCACTTTATGATTCAGCTGGATGACTGTATAATAAATCATACACTTGTGCACTTTCCTACTTTGATGCATAACTATAATTTTATGATATGTGCACTTTTAATCCCGTCATGAGGTGAGCATGTGAACAAAATTTCAATTTATGAGTTTGTGTTAGCTGAACCAATAGCCAATGATATAACTGTTTAAATTGCTTATAGCTCTTGGGAGACGTAGGAAAGTCATAATTATGTGTAATTTTAATTTCTTTTCAATTTATGATTACCTATTTTCTAAAAATCCTGAAATTCTTTTGCACGGTAATTTTGGATATTTAATTTGTCTTTTACTTAGAAAAAGATTATATAACTGAAAAATATTTTATGATCTCATTTAAATTTCTAGAACTTATTTAAATGCTACTTGAGGCGAAATCCTAGGCTAATACTAACAATTAGGAGATGATTTAGGCATTTTTTTTATGAGATTGAACCTTTCAAGCTTAACCTAAACAAGTAAATATCCTTATAACCTCTGTTTTGAGCTTAATTAACATTTTATTCTATACCCACAAAACAGCCAAGACTAAATTTTGTGATTAATACCTTTATTTTTTCTACCTAATTCACTCACTCCATGATTAATTTCTAAATACTTGTTTTGTAGATCTACATTAATGAAAGGGTGGAAGGGTGGAGCAAGGACAAAAAAAAAATCTCAAAAGACTAATGAAAGTCTATCCAGTGATTGAAAAAGAAGAAATAGAGAATCAAACAAAAGTAGAATGCAGAAAAGCAAGGAAATAAGTGTGGGGGAAAAATTCCCCAATCTTGAGAATTAGCTCAAATAGATCAGAGTTAATCATGTGGTGTTGAGAGATTGAGCTTTAAATTATATCTTATATCTCACCCCATAGCCTAGCCACATTACAAGCTGATCTTAGTCCTTTTGATCCTAAGAAGTAGTTTTAGCCTACATTAGTGGAGAGTAGTATGAAAAATATGTCTATCGAAATCTTAAATAGAGAGCCATGCTATAATTCTTGAGATATATAAACTCATTTAGGTAAAAGAAAATTAAATTATTAAAAGACACACACACACTATGGATTTTAGAGAATAAAATCATGAATTGCATTTGAATTGAATATTGCACATAGTCATTAAATTTTCTGAAATTTCTTTAAGAGCATACAATTTTCACTATGAGGCTACATATTGGTAAGTCTTTCACTCATCTTATTTGTTGAATATTGTTCACATAAATTAATTTGCTTAAGGACAAGCAAAAGAGTAAGTGTGGGGGTATTTGACATGCTATAAAATAAGCATGTATTTAGCATATTTTATGTTACTTTTTATTTTATTTAAATAGTGAATAGATAGGATTTCATTAATTTTTTTGTTTTATGTTTTAGGAATAATAAAGAAGAAAAGAAGAGAAAAATAGAGAGAAAATCATGAAAAATGCTGATTTCTGACCTTTCATCACTAATGGAGGCATATCTCGCTCATTTGAGCTCCGATCGAAGTGATTCCAGCGGCTATGGAAAGAAGAAACATAGAGCTACAACTTTCGGGTTTGGCACTTTGGCAAAATCTAAATTTTTCTGGGCGCCGCGGCGGCCCGTCATAGCTGTTCGGAGCGCTGTGGCGCTGTATATGGATGCCGCGGCGCCCATCGCCAGGAACCAGAGAGCACCACGGCATTGACATAGGGTGCCACGGCACCCCGTGGCTTTGACTCTGTAGCGCCGTGGCACTCTACTTGAGTGTCGCGGCGCCCGTCGTCGTAGAGACTTGCTTATTTCGCGAGTTTAAGTCTTTTTCACTCAAATTGAAGCTGGATGGACGGGGATTTGACCAAAAGACATTCCTACTTCGATGAGGAAGGGTTAATCTATAAAAAGAGTGGAAAGTAAGCAGAGAAAGCATCCAATTCTTCATCAAAGTTCTTCAATTCTTCTTTAGATTTTCTTATGGCCCTGCGTGGCTAGTTCTTTTTAATTGGTTGGGGTAGATTGAAACCTCAAGGGACCCTTATGCATTGTGAGATTTGGAATTGTTTTTAATAGTTCAATCTTAACTAGGTATTGTTTATTCATCTGCTTTTATTTTCTAAATGATTTTTCATGTGATTGCTAAGAGGCCTACTAGTATATTGTATGTCTAAGTCTACTGCTGAATTAGGTTTTGAACAAAGTTTTCATTACTTGATTCATGAAGCAAATAGGATTAAGGATTTTGGATTATAAATCATTAACCCTATGATGAATGATCAACTAAATTACATATAATCTATTTGCTTATATTCATTTAGCTCTATCAGTTTCTCTCGTTCTTAATGCAGTTGATAAGTTAGACTTTGCCGATGTGTTAAAGGATTTTTTATCAATTAGAGTTTAATTGGTACAATTGTTATCGATTCACTAGGCTTAAGGAGAAACTGGGATAGAGTCCCAATGATAGATATTTGGTTTAAGATTGATGATTTTTTCAATGATTGATGCACTCCCTTGATGGTGAATATCGACCGAAACCAACGCTTTTCTCATTAATTACTCTTTTCACTATTTTCATTATTGTTTAATTTACTTTATTTACGATTATCAAACCCCCCTTTCTTAATCACATAAGGTAATTCTAGTCTCTGTGGGATCGACCCTTACTCCCACTACTACAGGTTAGTTTTGAGGTAAGCTATTAATTTGGGTGTACCTGCGACAGTGCACACCAATCTTAACTAGGGGAACAGTTTTGTTCCACAATTGCTTCACGTCAGTGTCCAATATAGATGCTGGTACTAGCTGGTATGTCATGTTTTCCTTTATTTGTATTGGTTCATCCCGTATTATATGTGAAGAATCTGGAAGATACTTCCGTAGCTGTGATACATGAAAAACATTGTGCAGGTTCGACAAATTCAGTGGAAGGGAAACTTGATATGTTGATGTCCCCACTTTCTTCAAAATCTGATAGTGTCCCAAAAATCGTGGACTAAGCTATCTAGTTTTGAGAGACCTACCAACTCCAATAGTCGAGGAAAGTTTTAGAAATACATGGTCTCCTTCCCCAAACTCTAGAGGTCTATGTCTCTTATCACAGTAACTCTTTTGCCGACTTTGGGTTGTAAGTATTTTGTCTCGTATCATCCTGATTTGTTCAGTGGTTTGTTGAACTAAATCAGGACCCAGCAAGTTCTTTTCTCCTACCTCAAAACAACATAGTGGAGATTGGCACTTCCTACTATATAAAGCTTCGTATGGGGCCATCTTAATACTGGAGTGATAACTATTATTATAAGAAAACTCTACTAAAGGTAGGTACTTATCTCATCATTTACCATGCTCTATTACACAGGCCCTTAACATATCTTCTAGAGTTTTAATGGTCCGTTCTGTTTGCCCGTCAGTCTGAGGATGATAGGCAATACTGAACCACAACTGTGTTCCAAAAGCTTCCTGTAACGCCTTCCAAAACCTCGACGTAAACCTGGGATCTCTATTAGAAACGATATTTAAAGGAATTCCATGAAGTCTAACTATTTCCTGGATGTACAATTGGGCCAATTTGTCCAGTGAATAGTTAATCTTTATGGGCAAAACGTGAGCAGATTTGGTTAATCTGTCAACAATTGCCCAGATCGAGTCATGTCCCACTGAAGTCTTAGGTAATCCCATAACAAAGTCCATTGAGATAGTGTCCCATTTCCATTTAGGGATCTCAAGAGGTTGTAGAAATCCCACTGGCTTTTGACAAAATGAGACATTTCGCCACAAACTCGGCAATGTCCTTTTTCATCCCTGGCCACCAATACATCCTCTTTAAATCCTGGTACATTTTAGTGCATCCACGATGGACTATGTATTTACTCTGATGCGCTTCCTGTAGGATCTTAGTCCTCAACTCATGTGCAGAGATTTTTGACTCAAGGCATCTGCTGCAACATTCACCTTTCCTAGATGATACTTTATCTCAAACTTGTAGTCATTGAGGAATTCTACCCATCTTCGTTGCCTCATATTTAACTCCTTCTGATCTAAGAGGTATTTAAGACTCTTATGATCACAATATACTTCAAAGGTTGCCCCGTACAAATAGTGTCACCAAATCTTTAAGGCAAACACCACTACCTCCAATTCAAGATCATGGGTTGGATAGTTTCGTTCATGGAGTCTCAGTTGCCTAGAGGCGTAAGCAATTATCTTGCATTAGCACACATCCTAGCCCTTTCTTTGAAGCGTCACTATACACTTCAAAATGTCTTGTAGGGTCTAGAATAATTAAAACAGGAGGAGTGGTCAATCTTGTCTTAAGCTCCTGGAAACTAGCTTCACATTGATCAGTCCATTTGAAAGGACTTCCCTTCCTGGTCAATTTAGTCAATGGCAAGGCTATACGAGAGAAGTTTTGTATAAACCTCCTCTAGTATCCTGCCAAACCCAGGAAACTTTTGACTTCTGTAACTGTCTTTGGTCTCTCCCATTGAATCACTGCTTTCGTCATGCTAGGATCTACGGCTACACCTCTATTAGAGATGACATGTCCGAGAAACTTTACCTCTGACAGCCAAAATTCACACTTCTCTAATTTGGCATACAACTTTTTCTCTTTTAGCACTTGCATCACGATTCGGAGATGTTGTTCATGTTCTTTCTCACTCTTAGAATATATCAAGATGTCATCAATGAATACTACAACAAATTGATCTAAGTAGGGTCAAAAAATGTGATTTATGTAATCCATGAAAATTGAAGGTGCATTTGTCAACCCGAAGGGCATTACAAGAAACTCATAGTGCCTATACCTAGTCCTGAAGGCAGTTTTTGGTACGTCCTCCTCCTTGATCCTAATCTGATGATATCCTGACCTCAAGTCAATTTTAGAAAAGATGGAGGCTCCCTTCAATTGATCCAATAAGTCATCTATCCTAGGGAGAGGGTACTTGTTTTTGATAGTCACCTTATTCAGCTGTCTGTAATCTATGCATAGTCTCAAGCTCCCATCTTTCTTCTTAACAAATAATACAGGAACTCCCTAAGGTGATACACTCAATATAATGAATTGCTTGTCTAATAGTTCCTCCAACTGTTTCTTGAGTTCTTATAGTTTCTTCGAGGCCATTCGATATGGTGCAATAGAGATAGGCCCTATCCCAGGTAGGATATCAATAGAGAACTCTATCTCTCTCTTGGGAGGTAAGTCTGGAATATCTTATGGAAATACTTCAAGAAACTCGTTGGCTATTGGGATTTGATCAAGCTTCGATTCAACTTCTAGGTTTGATAAATACAAGATAATGTATCCAAGTACCCCATTCTTCAACTCCCTATTAACTTGATTGGAATTAAGCATTAATAACTGCACCTCCTCTTTCGGAGTATGAGGTAGAAATTCTACAGTCTTGTTACAACAATTCAGTAAGACTCAATTTTTAGACATCTAGTCTAACCCTAGAATGACCTCAATACCTCTTAAAGGTAAACAGACGAGGTCTACAGAAAATTTTTTCTCCTATATAGTGACTTGACAGTCCTTACATACAGAGGAAGTTAATACCCTTTCCCCTGTGAGGGTTACTATGGATAGCTCATAGGGAGTTTCAGAAATAGGAAACTGAAACTTCCTAATACATTCTTCCGATATAAATGAATGACTAGCACCAGAGTCAAATAACACCATAAAAGTAAATCCATAGATATAGCATGTACCTTGAATCATTTCAGAAGATTGAGCTGTCACTTGGCCGCTCAGGGTGAAAACCCTTCCTTTCACCTGAGGCCCCTGTTTTGGCTACTTCCCCACATTCTGTGGGCAGTTTCTCCCAAAATGACCCTTCTTTCCGCAGTTGAAGCAGACCTCTTGTCCCATGTAGCATGGCCAATTACCATGTATGCGCCCGCACTTAGTGCACTTGACTAAGGCGAGGTCTTGTTGAAAAAGGCTTGGGACCCGCAGTCAATGGCCTCTTACCAGCTCTATATCCACGTTTTCTCACATTCTTGCTAGGGTTGCGAAATTTTTTCTTCCTTTTCCATAGGTTTCGCCTTTGCTTTTCGTCCTCCACTGCCTTTAAACTTTTCTCCAAGAGTCTGCATTGATTGATTAGAGGCACAAACTCCCTAATATCTATAGCAACAACAGCATGCTTTATGTCTGGGTTCAATCCGGCTTCAAACTTAATAGCCTTCCATGCTTCATCAAGGTTAAATCACAGATAAGAGGAGAACTTAGACAATACCTCAAACCTCGCGATGTATTGGTCTATAGTCATGCTACCCTACCTGAGTTGGAGAAATTCAATCTCTTTCTTTGGCCACATAGTACTTGGAAAGTACTTTTCCAAAAAGGTGTCTTTGAACACCTGCCAAGTGATCTGCCTTCCTTGGTGAGCTAAAAGTTCTCTAGCTCCATGCCACCAGTATTCTGCTTCATCTTTTAGCATATATGCAGCGAAGATTACTTGCTACTCCACAGTACAACCTATCACTTTAAAGATTTTCTCTAACTCCCTTATCCATCTTTCAGCTACAATCGAGTCAAAGCCACCTTGAAAACAAGGTGGCCTAGTCCTCAGGAACTCGGATATGCCGTTATCATTTCCAGCCATCCGGTTGTTAACACCATTCACACCATTCGAGTTATTAGCATTCTGGAGGTATTGTAGAATTTGATTAGTGGTCATGACTTGGTCTCGAATTGCCATGGCCAGGTTGTGCAGGGTTTCCCTTGCATTATTTGCTAGATTTCTCCTTAGTGGTGACATTTCCTACTGTGGCAAAAATAAAGTTATGCTGCTATTGAAGTGATCAAACCCAATAGTTAGTTCAAAAATATTTAACAGCAGTCATAACACCACCTCGGCATGTAGGTAGGAAATACTAGTAATTTCTTACTTATATGAATTCACTGATCCCTACACAGCACAACCACAAACATACTCAAGACACTATAAGATCAATTCAGATAACCATCCACCCACTGGCCATCTAGGATCGACCTGCTCTGATACCAATTATGTAACAACTTTTTTATTATTATTATACAATTAGAGTTTACATACATGTCATTAATCAAAACATACGTACAACATATCAAACACATAAAAATCTACATCTTATTTATTCTGGTTGACCAATTCTGGAGATACAGGTACGGGTGGTTGCACCTTCACCAGGATCTAAACCAACTCGACCACAAATATTTTATTTGCATCTGGGATCTGTCCAACATAAAGTACTCAATCCAACGTGTACTAAAAGCCAGAGCCATAGAAAAATCTACATAACTAATTTTCTGAACATGATATGGAAATATAGTGAGAATTAAATACCAGTAAGTTCAACAATAAATCATCATCAATATAGCTCATCACATCATGTTCAGCTGTATAAACTACAGCAAATATCTTTGGTCACATGAATGCATTATATCTATGCGCATGAGAATCGTACAATAATGACATGAATGACAGGATTAATTATTTCCAAAATATCATATGATGACTAGAAATTTATACTCATATAAAGTTAACCCGGTCAAGGTGAGTATTTTCTACTCTCCGGTACGGGCTTTTCTCGCTCCATCCAACATGGTCCACTTTCTCATTAACATGATCATAACCGTTGGTAGGGCGTCCCCCACTGGTGCACCACACGGATTGCCATGTGACCATGCTCATTTCTTTTCTTTTTACAATGATAGCCAAAAATATGCTTTCAATAACAAGTATGTTCAACAAATTATAACTATGACAAAAAATCATTGGTAATCATGCCATGAACATAACCATTTCAAATATCAATTTATAAAATATTTCCATGTCAAAATTTCACACTTAAGATAGTAAGAAGTTCATACAATGGCAATGACTATGGCATATACTAGTCATTTATTATTTTCATTTATAAAATTCTTCTTCTTTTTTTAAATATTAATTTTATTTCTTTATTTTCTTGATGCAGGTTTTCATCCTATCTGACCTTCTCTTACTAATAAGAGAATAAATGCCTCAATTTAACTCCGATTTAGGTGATCTTGGTATCAATTTAAAGAAAAAATAATTATCTAAAACTCTTATGTTGAACAGTTGAACAAAATATTAAGAAATCATGGTGATATTACTCCCTCAAAGAACATGTTATTTCTTCTCGGGTAGGTTCTGACCTCTACCTACTAATCTGTCCATATCTCCCTCATAATAATTCTAACTTAAGTGATTCCAGTGGCTAAACCTCCGTGACACATATAACGATAATTCTTATGTTAACAATTTAATTTAATTCCCTACAGAATGTTCCCAGAAATTAAAACACAAAAGCTATCCTAACATATTCTTCCCTGATTAACCATTTTCTGACATTTGCTTACTAATCAGACCATATCTACCTCATATGGACTCCAAATTGAGTGATTCCAGTGGGTAAAAATCCATGATACATACATCTACATTTTTTATGTTAACCATTTGTTTTAATTCCTTACCAATTCTTCTTAGAAGTTTAAAAACAGAAGCATAAATGTTTGCCACCCATAGCCATACCTATGCAGAACTATGTACACCAACCTAAGTATTCAAACATATATAATATGTAACATGACATAGAAACATCCATGACTAATCATTAAAGTTCTAAGATCAAAATCTAATATAAATATTACAAGTTTCAAAACTTTTCTTGAAAAAGAAATATTTTTAAACTTACCTGGAGCACTTGGTTCTCTAGACTTCTCCTTCATCTTTTTTCCTTTCTTCCTCTCCTTTCCTCACTCTACCTTGCTTCTATTTTTCCTCTCCCTCACTTGGACGAAAATTCTCATGTTGTAAGTGTGAGTTTTGCTTAAATAGACCATAAAATAATTCACCTTTTATGATCATGGGTCTATCTTATCACAATTAGGATACACTTGGTTGAATTTTTTTGGAAAACAAACAACTTATGTTCTTGTCTTCCTCTTCTTTAGTCAAGATATGCATAGCAAAAGGAGATTTTTATTTTGAAAATTGTGATAATATGTTTTTAAGATAAGGGACAAGGTCCCTTTGATTTAGGGATTCATTTCCTTTTTCTTTTGTCTTAATCAAGTATGATAGGTTTGCCTTTTTAGGTGGCAAATTTTTAGCCCTTGAATCTCCATTATTTGGTTGAAATTATTTTTGTGGGATAGGAATGTTTTGTCCTAATGCCATGTATTATCATACCACTTCCTAAAATTATGAGTGTAGGATATAGATGTTTTGTCCTAAAGCCTTGTATTATCATACCACTTGCTAAAATTATGAATGTAGGATATCACACCACTTGCTAAATTTTTGTCTTAATGCCATGTCACCTAATCTTGATTACACTCTTATTTCATCACTTTACTTTTATTTTTATTTTTATTTTTCCTCTAGGGTTTGGGCTCATTCTTTCCCATTTTCTTTACTTTGGTTAAAATTCTACCTTTCATAATGGGCTTGGTCACATTTTCATGATTTTTGGGCTACCGGTTGAATTCCTATATCCTAGTCCAAGTTTATGTTTTATTTCTTCATTGGGCTATCTTATTGGCTTGCTAAAAATTATCTAATAAATTTCTAAGTATTATATTTCCTTAGATATCTAAAAATTGTCTAATAAATTTTATTTCCTTAATTAAATATTTATGTACCTTTATCAATAAAAGAAATGAAATTAGGGATGTTACTTTGAATACTCTTGTACTTTTATTAATACATGAAACAAAATTAGGGATGTTACACCACCCCTGCTGTAACAACCTTAAAATTTAGCAATTCTCATTTATTTATAGATTATTAAAAGAAATAAATGAGTAGGGATGAAAATGAAAACTTATTAATATTTTTAGGGACAAATTGTAATTTCTTAAAAGTTTATGGGTCAAAATATAAATAATGAAATATGCAAGGACTTCCTCTGACAATAAACAAATTGTTAATTTGTCCTCCATCATTTACTTAAAAAAAGAGACGAAAAGATTTTTGGTATGAATGAATAGTGAATAGTAACTTTCTCTCTCCTTACTTCCTTTCGCTAGATCTGGAGTACCTTCGAACCTCCAATATCAAAACTAAGTATACCACTGACGAAGAGTACTATGGTATTGCAGATTGGAAGTAAAAAAATCTTAGGAAGAGATAAGTTCTGAAACTTCTATTAAGACACTTCAAATTAAAAATCTGACACCGTAGATGGATTTAAGAGATAGATAAATTTTAGAATATGAAAATTTTCAACTATCTAACAACTTTTTGTGAGTTGAGAACAGTAAATCTGACCAGTATGAATAGTGATTTCAGCCGTGAATAACACTCTATCAGTTCATCAGTGTTGACCAAGCTCTCGAAGGCCAAATTTTGCGATTTTGGAGTCATTTCCTAGGTTTTTTGACCCTTTGGACTCAATTTTGAGGTCAATTTTGGATTGGAAAAATGTATTTTAGGGTTGTCCAACCTAGAGCCTTATCCTTTGAGTAGATAATTCTTTCTATAACTTACCCTATGCTTTTCTTGAACTTTAAATGTATCATTGATTTTGTTTACAAGTTATTTATACTTTTTATATGTCTCTGAAATGGATTAAATTATCTGATTTGTTTACAATTTCGCATATAGTTCAAGAAGAGTATGGTTTTGAAAATGGAGTTTTAAACTCATTGAATATATGATTTTAAATGTGTTTCTCAACATATGGTAAAGAAAATATATTGTGCACATGGCATTGATATGTAAAACTATAAGATTTCCTTAGAAAAGGGCATGTATATGTGATTCTCCTTATTAGGAAGTTTTGAACAGAAGAATTGTACTGAGACTGAAAATTATGAATTTATAATAAAACCTTTGTTTTGAACAATATGGCATATGTGTAAATAATGATTTCTGTGGAGAAATCCTATTAGAAACATTTTTTGCTAACAATAGGAGATGTTAGCCCTGGTACACCTTGACACCTCAACTCGCAGGGGTGGTGCTAGCCTCGTGTGATGGCCAACATACGAGATATGATATGTGAAGGAGAGTGGGATGCCTCGTATTTGGGCGAGATGCCGACTATATGATATGTGATTTGCCCTCCCTTGCTGTGCGCTTGGAAAATTGCCTATATTAGAGTCCCTTTGCGTGTCCTCTTGAATGCTGGTAGGGAAAACCATAGTTGGGATGCTGAGTTTAGGCAAATCCTACACCACCAAATTACGAAAGGGCTTACACTCTGATATGGTGGTTCTTTTATGAGATCCTCCTAATGTTTTCATGAGAAATATTTTAATGCATAACAATATTTTAATAATGATCATATTGTATTGCATATTATTTTGGATATCTGAATGTGATTAGAACTGAGAATATTTGAAATGCGTCCCATATGGATGTACTTCTGAACTATATTTCAATGTGATAAATTTTATTATATGAGTACATCCATATATTGACCTAAGAGTTCATAAAAGGTATTATCTGCTCACTAAGTTATCAAACTCACTACACGATATTTCTACATTTTTCATATAAAAGTACAGAGTTTCGTCTTTTTCCTTCAGATAGGTGATTAACTAGGCGACTTATTCTCTGGTGAGCCTATTTTGTTACCAAGGCTCATAGATTTTTGGTTATATTGTACTTGCAGTTTAGACTATGCTCTGAACGTCACAAGCAGGATTCTTACTTCTACAGTACTTTGATGTTTATAGACTTGGTTTGTATATTGAGTATACATGGGAATACCTATATGTAAAGGAGTGTATTATACATGTTATGGAAAATATATGTTCATAAAGTATGTGTTTCACATGCCCTAAAATTAAGGGCGTGACAAGTTGGTATCAGAGGATTAGGTTTTTCTGTGGCTATCAGAGCAAAGGATTCTGTAGTAGGACTTTAAGTATGGGTATGTAACCGCAGACATATTTATACTTATGGTACTGCTGTGGAATTCTATAGGGTGTCATCATCTTCTTCTTTCTGATTCTTATCCTTAGGTATGCTATGTTTAAGCATCGATGCATATGTCCTAGACGTTGCCTCTCGAGTGTGGACTACCAATTCAGCTTTTGAACTCATTTTGATGAACTGATAAAGAGAACCCTCTCGGGTGCAAAGAAAAAGAATTAGCTGAAAATAAGAAGATTCCATCTTAACATAAAGGTAATGGCTTGTTTGGATGTCAAGAAGGTTTGATTTGCTTATGTGAAACAATATGACAAATGGTTAATACAATATTGATAGTGGGTTATGATGTGATCGAGGTTGTTAACTGAAAAATAATGGTTTGTAATAAAGTGAGTGTTTTGGAAATGGATGTAAATCTCTTTTTGGATGGATGAGTTGGAATCTATGTATATAAATGGATTTGGCAAGCTATGGGTTGGATCGAATTTGAGAGTAGGGAATCAATGAAGATAATGTTTTCAATTATAGAGTTTGTTGATATAAAGGATTCAAAGACAGTTTGGTTTTCAATAATATTATGTACAAGCATTATGAGAAAGGAAGTTTGCCCATAGAAATTTAAAATTTGAGGGATGCAAAATGAGTAATTTATGCGAAGGACTCTTGGATAGACATAAGCTTTTCATAATTGATTGTTAAGATATTGCATAAGCATGTTAAAGAATAAAGTCAAAATGGGTTAATCTTATTTAAGTGTTTTGAAGTGCGTTCTAGCTGATACAGTATGAAGATGTCATTAATAGCATAAAAGGTTAATAAAAGAGTTGCAAGTAGTGAATAATCAGTGGAAGCATGTAGTGAATAATTTAATTTCAGTTTTAGCAGCCCATAACTTATTACAAAAAGGGTGCCAAGGATATTTGGCAGTGGTGAGAGATGTTAATATAAAGTATACTTGTAACAACTCCATTTTTTTTACATATATACAAATATATATATTTTTAAAATCCCATAAAGTCATTACCTCTTTACTTCTAACTATTTAACTCATAATAACATTTAATTAAATTAACCAAGCATAATTAAGGTTTATGGTATACCATTAATATTGATACAATTCTAGGTTCACATACACATAATTAATTAACAACATCCGTACAAAAATCAAACACATATATGTCTACAACTTATTCATCCATATTGACCAGTTTCGGGGATAAAGGTGCGGGTGGTTGTACCTTCACTGGGATATTAGCAAACACGACCCAACGTACGCTAAAAGCTGGTCATAGAGAATATCTGCATATCTAGTCCTCTGAACATGATATGGAAATATAGTGAGAATTAAATCTCAATAGGTTCAATAATAAATCATAATTATCATTAATATAGATCATCATGTCATGTTCATCTGTATAAGCTATAGCAAATATCTTAAGTCACATGAATGCACTTTATCTATGCACATGAAAATCATTTAGTAATGACATGAATGGTATGAATAACTATTTTTAGAATATCATATGACGGTTATCAACTTATTTTCATATCAAGCTACCCTAGTTAGGGAGAGTACTTTCTACTCTCTAGTACGGGCTTTTCTCACTCTGTCTGATATGGAACACTTTCTCTTTCTTTTCTCAATAACATAATCATAGACGTGAGTAGGGTGTCCCCTACTGGTGCACCACACGGACTGCCATGTAACCATGCTCGTCTCTTTTTTTTCCACATTAATAGCCAAAAATATGATTTTAATAATAAGTATGCTCATTATATTCATATGCCATAATTTATCATCAAAGCATAATCACTACCAAAATCATTGGTAAAATGAAATTATGTCATGATCATAACCATTTTTGAATATCACTTAATAAAATATTTTCATGCCAAAATTACACACTTAAAATGGTAAGGAGTTCATGCAATGGCAATGGCTAAGGCATACACTAGTTATTTATTATTTCCATTCATAAGATTCTTCTTCTTTTTCAAATATTATTTTTGTAACACCCGAAATCCTGCTAATAATATTCACAAAATGGAATAGTAAGAAAGGATTAAAAAGAGTTAAATGGGGGAGTTATAAGGAAATAATTGTGCATATTTAATAAGGGTTTTCTCATTTTTGGAGGGATTGTTTAAGGAAGAGATAGTAATTTCCTTGTTTATAGGACCACAAATAGACAACAATAATAGAGATAGGGAGCCATGAAGAAAGTTGCACAAAAATCCTTTGAAGCAAGGCTCAAGGAAGAATTAAACACTTCGTCAGTTTTCTTGCACCCAAACAAGGCCTTAGCCAACCCCTTTAGTCACAATTTAATGGAGTATCATTTTGGATATTGGTAGGGAAAGGAGGGGCTCTTGTTAAGGGGCCAAGTGGCTTCTTGAGGAAGTCACTATAATTTTATAATATCTCCCTTAACTTGGTGGCCAAGTCGCCACTTTCCCTGCCCAAAGAAGGAAGTCCACGACAAGAAGAAAAGAGAAAGAGAAGAAAGAAAAGGAAGGAAGGAGAGAGAAAGAAGAAGAGAGCTAGAGAGAGAAGTGGAAAATCAAGAAGGAAAGGTAAGATTTCAACTCTTGATCTCTTGTTTATCCCCAAATCTTCTATAGAAACTAATGGATGGAGGAAATCTACTGTTTTTGTGGTGCTTTCTAGAGAGAGAAAGTAGCAAAACAAGAGAGAGGAAGCAAGCTTGTGGGAAGAAGAAGGTAAGATCAATATCCTCCTTCTAGATTTATGGTTGGATGACTTTATGGCTGGTTGTATATGAGCATTTAAAGTAAGTGGGGAGGTAGATATAGCTTTTATGGAAGTAGTTATGGCATCCATAGTTACTATTCATCCTTGTGCATGTGGTAATGTTTTGGGTGAACTTTGTGTAGTTGTTTTTAAGATTAAATACATGTTTTGATCAGTTGGTTGTTTGCTCTAGAAAAATCGTCTTTTTCCTACTCAAAATGTTGGTATGTTTATTGTTGATTTCAATTGGATGGTTTGGGAGAAAAATGAAAAAATTTGGGATTTTTGTGCTCGAAGCACGGCCGTGCCTGGAGACACGGCTAGGCCGTTCTTGTAGCTGGGAAGAAGAAATCTGGAAATTTGGAAAAAAATGATGAACACAACCCGAAGCGCGGCCGTGCTTAGGGCTAGCTTGTGTGAAACACGGCGAAGTGAAGAGGAAACATAGGGAGGAACACGGCCATAAAGCACACCCATGCTTCATGCTATGTTATCATTTTTCTCTGTTTTCTATTTCCTTTCTGGATCTTAATTAATTATCAATATTTTTCAAGATGTTAGTAAAGGTTTTGTGATGCATGAATGCTATATTTTCATGTGCTATATTCATTTCATCATATATGGTTGTTGAATCATGTATGTGAAGCATGAGGAATGATGCATGAATGCTATATTTGCATACTATAGACTGCTTGTAAGTATGGCTATGTAACAAACTTTTTTATTATTATTTATTATATAATATAGAGTTGACATACACGTCATTAATCAAAATGTACGTACAACAAAAATCAAACACATAAATAACTACATCTTATTTATTCTGGTTGATCAATTTCGGAGATATAGGTGCGGGTGGTTGCACCTTCACCGGGAATTAAACCAACTTGACCACAAACATATTATTTGATTCTGGGATCTGCCCAACATAAAGTAACTCGATCCAACGTACACTAAAAGCCAGAGCCATAGAAAAATATGCACAACTAATTTTCTGAACATGACATGAAAATATAGTGGGACTTAAATCCCCGTAAGTTTAACAATAAATCATCATCAATATAGCTCATCACGTCATGTTCATCTGTATAAACTACAGTAAATATCTTTGGTCACATGAATGCACCATATCTATGCACATGAGAATTGTACATTAATGACATGTATGACAGGATTAATTATTTTTAGAATATCATATGATGACTATCAATTTATTCTCATATCAAGCTACCCCGGTCAGGGTGAGTATTTTCTACTCTCCGGTAATGGTGAGTTTTTTCTACTCTCCGATACGGGCTTTTCTCACTCCGTCCGACATGACACGCTTTCTCTTTCTTTTCTCATTAACATATTCATAACCGTTGGTAGGGCGTCCCCTACTGGTGAACCACACAGATTGCCATGTGACCGTACTCATTTCTTTTCTTTTCACAATGATAGCCAAAAACATGCTTTCAATAACAAGTATGTTCATCAAAATATAACTATTACCAAAAATCATTGATAATCATGCCATGAACATAACCATTTCAAATATCACTTTATAAAATATTTCCATGTCAAAATTTCACACTTAAGATGGTAAGAAGTTCATACAATGGTAATGGCTATGTCCTATACTAGTCATTTATTATTTTCATTTATAAGATTCTTCTTCTTTTTTTAAATGTTAATTTTATTTCTTTATTTTCTTGATGCATGTTTTCATCCTATCTATCCTTCTCTTACTAATCAGAGAATAACTCCCTCAATTTAACTCCGATGTAGGTGATCTTGGTGTTAATTTCAAGATAAAACAATTATCTAAAACTATTATGTTAAACAGTTTAGCGAAATATTAAGAAATCAAGGTGATATTACTCCCTCAATGTACAGGTTATTTGTTCTTGGATAGGTTCTGACCACTGCCTACTAATCGGTCCTTATCTCCCTCACAAAAATTCCAAATTAAGTGATTCTAGTGGTTAAATATCCGTGACACATATATCTATAATGCATATGTTAACTATGTATTTTAATTCCTAAAGAATGTTCCCAGAAATTAAAACACAGAAGCTATCCTAACATATTCTTTCCTGATTAACCATTTTCTGACCACTGCTTACTAATTAAACTATATCTACCTCATATAGACTCCAAATTGTGTAATTCCAGTGGCTAAAATTTCATGACACATATATCTATAATTATTATGTTAACCATTTATTTGAATTCCTACATAATTTTCCCAGAAATTAAAACACAAAATCTATCCTAACATGTTCTTCCTTGATTAACCATTTTCTGAACACTGCTTACTAATCAAACCATATCTACCTCATATGGACTCTAAATTGAATGATTCTAGTGGCTAAAAATCTGTGACAGATATATCTATAATTCTTATGTTAACCATTGATTTTAATTCTAGACATAAAGTTACTAAAAATTAAAACATAGAAGCTATCCTAAAATATTTTTCCCTGATTAACCAATTTCGGACCGCTACTTACTAATCGGACCATATCTACGTCATACGAACTCCAAATTGAGTGATTCTAGTGGCTAAAAATCCATGAAACATAAATATACATTTTTCATGTTAACCTTGTCTTTAAATTCCTTACTGATTCTTCCCAGAAATTTAAAAATAAAAGCTAAATATTTTGCCAACCATAGCCATACCTATCCAGAACTATCTACACCAACCTAAGTATTCAAACATACATAATATGTAACATGATATAGCAACATCCCTGACCAATCATCAAAGTTCTAAGATCAAAATCTCATATAAATATTATAAGTTTCAAAAGTTTTCTTCAAAAAGAAATATTGTTAAACTTACCTTGAGCACTTAGTCCTCTAGATTTCTCCTTCCTCTTTCTTCCTTTCTTCCTCTCCTTTCCTCACTCTACCTTGCTTCTATTTTTCCTCTCCCTCACATGGACAAAATTCCAATGTTATAAGAGTGAGTTTTGCTTATATAGACTATCAAATAATTTACCTTTCATAATCATGGGTCTACCTTATCACAATTAGGATGCACTTGGTTGAATTTTTGGAAAACAAACAACTTATGTTCTTGTCTTCCTCTTCCTTAGTCAAGATATGCATAGGAAAAGGAGATTTGTATTTTCAAAATTATGATGATATGTTCTTAAGATAAGGGGCAAGGTCCCTTTGATTTAGGGATACATTTCCTTTTTCTTTTGTCTTAATCAAGTATGATAGGTTTGCCTTGTTAGGTGGCAAATTTCCAACCCTTGAATCTTCCTTGCTTAGCTAAAATTATTTGTGTAGGATAAAGATGTTTTGTCATAATGCTATGTATTATTACCCACTTGCTAAAATTATGAGTGTAGGATATAGATGTTTTGTCCTAATTCCATGTATTATCATACCACTTGCTAAAATTATGAATGTAGGATATCACACCACTTGCTAAATTTTTGTCTTAATGCCATGTCACCTAATCTTGATTACACTCTTATTTCATCACTTTACTTTTTTTTTCCTCTAGGGTTTGGGCTCATTCTTTCCCATTTTCTTTACTTTGGTTAAAATTCTACCTTTCATAATGGGCTTATCACATTTTCATGATTTTTGGGCTACTGGTCCAATATCTATATCCTAGTCCAAGTCTATGTTTTATTTCTTCCTTGGACTATCCTATTGGCTTGCTAAAAATTCATGTGAAGTAGAAAAACTTTATATGAAGTGTCCATAGGTAAAAGCCCAATTTATGGGTGGAGATACTAAACTTAGTAACATTAACTCTTAAATTAGAAAAAATTACCCTAATCCAATCTTCTTGAAATTTTAATACCTTTACTGACTCCACAAAAATTTTTCTTTCTTACCCAAGAATTTCACCTTTCTTTAGTATATTTGTTTTTAATATTTCCTCTTAAGTTTTCTCTCTTTACCTATTCCATTAATGTTAGAATATTTCTATGCATATACATAAGGTAAAGAATTTATAAGGATTATATTTCCTTAGATATCTAAAAATTGTCTAATAAATTTTATTTTCTTACGGGATGTTACAGGCTACAAGTGATTATTGATGTATGCATATTATGAAAGGTTATTAAGACATGTATGTTCATCCATGATGAGTTATTGTAACATGTTTGAGGATGAGTATGGTTTATATGCTGGATATTTATTAATGTGCATTTCCTTGCTGTGTTAAGTGGCTGGAGAGATATTAAAGACTTCAGCTTTGTCAGGAGGACCATCTTTGAAGCAGGGTGGCCTGGAAACAGGTGTTTTCCTTGCTGGATTGAGGCGGCTGACAAGTCTAAATGATCTTCTCTGAAGCAGGGTGGCCTGGAAACAAGTGTCTCCTTTACTGTATTGAGGATACTGACAAGTTCAGGATGACCCTTACCCATTAAGGTGACTTGGGAGTGTGACAACTTACGAGGTAAGGCGACTGAAGGGTCGTGGCTTGGATACGGTACCGGGATAGGGGACGCCCTATAGCCTAAAATGGTCAATACAAGAAGGACCTTCCGACTAATGGCCCCCAAAGGGTAGGTGAGTAGTTGGAGGGGTAATGCTCACGCCACATTGAGGATTGCAATTGAGAGAGATTATTGGCCTATAAGCCACTGTAAGTGATGATGAGCCACTAAGTGATGTATGAGCCATGAACAATGGCACATGTATTTTATAAATACATGTTTTACTTTAGCATGCGTGATATTGATGCATAACCTATAAGAAGGCTAGCATGTATTATACTGTACCTTTATTGCATAAAAAGAGAAAATGTTTTCTGTAACTTATGCAACTGGACATAGCATGTAAGCTTTCCATATACTTATATGTTTTGGATGTTGACCTTGCTGGGATTTTATATCTCACTATGTTTTGATGTTATGTTCAAATCAGTAGAGATGTCTTTCGTTGTGCTGACGATTCTCCTGGAGCTGCAGACGATAGATGTCCCTTACTTGGGACAGTTCAAAGTCATCATCAACTTGTTGGTGATCAACATGATAGAGGTCCCCGCTCTTGGCGCACCTCCTCCACCAGTAGTACCCCATGGGTGACGGCCATGGATGGGCAGTAGGATAGCATTATGTATATAACTAATTTTGTGATGTATATGGGCTAACCCTATTGTTTTGATGTAACCCCACGGTACTCTGCCTTTTGTGATGTATGCTCAGTACCTCGGGTTACATGTGTATGTATATATATGCTGCTAAACTCTGATGTATATAACTTTTGAATGTATGTATATACAAGTTGCCTAACTTATGATATAACTCTGGTCTCTTGCACATAAATATATATATATATATATATATATATATATAAACCAGGCATTACAATTTTCATCTTTTCATTTTCTTTATGCGTGGCCTCTAGTTACTCTTACTTATATCATTCCCAAGACATGTTCTCACAAATTTTATAGGGCATTCTTCTTCAATTTGGTTTCTATTATTAACCTATAGTGAATAAGGTTCATTTGGGGTAGAAAAATGTTAAAAATAAGCTTTACTAACTCCTAACACATCCATGCTTGAAAGTACTTCCAACGTCCTAAAAAACAGCCCTGAACACGACCTACCAGTGCTGAAGCAACCCAGAACATGGCCTAGCCATGTTCTGTGACATTTTCTCACTTATTTAACCATACCCCCTCATACGAACTCTAATTGAGGCGATTCCAAAACCTATAAAAATCTAAGAAACTTATCTACAATTTTCATGTTTATCATTTCTTTAGATTCCTTATGAATTATTCCTAGAAAATCGAAAACAAAAACGCTTACATATACCACCTTGGATTCTAGATTGATTCTGACCTCTACTCATTAATCAACCCTATCTCCCTCATATGGACTCTAAATTAAGTTATTGCAGAGCCTATAGATCTGTGTGATATATATCTATATTTATTATTTTAATAATTTCCTTAAATTCCAAACATATTTTGCCCAAAAATTCAAATACAGAAGCTTACCTAATAGATTCTTCCCTAGTTAACTAGTTTCTGACCACTACTTACTAATATGACCATATCTCCCTCATATGGATTCCAATTTGATTTATTCTAATGGCTAACCATTTTTGAGACATATGTCTATATTTTTCATGTTAATGATTTCTTTTAATTCCCTACATTATTTTTCAAAATTTTAAAATATAGAAGCATACCTAACAGATTCTTCCCTGATTGACCATTTTCTAACCACTGCTTACTGTTCAGACAATATATCCCAGGAGTACCTCTAACAATGAGAAAATTTCTCATTGGTCCTCCATCATTTATTAAAAAAAAAGAGACGCAAAAATTTCAAGACGAATGAATAATGAATAGTAACTTTCTCTTTCCTTACTTCCTTTCTCTAGATCTAAAGTACCTTCGAGCCTCCAATCTTAAAACTAAGGATACCACAGGATTCAGGACGAAGAGTACTATGATATTGGCTGAATAATTTTTCAAATCGACAGTAAGATCGCAGCAAATCGGAAGTAGAAAATCTTAGAAAAAGGTAAATTCTGAAACTCCAATTTAGAGATCTCAAATTAAAAATCTGACACCATAGGTGGATTCAGGAGATAGATAAATCTTAGGATATGAAATTTTTCAATCATTTGACAACTTTTTATGCATCAAGAACAGTAAATCTAGCCGGTATGAATAGTGATTCCAATAGTGAATAGTTATTTCGATAGTGAATAGTACTTCATCAGTTGATTAGTGTTGACCAAGTTCTCGGAGGCCAAATTTCACGATTTTAGAGTCATTTCCTAGGTTTTTAAACCCTCTGTACTCGATTTTGAGGTCTATTTGGTTAAATTTGAATTGAAAAAGTATATTTTAAGGTTATCCAACCTGGGGCCTTATCCTATTAGTAGATAATTCTTTCTATGACTTACCCTATGCTCTTCTTGAACTTTAAATGTATAATTGATTATGTTTACAAGTTATTTATACTTTTATATGTCTCTGAAATAGATTAAATTACCTGATTTGTTTACAATATCGCATATAGTTCAAGAAAAGTATGGTTTTGAAAATGGAATTTTAAACTCGTTGAATATATGATTTTAAATGTGTTTCCCATCATATGGTAAAGAAAATATATTGTGCACATGGCATTGATATGTAAAGCTATAAGATTGCCTTGGAAAAGAACATGTATATGTAATTACCCTGATTGAGAAGTTTCTAATAGAGGAATTGTACTGAGACTGAAAATTCTAAATTTATAATGAAACCTTTGTTTTGAATGATATGGCATATGTGTAAATAATGATTTCTATGGAGGAATCCTACTGGAAACATTGTTTGCTAACATCAGGTGATGTTAGCCTTAGTGCACCTTGATACCTTAACTAGTAGGGGTGGTTCTAGCCTCGTGTGACGGCCAACACACGGGATATGATATGTGAAGGAGAATGAGATGCTTCCTATCTGGGCGAGATGCTGACTATATATGTGATTTGCCTTCCCTTGTGCGCTTGGAAAATTGCCTATATTAGAGTCCCTTTACGTGTCCTCTTGAATGCTGGTAGGGAAAACCTTAGCTGGGATACTGAGTTTAGGCAAATCCTACACAACTAAAGTACAGAAGGGCTTGAACTCTGATATAGTGGTTCTTATATGGGATCCCCCTAATGTTTTCATGAGAAATATTTTGATGCATAACAATATTTGAATAATGATTATACTATATTGCATATGATTTTGGATATCTAAATGTGATTTGAACTGAGAATATTTGAAATACGGGTACCATATGGATGTACTTTTGAACTATAATTTTCAATGTGATAAATTTTAATATATGAGTGCATCCACATGTTGACCTAAGAGGTCATAGGAGGTATTATCTGCTCACTGAGTTGTCAAACTCACTACACTATATTTCTACATTTTTTAGATAAAAGCATAGACTTTGGTCTTTTTCCTTCGTATAGGTGATCAATTGGGCAACTTATTCTCTGGTGATCCTATTTTGTTTCCAAGGCTCATAAATTTTTGGTTATATTGTACTTGTAGTCTAGAGTATGCTCTGAATTCCACAGGCAAGATCCCTACTTCTTCTGTACTTTAATGTTTATAGACTTTGTTTGTATATTGAGTATACATGGAAATACCAATATGTAAAGGACTGTATTATACATGTTATGAAAAATATATATTCATAAAGTATGGGTTTCACATGCCCTAAAATTAGGGGCGTGACACCTATTAGCTGAGGTGTCATGGTGCACCAGTGCTAACATCACCTGTTATTAGCAAATAGTGTTTCTAATAGGATTCCTCCATGGTAATCATTATTTACATATATGCCATATCGTTCAAAACAGAGGTTTTAGTATAAATTTAGTATTTTCAGTCTTTGTACAATTTCTTTGTCAGAAACTTCCCAATCAAGGTAATCACATATACATGGCCTTTTCCAAGGCAATCTTATAGCATTAAATATCAATGCCACGTGCACAATATATTTTCTTTACCATATGATGATAAATACATTTAAAATCACATATTTAATGATTTTAAAATCGATTTTCAAAGCCATACTCTTCTTGAATTATATGCGAGATTGTAAACAAATCAGGTAATTTAATCCATTATAGAGACATATAAAAGTATAAATAACTTGTAAACAGAATCAATTATACATTTAAAGTTCAAGAAGAGCATAAGGTAAGTCATAAAAAGAATTATCTACTCACAGAGTAAGGTTCCCAAATTAAACAACCCCAAAATGTATTTTTCTAATTCAAGTGTGACCAAATAGACCTAAAACATGAGTCTGGAGGGTCTAAAAACCTAGAAAATGACTCTAGGAGCCCAGTTAATTAATGGGGGTACTGTTCATGCAGAAAACTATTCACACAATGTTTGGGCACTGTTCACAGTTACTGTTCATCAAAGAACAATTTGAAAAATTAGAGCACTAAATCATGTTGTTTGATCTTGAAATTCATCATACATCCAATACTCTATATCCTTAACAAAAACCCTAACTTTGAAGCTCGAAAAACCATAAAAAATCTAACATTTTAGAAACATTACCTATTGCGTTACTATTCACAATTTTTTGGCAAACATTCGACGAGTTTCCAATGAAATTGATTGATGAGTTTTAAAGCTCTCGCCGTCACGAATCTAATAGTACCTCCAGTGTCTCAATTGGATGTCTAAAATGGGAGATATCTTAGAGAGAAAAAAAGAAGGGAAGAAAAAAAATGAAAAGGATGCCTGAGCCTTCTGCTTTCCTGTTTTGCTTTTGCCTTTCTGTTTTTACTTAATATTATTTAATAATTGAGTATTTAAAATTTATTCTTTAATTATATACATATAATTATTGTTTTTCATCCTAAAGCATCCCTAAAATTTCTAAAAAATTTTATTTTTGCAAAACGTTAGTTGCACTCTTAAATCATAACTTTTCTTGATAAAAATTTTAATAAAATAAATAACAAAATAAAACATCTTTATGCATAATAAAAGAAAGAATATTTATAAAAATAAAACAAAAATTTATTAGAGGCAAATATAATTATTTTAAGCATTTAATTAAAATTTTATTTACTTTTAGCAAAACATAATCATTTTAAAAAAATAAAAATATATTTGTTTATAACAAAACATTATTATTTAAAAATTATGGGATATTACACCACTTCTCAAACTGATGGTATTAACATTTTCTCTTAGATTGGCCATAGTTTTGGAGGGTAATTTACCTACATTTTGAGCCTTTAACTGACTTATGACAGCTACCATTTATCCTACCTGAGTTTCTAAGTGCTAGATTCCACCTTTTGTCTCTTGTTTAGACTAGTTCATACTATAAGCAAGAGATTTACCCATGTCTTCTAGAGATAAATCTGAATTAAAACTCTATGCTGGTGGCTATTTGGGATAGAGGTAGTACTGCTAATACTTAGGGTAGTTTTGACCAACCCTGGGTTCCCATAATTCAAATTAGGGTTATCTCACCACCTTACATTGTAATTATTGGAATATAAATCATATTTTGTCACACCCTACTGACTAGCATCTTATTTCATGCATCCACATCATAGAATATTTCACTTAAGAGAATTTAGTATTATATTTTTTTTTCATCTATAAATTTCTAGCAATGTCTACCTAGCCCATAAAATAACCTATTCACTTATATTGTTTGTTATCTTTCTTGGATAAGCATGAAAGTGCTTCAGACTATTTCAAGCATTTTCCAATTTCAATTCCTTATAGGCAACTAACTAGGTAAGATATGCATTACTTACAGCAAAAAATGATCTTATGCCATAAAGAAAAAGGGTACAGTCCATAACTTATATTACATCACATTACCAGCTGTCCAAAAGGGACTTGATATTCAACTAAGCCATGCCACAAATATTACGCAACCAAAGAAAATATAATCTATATCCATAATCAGTTGAGTTAACCTTGAGACCCTTGTTGCTCACTTATTGCTGGAGTACCTGGAATGTGATTATGTGGACGTAAAATAATGAGATGACAATCTCAATAGCTAGCAAATTTTTCAGAAAAATAGTACACATTCCAATCCTTAAAACATCTCAAATTATTTCACTGAAACATAAGCACTGACCATACATACATACATCATCTTGGTCACACTAGGGACTCATGACATTTTGGTCTACTCACCCACTGCAGTCCTATACCTGCAAATGGGTTATGCACCTCCTATTATTGGCCAATACGTGGGGGAAATGTGGCTTACTTGGAACACTTTAGGCACCCCCTTAATTTTCAAGAATGCATACATAACATATCTTTAGACCATCATTCATCATAGCATAAAAGTCAGGCAACCAATAAAAATTGATAAATTCAAGTTCATAAACATAAAGAGTGTTTTAAGGAAGATCTAGCTACCTTAATTCTAACACAATGACTTCCTTTCCAAGGCTGCCAAGGTTACTACCAGCAACTCAAACTAAAACATATAAGAGCTCTTGGTTAATGCATGCATATTAGCACTTAAAGTCATAAATTTCTAGTTTAAGAGCTTCTGCTCCCCAAAACAAAACTATGATTCTGTTGAGATTTGGGGTTATTATTAAATATGACAAAAGTTCTCTAAAAATTCTAAACTTTTGTATGGAGGTACCTTTACATGCCTATTTTAGTTTTTAGTTCTATCAGCCCTTAGCTCTTCCATTCAACCCCAAGAACTACCTCCATAACCCAGATCAGTGCAGATTGGTTTCAGTTCCATTTCTATTCTGTTTTGCATTCCTTTGGATTCGTAAAACTTCTTCAAAATTCGTAATATTTTTATAAAGAATTATAAATATGTTATATAATCACCATAAAAGTTTCCAGTAAAAAATAATTCATTTGGCCTCTCGAATAACCCAAGTGTTAAAGGCTGTCCCTAGTTATGGTCTGCACTGACTCATTTCCTGTCCCACAAAATTTCTATATTTTATTATGTACCTTAACCTATCCCGAATTCTCTAAAATTCGATGGAATCCTTAATTAGGATCCCTATAACTTTTCATAAAATTTTCATTCAAAAATTCAACATCTAACCCCTTCAATATTTTGTATTTCCATCAACAGTCTAAGCTGTCCAGCAGATTGTTCTCAGCACTGTTTTAATTGAAAAGGACCTAGTTGTAGGTTCTCAAAAATCATAAAATTTTCCAGAATTGATTATGAACATTTTAAGACTTTTCTCACCAAAAATTATAGAATTTAAAGGCTATTAACTAGATTTACTAAGCTAATATTTGTAAGTGCTAAAAGGTTTCTATGTTCTCAACCTAACCCTTTGCTCTATGACCTTTACTCACTAATCCGACCATAACTCACTCATCTGGACTCGCAATTAAGTGATTCCAGTGGTATGTAACTGTAAGAAATATATCTACACTTTTCATGTTAACCATATCTTCATATTCCTTATAGGTTAGTCCCAGAAACTCATAGAAAAACAAAACTATTCTCACTAATCTGAATTTCAGACCTCATTCTGACCTCTCATCACTCCTTGGAGTATAACTCTATCATTTTAAGTCTGATTGATGTGATTCAAAATGATATGGAAATCTAAGACTTAGGGCTACAACTTCTATGTTGAACAGGTTTTCATATTTTAGCCAGAAATTTGTCCATGCAGAGCCTAAATTAACCTAATAAACTCTAAATCGGATTTTTACAAGAAGCCACACTTATCTTGTGCAAACCTACTCCTATGGCTCTCAATTTTCAGCTTGCTTCTCCTCTTGGTTTCCCTTACAACTCAGCCATGTTTCTTGCACAAAATATGGGGTGAGTAAAGCTTCTAATCTCAGCACTCACTCTCACTCTCACTGCCTTATGGTGAGGGAAAAAAAGAAGGAGCTCTCCATATTTCCTGCTTGCTTTCTCTCTCTTCCTCCTCTCTCAGACTTTCTTCTTCTTCCTAACTGCTCTCTCCCTCTTCCTTCCTCTTTCCTCTTAAGTTTTTGACTACCTTCCCTCTCTCATTTCTTTTGCTGGCGTGAGGCAAGGCGAGGTGTTTTTCTGCTGCACCATTTCTGAAATGCAAGGATGTGGCTGCCATGGTTGTAGGGATTCCCTGGGTTTTGCAGGGCAAGGGAGTAGGTTTTCTGCTGCTTCTCCACGTAAGTGCATGCAGGTGTATCTATATTATAATAAACTCAGTGGGAGGTGGGTGCTTAACACATAAAACGAACATATGCTGCCACATAACCTACATGCATGAGTGCTTTTGCTTGTCTCATGGAGAGTGGCATGATTCTGCTACTTTATAGAGCATATGGGGGTGTGTTTCTGCTGCAGTTAGTGAGTGTGTTTTTGCTAGATTTATGGAGCAAGGATGGGCGTGAATATGTTGTCTTGTGGGGGCATGTTTTCTGCTTGGTTTAGGGAACAAGAATGGTGTGAATATGCTGTCTTATGGTGGCATTTTTTTTCTGCTTGCTTTCTTCTCACTGCATACGTGTTTTAACCAACAAATTTGCTGGTGTTTGCTTCAAATCGTCACGTGCATGCATGTGTAGATATATATATTATGATAAGCATGGTGTAAATGAAAGGAAATATACCTATACGTAATGCTTCTGTTTTTGCATATGTAAATATATATTATAATATGCATGGTGGAGGTGAGAGGAAATATACACACACACACACACACACACACACACACACACACACACACATATATATATATATATATATTGCATTACATAATGCTTCTTCCTTCCTTATTATGTTGCTAATCCTAAATTAGTAGCATCTTAAGGAATATATTTGTATCCTATTCCTCTCATTTATGCTCTAAAAATTTTATTTATATTACTTTTAACCATAAAATGATACCACATATTTTATAAAGACTTTATTGTCAACAACTACACATTTTAATTCTTGTTCATATATGTATTAATTTATTACTAATCCTAGATTAGTAATGTCTAAAAAAATGTATTTGTGTCCTCTCTCCATCCATTATGATCCTAAGAATTTTATTTATATGATTCAATATTAACTATGTCAGCTATTTTATACTTGCCTTATTGTCACATAACTAAGCATTTTAATTTACTTGCCATATGCATTTTCTACTCATCTTTAACTTTATCTAACTTTATTAGAGGCTTAGGATGTTACATATTTCCTATTAGGTGTCCACAAGAAACCTCCAATAGCATTAGCTTACTCTACATATTCCTCTTGAATAGTTGCACATGTTAATTGTAACATCCCGTAAGAAATTAAAATTTATTAGACAATTTTTAGATATCTAAGGAAATATAATCCTTAAAAATTCTTCACCTTACGTGTATGTATAGAAATGTTCTAACATTAATGAAATAGGTAAAGAGAGAAAACCTAAGAGGAAAAATTAGAAATAAATATACTAAAGAAAGGTGAAATTCTTAGGTAAGGAAGATAAATTTTTGTGAAGTAAATAGAGGTATTAAAATTTCAAGAAGATTGGATTAGGGTAATTTTTCCTAATTTAAAAGTTAAAGTTACTAAGTTTAGTATCTCCACTCATAAATTGGGCTTTCACCTATGGACACTTCATATAGAGTTTTTCTACTTAACATGAAATTTTAGCAAGCCAATAAGATAGCCCAAGGAAGAAATAAAACATAGACTTGGACTAGAATATAGAAATTGGACCGGTAACCCAAAAATCATGAAAATGTGACTAAACCCCTTATGAAAGGTAGAATTTTATCCAAAGTAAAGAAAGTGGACAAGAATGAGCCCAAAACCAAGAGGAAAAATAAAAAATAAAATAAAATAAAGTGATGAAATAATGGTGTAATCAAGATTAGGTGACATGGCATTAAGACAAAAATTTAACAAGTGGTGTGATATCCTACATTCATAATTTTAGCAAGTGGTATGATAATACATGGCATTAGGACAAAACATCTATATCCTATGCTCATTATTTTAGCAAATGGGTAATAATACATAGCATTATGTCAAAACATCATTATCCTACACAAATAATTTTAGTTAAGCAAGGAAGATTCAAGGGTTGGAAATTTTCCACCTAAAAAGGCAAACCTATCATAATTGATTAAGACAAAAGAAAAAGAAATGAATCCCTAAATCAAAGGGACCTTGTTCCTTATCTTAGAAACATATTATCATAATTTTCAAAATACAAATCTCCTTTTGCTATGCATATCTTGACTAAGGAAGAGGAAGACAAGAACATAAGTTGTTTGTTTTCCAAAAATACAACAAAGTGTATCCTAATTGTGATAAGGTAGACCCAAGATCATGAAAGGTGAATTATTTGGTGGTCTATTTAAGCAAAACCCACCCCTATAACATTAGAATTTTTGTCCAAGTGAGGGAAAGGAAAAATAGAAGCAAGGTAGAGTGAGGAAAGGAGAGGAAGAAAGGAAGAAAGAGGAAGGAGAAGTCTAGAGGACTAAGTACTTAAGGTAAGTTTAACAATATTTTTTTTTTGAAGAAAACTTTTGAAACTTATAATATTTATATGAGATTTTGATCTTAGAACTTTGATGATCGGTCATGGATGTTGCTATATCATGTTACATATTATGTATGTTTGAATACTTAGGCTGGTGTAGATAGTTCTACATAGGTATGGCTATAGATGGTAAACTTTTAAGCATCTATTTTTAATATTCTGGAAAGAATCAGTTAAGAATTAAAACAAATGGTTAACATGAAAAATTGTAGATCTATGTCTCACGGATTTTTAACCACTGGAATCACTCAATTTGGAGTCCATATGAGGTAGATAAGGTCTGATTAGTAAGCACTGTTCAGAAAATGGTTAATCAGGGAATAACATGTTAGGATAGCTTTTGTGTTTTAATTTATGGGAACATTCTGCAGGGAGTTCAAATAAATGGTTAACATAAGAGTTATAGATATATGTGTCAAGGAATTTAAGCCACTGGATTTACGTAATTTGGAGTCCATATGAGTTAGATATGGTCTGATTAGTAAGCAGTGGTCAGAAAATGGTTAATCAGGGAAGAATATGTTAGGATAGCTTTGTGTTTTAATTTCTGGGAACATTCTATAGGAAATTAAAATAAATGGTTAACATAAGAATTATGGATATATGTGTCACGGACTTTTAGCCACTGGAATCACTTAATTTGGAATTTTTATGAGGGAGATATGGACAGATTAGTAGGTAGAGGTCAGAATCTATCCGAGAAGAAATAATTTGTACTTTGAGGGAGTAATATCAACATAATTTCTTAATATTTCACTAAAATGTTCAACATAATAGTTTTAGATAATAGTTTATTCTTGAAATTGACACCAAGATCACCTACATCGGAGTTAAATTGAGGGAGTTATGCTCTGATTAGTAAGAGAAGTTTAGATAGGATGAAAACCTACATCAAGAAAATAAAGAAATAAAATTAATATTTAAAAAAAAGAGTCTTATAAATGAAAATAATAAATGACTAGTATATGCCATAGCCATTGTCATTGTATGAATTTTTTACCATCTTAAGTGTGAAATTTTGACATGGAAATATTTTATAAAGTAATATTTGAAATGGTTATGTTCATGGCATGATTACCAATGATTTTTGGTAATAGTTATATTTTGATGAACATACTTGTTATTGAAAGCATATTTTTGGCTATCATTGTTAAAAGAAAAGAAATGATCATGGTCACATGGCAATCCATGTGGTGCACCAGTAGGGGACTCCCTACCAACGGTTATGATCATGTTAATGAGAAAAGAAAGAGAAAGTGGGCCATGTCGGACAGAGCAAGAAAAGCCTGTATCGGAGAGTAGAAATACTCACCCTGACCGGGGTAGCTTGATATGAGAATAAATTGATAGTCATCATATGATATTTTGAAAATAGTTAATCCTGTCATATATGTCATTATTGTACGATTCTTATGTGCATAGATATAATGCATTCATGTGACCAAAGATATTTGCTGTAGTTTATACAGTTGAACATGACATGAAGAGGTATATTGATGATGATTTATTGTTAAACTTACTGGGATTTAATTCTCACTATATTTCCATATCATGTTCAAAAAATTAGTTATGCATATTTTTCTTTGGCTCTGACTTTTAGTGTACGTTGGATCGAGTTACTTTATGTTAGGCAGATCTCAGAATCAAATAATATGTATGTGGTTGAGTTGGTTCAGGTCCCGGTGAAGGTGCAACCACCCGCACCTATATCTCCGGAATTGGTCAACCAAAATAAATAAGATGTAGTTGTTTATGTGTTTGATTTTGTTGTACGTAGGTTTTGATTAATGACGTGTATGTGAACTCTATATTGTATAATAAATAATAATAAAAAAGGTTGTTACATTAATAGGGTGCCCAACTACTGTGCATATCTCACTAGCCTTAACAGCTTGAATGTTCTGCCTTATAGCCAATTTTTGAATAAAAAAGGTTACTGTAGATAATTGTTTTCAATGGTCTTATACTAACTTTAAGGACATGCCTTAAACATGGCTCATATTTAATGCTAATTGCTGTGAATTGGCTACCATTTTTTCTATGAGTCCCTTTGCAGCTTCTGGTGTTTTGACCATTAAGGCCACACCACTAACCGCATCTATCATGCTTCTACTTATAGGTGAGAGGCCTTCATAGAAGTATTGTATATGCAGCTGCTTTGATGTATGGGATAAGTTGCAAAAAGCCTTTTGTATCTTTCCCAAAATTGAAGGAAAATATTTCCATTATGTTACCTAGATCCACTAATTTCCTTCCGTAAATCAGCCAATTTAGAAGTAGGGAATAATTTTCTTGAAATATATACTTTATCTTATTCAATTTGGTTATGCTTATGGAGGGTATGTCTTAATTTCTTCCTTTGTAACCTTTGTGGGTTTCATGTTTACGTATGCTACATCAAAATCCTCTAGATACTTATGAGGAGTCTTCACCTGTAAGGCCATGAAAGATAGTAAGAGGTGAATTAAACCAGACTTTAACTCAAAATTTAGCATGGCATTTAAGTTTAGGAAATTTATACATATGGGTTACTAATTGAGATCAGGAGCAGCAAGCTCCTTTAATGTATGTTTAGCCATCTCTTTGATAAATTGGATAATTGTGTGTTTATTCATTACTTTTCATTCTTTAACTTATTGTTAACTTGTGATTATTTTCCAGCTTTCATTAGATTTTATTTGGTTGCTCTAGATACTGCCCGATTGTTGTTACAATTCATGTTCCCCATATAGCATACTGACTTCGGATTTGAGGGACAACTATCAAAAAAATGAGACCCATTGCACAAAACATAGGATGCTCCAGTTTCTTGAACTGAGTTAACACCTTGAAGGCGATTCAATTGCTAGTTTTTCAAAATATTGACCAATAAAGCTACTTGAGCCATAAGAGAATTGACTTCACTCACCTCGTGTATACGAGCAACTCTTTTTCCAATTGAGACTTTGTCCATAGGCTATTGATAATTGTTGCTAGCCATCCTTTCAAGCATTTCATAAGCTTTATTATATGTTTTAGACAATAGTGCTCCATTAGCTGCTGCATCCACTATAGTTCTAGTTTGAGCATTAAGACCATTATAAAAAGTCTCAATCTAAATGCAATATGAAATCCCATGATGGGGACACCTCCTTAGTAGCTCCTTGTACCTTTCCCAGGTTTTATATGGTGACTCTCCATTTAGTTGCTAAATGGAAGTGATGTCATTTCTCAACCTTGTGTTCTAGGTAGGTGGAAAATACTTCATCAAGAACTTCTCGGCCAAATCATTCTATTTGGCAATAGAATCAGGTGGTAAAGAATTTAATCATGCTCTATCTCAGTCTTTTGAGGAATATGGAAATAGTTTGACCTTCAAAACTTTATCTATCACCTTATTCATCTGAAATGCGTAAGTGACTTCTACGAACACCCTAAGGTGAAGGTGAGGATCCTCTGTAGGCAACCCACTAAATTGCCCGGCAATTTGCAACATTTGGAACATCACCGGTTCGAGCTCAAAATGAAGAGATTGAATTTTTGGCCTCACTATACTTGGATTTATCCCATCCAGATTTGGCTGAAAATAAGCATTCAGGACTCTGTCACGATCATCCATGTTACCACCTCTTGGATTAGCCATTGATACCACTTGGTGTAGACCCAATTGTTCTCTTCTTCTTTGTAGAAAAGTCTTCTCAATCTTAGAATCTAATGGTAGTAATTCTTTGTCTGGCTTGTTCATGCACTGATTTCACCTGCCCAAAACACTAGGATGCTTTAAGAATTAAAATGCTCTAAAACCAGTCAAAATCTTTAAAATAATGTTTGAGTATTCAAATCCATGGCAACGGCGCCAAAAACTTATTGCTTTAAAATTAATATATGCAATGCAAACACATAACTGCACGTATTATAGACAAGTAATAAAGTGATAAGAGAGTATCATCCTACGAGGAATTGTTAACCAGAAATTACTATAGAAAATTGACTGAGAAATGCAGTGAAAAATTTTGTTGGTACTTAAGAAATTAGATTCAATTACAAACTAAGGAAATGAACTAAATAAGTAATACTGAAATGATTACTTGCAACAACACTAGGTTAACAAAATAAAATTTGATGATAAGGAAAACTAGGATTACTTTAGGGTTGATATTAGTTCCTGCACCAATTTTTGCTCTGACTTTGCTACGGTAAGCACTCCAGTAACCAGTTTTTTTATCTTGAATGGATTATTTCCAGAACTACCATACCTAGTCATTTTCAAGGTTTAGTTTCATATATTACTATATAAATCTACCTCGAGAACTTCATTTAATGTTCTAAAACCATTGGGTTATATAAGACAACTTTATATTCCTATCATAGTTGCAGCTTTAGCATAAACCTAAGATTTAGCTAAACCCATAACATTCAAACTCAGTCCAACCTTCATTAACCTTCCCAGATTAAATGTTAGTTCTGTATCCTACGATTAGTGATCAAGCAAGGGTAGAAATTAAGAGTTATGAATATAGTCTAAACATTAAGAGCATTTACCAAAGCAAAATCAATTAATAACTTAAATGTGCTTAAAGTTCATATCAACCCTTCTGCAATCCTAGTTGGAGATTTAGCCCTACACCATATCTAAGTTTTTTACATGTGTGACTACTAAAACAGACATAACCATAAGGAAGAAAATATAGTAGAAGCAAAAAATGACAGTAAGCAAGTAAATAAATTCTATGGAAGGTTCCCTTTTCTTGCCCACGTTAGCTACTGCCTCTCTTTTCTTTCATGCAGCATTTTCCTTTCTCTTTTGGACCAGCCATTAATGTCTTCTTTCTCTCTGTCTGAAAGCTCCCAATGGAACAGTGATTATATTGCCTTTTCTGTGCATTTTTCTAGGAGGTAGTAACTGCTCTGATTTTTCTGCTTGTGCTCTTTTCTATTGTCCCCTTTCCACTTATATGCTAGGGTTGAGGTGGCATCTTTTTGCAACTTTTTTCTAGCTTACCTTTTTGCCAGTGTCCTTTCCCCTCTCCACGTTTAGTAGTGCAGACAACCCCTATAGTAACGACCATGTGCCTCAGCCTACCTACAGCATACAGTACAATATTCAGCCCCACTCATGCAACAAAATATCAATAGGTTAATACACATAGTATATTCTGGTTTTGTGTGTTAATTTTTTATGCAATGCATTCAAAAATTCACAATTAATGTATTAGGTGCTCTTGCACACAAGAAATACAGAACCATATCTATTTAGAGAGAATTATTGCTAAATAAACCAATTTGTAGAATAATAAGCAAGAGAAAAGCATGTATTAACTATAATAAATTAGAGTTAACACCTCTCTCTCACCTATACGTCATTTTTTACCCCTCTACCTTCAAATCCTTATATCTTGAGCTACAGATGTCCAATTGATGAACTATTTGGACTATTGGACTTATGCCAATGATAGCTTCAAAAACCACACATTGGTTTCACCAAAATCTCGTCGGAGCATCGTGAATAGTAGCTACATGGTGAGTTTTCATGGATATGTTAAAAGCTCTTCTTTTTCTGAATTTCTTGCCATAAATAAGCTTAGAAATGGATAATATGGTAGAGATTGAAGTTTTCTAGCTATATGATAGCTTTTTGGCTGTTGTGAACAATATTTTAGGCCGTTGTGAATAGTACTCACAATCTGGGCTTGTTTCCTAAGTGTTCGAGCACTCTAGAATCATTTTCAAGGACCATTTTGCCCAATTCAACTCTAGAAGTTGTCATTGGCTTTGCCCTAAATCTGAGCTTAAAGCTTTGTGAGTAAATAATTTATACCGTAGCATAATTTTAATATTTTTTTAGTTTCTAAACTACATGTTTGTGTAAATGTACATGGTGGATTAAGATTTATGTGGTTGATATTTAATTTTTGCAAGTATGTTTATACAAAAAGGTTAAGTTTTTCTTTATAAAATCAAAGGATACAAGACAAGCATTATTTAAAATTTGTATTGAAATGGTTTGACTTTGAATTTGAAATTGTGTTAGATGGTTAAAGCGTTTTATAGCTAAATTGCATTATTTGTTATGGTTTAAGGACTTGGAGTTGATTGTACCTTTAAGGCATAGAATTTTGATAGGAAATGAATCATAATAAAGATTGTTTGCGAGATGTATATTCCTAATACTAATTGGGAGATGTATGCTCATAATGTTATTCAAAGGATGTGTGCATATAATGCTAATTGGGAGATGATTGTCTATGGCATGAGGTTTAATTATTTCTATTGAGAACCTGAATTGTCCAAATGATTTTGAAAATAGTGCTTCATGAAATCATATTTTTATTTTATCGTACTTTGCTTTTGATAAATTTTGAGATATTGTTTTACTGATACGAGCTTGGGTTTTCTGAAATGAGGCTCATGAAGTGGCTTATTGAAAATATTCAGAAACTTATGTTCAAATTTGAATAACGTGTTCATCGAAAGAATGGATTACAAAAAATGCCTTGATTCTTATTTTTCCTTACAAATTGTGTTTTCTAAAATTATTTTTTTGGGGAGGAATCTTTTCAAAAACACTATTTGCTAGCAGTAGATGCTGGCTCTGGTGCACCTTATAACTCTAGCTAGCAAGCATGTTGTTAGCCATAGGTGATGGTTAACACATGGGGATTGATTGATATGGAAAGGAGTGGCCCAAGTGCCTTATGTTATAGATGAGAAATATGGGTGCAATACCTAAACAAATGATGATTTATCCACAAACTATTTTCGTATAACCCTAGTGATTTACCCATTTAGACTGTGTCTAACTAAAATGGTGATTTACTCATGGACTGTGTGTCTGTATAGTATTGATGATTTCCCTTTATGGACTGTGTGTTATGTTGATTTGGTTCTGATTGAGAGTCTTCCCAAAAATTATGATTTTAAAATTTGAATAGTTTACTGCTAGTTACAAATTATGTTTTAATCATCCTACTTACTTTTACATTATATTTAATTGTGAATTATTTCTACATGTTTTACATACCTTCC